>JAIUSX010000229.1:0-1254017 GCA_026573805.1 Hesperophylax magnus | reverse complement strand
GGCTCTTTATTATAAGCACTATCTTCCCAGTTATCCTTAATGGTAAGGAACCAGAATATACCTTTTATTGGGAGCAGGCCCTCAACAGAATATAATAATTGCACATTGATACAATAATTGACTAGCAATATGCCAAAACTCTGACCAAACATTGCGGGATCTATCTTTGATGATGGAAAAAATGTCGGATAGGAGAATGTGATTTACGAGGGTATCAACAGGGTTGGATGCTCCATGTTTTGCCAAGGAATCCGCTCGTTCAGAGTTACGGTTTTACCACCGCTTTGAATGCAGGCTATCAACACTCAAATAATGCATACAAAGTGATCATCGGGATTAAGCAGAGGACTGGATTCAAGTTTTTGAAGGGAACTGAGATAGTCAGAGAGGGATAAGGGAATCTTCAAAATTGTTTTTGATTATTGAAATACTCTCGGCTGAAAATATTGAAATTGGTTTAAAGTCGAATGAAATATTTTGTCATTAGAATTTTATAATAATAATATCAGAACGTTAATACCTTTACCACATTTAGAAGAGTCTGGAGATTTGGAGAAAATAAAAGGGAGGAGTTTGGCCATTTAGATGAAATAGTGCTATTGAACATATTATTGACAGTACGGGCCGGCAGATTGGAATGGTTTTTGAGGATCCCTTCTGAAATTGTCGGGGATAAGGTGACATGACTATATTTTATTTTGTACAAGGGAAGAAGATAATTTTGGATAACTTTTTAGATCTGAGAGAGACGGAACATTTTGCAGATGACAAGAAGAGGTTTAGTTCGTGATCTGATTGTATTAGATGAATGTGTTGAGTCGTTGAAAAATGAGACTCTGGGGATAAGCTAATGATATTTATAATTTAAATTTTCAGCAAATAGTTGCCGCCTTAAATAAAGAGGGGATCAGAACATTTTACTTGAAGGGCATTGATGGGCGACGATTGCATCGCTCCAGTTAATCAGTTATTTACAATTGTGTCTAATTTAATGGGTACATTTTTGATGCAGTACTAAAAAGTAATTAAATTACTTACATATTTTAATAAACTCGTACAAGAATAAAAAATATAAATATCTTCCTTGCCGAGGTTTGAACCAGTGACATCTAGGTCCAGAGTAAAATGGGTTGATGCTAAGCATCAAATAAATAATAAATCAATTTACAGTATAATAGTATTACAGAGTTTAATCAATAATGTTAACTAAAATAATTCATACAATTAGTTTTCACTGCTTTTGATTTTTTAATGTTCCTCTTCTATAGAAGCTGGCGCTTGTGTCTAGATGAGTGGTGAGTATCAAGATTAAGAATATTTAGTGTTTGTTATTATGAATATTAAAATTTATAATTAATTAAAAACATAGTTTCATCATTTTGCTTTTCTTTACATTGAACTTCTCTTTAATTGCTTTTAGTGGGTGTTTATCGTTTTCTATTGATCTGATATTTTCAGGTAGGATGTTGAAGTATTTTTTCCCTAGATATATGTAATGATGTTGAGCAAAAGTGGTGTTACATTTTTGTGTTGGAAATATATGTTTTTGACGAGTACGACTTTCAGTTAAAAAGCTGTGATTTTGTTTTTCTCTTATTATTTGAGTTTTTATGTTTTTTTGGACAAGATCATTAAATTTTAATACTTTAAATTCTTCAAAAATTAGGTGTGTTGGATAATCTCTTGGTTTTTCAATATTATTTTTATAATTAGACGTTGTATAATTTTAACAGGGAGTAGATTTGTTTTGTATGCAGATTCCCAGCTGATTACAGCGTATTGGAGATTTGATTGTACTAAAGCGTGAATGAAATTGTAAATGAATTCAAATACAATAGACTTATCAGATAGAAGAGGTGAGAGAAAAAATGTTTGGGGATCGGATAGCGGAGACACAATAAAAGAGGTTGTAGAAGGTCACAGTGTTTTTATTGAGTCAGGATGCAGCATGGGAGATGACTTCGGGACCGAATGGCGATGACACCGGATGCAGGAGTTGAAGTGGTCTAGGTGGTAGTTGAGACCGGACTCATGGATGTGTCAAGAACTGGAGAAGACCATGGGTCTTCCGGGTGCTCCAGTGCTGAACAAGGTAGCCGAAGATACAATGGACCTGTGGACGATTGAACGGGAGATGTAGGCCGGGGAGGATGTCGCGGGCCTATACGCAGACCGGCGAGGATGCCACGGGGTCTAGGCGCGTGGATGTAGCGCTGGCCAGGAATGCTGAAACCAGGGCGCTGTGATGATCTCGTTGGAGTCCATGGTTGAACTGTGCAGAGCCGGGTGTACGGTCTTGTGCGCAGCGGAAGTGCGCAGGTCACTCGCGAGACTGGTAAATTGTTGGCTGACTGATGTTTGACTTACTGCTCGCTGCGTTGGGCCTATTTATATAGCCAAACCGACGCCGGCAGCAGTGGCTACGCGAGACCGCTGGTAAACTGCCGGTTATTCGCTGGAGCTGGATCTACGCAACTGCCTAGGAATTATGTCTATGCAGTTGCCTAGAACCTTTTGGTGGATGTGCGTAATGTCTAGACGACTTGATGTACCTGCGGGGCGTAGGTACATTGGGACGGGCGCCGCCGAGTGCGGGTAAGTAGGTAAGCGGGTATTTTTTACGTGACGCAATTCATTATACAATGCAAAATGTCTCGTAAGTTCGCGGCCCATGCATTTAATATCTGTCGTCTTACTGAAACCTTCTAGGAGAGTCGATTGCTACAAATGTATTGGTGCCTAATAGCGATGATTTATTCACGAACGAGCCACACAATAAGGAAGTTGAGTGAAAAATATTTTAACTTATAAAAAATATGTTCATATAGATCAAAAAATATCGATTCTAAATATATTTCTATATTATTATTCTTAGAATTAGTTAAACGTTCTTGAAAAAGCATTCA
This sequence comes from Hesperophylax magnus, assembly GCA_026573805.1. Classification (NCBI taxonomy): domain Eukaryota; kingdom Metazoa; phylum Arthropoda; class Insecta; order Trichoptera; family Limnephilidae; genus Hesperophylax; species Hesperophylax magnus. Next base: position 1,251,111 of record JAIUSX010000229.1, on the reverse strand, counting down.
ATAGCAATAGACTGTATACGCTCCACGATTGGTCGAAAGAATTCTGACGTCACATGTGTCGTGACTTGTACGTACAACGTATCACCTATGGTGCATCTCTTTCTATTACATGAGAGACGGTTGGTTTAGATGAGAGAGGTGTATAACTGTATAGGCCAAACGTTTATTTGGGTTTGTCAAATATATGTACGTATTTGTTGTTATTATTATATGAAATGGATTTCTAAAGATACATATTCGTATAGTGCTTTATAATAATATGTTGTTTATTGCATAACTTAGAAGTTTTTATTATTATACATGTCACATAACATGTGATACACTTCAGGCCGCCGGCCGCCCAGAAAAGTCTCACAGTGAACTGGGCTGTAAGCCGTTATTTTACTTTTGTTCTTTACTTTTCTGCGCGGTGGTCCTGAATTCGCGCGTGGCAAGTCAACAAATAGCGACGGAATACCGTACCGGGCGGGAAAAGCAAATATTCTAACATAAAATTTATTTATTTTTATTTATTTTCATCAAAAAATTACAGAATATATATAATATATCATTAGTAAGTTGTATAATTATATGTCAGTTAGAAACAATGAAATTGTTGAAAGAATAATGTTACAATAATACGGCAGTTTCTAATATAAGAAAAAATATATATGAATGTAAGAGTGTTATATAGAAATGGCATAATATACTATATTTTAGGTTGTGCATAACCTGCCTCACTAGGCGAACCTGTATTGAGGCAGAATTTTTAGTTAATTATTTCTCCATTTTGTCTATGGTTTGCTAATATGTAAATGTTTAATATGGATTTATTATTTATTTTAATATAATAAATATTAATTTAACTATGAAATCTCAATCAATTTTCTTTTTTTTTAATAACATCAATTCTAATAGACGGTTAACATTGGTAAAAAAATTACTGGAATTCCTTATTGAAGAATTAATTTCATTCCATACAAAATGTTAAAGCGACGTGGTTCTTACAGTTTGAATGACGTCACACCCACCTCCGCCTCTTACCGCTCGGATTCCGCTCCTTTTGGCGGGCTTAATAAAATTAAAACTTTGAGAATTAATTTAACTATGAAAACAAACTTAAAAAAAAAAAAAAATACTCGTATTTAAGTTTGAATGCGAACATTGATAAAAAAAATTAAAAAAATGGACTCAACTTCCTTATTGAGACAGTTCTTTTGATGAGCCGTATTCGTTTTATTCCCGGTAAACCGTACCATGGCTCAATTGAACGCTTACTTTTTTTTTCAGGAGATATTTGAATACATATTTTTAATATATACCTACCTACTTGCAGTCATAAAGAATATTATTAGTAAGTGGGATCATTCGGGAAGATTCATTTTTAATATGTACCTACCTACTTGCAGTCATAAATAATATTATTGTTTGAGGGGATACGATATCATTAACCAGTGTTCTCGTTCTTCGTTCCGTATTATTGTTGTCATTCTTATTACTTTAAGCCTTAAGGGTTCTGTGTTACGTGTTAAGAATTCTCAGTGCCTTGGCTCCTTGGCGCCTTGGAGGTCGGCGCCCGGAGTCAACTGCTCCAATTGCGCCCGCACAGGACCGGCACTGAATCTACTGTGTCACATTTGAAAACGCTCTTAAAGAAAAATACCTCGTTGCATCTTTAACTTTGTTAATTTCTAAAACTTTCGGTCGGCAAAACGAGATTTTTCCGCTGGCAAGTCAAACCATGCAAACTGTCGATTAATCAAACTTCGAAAGTTCCTGGGGCCAATGGGGTATGCCAACCCATTTTTTTAAATAATTTTTTTCCACAGGAAAAAGGCCCGGAGGAAAACAAACCTCAGGACTTAAGTTATCTTTGGGAATGCTATGTGGGGGATATTTTTAGGGAAAGGAAGTAGGGGAAGGTGATGTTTGTTACATGACTGTAAACAAACATCATATAATTGCCAATGCGAACACATCTAAAGGGTAAAACAAATAAAATTCCTAGGAATTATTATTGATACACACTTACAATGGACTGAACACATTACTTTCATCACTAATAAACTAAAATGAGTCTTGCACCTAATAAAATCTATTAAAAACATTTTCCCATTTACAGTACTCAGATAAATATTTTTTTTTCTTTGTCAATCCATTGCCACTTATGGAATATTAGCTTAGGGAAGCGCTACAAACACAACAATTGACCCAATTCAAGAAGTTCAAAAGGCAACAATAAAACTCATACTGCAAGTACCATTCTACATAGACTCAACCAAAATCTTCAAAACACTAGACGTCATGTCAATAAGACAATTTTACGCCAAAACTGCTCTCCTACACCTCATCCATAATAATCTTGATATTACAAATCAACCAAAAGCCATAATAAAAACCAGTTCCTCAGCAAATAAAACACTGAACATTCCTATGACACACCACACACGGACAAAGACATTTTCAATACTATGCAACCAAACTTTTTAACAGTATGCCCATTACTTTGAAACAATTACTGACTACAATTACATCTACAAACTTTCTCAAAAAATATATCGTAGCATATAGTAGTATATAAATACTAAACACGTTTTTCAAGAATTATCCAAAAATACATACTCACATAGAAATGTGTGTTTTCATTTTTGAATATATGTCTGTGAAAAACAAAACTTTTTACTACAACACATAAATACCTGTCACGTTACACAAACACGTTAACACCTCAGCACAGGTTCTCCTAGTGAAGTGTTCACGTAACATACAATATCACCCATACACAGATTTACCTATTTTCTTTTTTTTTGTACCTTTTTCTGTACTTTTTTTTCTGTACTACAATATAAACCATTGTAATCATTTGCAAAATGTGCATTCAAGAATAGACATAAATAAATAAAAGAAGTTCTCAGAAGGAGTGACGGACGCATGAATCCATCCCTCCCAAGGCAATGGATCAAGTTCGATATGGATTGGACATGGTTAAATCTATTTATGCAGATTTTTTATTATTTATTATTTTTTTGTAGTTTATAACGTTATGTTTAAACATTATCTAGTAATAGTTTATTTTGGGAAACGGAACGGTTTCGTTTTTTGAAAAGACACCGAAACCCCCACCTCTACTAATAATGATAATATCAATAGATGATTTTTATACCGCCGTTTTTGTGCAAAATCACCTCAAGGGAGCTGTACAAATATTTAATACAATTCTACAAATGTACATATGGTTTTATTCTTATTTTTTATATTTTGCACAGGCTAATATACAGCACCAAACTTACCTGGTAGATTAACTGTTTATTGTTTACTAGATAAATTTACTAGCATCTTATTTGTGTTGTGGTATGAGGCGCCGTACCGGTACCAGAGTCGTACGATCATTTGGGCGAGCACGGTATTTTCATTGTTCATACGCTCTGAGCTCACGGATCCTGTTCAATTGAGCCGTCGTTCAATTGAGCTGTACGCAAAATATTGAGCAAAATATCGTGGCTCGCATGCTTAATAAAATGAGTCATGATCGGTCGCAAGTGCCTAACCCAACTTCAGTGTGAAAACTTCAAGTGATGCTACTATAAAAACAGCGCACATTTCTTATATAAGCGAGTAAATAATAATAAAAAAATCTTATAAAGGACAAATAACATTCTTCACTTTAGAAGCATCATGAGCGATGTAAATAAAGAACTTGAGTGATCAGTATATTTACTTATCCTAACATAAAGCCAATAATTTACCAAGCAGAGGAGAAGTGGTATGGAGAAACCGGGTTTTGAAGGTAGCGAAATGGGCAGTATCGACAGCGGGTTTAAAGCCGCTACTACCGTAGATCATCCACTATCATTTGACAGTCAGTGATAAAAATTTAAAGGTATGCGTATGCAACTTTAACTCTTTTTCGTAAATAGTATATTTCTGGTTGTAACTGTTTAACTTTGTGATGTATATGTAATGAGTAAGTTTAAGAACATTTCTTAATCTTACTCTTAAAATTACCTTTCTTCATCTTACTCAATGTAATGAGTAAGATTAAGAAAGATGGTTTGGGCATGTAGAGCGAATGAACGAAGAAAGCAGTGTAAGGAGAATAAATTACGCAAATGTGAATGGTAGTAGAAGTCGGGGACGCCCGAGGAAGACATGGCATGATCAACTAAATCGGATAATTTAGTTGGGCCATGTGAAGAGCTAGAATAATTGAAGAGTATGTATGAGACGATGTATGAATATGAATGAGGCAAGAGGTTTGTGCCAATACCGAGTAGTTTGTAGGTCCGACCTCTCTGCCTACCCCTGCAGAGGTAGAAAGTTACTTAGTTTTGCTGATACATTACACAATCTTAACATTTATTGTTGTACTATATAATTCTATTACAATAATTACACCATTGTTTATTTAGAATTATATGCATCATAATTTTGGTCTGTACGTGGTGTTCATGATTTTGTGATAACTTAATTTTGTTTAGCGAATGTTATTAAAAAGCAGTCTGACACAGCGAAGATAAATAAGAAAATTGTTCAGTGAATAAAAATTTTATGGGCCCTTTTGTAACAACTCTCTTTATATAAATTGCTGCTAGGTTATCAAACATTTTATAAAAAACAATTTACTGGCTTACTAGTTACTAGTTTTTTTCCTTGCCTTTTGTATTTCACCCACGTACATCCAAAGAAAAAATAAACTAACATCAACTCAAAAAATATTTTATTTGTTTTCATAAAAAACTATCATTTCGCGGTTTGATATATTTGTAGCGGTTATGTCACCGCTCCTAGGGTCATCAATTCATAACCAGACTGCACGATTTAAACAGCTGAGACAGCAATCAGTCTTACGAAACATTGAATAAAAATATCGGTACCACAATACGTAGACTGCTGATTTGCATACAGGGTGATGCAAACGCTCATACAATAAACCGAGTCAGCGGTCCTGCGGGTTCGACGTCCAGACGCTACTCCAACCCGTGGCAGACGAGAACAAAGGAATCAGCAGCTGTATAAGCGGTGGAGGACCTCAGTCGTCAGTCAGTCATCAGTCAGTCTTCATTCCACATCACTCCAGTCAACATGTTCGACGCGACATCATCCTACCCGAGATCTCCGACTCGGCGTAATGGAGGAATCGGCCATCATGGCCGGTTCCCCCCACGTCACGCTTCGATCCTTCTTCACCTCAACGCCCTGGCCCAGGCTATCATTCCTGGCCAGCGCAAACCTCACGCGCCTAGATCCGGCGACCAGCTCATCGTCGTCTGCGCCTCGGCTCCGCGACCATCGTCACTAGCCTGCGACTCCCGCTCATCTGCCGATCAGGTCCATCGTACCTTCGGCTACCTCGTTCACGCTGAAGCACCCCGAAGACTCCTCGCCTTCATCAGTGCTGAACAAGCCCACGAGTCCGATCTCCATCAACGCGGTGTTGACCCACTGACCCGCACATCTCAACCATTCTACCGCAGTCATCGCCGACTACGCCTGGTGTCATCATCATCCTCGACCCAGAGCCATCTCCCAACTGCGCAACTCAACTAATGTATTATCCTGACTCTCAAATAAACACTGTGATAACAACATCCTTATCATTCATTGTCTCACTACCAATTCCCATATTGGTGACCCCGACGTGATTTGATCTGCAGCCCGACGTGATATGATCTGCAGCCTGACGTGATTTGATCTGCAGCCCGACGTGATCTGATTCTGCAGCCCGACGTGATTTGATCTGCAGCCCGACGTGATATGTTCTGCAGCCCGACGTGATTTGATCTACAGCCCGACGTGATTCTGCACCTTCGGCTTCGCCCGTACCATCATGGACTCCATCGGGACGTCATCATAGCGCCTTGTTCAGATTGCCGTCCCTGGCAAGCGCTACTCGGATTACAAGCGCCCTGGTTCCAGCTTCTCTGACCAGCGCTTCTTCCACGCCACTATGACCACCACGAGGACACGCAACATCCTCACTGGTCTAAGCCGCTCCCGCTCAACTGCCTACAAGGTCCATCGCACCTTCGGCTTCCGTCAGCACTGGAGTATTGATTCCCCAGATCGCCAGTGCCTGACAGCCATCGAGTCCCGGTCACCAGCGCCCGGCGTCGACTCACTGACCCGCGCTTGACCACATTTGCAGCCCGACGCGATTGTGCAGCCCGACGAGATCTGCAGCCCGACGCGACGTGTTACCTCGACTCACCGGTAACCCCGTCTCGATCTGCATCTCGCCCGTTATCTGCAGCCCGACGTGACGCGTTACCACGACACACCGGTAACCACGTCTCGAAAATGGGTGATTGGTAGAGACACCACGGAGCAGCAAGCACCATACCATCTCATAAAAAGAAAAAACGGTTACCATAGACCGTATGAAACCGCATACATTATCGAGGAAGAGAAATCAGCTATAATACCTTCAACTACACCATCAGCTGTTTCAGACCCAGATAAGAACGTAGCGATAAAAATCAAAAATCAAGTTCAAGAACAACAAATTTTAATAACCAAATATTAAAACACAATACAGAAATATTCTTATGAATAACAATACGATTGCATAAGTGAATCCCGAAACAAACGACAGTGATAAATAATAAAACAAATCGCTGACCAACACAATGACAGTTCATTCACCCAGCAATACGACACACTCAACGTAAACAAACAGTGCAATAGCTAAATAACGCACACAGCTATTTTAAACAAAGCACAAAAGTGGGGCATATACAGGATGATTTAGTAAGCAAAATTTTAAATTGATAAATAAAATTATTTCGAAACAATCGTATTATAAAAGAACCCACAAGTCGACAAATACTTCAGATAACAACCAGTGCACCTTCATACCTTCATCAGGGGATAAGCATCAAGCAAAGAAGAAGTCATCATCGCCCAGGCAGTAGACGTCCATGTGGAAACAAACCGATTGCAATGGGCGACTCTCAGCAGGAAGGAAGCATTACGGAAGTCAAGCACTGGAGAAACTGAATGTCAGCGGCGGACCAGCTCAAGGATGTTTCAGAGCCATCCCTACCGAATCGTGAGATGTGCGGGTCAGTGGGTCGACACCGCGTTGATGGAGATCGGACTCGTGGGTTTATTCAGCACTGATGAAGGCGAGGAGTCTTCTGGGTGCTTCAGCGTGAACGAGGTAGCCGAAGGTACGATGGACCTGGTCGGCAGATGAGCGGGAGTCGCAGGCTAGCGACGATGGTCGCGGAGCCGAGGCGCAGACGACGATGAGCTGGTCGCCGGATCTAGGCGCGTGAGGTTTGCGCTGGCCAGGAATGATAGCCTGGGCCAGGGCGTTGAGGTGAAGAAGGATCGAAGCGTGACGTGGGGGGAACCGGCCACGATGGCCGATTCCTCCATTACGCCGAGTCGGAGATCTCGGGTAGGATGATGTCGCGTCGAAATTGTTGACTGGAGTGATGTGGAATGAAGACTGACTGATGACTGACTGACGACTGAGGTCCTCCACCGCTTATATAGCTGCTGATTCCTTTGTTCTCGTCTGCCACGGGTTGGAGTAGCGTCTGGACGTCGAACCCGCAGGACCGCTGACTCGGTTTATTGTATGAGCGTTTGCATCACCCTGTATGCAAATCAACAGTCTACATATTGTGGTACCGATATTTTTATTCAATGTTTCGTAAGACTGATTACTGTCTCAGCTGTTTAACTCGTGCAGTCTGGTTATGAATTGATGACCCTAGGAGCGGTGACATAACCGCTACATATTTATTATTGAATGAAAAATTAACTTTTTTATCACTAATATATTTAAATTTAGTAACCAACCAGTTTTGCTTGGCTCTACTGGGCTCCTTCAATACCTCATTTATTTTTTTATTTATACTGGGTTTTTACAGACGATCTCACTTACCTGAGAACAATCCAGTTATAAAAACTCAGTTAGCATACGAATACACATACAAAGACACATTAATTTTCATATACCTAATAAAGATTAAAATATTTATTTATTTATTTATTTATTACACGCCCTAAAGGGCTTTTCTTTAAAAAAAATACGAGCATTTTGTATCAGAGTAAACACTTAAAAATTAATACAATAAAGAAGAATGTAAACATAATGGCAAAAATGAATCCTCACGCATATAATTGAGTTTAAAAGATTCAATAAAACAAAATAGTAGAAGCGGAGAAGTTATATGGGTACATAGGTCTATTTGTTGCTAGAAAAATAAAAGTGTTAGAATATACTACATTTATACTGATTAGTTTTCAAATGAAATATATCACCCAGATCAGAATATTTGTTTCCGAGATTGTGAAGTCTCGGAATCGGAGAATTTTGGTAAGCTAGTGTCCTGGTATTATTGAAGTAAAAAGGTAAGAAATGTCGGCATGATTTTTTGGGAACATGGATATTGATACATTGAAGTAATTTGGGACAGTCAATTTTAAAATGTTCTTTGTAACAGTATTAAATCGGTGCTTATTCTTCTTTCTGAAAGTTTCAATAGAGACAACTTATCCAAGAGGTAATTTTAATTTATGTTTTGTATAGGAATATGCAATTTATAATTTGTAAACCTTAGAAACTTCCGTTGAATCTCTTCAATGTTATCTGAATGAATATTGAAAAATGTAGACCGTAACGTAGAGTTATACTCAAGTTGGCATCTGACAAGGGTTTTATATAATATAATAAATGTTCCTAAATTATTGAAATCTTTTGCAGCTCTCAAAATAAAACCAAGAGTCTTTAGGGCCATGTTGATAATATTATTAATATGACATACAAAGGTGAGTTTACTGTCGAACATAATGCCTAGATCAATAATTTTATTAACACAAATTAAATTTTCATCATTTAATGAATATTGAAAAAAATAGGATTACTTATTTTGGAAAAATGAATGAATGGCATTTATTTATGTTTAATGCTAATTTGTTGATTGAGCACCATTCAAAAAGATATCTCAAGTTAGTTTGAAGTGTAATACAATCATTAATGTGGTTAATCTCTTTATAAAGTTTCATGTCATCGGCAAACAGTAGAACGTTTATATCAGTTAATACATCAACAATGTTGTTTATGAATATTATAAACAAAATGGGCCCTAGATGAGAGCCTTGCGGCACTCCACTTGTCGCCATAAATTCATATGAATTCGTGCCATTTGTTCTCACACAAAGACTTCTTTTGAACAAATAACTAGTAAACCAATTTAGTTAATTACCGTAAATTCCAAGTTTAGCTAATTTATTGATTAATATTTTGTGACACACCTTGTCAAATGCCTTGCTGAAGTCAGTGTATACTGAGTCTACCTGGCACCTCTTTGCTAAGGATGTAGATATAAAATTTTCGTATATTAGTAAATTGGTTAATGTAGATTTATTTGAACAAAAGCCATGTTGGTAGGGAGTTATAATTTTTTTTATGTTTGTAGATATTTTATCAAGTACTATTTTTTCAAAAAGTTTAGGTATCGATGACTGGATACATATTGGTCTGTAATTTGCAACATCCGTTTTGTCACCATTTTTCAAAGATAGGAGTAAGAAAACTATATTTCCATATATTAGGAAAACATCCTGTCTTTAGTGGTTAAAAATTACAAAAAGAGGAACAGATAGGCTGTTTAGACATTCTTTAATTAACACAGGTGGAATGTTGTCAGGTCCAGCACTTTTTCTAGCATCTAACAAATTTACATGCTTTTTAATATCATTAATTTCAGTGTGTATTTCAGATATGTTTAGACTGAGATTCGACGAGAATTTGGTAATTTCATTATTAGTTATATCCTTTTCATACATAGACTTAAAATAATCAGCGAATAAAAATATTTTCAACATTACATCCAACTTTTCCATTGAAATTCATAGAAGTTGGAATACCGGAATTATTATTTTTTTGAGAATTAGTGTAGTTCCAAAATTGTTTTACATTTACATAAATATTATTTTCAATTTTATCAATGTAATTTTTATAACACATTTTCGATATTTTACAACACTCCTTTCTTATCAATTGAAATTCATTATAATCACTTGACAATCTGGATCACTTGTAATTTTTATGAGCATTTTTTTTATTGTATTTTAAAGTGATCAATTCAGGATTAAACCAGTTTTGAAATTTTATTTTGTCGGAGGGGCACAAAATTTGCAATAGCATCCTTTAGAATATCATAAAATTTATTTACATTGTTATTGAGATCTATGTTTTCCAAAAAGGACCAATCATTTGAATTTAAGTAATCAGAAATTTTTGCTTTAAAGAAGTTATAACACGACTTGACACTTTTATCTCCATTGTTGTTAACATTGGAGATAATTATATCCAGAGGAGGATGATAGGCGTCTACAGGTAATAGTTCTTCTAAAGATTTACATACCGTAGCAGAAGTACTGCAGAAAACTAAATCGAGAACATGGTTATTTACGTTAGCGACAGTATTTAATTGTGGGATTGATAAGTAATTAGACATACCTAGTATCTCCCTCTCACTAGGATTAGCAGTAGACATATTAATACCAGATAATTCAGTGGTTAATAATGGTTCCAAGATACATTTGGTAAGTTGTAGTCACCTATTACAATAAGTTCGGCACTAGGATACTTAAATCTTAAAGTTTCCACATCATCAACATGATTCATATATTGCTGTGAAGCAGAGGAGGGTGGGAAATACACGCATCCTATTATAAACTTGCCGGCATTTTTATTTTCAAGCATCACAAAAATTTGTTCAACATCTTGATGTTTGTGTTTAATAATTTTGGAACAAATTTTTTTTATTTATGGCAATGAGAACTCCACCTCCTCGGCTCTTTCTACTTGTGGACGAGTTTCTGTCAAGGCGATATACATTATAGTTAGACATGCCTAATTCTGCAGTATTTATGTCGGGGTCAAACCAGGTTTCTGTCAATATTATAATGCTATGATGAATAGTAGGTCTGGATAATCTGAAGTTCTGTAGTTTGGTGCGCATTCCCCTTATATTTTGATAGTATATCAGAATGTGATGTTTAGAGGAATTTGTTAGTTTTTTGGTAATTTTTTCGCAATTTTGATAATTTCCATTGATTTTTAAGAGTGTGTTATGTTTGTTTATCAGTTTTTTGCATGGCTTTTGATAATTTTAGGAAATCCATTAAAATGTTGGACTCTCAAATCAATTTCACCCTTTTCTTTTCTTTCCTCAATTTCCTTCCAGAGGTCAGTCAAATGTTCTCTTTGTTGGAGGGTCCTATCCGGTTTCATTTTTATTCCATTAGGCAAAGTATTTTTATTAAAAGAATAAGTTTTGCCAGCTTAGGGTCTTCAAATTCGACTTTAATGGGCCTGATTTTGTTTGAAATTTTACTACCAAGCCTGTAAATTTTAACTTCTTCCGGTTTGAACTCACTATTTTTTTCACTAACGATAGTTAAAACGTTTTTTTTATCTTCCAAGATATTCTCCGTGCTTGAGTTGGAACTAGACTCGGAAACGTCAAGTAAAATCACGTTCTTGGTGCGGATCTTGCGTTCCTCTATCTCAGCGAGCAGTCACTCTCAAGTCACAAATTGGTGTTGTTTCTTGGGGTAATACTTTCTTTTCTATGATTTTTTCAAATGTCATAACTTTCCCCTCGAGGACTCCTACATTTTCTCCTAGGTCCTGCATGGTTCCAGAGAGGTTAGATAGTTTGGTGAGTATTTTTGCCATTTGATCTTTAGTGATTTTTAAAGAGGGATCGGTAATGACACTATGGATACCAGTAATCTCTTCCTTGGCTTTATTTAGAAGAGAAAGTGCTTCATTCGTATTCATTTTGAAAGCGATACTCGGCGGAATTTAGCACTATAATTATTAAGAAGAAACGGATTCACTGCACACAGAAGTTTATATAATAGTTTTAATTATTGGCTTGTTTGCAAACACTATTTATTTGTTAATATATATATTTATTTTTTTAGTTTTATAGATTTTGATATATTTTAGCTGAATACTTGTTAAAAAAACATTAATCATTGTAATTAATTATATAAAACAAATAAAAATAAAAATTCAAAATTAAAAATATACATGAAATACAAATATTACAGAAAAGTAAGAAACGCAAGTAATACATAATATAATCAGTGCAACATATTATTTAACAATAGCAAATTTTTTTTTCTGAATCCATACAAATTATCAACAAAAATATCTACTTCAGCACACTCAATCTTACTATACAGTCGACACATTTGGGTCAGAGGGCTAAAATAGGCGATATTATTTTTGAAAATATCCCGTTAAAAATGCTATGGTATCTTAAACAATGGGAATTGGGGACATTTATTTCAATATTGCTAAGGCATAATGAGGTATCAAGATGGCCCTGGATAATTTTATGCAAACATATTAGGTCAGTTAATTGCCGTCTTATTTTAAGTGTATCTTAAAGTATTCACGACGTGGGTCGTATGATCTAAGATGGTCATGCAGTCCATGTTTGAAAGATAATAGTCTAAGCATTTTTTTTAACCGATTCTATAATGTTTTCATATTTGCAATAATGTGGATTCCAAATAGTGCTTCCATATTCAAGTTTGCTTCTAATTAAAGCATAGTTAGAATTTATTGAGGATCTTTGAAAGGTTTAGTTATTCTGTGAACAAATCCCAAAATGTTAAGTGATCTGGACTTAATGTCATTAATGTGTAAATCAAATATGAATTTGGAATCAATAGTCATTCCTAGATCTCTTATAGAAGACACTTTCTTAAGAATATTCTTATTAATGAAATAGGAAAAATTCTTTACAAACTCATTTCGAGTAAAGTTTAGAATGTTACATTTTTCAACATTTAAGTGCATATCATTGACAGTACACCAGTTATTTAGTGTATCGAGATCCTTTTGAAGCACTAGATGATCGGTAACAGACTTAATTTTACGAAAAATTTTAAGATCATCTGCGAAAAAAGCATAATCACAGTTTAATTTCGAACCAAGGTCATTTATGAATATAAGAAAAAGCAGGGGGGCAAGATTTGACCCCTGTGGTACTCCAGAAGTTACAACTATAGGGGATGATTTGTATCAGTTAATAAGCACTAGTTTTGTTCTATTATATAAATATGATTTCATCCAGCGCAATAAGTCTTCATGTATTCCTATTTGTTCTAGTTTCTTTAGTAAGATGGAATGGTTAACTTTATCAAAAGCTTTTTGGAAACCAGTATAAATTGCGTCTACTTGTAATCTTTCATTAAAAGAATTACACACATAATTACAAAATTCTATGAAGTTTTATGTGGCCCTTTCATTACATACCGGTTATCCGGTTTTGAAAGAGCCAAATTTGTATATTTTTAAAACATTCAAATATTATTTTTTTAACTAGGTAAGTACGGATATTTTTAGTAAAACGGTTTTTAAATACGTCTTATGACGGTTGTATAAAAATACATATTATGACGGTTTAAAAAAAAAGTGGTTCCTCCATTCCACTTCTCCCCTAATTAAAATAATAAAACTTCATAGAATTGTGTGTTTTTCCGTGTGTGATGCAATCTGTTATTCTAATAGTTATATAACATATTTAAGTCTAAAATGGATGTTTGTCGCTATATAAAAAGCATCTACAATGTTATTATCGAATATTCACTGATCTTAAGTCGAATATTAAACAGTTCTCGGAAGGGTGCTAATAAATAGATATTTTAAATATTAATACAAAAGTGGAAAAAACACTTGCTTACGATGGTGAGACAGGTGTTTTCGTCTGTGATTTTGATGATCAGTGTTGAGTTAGCCACATCTTTTGGAGACATAGGGAATGCTGAGCTGAAGATCAACATTACACGACCATCAGGTAACAGGGTTTTTATACTATGCATAATATATAATATGTAAGAGAAATTATTATGCCTCGCATAAGGACTGTGATAGTTTTGAAAGTCTCCAGTCCTCTTTTCAAGATCCAACAGGTACCTAAACCAATCCATAAAGAATGCTCTGCTTGTCCCTGGCAGAGCTCGTACGTAAATCATCACGAAGCATTCTAATGGAAGGTATATTATAGTATAGTATATTATAATACGTATCTTGCTTGTTATGATATGAAGAATGGTCACCCATCAAGGTGACCATTCTTCATTTCAACTAACGTGACCGTTAAAATAGAACATATATGGTATATATGTCCTATTTTACATCACACGTCCGTCACTCAAAACACAACTCGAATCCCTTAAATCCCTTAAATCCCTAGATTCCTACCCATCCCTCATACATTTTCCTTCCCAGAACTTCCTATCTTTCTTTTCGTTAAAAAAACCCTCCACACACCATCCCCAAAGATTACATATGCCCTGTGGGGAAATTATTTTCCTCAGGGCCTGCTGTGTGATGTTAATGTTAAAAAAAAATCAACAAATTTGAAGGGGGAGTTTATTATTATGGGGAACAACAATAATTACGGCAATGCCAGAGCTACTTATTGTTGCCAATGAGAGCTCCTTCCTCATCTTCATGGTGAGGAAATGTTTTTTTCTAATCTATGGTGGGGATTGGTGTGCCTATGGCTGTTACGGTAGTTTTGTGGCATATTTGCGTCTACCTAACAACATATCATAATCTTAAAATATGTAGTTTTAATATAGTGCATAATTATATTGATAGCCCGTTCCTCTTGGAATGCTATGGCTTATACGTGCCTGAAAACTTCCGGCCGTATTCGTCACCACGATTTGTTCAAGATACCACACGGCAGATAAGATGTTTTAACATAGCGTGCCGTGACAAGAGGAATAGTGAATTGAATTGAATTAAATCAAGCATTAGAATATTAGATATATTTAATTTAGACAACACATTGAGAATGTTTTCTTTCATAATTCGGTTTTTTCTTTTTCTTTTTAAAAGAAAGACAAACACAACCTGGGTGACGAATAACCTGACAATATTTGAAAATCTCCTAACCACAGTAAGCGGAAAATGTTGCTTGTGTTGTGATGGAGGACTTAGCCAGCCTAGGAATTGAACACACTACGCCTGGGTGGGACCAGCCACCGACCTGTCATACACGGTTTACCCAAACATATATCATACAACAGGAATCTAGGTTTTTTTCGCTGCCAGAACACTGGTGAAAACTCTAAGAGGCCCTAAAGAAACTAGTAAACCGAAAAACCTAAGTAAACCTGGTTATTCGTGCTTTACCGGATATTTGAGGAACCACCGAGGACTTTGCGTTCCCGGGGATAAACGTCGTATGAATATGGTTTTGGAAATTCGATGATAATATGGGACTCCTAAAGTATTCCCAGGCAGAGCTCGTATGCACGATAACATGGAGCATTCGGAAGGAACGTACGTCGTAACATGCATTATAATATTTATGGGTGACAGTGACCGTTCTTCTATAATTGAAAGGACCTTTACAATAGGATAGAAAACGTAGTATTAATATTTAGTAGTAGTTTTTAATCTACATTAGTGATTTGTGTAATTTATATATACCGCGTAACATTGTTAGTTTTGCAGAAGATACTGCTTTAATATTTGAGGGTAAAATCTGAAGAGATGTTTTAACAAATGTGACTTAGAATTAAGAGCAGTAAAGAGTTGGCTGAATAGTAACATCTTAACTTTGAATACTTTGAACTTTGAACTTTGAATTGTAATTGCCACTCCTTGGAAAGTGTAGACTGTATCATGTATCTAAGTGTAAAGATTGATAAAATTGTAATATGGAATGACCATATCAATATGTTAACAAAGAATATCATCATAAAGTCAGCCTTCTGACACTCGTAATCATACATAATTGTCTGCGGAATTGTAATTGCCACTCCTTGGAAAGTGTAGACTGTATCATGTATCTAAGTGTAAAGATTGATAAAATTGTAATATGGAATGACCATATCAATATGTTAACAAAGAATATCATCATAAAGTCAGCCTTCTGACACTCGTAATCATACATAATTGTCTGCGGAATTGTAATTGCCACTCCTTGGAAAGTGTAGACTGTATCATGTATCTAAGTGTAAAGATTGATAAAATTGTAATATGGAATGACCATATCAATATGTTAACAAAGAATATCATCATAAAGTCAGCCTTCTGACACTCGTAATCATACATAATTGTCTGCGGAATTGTAATTGCCACTCCTTGGAAAGTGTAGACTGTATCATGTATCTAAGTGTAAAGATTGATAAAATTGTAATATGGAATGACCATATCAATATGTTAACAAAGAATATCAGGAGAATTTTATTTATTTTAAAAGAACTTCACGATCATGTCTAAAGTCCAATGTAGAGTATGTACATACTAAATAATACTCAAAAATTGATCGTTAAAGTTACATACAAAAAAATAAGTGTTATTCATCCAACCTACTTTATAAGGAATGTTATTTTATGTGTATAAAACAGCTATATATCACTCAAATACTTTGTCGATTTTTTATCAATATTAAATTTTCTGAAAGAACACAGAAAAAGAGTGCAACTAGAATTGGTTCTACATCGAACTTTGTGGCGGTACATACTAAAGTTTTTTTTGGTCAAGGAAACTATTTATATCAGGCACCACTTATGTTTAATATTCTTCCAAATCCTATGAAGTCTACCAATTCCTTTGTTAAATTTAAAAAGTTAATTGAGATTTTTGTATTAACGATTGTCTTTATATTTATTCATCCTTGTCCTTTCATAATAAGATTGCATATGGTAAAAACTGAATGTCACCCTAGCTGTCGTTTATTATCTACTTGTTTCTTATTGGGAATAATGATTAAAACGTAGTTATGGTTCAAATATTGTTAAAATATACTGTCAAATTACTATCTGGTTACTCATCAAAAACGTTTTTTTTTCTTTTTGAAATATTTTGTGTTTGTATGAAGTGTTACTTTATGTTTGTGATTATTCTATGGTTATTAAATTGTTAACCCCGATCCAGGCTTATTTTTTATTTTATTTATATTATTTTTATTTATCAATCTTAAGTTAGCTCTCATCTTCGTGTGTGCTAATAGTTTTATAAACATATAAACATGTACATTATTTGGCAAACATAATCTTTCTTTAAATATTTCAATAAAGTCACAAAAAAAGAAACATTAATAATTGAGATAGACATATTTTCTTAATTCATTTAGTCCAAGTGTGGTTGATTTTTATAAGAAAAAACACGATTTATGTTTAATGAGATGTATAATAAAAATATAAATATTTAAGATACATAAAATATTATTAGTAGGCGTACATTGATTAACATTTGGAATCGAAATAAAACGCGAGTTAACGTTAAGTTAAACGTTAATACTAAAATTTAATTTATTTATATGCACATATTTACACGTTAATACTCATAAATATATAGAAAAATAAATCATATAGAAAAAATTAATTATCAGTTGCTTTTTAAAAATAATAATAAATATTTCAAAAATCGTTAAACAACCAGCAATACCGTAATAATTTCACAATTCGAAAAAAACATGCGTTGACGAAATATCTATGGTAAGACATTTTATGTTCAAGTATCTTCTCTCTTTTTCGTTTTCGCACAATTTTTTTATGAACGCTTTAAGGACTATCGTCGATGACATGCATACTATATCTGCCTGGCACTGGTGAAACATATTTTTTTGTATATAAACATATCAAGTCGTATGAATAATCGTAAAAATATAAAACTGTTAACAGTTAAGACATCGCAACAGATTGTTTTAAACCTGCGGCGACAGACGTCTTCAGACATCGCAACAGATTGGTTTAACCCTGCGGCGGCGGATGTTTTCAGACATCGCAACAGATTGGTTTAACCCTGCGGCGGCGGATGTTTTCAGACATCGCAACAGATTGGTTTAACCCTGCGGCGGCGGATGTTTTCAGACATCGCAACAGATTGGTTTAACCCTGCGGCGGCGGATGTTTTCAGACATCGCAACAGATTGGTTTAACCCTGCAGCGGCGGATGTTTTCAGACATCGCAACAGATTGGTTTAAACCTGTGGCGACAAACGTCTTCAAACATCGCAACAGATCATTCTAAAGAATATAGCAAAAAAGTCAGGGCCAACAGATAAGAAAACAAGTTTTCAAAAACTGAAATTCATTTTTTGTTTTTGTTTATTTAAGGCCTTGCCCAGAATAACATTATATACAAAAATAGTCTTGTTCTGAGAAAGATGGAAAAACCGAAACCAGATATGTTTCATTACAATTTTATATACAATTCAACAATTATTTTAGTATTAGATCAAGAGCTTAGATGGAGAAAAAAAGTCATCCAATGGCGAGGAAAGCAGTGAACTATTTGCCCAACACTTTTCATCAGTATATGAGAAAGATAACATAAGAGGCAACGAAGAGACTCAACCTCATCCCGTTTCAATTGATCAATGAAACGGCGTTCTGTACACAGTAAATATTAGTGTGCACGATGTCAAAATAGCAATGCTTATCCTCGACCAGAGCAAAGGTCCGGGTCCCGACAAAATTCCACCTATCCTAATTAAAAAGTGTGCACACAGTCTCGCACTCCCTCTGACTATCATTTACAGGAAATCGTTGTCTTCATCCGTTTTCCCAACAAGATGGAAACAAGCAAATATTGTACCTATACCTACAAGTGGCGACCTTCACGAAGTCACAAACTATAGACCCATCTCCATTCTCTGTTCATTTACTAAAATTTTCGAAAAAATAATTTGTCCAAGTCTGAATTATCATCTCAAAAATCTTATTACTCCAAAACAGCATGGATTTCTCTCCCAGAAATCAACATCCTCTAATTTACTTTGCTATGTCACTACCTTAACCGAAGCTGTCGATAAAGGTCAACAGATAGACAGCATCTACACTGACTTTAGCAAGGCCTTTGATAAGGTAAATCACAGATTATTAATACATAAACTAAAACGCATGGGTGTTCATAGTACCTTGCTAAACTGGTTTTACTCCTATCTAACTGACCGTGTACAAAGAGTAGTATTTGATGGCTATGAGTCAAGAGGATTAGATGTGCCGTCTGGAGTACCTTAAGGGTCCCATTTGGGCCCGATCTTGTTCCTTGTTTTTATAAATGACTTGTGCGATGTTATTTTGGATTCTGAAATTTTATTGTTCGCCGATGATTGTAAGATTTTTAAAATTATCCACACATTACTTGATTCAATACTTCTTCAAAATGATATCAACAGAGTTTCTAAGTGGTGCATAGACAATAGAATGTTTCTAAATTCTTTAAAATGTGTCCACATAACTTTTACACGTAAACGCAACTCTATCTCAACTCAATATTTTATCGACGGTACTAAACTCCAGGAAGTCGCAACCATTCGGGACCTAGGCGTAATATTTGATAAAAAACTAACTTTCACACCTCATATCGACAGCATTATTTCTAGATCCCTGAAAATGCTAGGATTTATCAAACGAAATAGTAAAAATTTTCAGAATCCCAAATCAAAAATAACGCTGTACAATTCCTTCACCCGCAACGTGTTGGAGTACGCAAGTTCTATATGGAGTCCAACCTCCAAAGTTCATATTCAGCCTAGCGTATTGTGATAAGCGAGCTCGATCACTTCCTCACTACACCGATAGACTAAATTTCTACAATGTACGCACCCTTGAACAGAGAAGACTAAATATTGATTTAAATTTTCTTGTCAAAATTGTTAATGCTCTAAAAAACTGCCCTTTTTTACTCTATCAAATTATGTTCAACGTTCCTAGAATTGGTTCTCGACTTATACATTATATTCCGTTACATATTAAAAAATATAAAACTAAGCTGGGGTATGACTCACCTTTACCGAGAATGTGCCGTTATTTTAAAGAGACATATAAAAGTCATTCCATTGATTTGTCAATGTCATCATTGGCCACCTTCAAATCAAACGTAAACAAGACTTAAAGCTACCTATCGTGTTGATCTAAAAAATAATTACTGTTGCTGTTATGAAATGTATATTTAAGTGTATGTATGTGTGTATACATGTATGCATGTAGGTGCATACATGTAAATTATTCTTTACTTACAGTGTTGTGTTCATCAATGTTGTGTTTGTCTGTAATTAGTGATAGTATCAACCAAGTTTGATTAATGTAATTGTATTTCGAGAGCTTTGATATGAATCACTGTTGACAAACCTAAGAAAAAAAAAAAAAAAAAAAAAAAAAAAAAAAAAGAGCTCAACATTGAGTTTTATTGGATACAACGCAATTCTGGGCAACGGCTCGTTTACGTCAACTAGTATCTAATACCACGATGCCTTCTTCAGGGCAGTAAACCAACATAATATATATAACACAACGATAACAATACAACAATACCTACAACCTAGAGTTCACAGTGAAATACGCTCCATGTTAAAATTGCATAAACAGTAAGGATTTGCAAGTAAATACAAACAAAAAGTGTTAAATACTTTATATTACTTGGTGTTTTCAAAAATCAGTCAGTTATATTTCTTAAATATATTGTGTGCTGAGCAGTATCGTGTTTTAAAAATGTCAAATAAAAACATTTCTGAAATCATAAACATACAGAACGCGCATGCGCAAAAAATAAGTTTGTCATTGGTTGCAAGTGTCGTCATTTTCTCGCTATTGGCTAATAGTGTCATCATTTTTGAATCGTGCCTAACTGATTGCGGGAAATAGGCGCTAGTATCAATTTTTCAAAGAATAGTGTAAACATCGTCTTAACTCTTATAAAACATGGATCTAAACGAAAACTCGCTCAACTACATGACAAAGGCAAAAGATCTACTTAGTTCCCTTATCAAAATTATAAATGACCCGGGTAACAAATTCACAAAGGAACAAATGGGAAAAATAACTCCTTTAACAACGGAACTCTTGGGAACAACAGGATTAATGGCCGTCCGGATGGGTATTCTCGAAGGAGAATTATCGACCTTAAAAAGTGCAGCTCTTACTCAATCTACTGATACTAACCCCACAAATCCTCCACCTAATATTTGTGAAGTATTAACCGAAATTGAAGAGAGAAAGCTTCGTGCTAAAAACATAATTCTCTTCAATGTCCCGGAGAGTACGTCAGATCTAACATCTATAAATATTTCCGATGATATTAAAAAAGTTACTACGGCCCTGAAAAATATTGATATTACCATTAATACTCAAGACATTAAAATGTACAGGTTGGGAACGAAGAAAATTTCAAACAAATGTAGACCAATCAAGATAGGAGGAGCATTTAGCCCGGACAATCTTAATTAATAACAAAAAATTCAAAGATGGCGTTAAAGCCGGCAACGATCAGACGAGTCAGCAAAGAAAACAACTTATGATGCTTCGGGACGAACTGGAAACTAGAAAGAAAAATGGCGAACCAAATTTAACTATAAAATATATTAATAACCTCCCCAAAATTATCGATGTTTTGCCAAAAAACTCAAACTAAATAAATGTAACCTGTACTATCAGAATATCAGAAATGTTATGGAATTAAGCACGAAAGTGGTTGATGTGAAATTACAGAGGCCAGCTAATAAACATAAACCGGGATCATGCTGCATCTACTACCAAAATATCAGGGGTATCAAATCAAAACTCGGCAAATTCAAAGTTACAGCTCCTACCATCACACAAGACGTCATCGTACTCACCGAAACCTGGTTGGAACCTTCCATTCATTCAGCGGAGCTCGGATTACCGAATCACAACATATACCGAATGGACCGGAGTCATAATACTAGTGCCAAATCAAGAGGAGGGGGCGTCTTAATAGCAGTGAATAAAAGCACTAACTCTAAATTAATTAAACATAAAAATTATGATGTTGAGCAAATATTTGTACTATTAAGCGGAAAATCATGTAAAACTATTATTGGCAGTGTATATATTCCTCCCAACTCGGACTTGTCGATATACAAAAATCACTGTGAGGACGTCGAGTATGTAAAAACAAAATATCCAACACACAAAATAATTGTCTGTGGTGATTACAACCTTCCGAATTGTAAGTTTAATGATCCCAATTACTCGCCAATTTCTGATTGTGAAAGGGATATTCTGGATATGTGTTCTTATTTAAATCTTTCTCAATTTAATAACGTACCCAATGTTAACAATCGCATTCTCGATTTGATATTCTCAAATGAAGATAATGTAAATGTATACGAATCTCCTGAGTTCATTGTCCCTATAGATAAACACCATCCTACACTTATAATTTCTATTCCTTACACTGGAAATGATAATCTTAAAATCTCAAGAATTTGTTATAATTTTAAAAACGCAGATTACAATAAAGTTAATGAGGTACTGTCTAACATTGACTGGACAAGTCTAAATGACGGTGATATTGATTACAATACTGAATATTTTTACTCGCAACTCAATAATGTAATTTCAAATAATATTCCTCTTACCCAACATAAAGAATCAACGTATCCAATATGGTTCACTAAAGAATTAATTCACTTGATAAATTTAAAAAAAGAATCTCATAAAATCTATAAAGAACATAGATCTGTACCTAATTATATTAAATTTAAAAGTGTCAGGAAAGCTTGCAAAAATTTGTCTAAAAATAGTTATAAAAATTATATAATGGAAGTGGAAAATACTATAAATCATGATGTAAAACATTTCTGGAAACACGTAAAGTCTATGAAAAAAAATGAAGTCGGGATCCCCGGAACTATGAATCATAAACAGAGGAGTTCTGGCAACATAAAAGAAATTGTTGACATGTTTGCCGATTTCTTTAAAGATGCGTTTGAACCTAACATTTCAGATGAACAAATTCCGGAATTTAATTCTGATATAAACTTGCAATTATCAAATATTAATATTAACATCACCGACATTACAAATTACCTTAAAACACTTGAACCAAAATTATGTTCCGGGCCGGATCAAATTCCACCCATCTTGATTAAAAACTGTGCAGACAGCTTATCCATTCCGTTGTTCATATTATTTAATAAGTCTCTGTCAACGGGAAATTTCCCAAAACTTTGGAAAAAAAGTTACTTAACTCCAATATTTAAATGCGGGGATAAATCTGCAATTGAAAATTATCGTCCAATTTGTATCCAATCATCAATACCCAAGATTTTTGAAAAATTAATTCTTCTAGAGATAAACCCCAGCGTGAAATCCATCATTACAACTTGCCAACATGGTTTTGTTTCAAACAGATCAACCTTAACCAATCTATCCCTGTACGAAAATTATATAACAAATGCACTTGCTAATAGACAACAAGTCGATTCTATATATACTGATTTCAGCAAAGCGTTTGATAAGGTTTGCCATAAAATTCTTGTTAGCAAACTGGCGAAAATTGGCATAACCGGTAACGTACTATCCTGGTTTAAGAATTATCTGTCTAATCGAGAGCTTACTGTCTGCATTAAAGGTCAACTGTCCTACACTTTTACAGCTACAAGCGGTGTGCCCCAGGGATCACATCTAGGACCCATTCTTTTCAACATATTTATAAATGACGTTACAAATGTATTTAAACGTGTCTTTATTTTGATGTTCGCAGATGATATGAAAATTTACCGAATTATTGACAATATTAATGACTGCTTATTATTACAATCAAATCTCATTAGCTTTTCTGATTGGTGTATCCTAAATAAGTTAACCCTCAATGTAAAAAAGTGTCAAGTCATGAAATTTTATAGGAAGAAAAACCCATTGATTTTCACATACTGTATGAATGATCAAGTCTTAGTATCTGTACCCGAAATAAAAGACCTGGGGATAATATTTGACACCAAATTAACATTTATCTCCCACATTAACAATATAACCACTAAAGCGATGCAAATGTTGGGTTTCATATTAAGAACTGCAAAAGATTTCAAAAATTTAAAAACTTTAAAAATATTATATTCATCCATTGTCAGAAGCCATTTAGAATTCAACTCAACCATTTGGAATCCATTTTACAATATTCATGAAAAATCTATCGAGCGAATCCAACATAAATTTTTACGTAACATAAATTATAGATTAGGTATTCCTATTGAAAACATTAACTACACCTCACTGTTGAAAGTCATGGGCCTAGCCACATTAAAAGAAAGAAGAATATGTTCTGATCTCTTTTTTCTTTATAAAATTGTTAATAACATGTTTGACTCCCCTGAACTCCTTAGGTTGATCGACTTTCATGTACCTAGTAGAACGGTTCGTCAGAAGGTACCTTACCATTGTAACATTGCAGGTACCTTAGCAGAAATAAATTCAGTAATGAACCGACTACACAGTGCAGGGAATAAATATTGCGTGAACACTAACGGTACTGAATGTCTATCAGCCTATAAACACATTATTATTAAATCTGTATGTCAAATATGAACTTGGCAAACATTAAACGGAGTATGTGCGAACTATTTCCACCACTCTACAAATTACGTTTAAATAAATAAATATTATAATACTTAGTTTAATATAACTTAATATTATGGTACTTTGTTTAATATTATAATACTTGACTGAATATTGTAATACTTAATTTAATATTATAATACTTGGTTTAATATTGTGGTACTTGACTTAATATTGTGATACTTGGTTTAATATTATAATACTTAACTAAATGTTTTTCTATTAGACTTTTTATCGTTTCTTATCCTAATCTTGCGTAATAGAGATTATTAATTAGAGTTACATAGTTTATAGGCTAATGTGAACAACAATTTCATCCTTTTTTATTCAATTGTTTTGGAGGATATTGGCAGATCATATATTTTTATTTCATTTACTTAAATTTCATGTTACCTACGTTTCGTAAACTCTTGTTTCATGTTACCTATATTTTGTTAACCTATGCATTGTTCAATCTTATATTTTATGTAATCTGTATATTCTTATATATTTTGTAAACTCTTTATTGTTATTGTATTTAAAAAACATAATAGCATTGTATGTAAAAGCCCTATGGGCGTTTAAATAAAATAAATAAATAAATAAAATAAATAAATAACCAACACAAATCTACAGTTTTATTCCGAGATTGTTGAAATTTTACACACTTGACCTTCAAAACAAGAGGAAGGTCACTGTCTACATCAGATTTCGAAAAACCAGCCCATCCAGTTTTCCACTCCTTAAAGAATTATTGTAATACTTCTTGATGAAACACACTTGACGTTCAAAATAAGAGTAAAATTACTGTATATATTATTTGATTTCGAAAACTCTGCGTAAAACCCGGGCAACGCAAGCTAGTTAATTATAAATGAGTATGATAATATTCGGGTTCACACTAGTTCAATGATAAATATAAAAAAATATTATTATTAACCCATACTTTTTACATTATATATTATTTACTTCTGTGAAACATTTGTTATGTAATGGATTTAGGGTCAACCAATAGATTTGAATCTCGCGCGAAATCATAAATACACAAACCGACTGCGAGTGGCGCCGCGGGCCAACAACGCAAACCTGGCCCCCGCTACCTGCCCGCTCGAGAGCTCGTGCCGTTTTGTTTTGAATGGCGTTTTTATTCTAAAAATGGCGACTCTCCCACGTTCCCGGATTAAGTCAAACCAGCCTAACACCGTTTCACCACACTGTTTGTGTCGCGAGAATAGCTGGTAAAAACCGTTCGAAAACCAAAACTGCCATCAGAGATCCAGTGATCTCTACCAAACTCATACAGAAAGAGAGAGCTAGGTCATTTCCATTGTCCATAACTATGTGATTACAGACAATATGATGTTATCCTTCATAATATGTGTTTTGCCGGTGTACCATTGAAAGAACCTCCAACCGACTACGGTTTGAGCCACGCATTCCTGAGAGCCCAGGCGTACACAAACTTAACAACTTGAGCTAGCCAAAACAATGTACCATAAGTGCCCTCCTTTAACTAACACTGACGCACATTGTGAGGCTTCTGCCCCAATAATTAACCCCCGCAACAAATTAAGAAAAAAAAAGTAAATATGACTACATTCGCTGACGCAAGATGACTACTTATGTTCTTATGTAGGTACTTACGAGCCAAGAGCTAAGAGACCAAGGAGAATTAATATAAACATGCGACTATCAGGTACCCAAGTTGCAAGTCTCCGTTTTAAAGTAGCGGTTCTTCATGCGCAGTCAAGTATCAATTTTATTATGCAATTACATTTCACATTTTTTTTCAACGACCTTCTAGCATTAGTTCTTTTTATACGGTGCTATAATTATACGGAATTTTTTTTGATACATTTAGCAGTGTTTTTTAAAAACATTATTTGGTGATGTGGGCAACACAGCGTGTTTACCCGGGTAGTTTGTAAATAAATCGGACTATAATGAAAATAAACATAAAATATCAATTATATACAACAACAGTAACACGGTGAGCACATCAAATATTCGCTCTATACAAATTAATAGAAAACCAGTGAATTTCTGTACTCAAAAGCAGCGAAAAGTATATTAAAACGTGGCTTCAATTGCCCACAAGTGTAACTGGTCTTACATCTTTTAAAAAAGTGATTTTAAAGTGTCAAAAGTGAAAACAAAATAATAACTAAAAGTGACTCAGTGCGAATATCTGGAAGATTATTATTGCTACCTGCCTTGTCAAACTTACTGTCTCGCAGTGTATTGCCTACATAAGTACTCATAGAAATATTACATAGGTACTCGGAGTAAACCAACTTTCAGGGGAGTGAAACCATTGCAGTTAAATAATTAAATAAAAATAATAACCTTTTTCTACTTGCAATCCAATTTTTACCATAATGGATGTCGAAGCATTGATAACAAATGTAGAAAATGCTGTGGCTGCATTTAATACCTGTTTAACGGATCCAGCAAATAAGTTCACGAAAGACCAAATAACAAAACTAACCCCAATTACAAGTCATTTCTTAATAGTTATTGGTAGATTGGCGCAAACGGTGTCTAATAAAACTGCTAGTCTAGAGGGTGAATTACGGGCTTATAAGGAAATCGGAATAAATATCCCAGCCCCACAAATCAACCTCGACATTTGCGAGGTAATTTCTGAAATTAATGAGCGTAGCGAAAGAGCTAAAAACATCATTCTTTGTAATATACCCGAAAGCACTGAAACGACTGCGGCCAACAAATTAATAGATGACAAAAACAAGGTAACGGTTTTAATCTCTGCTCTCGATGATACCGCAAACCATGATATGCTACGCGTTTACCGCATTGGAAAACCAAGTGTTGAAAAACCAAGGTCCCTTAAAATAGAATTCAATAACTCCACAACATCCAGAACATTACTAAGTAATCGTCATCTTTTAAAAAACAACACAAGGATATACCCCGATGCTACAATTTTTCAACAAAAACATCTAAAAAATCTAAGAGAAGAACTGGAAAAACGAAAGTCAAATGGCGAAAATGATATTACTATAAAATATGTAAACGGAAACCCTAAAATAGTGCAAACACCGCCAAAAAACGATGCAAACTCAAGATATACTACCAGAACGCGCGGGGACTACGCACCAAATTAAATGAACTACGTTCTACAATATCGCTATACCATTACGACGTATATGTGCTGACAGAAACTTGGCTCGACTCGGAAATAAAATCCACAGAACTCGGACTTAACAACTACAAAAATTTTTGCTGCGATAGAAACTCTAAATCCAGTTCCAAAACAAGGGGAGGCGGAGTACTAATCGCAATAAAGAAGAAATTGATGTCAAGAAAACTCAAAACAAAAAATAATACACTCGAACAACTATTTGTACAAATTGATACCACTGTAGAAAAGATAATAATTGCAACTTTATACACACCACCACTATCTGATGCCGGAAACTATCGAAGCCACAGCGAAGACGTTGAAAATCTACTCTACAAATACCCTAACTCTAAAATTATTATTCTCGGGGATTACAACCTCCCTAACCTAAAATGGAAAACAAGTGATAGTGGTTTAATTGTTAATGAAAGTCAAAATGATCGTGCACGTGAGATATTAGATATGACAAATTTTTTAAATCTTTTACAACATAACTTTATATACAACATAAATGATCGCTTACTAGATCTAGCAATATCAAATTATCCTAAATTGTTCATTGAGAAATGTAATGATCCTCTGTTACCTGTTGATAATCATCACCCCCCTCTTTATATGAAGTTAAATATATGTGGCGTCGAGCCGAAACCCGTTGAAAAAACTCTCAACTACAAAAAAGCAGATTTTGAATCTATAAATTCTCATCTTTCGCATGTTGACTGGTCTTTTTTGTCTGACGTTAATACTGACGATTCCTTAGAAAATCTATATTCAATATTCTCCACCACTATCAAATCATATGTACCACTATTTACTCCTAAAAAACATACATATCCAACTTACTTCTCATCAGAACTAATAGCCTCACTACAACAAAAAAAAATACTTCATAAAAAATTCAAAAAAACTCTGAGGAAAATCGACTATACAAATTTCAGTGAAAGTAGGAAAAAATGCAAAGATCTCTCTAAAATCTGTTATAAAACATATATAAATTCTATCGAGAACACAGCCTTAAACTCGAACAATCTCTGGAAATTTATAAAAAAAAATAAACAACGACAGCACAGACTATCCTCCAGAAATGCACATGGACGACAAATACGCCAACAATACGCAAGACATTGTAAATCTTTTTTCTGATTTCTTTAAAAATGTTTATGATGATGAAACACTAGAAGAAAATATTCCTTCATACACATTCAAAAAAACCACACATTTAACAGACTGCTACATCACCGAAGAATCTTGCAAAAAAAAATTAAGTTCCTTAGACATAAACAAGTCTGCAGGCCCGGACACCATCCCGCCAATTTTCCTAAAACAGTGCTCCTCCGTATTTTCTAAACCACTAACCATTTTATTTAACCACCTACTATCCTCTGGATATTTTCCCGTCTACTGGAAATCCAGCAATATTATTCCAATATTTAAAAAAGGTGACGAGACTGACATTTCAAACTATCGACCAATATGCATACAATCTGTATTACCCAAAATCTTTGAATCTTTAGTTTTGGAAGAAATATATCCCACACTAACAAAGTTAATAAATGACAAACAACATGGCTTCATTAGAGGTAGATCAACTACAACAAATTTACTACTGTTTCAAAACTATATATAGATGTCTACCTACTGTCAAGTCTAGTATTGACGTTTTTCTGTATCTCCTTCAAATTATCATAAAATTAACAAAATCAACAATAGAAAATAGCTAAAAAGTGGTCAATTCATCTAAATCGAAGATTGCGCACTGTCCAGTGTATTTCTTTTCACAAAAAGTGTGTTTTTTGCACCATAAAAGAGTTTTTTGTTTTTCCTCGAGAGCTTGTGTCATAAACTCAAAAATCGGTGCCATAGTTCTTGAACATTAAAGAGTGAAGATCTCAAGTGTGGCAAAGTTATCCATCCTTAAAGGAAACAATTATTCAATAGTGCTTTTTTAGTGTGCATTTCACGCTCAGCGAATTTAAAATGAATACTCAATGTACTGCATGTGAAAGAAACATCGAAGTTCCGGCTGACTTTATAGCATATTCTGTATGTGAAGATGGATATCACATTTTGTGTGCAGATATAGCGGAAACTTCTCGCCGAGGTGCAAAAAGTCAATCTCAATTACAACAATGGAAATGTAAGAAGTGCATTAAAATTCCAAAATCGACTAAACAGAAACTTATCGAGAACATGAATGAAATCAATCAAGACCTGACACCTGTTGCCAAAAATCAAAAACGAATTGCCCAAACAGCAAAGCCTACAACCACACCTTCAGTAACCAGTGAAAATCTAACATCATCATTCACAGATGGCTCTAATCAGCCGTTAACGTTGGAAATATTTTTGAAGGAACTTGATAATTTTAAAACAACAATGATTTCTTTTGTGGACAAGAAATTAAGCATTTATGATCAAAAATATGAAGAAATATTAAAAGAAAACAATGATCTACTAAAGTCATTCCAATTCATGGCGGATCAACAGGAAGATCTAAAAAAGCGTGTGATTTCTATGGAAAAATTACAGGTTAAAGATAATGCTGATCTAATCGAATTAAAAAACCAAAACAACATTTTAAACAATACAATCTCACAACAAGACGTCAAAATCGACAGACTAGAATATATGTCTCAAATATGTAATATTGAAGTAAGAGGCATTCCAGAATCCATCTCCAATAACTATTTAGAAGTTCTCAATAAAATAGCAAAAATTATCAACTTTGAGGACTCTTCAGGAAATGTGAACTCGGCAATAAAAAAAATCTATAGAATGGGGCCTAAAATTGCTGAAAAAAAGCCCAGATCAATCATTGCGACCTTTAATAACACACTAGATCGGGATAATTTCTTATGCAAAATAAAAACATACACAAAGGCCACAACTCCCAGCACAAATAAATTAAATACATACGATCTAGGTTTATCGCAAGATGCCCAACGAATATATGTATCGGATCATTTAACACAAAAAGCAAAATTCCTCCTAGGACAAACTAAACGATTTGCCAGAGAAAACAAATTTAAATATGCGTGGACATCTTTAGGACGTATCTTACTGAAGGAAATTGACAGCTCAAAAATCATAACAATAAATAATGCCAATGACCTGCAACGTTTAAAACGTCAATCTATCTGACTTCTATTTCACTCTGTCATTACGGCTGTTAATGAAGATATCATTTCATGTTCTCATATTCTAATATATTGTTATAGAATATTTATATACTCATTTATTTTTATCACAATCAGTGAGATCTCATATAACCTCATACTTCTAGTAAATCTATATAAATCTGGGAAAAAAATTAATAAATATATCTATATTCCTTTTATGGTCAGATTCTGGAATGGTTCGCAGGTAATTGTAACTTCTTTTTCTATTGCAACACACCCGTCGCACCAACATATTTACAGATTGAGTACTCACCGTGCTATGATTAAGATTAATAAGTCGGTAATTATGAAATTCATTACTTGTTCTTTTAAGACTCATTTCATAATTTTCAATAGGAAAATGAATAAGCAATGTAATGTATTCTATATTTACCTACCACCCTTAGCTGTTGTTATCACATATAATTTGTCACTAGGTAATAACATACTAATAACAACTGTGCATATATCAGAAAAAAAATTTCATTGCAAATACCTGCGCACTATTTTGGCCACATCGCTGTGTATTTCTAATGTTTTTGTATGTATTTATTTTATGTCAACATATTCTTTGCAACATCTTTACAACTTAAGTACGCTCCATGCTCTGAGCTATATATTTTTTTTGTTAATATCATTTAAGATTGAAAATTCGGTAATTATTATATTTATTACATGTTCATTCATGAGTTTATTTCATTATTTTTCACAGAATTTTATATGAGCAATGTAAATGGGTTCTATATTTTACCACTCTTAGCTGTTGTTATCACATATAATTTGACATTAGGTAACAACATACTAATAATAACTGTTCATATATCAGAAAAAAAATCATTGCAAATACCTGCGCACTATTTTAGTCACATTCTGTGTATTTCTAATGTTATTGAATGTATTTGTCAATTTAGTTGCGTCCTTGATGCTAACTTATTTATCTTACCAATCTATTACCACCTAAAGATCTATTACCACTCTATAACCACCTTTATTGCTATTATTCACTTTATTATAAATATATACTTTAAGATTGATAATTATGTAAACATAATTTCCTTCGTTTGTACTTTCACGGGATATACCTACATTTTCGACAAGTATTCACGGGCTCAAATTACTATATTCCCATTATTATTCTTATTATTATTATTAATTACATCGCATATTATTTGCTTTTGTTTTATGAGTCACACCACCAACAACAACATGTATAAAAAAGTATTATATTTAAGCCTATATATTTTAAACACATTCAGTGAGTTTTTATGTAATCTCATACCTACTTACAGGAAATCTATTTTAAATCTGGGAAAAAACCTAATGAATGTATCTATATATTCTGTTAATAGGCATATATTTGTATACATCTCAGTCTATTGTAGCTGCTTATTCTACTCAAACTTATTTTTTGTACCAACCTATTTACAGCATAATTATTCACAGTGCCCTGAGTTACATTATTGTGTTAATATCATTTAAAATGCATAAGTCAGTAATTATTTATATTCATTATTTGTTTATTTAAAAGCCATTTCATAATCTTCAACAGGATATTATATAAGAAATGTATTGTATTTCATATTTATTTATCAGCCTTATCTGTTGTTATCACACATACTTTGTCAATAGACAACAGCATACTTATAACAATTATTTATATGTCGGAGAAAAAATCTCAATGCAAATGCTTATGCACTATTTTAGTCAGTTCTCTATATAATTGTATGCATGTATATTATTTCATGTTATTCTTCGCACCAATCTCTCTTTATAATCAGTACCTACTTACCTTGCTATTGGCCGTTTTATGGTTTATTAGTGTATTTATAGCCTTCAAGATAGCTATTTTCATAATTATCATCTGCATCGAATGTTTCTATACGAGACTACCACTATCAGCGTCTCTTGTAGCCATAAAACTAACATGTAACCATTAAAAAATACGTTTTTATACACAACGATACAAATAATATACTAAATAGAAATGGATGATTACATTATTCAACAACTAGAAAAAAAATTCTACGTTCAAAATTTAATTTGTGACAACACTAGTGACTGTAACACAATACTTGAAATGACTCCAAATTCATTTACCGTAATACATTTAAACATACGATCTATAAAGAAAAATTTTGACCATTTTCTAGTAAATCTAAATTTATTAAAAAAAAATCCGGACGTAATCATACTTACTGAAGCCCATTTAAACATTAACTCAACCATTCCAACTCTCCCCAATTACATCAACACTCAAAGCTCACATTATATTAATAAGAATAGTGGTATTGTAGTATACACTAAAACAATATATAAAGACGTACGCTTTACTGAAATAAATATGACAAAAGCAAACTGTATTATTATAAACATGAATATTAATAATAAAATACCTATTCAAATAATGACAGTCTACAGGACACACTCAGCTATAATACCAACATTTATAACAGAACTGAATAATATTATCCTAAACCATAAATGTGCAAAAAATTTTCTGATTGGTGATATTAATATAAACATTGCTGAAAATAACCATACTATTGAAAAAGAAAACTATATCAACATGATGACCGCTTTAAACTTTAAACCCTGTATAGGTAGTTATACTAGAGAATTTAACAATCAGATGCCATCATGTATTGATCATATATGGTGTAATTCCAACTATACTGATAATCTCCAAACAATAATATGGAAAAACAACATAACAGATCATCATACATGTATACTAAACCTCAACATAGAAAAACAAAAAATAAATAATAATAATAATGACTCTGCCATTCCTAAAATAAAAATAAATCACCAAGAACTATATGAAAAACTGTCTCACGAAATGTGGGAATCTGTACTTACCACAGAAGATGTGAATATAAGTGCATCACAATTTCATGACACTTTTCAAAAACATATAAAAGATTCAAGCTATGAAATACCGAACAAAACATATAAAAATAAATTTCGTAAACTTAAGCCATGGATCACTCATGGCATCGTGGTTTATATAAGAGAAAAAGAAAAATTATTTAAACTAACAAAAAAATATCCACTAAATAATCCGATCATCTCACACTTCAAAAAATACAGAAACAAACTAACGGCACTAATTAAAACCACCAAAGAGGAATTTTATAAACAAAAGGTATTGAATTCAGGAAATAACAATAAACAAATTTGGAAAACAATAAATGAGATTATTGATAAAAAAAGGAAAACCAATGACATTTTAAAGCTACATATTAATAATAATTTGGTACAAGTTTCGGATAACCCTAAACAATGTGCAAATGCTTTCAATAATTTTTTTTCTAATGTCGGAAAAAATCTGGCAAACAAAATAACTAATAACGTAGTTAATATCACATCTGCCATAGAGAATGAAGTGGCATCATCAAAAAAAACAATAGGAAAATTCGAAATGGTAACTGAACAAGAAATTGTTGATATAATAAAAAACCTAAAAACTGAGTCAGCACCAGGTTTCGATGGGATCACTGTTGAAATTCTAAAAACACATCTTAACTTTTTGAAAAAACCTATTACATATATTATAAACAATAGTCTTAAAAAGGGAATCTTTCCATCAATATACAAAAAACTATTATTTCGCCGATTTATAAATCAGGTGACTCAAAAGAAATTAATAACTACCGACCCATATCAGTACTATCAAATATCTCAAAAATTTTCGAAAAGGTAGCCAAAAAGCAAATTCAAAATTTTATTGGAATTAATAATATATTGAGTGACCAACAATTTGGATTTCGCGCAAAAATAACCACGCAGGATGCAATCATAGATTTAACAACAAAAATATATGAAGCACTGGACAAAGGCAAAAAATCTCTTGCAATTTTCATAGACCTAAGGAAAGCCTTTGACAGCTAAGTCACAAAAAATTACTATACAAGCTTAACGAAATCGGAATTACTGATAACGCTAACACGTGGATTGAAAGTTTCCTGAACTCTAGAAATCAATATGTAAAAATAAAAAATATTCTTAGTGAACCGAGCACAAGCGACTTTGGAATACCACAAGGCACAATTTTGGGCCCTCTTTTATTCATCTTATATGTAAATAATATCTTTGAATTACCAATAACAGGAAAACTTATTTCATATGCACATGATACTGCAATTATATTCCAAGCAAATTCATGGAATGAACTTGAAACAACTGCTAATCATGATATCAATACCTTAAAAGAATGGTTCGACGAAAATTTATTAACATTAAACATTGAAAAAACCTATTATATACTTTTTAGTATAAATAACAAAAAAAATACCTCCTATCGCCTTAAATATTAAAATTCATTCAAGAAAATGCGCCACTAAAATATTAACATGCCAAAATAATGATTGTCTATGCATAGCAAATAAAAAAGAAATAAAATATTTGGGTGTAATAATAGATAATAACCTTAAGTGGAAGACTCAAATAATCAATATTATAAATCGATTAAGAAAACTCATATACATATTTATTAATTTAAGAAATATACTTAACTTAAAAATTCTCAAAAATATATACTACGCACTAGCCCATTCAATAATACAATACGGTATCGTTGCGTGGGGAGGAGCTTACAAAACCTCAATTTTGCCACTGGAAATTACCCAAAGACTAATAATAAAAATTATTACTAGGAAACCATCAGATTATTCAACCTCTCAACTTTTTCAAGACTTTCAAGTCCCACCTCTAAAAAATACATATATAAAAAATACGCTGCTTCAAATACACAAAGATTCTAAGAAGTCACACCACGCCATGGTACGCGTAGAGAGCAATAGACATAACACAGTGGGTCGCTTAAGTACGCCATTAATGCATACCAGTTTTGCACAACACTTCTACACATACAATGGAGTGATGTGGTTTAATCAATTGGAAATGGAACTAAGATTGGAACCTGACTACAATAAATTCAAAAATAGACTAAACAATGATATCTTAAATAGTTTGGCTACCTAGAGTTGCATTGGAAATTGATTAAGAATATTTAATTGACAGTTTCTTTTTTTTTAAATTTATTTTTTATTATATATATTTATAAATATTATTATTTTTTATCTATGCACGTATATATTGTGTTATAATTTTTTAACTTTTAATTTTAATTTTTAATAAACTTCTCTATGTTCCCGCCTTTACACACGAGTATTTTAACTCTCGTAAAGGTTATATATTGTATACATATATGTGTTTTTACAGTTTTTTAATCAATGTTGCAAGCTTAATTACTCATGATTATGTTACATATGTATGTATACAAAAAACTAATAAAAAAAAAATATATATATATATATATATTGGAGTCTTTTTCTAAAAATAAACAAGTTGACTGTATATATACTGATTTTTCGAAAGCCTTTGATAAAGTGTCTCACAAAGTACTGATCCAAAAACTTCATGCTATAGGAATCAGAGCAAATATGTTAAGCTGGTTAAGTAGCTACATATCTGGTAGAACTTTATTTGTTAAAATAAAATCTTTTTTATCTAAACCATTTTTGGCCACTAGTGGCGTACCGCAAGGTAGTCATCTTGGCCCAATTTTATTTATTGTTTTTATAAATGACATAGTCAACTGCTTTAAAAATGTCAATGTACTGCTATTCGCCGACGATATTAAATTATATAAAGAAATAACCTCCTTAAACGACTGTCAAGTTCTTCAATCTAATATAGACATGCTAAATAACTGGTGTTCACAAAACAATTTATATTTAAATGTAGAAAAATGCAAAATTTTGACCTTTTCCAGAAAAAAAACATCACAATTTTTTGGCTATTCAATAAATAAAACAAATTTAGAAAGAGTAAGGGAAATGCGAGATCTTGGCAAAATAATGGATGAGAAACTAGACTTTACGGCCCACATTCAACAAACTGTGAATAAGGGTATGAAAACATTAGGTTTTATATTAAGAACAATTAAAAACTTTGAATCTTTACAAATCATAAAACTATTGTACATATCCATTGTTAGAAGCCTGATAGAACATAACTCCATAGTTTGGTCGCCCTTCTACAATGTACATATTCATAATGTTGAAAGAATTCAAAGAAAATTTCTACGCTTCGTCAATTTTAAACTTAACATCCCTTTAGAACACATAAATTACCAGTCATTATTGAATCATTTAAATATTCCGACATTAGAAAACAGAAGAAAAATAAACGACCTAACCTTTTTATTAAAATTATTGAACTCTAAATTCGATTGTTGTGAACTCCTGCATTTAATAAATCTACACATACCTACACGAACAACTAGGCAAATATCTACATTTTACATACATACATCTCATTCCAACTATAGTTTTCACTATCCAATACAACGTTTACACAGTCTTGGTAACAAATACTTAAATAATATAAATGTATTTGACAATAATTTGAACTTGGCCAACTTTAAACGGAGTATGTGCGAACTATTTTTACCTAATTTGTAAACTATTGTTATATTCTCTTATTATCATTATGGTTGATTTTGTGGGTTTTGGCAGATTTTATATTTTTCGTCTCACTTACTCTATCCATACCTATATTTTTAAAATTCTTATATTTTATGTAACATATTTTGTCAACTCTGATATTTTTTTATGTAACCTGTATTTTGTTAACACTGATTTTTTTTTTAAATTTTTTTATATGTAATCTGTATAACTAAAAAATAAAGATGTACATTATTATAGGTAAAAGCCCTATGGGCGTTTAAATAAATAAAATAAAAATAAATAAATAATTAATTGAAGTTGAATGACTTTAAATCAACTCATTTTAAATTTTAAAAAATAAAGCTATACACTTATTAAAGTAGAAGCAGTAATAAAAATTAGGCATTATGAAGTGTATCATTATGAGAAACGGTTTTGTATAATATGTGCACTATATATTTTTTAAAGATATTTTTTTTATAATATCGTCTTTTTGGTCTTTAATCCGTATTTATACGATTAATAATTATTATTTCATGAATAAGAAATTCATATATTAATTGTGACTTATAAGTTATAAGTCATAACTTATTTCCTTGCTTACACGGAAATATACATCTGAATGAATCACGTGGTGTGGAGATCACGAGATGTGGAGATTGCGAGGTGTGGAGATTTTAAACATAAAATAAAATTTAAAAAAAAACAGAAAAAATGGCGTCTCGTTATTTCTAATTTTTTTCACTTGTTTTATGGAAAAAATTATTTCACCAGCCGTTTTTTTTAAATTTTCATTATTTAGGTACCGCACAAGAGTCTCGTTTGCCCTGAGCCTGTGGGACTACGGCATCCCGTAGTATTAGTACAGTATTATTAGACGGGATAGGACAAATAACATTACAATTAATAGCATTAATGCCCAATCAGATTCTCGTCAAGGCGGCGGAGTCATGATCATAACTCATAACAATCTTAACGCATACCCTCGCGAAGACTTGGTCTGTAATGCTGAATACATCTGGGTAACTATTCCCCCGTCTAACTATACTTTAAAACGTACCCCGTACGTATCCATGTTTCTTGTCTATAGTTACCACAGGGACATGGATATGAAAATGCTCTCAGTTCATTCCTTTGTTTGCTTGCTAACGTCAAAAATCAAAACCCAGATGATATTATTCTCGTAATTGGAGACTTTAATATGCCCACCATAACATGGAAACCACAAGATTAAAATTCACACTTAACACCTGAAAATTTAAATTCAATTACTTCCTTACTTACTGACACAATCCATTACTCTGAACTGAACCAATACAATTCCATCGAAAATGCCAATAAACGTATACTAGATTTAGTTATCTGTAATGAGGAATGCCTTGTATCTCAAGCATACAACCCTCTTGTCAAAGAGGATTTACACCATCCATCGCTCAAAATCATACTACAATTAGACACACTTCCAACTATCAATGCTCCACCAAAAGAAATTTATCGGTATGATAAAGCTGATTATGATTTAATAAACCAACACCTGTCTAAAACAGACTGGTCTTTTACTCACGATAATGCTGACGTTGACGAAGCAATTTATACTTTTTATGACATTTTAAATAACACCATTAACCAGTTTGTCCCTAAACGTTTCATTAAAAAAAAAATTCCTAACTGGTACTCACCTCCCCTAATCAAAATCATAAATGAAAAACAAAGACTACACAAAAAAATGGAAATCAAATAATAATCCAGTAGATTACATAGAGTTTTCTATCAAACGCAAACAACAAAAACACTTACAGAAACATTGTTACAACCAATATATAAATTCAGTTGAGTCTAGTATTCCAACTAACAATAAAAGTCTCTGGAATAACGCTAAGAACAAAAATAGGACAAATGGCATACCACAAATCATGAACCTAAAAGAAGAGTCAGGCACCGGTGCTCATCAAGTGTGCCAACTGTTCTGTAAACACTTCCAATCTACTTACGTAAGCGATGAGGGCACGGATGATCCCAGTAATATAGATAATTCTTCCTGTGTTAATAGTGATAACCCGATCGGGGAAATACAAATAAACAACTCATTGGTCAATAAATACTTGAATGAATTGGATGTTACAAAGGGTGCGGGCAGTGATGGTATCTCGCCATATTTTATCTCAAAATGTGCCAAAAATCTTGCATTTCCTTTAACTAACTTATTTAACATGTCCTTAAAAAAAAGAATATTTCCTACAAAATTCAAAGAAGCCATTATAATCCCCATCCATAAAACTAGTTCAAAAAGTAACATTGCAAACTATCGCCCAATGTCAATACTCACAGTATTTAGTAAATTCTTTGAGCGTATTGTGTACGATCAAATTTATATAACTATTGTCCGCAGCATACAAAATCAACAACATGGTTTTTTACAAAAAAGATCAGTTATAACAAACTTAGTCAACTTTACTGAATACTTAACAAGCAATATGGATAATGGACACCAAGTAGATGTTATCTACACAGATTACTCGAAAGCTTTCGATAAAGTTAACCACTCTATCCTCATTAAAAAATTACACCAATTAGGAATCCATGGCGACTTACTTAGGTGGCTAACTTCATATCTGCAGAAAAGACTACAGTGCGTATCAGTTGAGGGAACTAAGTCTAGTTTTTTTACTGGGCCCTCTGGCGTACCGCAAGGTTCCCATCTGGGACCATTATTGTTTAATGTATATATATTTGATATTTATAAATGTTTTTGACATGCTAACTACCTTGCATATGAAGATGACAAAAAAATATACTTATTAATCAAATCTATCAATGACTGCATAAAACTTCAAGAAGACCTAAATCGTCTTTTTGCATACTGTAAATTAAACAAATTAATCATAAACATTTCTAAGTGCAACAAATTATCTTTTACGCGCAACAAAAATAAAATTTATTTTAATTATAACTTTCATGATACACATATCAATGAAATAAAATCAATCCGTGACCTTGGGGTTGTACTGGATGTAAAACTGAATTTTATCAAACACATCAACGAAGTAATCAACAAAGCCAATAAAATGTTGGGATTTATAATTCGCATATCTAAACCTTTTCGCAATATTAAAACTATGTATTCCCTTTACACCACGTATATCCGCCCCCACTTACTGCACACTAATTTGAGCACCGTTCTACCAATGCCATATTGACAGAATCGAAAGTGTGCAAAATAAATTTTTTAAATACATAAATTATAAATTCAAATTACTCTTTGCAAATAACACCGAATCCTTAAAATTTCACAACTTTACTCCACTTCAAACACGTAGATTAATATCTGATCAAATATTTTTATACAAAATTCTGAATAACGGCCTGGACTCTCCTGAACTCGTAAATTATTTAAGAATTCACATACCTACAAGGCCAACCAGACAAAACCATTTTTTTCATTTGCCCGCGTGCAGAACCAACCTTAGAAAAAATTCTCCAATCCACCGTATAAGCGCGCAATATAACACGCAATTTAACAACATCGATATTCTTAATAATACTCTTGTGAAATACCGAAACGAAGTCAAGCGTACGACCACAAATGTTAATAAAATTAATGCACATTTATAGAAAAGGTACAACATGAGCATCTCCTGTCCCCATCCCATCTTCCTCTGCCTCTTGCCCTTTCCTATTCCTTCTTCCTTCTAATATATTTATATGATTTTTTTTTATTTCTTTTTTGTTTATTTCATTTTCAGTTAATGGTTATAACCAGTTACAATTTTGTATTATATCACATTAACCAACATTAGCATAAGAAACTATTTTGGCTTACCTCATATTTAACCTCTTGTATAACTAATGCTGTATAAAATTGCTGTTTGTTTCTTACAATAAATAAATAAATCCCCAAATAGGGTTTCTTATGATGCTGAAAGGATTTGGATAGGGAAAAGAGATTGAAAAGGCTTGGAAGGAAAAATCTGGCACCAAGATTACTTTATTTACGGCAAAGAATACGAGTATTCGTTCCAGACCTTTCAACGGTCATCATCCCTTCGTTCTGCAACCTTATCATAGAGAAGCCTCTTTGATGGTCGACTCTTCTAAATATATTTGAATAGCGCCCTTGAGGTGATTTTTCTCAAAAACGGCGCTATTCAAATCATCAAAATATTATTATCATCATTATATATTTTTTAATTAGTTGTCTATTCTTTTAGAAAAACTGGAGACTCCCTGTCAGGACAACGCCGAGTTCAGCGCATGCGACAACCATGGCTGCCAGAATACCTGCGAGGAGTTGGACCTGCTGTCTCGCTGCGATTATGTGGGCGGTTGCTACCCCGGCTGCATCTGCAGAAAGGGATACTTGAGGAACAACAAGGGGGACTGCGTAGCCGAACAAACTTGCGTTCAAACTTAATTAAGTAATAGAGAGAAGAACAAGTTATATTTACAACGAATGGTTTACTTATTTTGTTTATTAGGTACGTCCACATAAGTAGAGTTTAGTCTGCCTGTATCACTCGGGATGTCCTTTGTGGAGACTAACTAGTTTTAAATAATGAAATGGACATTTGTCGATATATTTAATTTTGGTATGTACATTTTTAGAAAAAGGAAGATAAATTAAAAAAAAATTTGACAGAATTTAATCTGGTCAGTACTGTGAGTCGACTAATTAGTATGATCTTCGTTGGTGATCCAATGTTTAGTCAAGATGATACATTTATTAATGTTTTTTAATAGTCTTGTATTGTCGGTGGGGTTATTTATATTAAAGTTACAATGTATTTTAAGTTTTTTGGTCCAAATGATGTATTATTTTACTTATTTGTAAGACTTTTTTGAAGAGTTTAGTGCATAAAAAATACTTTGAGAGATGAGTTAAAATTATTTTTGTGTAAATTTGTCGATACTTGAAATTTGTTTAACGTAGAATCTATAGTGCTAGTATAGGGACTCTGAGAAGAACCTGAATGATTAATTTACACTAAGATTGTAAACCTACTCGAATGTGCGTCTGTAGCAAGTAAAAAAATATATTTGTTCTAATTTTTAATATCCGTATAGTTTATAAATAATGTTATTTAATTATAAAACTATGGACGTTAAAAAATAAACAAATAATACAGCGAAAAGGCCTCTTGCGGGCAAGATTTAAAGCAGTGTGTTATAAACCATAGGTAAGATATATGGTAGAGTCCGATTCGAGCCGCGGTCAACAGTGGTTGTGTGTACCTATTGCTTAGTGCTGTTCGCCCGTTCCTGTGCCGCATACAGATAAGAGATTATTGTTACATTTTATTTAATTTTGTTTATCGTATACCTATTTGTTTGCATTCCTGCTTACGGCTAATCCGTTTTTGTTTGTACAGTCAATGAAATAGACTGCGTATTATTTTTTCAGTTCAATTTTTAAAAGTTAAGTTTTTTTTTATATAATAGAGGAAGACGAAGATAGGCCTCCCGACCCAGTGTCGATATTAGATTTTTTTGATTCGGAATCTAATACGAGCCAGGTTTCTATTGCGCTCCCATCTCGTAAACGACGACCATCGCGTAGCCTTCACATTCCATCGAAAGTTAAATCTATACCGCCGATTCAACAAACCTCGACCTCTAACGACCTTAACACCAATAGTAACATCCAGCCAAGTACTTTAACTAGCGATAATGCAAAAAGTACTGACTTACTTTTTCCTGCTTCAGCTTCCGGTCCATTTATCGTTAGTGTTCAGAGAACTGAACAGGGAAAACTTATTCATCCTTTGGATTTTGGAAAATTCGTATTTGACTCAAAAATAATAACCTTGGTATTGTTAACGGTTCAATTAAACCGAAAGGGCGATATAAATTATTTATCGAGTTTAACACTGCCGCTTCCGCAAATGGATTTGTAAAAAAAATGACTCGCTCTCAAATCATAAATATAAATCGTTCATCCCTACATTTAACCTTTCGAGAATGGGTCTTGTGCGAGGAATTCCCGCGGATATCCCAGAGGCTGAAATTCTTGATGCTTTGAATAATTCCCACGGAACCCCGAAAGTATTAAAAGCACGTCGACTGAACTACAAGGATTCTACTGATGGAAACACGATCTGGAAACCTTCCCAGTCTGTTGTTGTTACATTTGAGGTACAATCCCTACCGTCTCGTGTGTTAATTTATTATACCTCGCTTCCCGTCGAAGTTTATAAATTTCCAACAATTCAATGTTTCAATTGCTGCCGGTTCGGAAATTCAAAATCCGTATGCCGCTCCCCCCCACGTTGTTACTATTGCGGAGAAGGTCACCCATTTGATCAATGTCCGAAATCTTCCAATGATCCCATTTGAAACTTAACTGTTCGGGTGCACATACCGCGGTCAGTCTAGCCTGTCCGGAATTATCAAGACAGAAGAACATAAAACATAAAATGGCTACCGACAACATTTCGTACTTCCAGGCCTCAA
This sequence comes from Hesperophylax magnus, assembly GCA_026573805.1. Taxonomy (NCBI): domain Eukaryota; kingdom Metazoa; phylum Arthropoda; class Insecta; order Trichoptera; family Limnephilidae; genus Hesperophylax; species Hesperophylax magnus. The sequence continues at coordinate 1,207,585 of JAIUSX010000229.1, read as the reverse complement.
AGTTAATCTCTCCTGCGAAAAAATCATTCGCAGAGATGACATCGTCCTCAGCTCCTTTCCAAACAACCACCTTTTTAAATTCAACGTCATCTTCTCACAGAGAAACCATTCTCAAGCCAGTCAAACCCTACCCAAAATATACACCTTACCTTGATAAAAAAACAATTGAATAATATTTTGGCCATCCCGAATGGGAATGCCAAATCCCAGACGCCCAATGGGTGTGCCATTAATGGTAATACTTCCCCTCCTGCTCTCCCCGAAATAATGAATAATAATTCTTTTATACAAACTTTAATTACCCTTTTAATTTCTATCCTTACAAACAACAATACTGTACCGTCCAACGCTGCCGATTACATTAAATCTTTATTATCTTGCCTCCCCAATGGCTTCGAAACTGAACAAAATTCTTCAGTGGAATAGTAGAAGCCTCTTCGCTAACAAATCTGACCTAATTCAATTACTCGATGAACACGACGTTTCAGTAGCCGCCATTTCTGAAACGTGGTTAAAACCCTCCTTTCACTTAAGAATTCCAGGTTATTATTTTCTCAGACACGACAGACCGGATGGCAAAGGCGGCATGGCTCTGATAATCCATAATTCTATCACGTTTAAACAAATTAATATTCATTCTCCCTCCGACGATATCCAGATAATAGCAGCTGTCTTATCTGATATCACAATATTGACAATATATATTCCTCCCTCTACGACTTTTATTGAAAATGAATGGGCACCAATCTTAACCCAGATTTGTTCCCCTTATATGATCTTTGGAGATTTTAATGCACATTCCCCTTCTTGGGGTAGCGAAATAACAAATCGTTCTGGCCGCAATCTTTTAGATTTGATTGATACCCATAACCTATGTTTTTTAAATGACGGATCTCCAACCAGATTCACCCCCCTCATCAACGGAAAAGGGCTGTTGATATATCTCTTTGTTCGTATTCGTTAGCATCTAAATGCTCTTGGGACATCCTAAACGATCCCCTCTCTAGTGATCATTTCCCAATTATATTCCGCTCCCACCATTAATTCAACATTTATTCCCCCCCTTAGTTAAAAATAGTCTCAAATTGAGAACGAAAGATGCGAATTGGAGCACTTTCTCTTCTGAACTAGATAACCTTATTAATTTAACAAAATCGTCCCCGGGAGACATTAGAATGCAATGTGAGACGTTTCCTTCTATGGTTATAAATGCAGCAAAAAAATCCATCCCGAAACGCAATGCGAACATTAAAATAAAACACTCTACTCCGTGGTGGGACGAGGAATGCACTTGCTCCGTCAACTCTCGAAAAAAAGCAATTTCTCTTTTCGTAAGTGTATGTCACTAGAAAATTTTTTATCAGTTAAAAAAGCCCAGGCAGAAACCAAACGAATTTTGAAAAATAAGAAGCCCGCTGGATGGCGGAAGTTCTGTGAGAACCTGTCTCCGGAAACTCCCCAGTCTTCAGTTTGGTCTAGCTTAAAAAAATTCGGATCATCGTATTCTCCGCCGAGAACCAAACATATATCAGAAGAAATTCTTATAGCCCCCCCATCAGTTGCCGGATGTGAAGAAATGCCTTCTATTAAGCCGTATCCATCTCACTCTAACTGGCTAGATGCTGCTTTCTCCATTGATGAGATGAAACGAGTGATAAGAGCCCTTTCTGACTCTGCTCCGGGTCCCGATGGAATATTTTATAGTTTCATTAAATCATTTTCTGATATGGCAGTTGAATATTTCTTATCTCTTATTAATAATATGTTTGAAACAGGACTAATTCCGGATGATTGGAAAACTCAAAAAATCATTCCCATTTTAAAACCTGGAAAAAATCCATCTGAAATTTCGTCTTATCGGCCTATTGCTCTTTCATCATGTTTGATGAAAGTAGCGGAGCGTTTGATAAAAAACAGACTAGAGTGGTTTGTTGAAAGTCAAGATATTATCTCACCAAATCAGTATGGTTTTCGGAAAAAGAAATCTACAATGGATAATTTAAATTTGTTCACAACTGATATCCGAGATTCTCAATCCCTAAATTCTTATACAATGGCCACATTCCTTGACCTTTCATCAGCTTACGATGATGTTTTACTGAATGTTTTGAAAGAAAAGCTAATTAAAAACAAATCCCCCCGAAATTAGTCCAATTTATTATTAATTTGCTCACAGATAGGTCCATTATTATGGAGTCTTCCTCTAAATGCTTAAGGTGCAAACTATGTAGAGGTTTACCCCAGGGTTCTGTTATCAGTCCTCTGTTGTTTAATATTTATATAAGCGACCTAGACTCAGTAATTCCTTTTTCTATCAAGCGACTTTACTTTGCGGATGATATCCTTATCCGGTCAGCAACGTAAGCAGATATACACGATAAAATAACGATAGCAGTCAAGTACAATAAGCGTGTTTACACGTCAACGCGTGTGTTTCCACAAAAATCGTCATAACTCCGTTATTCTTCTAGTGACATCCCTAAAACAAAAAGTAGAATATTCGTATTGAATGAAGCTTCACATCTCTATTCAAAGTTATCCATAGAAACCCGTAAAAAGACCTACTCAGTGGAAGCAAATTTTACCCGCCAAATCGTAAAACCCGCCTCCCACATATCCCAGTTTTAATTATTTTTTTAAAAATATATTTTGTATGAAATGGTCAAAAAGTGAAGTGACAGAATTGTTTATTGTACATTTTTACGATGAAATAAGTGTTTTTTTTTACATTATCCATGATTTTAGTATCGTTTTTACATAAAACATTACAGGTGAGTCATTTTTACAATTTTTTCATGTTTCCATTCTAAATTTAAATATTTACAAATGTTAATATTTATTTATGATACAACAATTTGAAAGCCTATTTTGTAACCTTTCTAAAACAGTTTTTACTATTCGGCTCCGTTCAGTAATGTTTCATTTATAGAGCTTTGATTGTGAGGCGGTAATAACACAACGTTTTCGTGAAATTGACATTTCGTTAAAGACATTTTAGCTTCAAGTTCGCGAAAAGTCGGAGGGGTTAAATTTGTTACATAAAAATATTATTCTTGCAGCTAAGGAAATGAATTTGGCCTTACAATATATTAAAAGCTGGTTGTCAATAAATGGGATGAATCTGGCGGCATCTAAAACAAGGGTCGTGCTTGTGACGCGCAAAAGAAAAATTCCCCACTTCTCAATCTCTTTTGATAATGTGCCTCTACAAAACCGCTACTCAAATCGAATTCCTTGGTCTTCTTTTGAACCATAAATTATCCTGGCTTCCACACATTCAGATAATTTCTACAAAGTGTGAAAAGGGACTTAATATGATGATGCGAGCAGTTTCCAGAGTATGGTGGGGATCTCATCCTACCACTCTTAAATTAATGTATAATTCCCTAGTTCGGAGCCACTTGGATTATGGCACATTCCTTTTTGACCCCCTCCCTAAATATTTAGATAAAAAAATGGAAAGAATTCAATCAAAAGCCCTCAGAATGATTATTGGAGCTATGAAATCTTCTCCAATTAATGCGTTTCAGGTGGAATGTGGGGAGCCTCCATTATATTTCATTAGGCAGTTCCTTGCCAATAAATATATTTTCAAGGCTTTATCGTTATCACATCATCCTATTAAACAAAATCTTCATCGGTTAAGTGTTAATTTGAATTCTAACAAAAGATTGAGAGAAAAAAAATGTTTTCCTCTCCTAATTAAAAGTTTTCATCTCTATAATTCTCTGTCATCTTCCCTCCAATATCTTCAAGAAGTTAACAAACTCCCTATATACAATATTCCATTTAAGGCAATCACTTTTATGCCGAACACAATTACTTCAAAATTTCGGAAGAATATTTTATCTTCCCCGAATAAATTTCAAAATGTGGATGACTGTTTTAAAAGCATTGTGGCTTCAAAATTCCCTGGATTTTCCATCCTTTACAGAGATGGTTCCAAATTTGAAAATAAAAGTTGTGGAGCATCGATATATAGTCCAGAATTCAACATCAATCTCACTTATAAATTACCGAAAGAAGTTTCTATATTTACAGCTGAATGCTTTACAATTGAACAAGCGCTAAATCAAATCCAGGTTCTCAACATTCATCTAGCCTTACTGATTCGCTAAGTTCTCTAACTAAAATTATGTCAAATATTCTGTGTTATCCGGAAGACAATACTGCAAGCTTCCCTGCAAAATAACACAGCAAAAAGTTATTGCTCAAACCGCAAGATGTAACTATTCATCTGGTTAACTAATTAATCAAAATGTGACGTTGGCGTGTTTCGTGATCCAAAAGTCGGACCGATAGGACGTAGATTTCAAATCAATAAATTCGGTCTCTTCAGTACAAATTCAAAATCAATGAATGGCGACATACGGTGTCAGGCAAAAGGAGACATAGTACAACAAGTTGATTGGCTGTTTTAATACAATAATCAAAAGGTACTGAAGTACTAAGTGACTGATGACATCGGTTTCCATTGGACTTGGAAGAAATTTAATCAATTTGAAGGTGTATAATATCACAATCCCAACATGCATGGGCCTGGAGGTGAAAGAGGTGGCTTTGAACACTTTGTATAATATCACAATCCCAACATGCATGGGCCTGGAGGTGATAGAGGTGGGTTTGAACACTTTGTATAATATCACAATCCCAATATGCATGGGCCTGGAGGTGATATAGGTGGCTTTGAACACTCTGTATAATATCACAATCCCAATATGCATGGGCCTGGAGGTGATAGAGGTGGCTTTGAACACTCTGTATAATATTACAATCCCAATATGCATGGGTCTGAAGGTGGTGGAGGTGGCTTTGAACACTCTGCTAGTAAAGGGTATACAGGTGATTATTACTTCATTAGATTATTAATATTATACCTCAGATTTACTATCAAAGGTGCAAAAATTAATCACGAAAGTTACTCTTTAATTCCCTTTAAAAACAAACTGAAGATATCTTTAACAAACGTCAAGTACTAGATGTTCAACAAATCTACTCCAAAATAATCTTAACTCACGTCTTTAAAAACAAATCAACTAAATATTACGAAAACACTCAAAATACAAGAAACACGCGTCACAAATCAAAATAACACCTACCGAAGCCCAAACAATAACTACAACTACGTGGTTCACTAGAGATACCATCAGGAGCATTGAGATAAAACATGCTCACCATAAAAAATGGAAAGCTACTGGTGACCAAAATGAGTATGAAATGTTCAGTAACCTCAGAGCAGTTGTCAGAAGAAATGTTCATATAGCATTCCGAACGTATGTCGACTCAATAGAGAGTGATATCAAGCATGATCCCAAGGCATTTTGGGACTACGTAAAATCACTGCGCAAGGATGGTGGTATAACAGACATCATGATGCATGGTGATCGGGAAGTTAGAGGAGCGGATGTAGCCAATGCATTTGCAACTCATTTCCAATCAGTGTACAGTAATGAGCCTCCATTACTAAATCCCATTTCTGCTTCCAAGATGAATGTGAAGGGAGCCCAAAACAATGATATAAGTCATATAGACGAATCAGATGTTAAATCTTCAATTAATAACATGAAACATACACATTCACTTGGGCCAGACTTTCTACCAGTATTTTTTTAAAAGGATGTGTTGAATTTTTAAAAATGCCACTAAGCTTTTTTTTTTTTTTTTGTATTAGGCAATTCACCCTAAAGAGAGTGCTATGTGCCGTTAAAGTTAAGGGAGATGGTTATAATTTTATGGGAAATCTATAAGGGAATAGGAAATCTCAAATATTGAAGTCATTCAAGTCTATGAACTTGTATAGAACTGAGAAAATGCGAGAATTGTTGAGAGAAAGTAAATAAGGAATACTAAGGGGAGATTGGTGGGTGATTTTTATAAGTAAACGATAAATGCCTTTGAAGGATGAATGATTTTAACAATTAAAGAAAACGTGATCAAGAGTCTCATTTTCCATACCGCACTGGCAGAGTGGACTATCTAGGACCCGGATTTTAAACAAATGGGATGCAATGGAGCAATGACCAATTCTCATTCTCGAGATACAGGATATAAATCTTTTGGATTTTTTTTTGCCGTGGAACCAAGGTTTACTTGGAATATGATTTTGTATTCCAGCTTAAAAAGCACCAGTTCGGGGGGTTTTCGTATTAGTCCAATTTTCTTCCCAGGAGCGGATCATGTTGGATTTAAGAATTGGTATGACGTCAGAGATAGGAATTCTAAAATCTAAAGGATTAGAGCCAGAAATTGTTCCAAGTTTAGCTAGAGAATCGGCTTTCTCGTTACCCTCAATTCCTAAATGGCCAGGGACCAAAACCAATATTGTCTCGAAATTTAATTCATTTAGAGATTTAAGGGTGTTTCTGATATTATAAATAATATAGTCTTCTGGTTTATGGATATTTGAGGAAATTTTCAACACTGCGCTTAGTGAGTCAGTGCACAGTAAGGCTCGTCGAATATTGAAAAGCTGGATTTGGCTCAAAGCTTGTTCAATTGCGAAGCATTCTGCAGTAAATATGGAAATTTCTTTAGGCAATTTATAAGACAAATCTAAATCGAATTCGGGAATGTGTACCGCAGCTCCACAATCTTTGTTATCAGACTTAGAACCATCTGTGTAAATGAGAGAAAATTCTGGAAACTTAGAAGATGTAATGTTTTTAAATTTTTCCTCAACATTTTGATTAGACGAGGTTAAAATATCAGTTCGGAAGTCTGAAGTTATAACGTTGGGGATATAATTGATAGAATCAAATGGGATGGTGAAAATAGAAAGGATAGGATCTTTTTGTAGATTTTGGAGGGAAGAAGACAGAGATTTGAATGAAAGAAAACTTTTTAGAAGGAGAGGAAGTCGATTTTTATCTGTCGATCTTTTTTCGTTATTTAAGTAATTGAACAAATAATCAAGGCTTTGTTCTAAAGGGTGACGCGATATAGAAAAAGATTTAAAAATATATTTATCAGCTAGGAATTGTCTCCTTAAAATTAAGGGGGGATCAACACATTCTACCTGGAGAGAATTAATTGGAGAAGATTTCATCGCTCCAATAATTATTCTGAGCGCTTTGGACTGAATTCTTTCAAGTTTTTTGTCCAAATATTTAGGAAGAGGATCAAAAAGAAATGTTCCATAATCAAATGGCTTCGCACTAGAGCACCATACATTAATTTAAGAGTAGTAGGATGAGATCCCCACCACACTCTTGAAACAGCTCGCATAATATTTAGCCCCTTTTCACACTTAGCCGAAATGTTCTGAATATGCGGGAGCCAGGAAAGTTTATGATCCAAAAGTAGTCCAAGAAATTTAATTTGCTTAACGATTTGAAGAGGGACATTATCAAAGCAGACAGAAAAGGGGGGTATTTTTCTTTTGCGCGTAAAAGCCACTACTTTGGTTTTAGAGGTAGCTAAATTCATCCCATTTGTCAACAACCAAACTTTAATATTATGTAAAGCCAAATTCAATTCCTTCGCAGCGCGCGATAGATTTTTGTGTGATAAATATATAAGGAAATCATCAGCAAAATAAAGTCGCTTGATAGATGAAGGAATTACACTGTCTAAATCACTTATATATATATTAAATAATAATGGACTGATTACGGACCCCTGAGGTAACCCCTTCCATAGTTTGCGATTTATAGTTTTTGAGGAAAAGTGGATAATAATGGATCTGTCTGTTAGTAAATTAATAATAAATTGAACTAGTTTTAAGGGAATTTTTATTTTAATTAATTTTTCTTTCAAAATGTTAATTAATACATCGTCGTAAGCTGACGAAAGATCAAGAAATGTGGCCAGAGTGCAAGAATTAAGGGACTGAGATATACGGATGTCTGTTGTTAACACACTTAAATTATCTATGGTTGATTTCTTTTTCCGGAAGCCATATTGATTAGGAGAGATAATTCTGTGATTTTCAACAAACCATTCCAATCTGTTCTTTATCAAGTGTTCTGCTACTTTCATTAAACATGACGAAAGAGCAATAGGACGATTGGATGAGATTTCAGATGGATTTTTGCCAGGTTTTAAAATCGGAAGGATTTTTTGAACTCTCCAGACTTCCGGAATAAATCCCGTTTCGAACATGTAATTAATTAGGGATAAAAAATATTCAACCGACATGTCTGAGAATGCTTTAATGAAACTATATAAGATTCCATCAGGGCCAGGAGAAAAGTCTGGAAGGGAATTGATTACTCGATTTAATTCACTTATTGAGAAAGGAGAGTCCAGCCAGCTAGAGTGAGATGGATAAGAAATAAAGGAAGGCATTTCTTCACATCTGGCAACTGACGGAGGAGCTATCTTATCAGCAAAACCTATAATAATTTCTTCTGGAATATGTTTAGAACGCTGCGGAGTATATGACGAACCGAATTTTTTTAAATTGGACCATACGGATGACTGGGGAGATTCAGGAGACAAGCGTTCACAGAATTTTCGCCATCCAGACCGCTTTTTGTTTTTCAAAACGCGTTTCGCTTCTGCCTGGGCGCGTTTCACAGAAAGGTAATTTTCGAAAACATACATTTACGGAAAATGGAAATTGCTTCTCTTCTGGATTTAACGACACTAGTGCATTCTTCATCCCACCATGGGGTGGAATGTTTTATCTTAATGTTAACATTACGTTTTTTAAGTGTTTTTTCTGCAGCTTTTATTATCATGTTAGGAAATAATTCACATTGTAAACTAGTGTTGACAAGGGAAGACTTAGATGCTTGAACAATGGAGTCTAATTCTGAAGAAAAAATTTTCCAATTCGCGTCTTTCGTTTTAAATTTAAAACTATTGTTTATCGAAAAGGAATGCGTGGAAGATAGATGGTGGAAGGTAATTATTATAGGAAAATGGTCACTGGAAAGGGGATCTTTAAGAATGTTCCAAGAACATATGGGAATCACCGAAGATGAGCAAAGAGATAAATCGACTGCACTTTTCCGATGTTGAGGGGCAGTGAAACGAGTTGGAGATCCATCATTTAGTATACATAAATTATAGGTATCCATAAAATCTAATAGATTATGGCCAGAACGGTTTGTTAACTCACTGCCCCAAGAAGGAGAATGAGCATTGAAGTCCCCAAGTATCATATACGGGGGACGAATCTGGGATATAAATGTTGACCATTCGTTTTCAAAAAATATTGTAGAGGGAGGGATATATATTGATAGTAATGTAATATCAGATATAACAGCAGCTACTATCTGAAAATTATTCGAGAGAGTGTGGAAAATAATTTGTTTAAAAGGGATAGAATTATGTATAATAAGAGCAGTGCCACCTTTGCCATCCAGTCTATCATGTCTTAGACAATGATATCCAGGAATATTAAATTGGTATGAGGGTTTTAACCACGTTTCGGAGATGGCAGCAACTGAAATATTATGTTCATCAAGTAACTGTACAAGATCAATTTTGTTGGCGAATAGACTTCTACTATTCCATTGAAGTATTTTGCTCATTTGCGGATACATCGGGAAGGCTAGAGAGTAAAGATTTCATATAATCGGCAGCGTTGGACGGTACTTTATTGTTATTTGAAAGGATCGTAATTAATAGGGTAATTAAAGTTTGAATAAAAGAAGAATTTTCAATCGTGACTTTAGGGAAGATATCGGAAGTGAAACAGTTTTTTAAGGCAGTCCCATTGGGAGCCTGGGATTTATTATTCCCATTCGGGTTAAGTAAAAGTTCATTATGTAGTTTTTTATCGAAAGAAGGAATAAATTTTGGATTAGATTTTATCGGTTTGAAAATTGTTTCTTTGTGGGAAGATGATAGAGGGGATTTAGGGGAAGAAAAATGAAAGAGAGAAGCCTTAGACGTTATCTCTGCAAAAGATTTTTTTGTAGGAGGGAATAATTTAGAGGCCTGAAAGTAGGAAATATTGTCTGCAGCCATTGACTGTTTGATATTTCTCTGTCTAGATAACTCTGGACAGGCCACACTAACAGCAGTATGGTTGCCCTTACAATTAATACAAATAGTTTTATTCGTTGTATTTTGACACTGTTCAAAGGGATGATCCTCTCCACAATGAAAGCAACGAGGAGGGGAACGACAAATAGGTTTTGAATGGCCAAAACGGCAACAGTTGAAACATTGGATAGTCGGGAATCTGTATATTTCAACGGGAAGAGCGTTATAATAAATAAATACACGGGATGGTAATGTTTGACCTTCGAAAGTAATAACAACGGATTGGGAAGGTTTCCATATAGTGGTGCCGGTGGAAGTATCCTTAAAATTCAAACGACGTGCTTTTAAAACTTTTGGAGTTAATTGAGAGTCATTAAGAGCATCTACTATTTCTGTTTCTGATAGATCGGTTGGGATACCTCTTACTCTGCCCATTCTGGTTAAATTGAATGTAGGTATGAAAGATTTATATTTATTATTTGAAAGAGAACCTATTTTTTTAACAAAATCATTAGCTAATGTGGCTGATTTAAATTCTATGGATAGTTTGTATCGACCTTCCGGTTTTATTGATCCATTTATAATACCGAGGTTATTGAGTTTTGAGCTAAAAATAAATTTACCAAAATCCAGGGGATGAATTATTTTCCCCTGTTCAGTCCTTTGGACATTGACAATAAATGGAGCTGAAGATGAAATAGAATACATAAGCTCAATGGCTTTTGCTTCTGGAGGAATGGTATCATTATAACTTCCATGAGAGATTGGGGCTTCGTTTGATTGTGAAAGAGATTTAATTTTAGGAGGTACATTAAAGCAAAGCGGAGGACGTCGTTTTCGTGAAGGAAGGGTTACAGAAGTCTGGGTATCATCAGTATCGTAGTCGTCTACAATATTAGAAATGGGTTCAGGGTCCGGAGGTCGATTTTCATCTTCCTCCATTACAACAAATTTAAAAAAAAAATTAAACAATAATTATTATTTTAGAAATAATAAATGATAGAAATAATACACGCAACTTCGTCGCAAACCAATAACACAAACAAAAATAATGAATACGAAAAGGTAACAATAAATAAATCTTATCTGTACGCCGCGCCGCCGTCAAAGTAAGCCGTCAAACACAGAGCACTGGTAAACACGACTGCACACTACCGAGGTTCGGTGACTAATGCCACTAAGCTTTATATTCAACCTATCTTTAGAAACTGGTATATTTCCTGATTCCTGGAAAGTCTCAAAAAATTGTCCTATTTTCAAAAGTGGATCAAAGACATCTGTCGAAAATTTCAGGCCAGTGGCAATACTTTCCGCCCCGGCTAAGTTATTCGAATCGATAATTCATAATCATGTGCTGTTTCAAGTAGAGCCTTTCTTAATATCGGAACAGCATGGGTTTAGAAAAGGCCGATCAACAGATACTAACCTACTGGTACTCACAGATTATGTTTCAAAATCTTTAGATAAGGGCTACCAAGTAGATTGCTCATATAATGATTTCTCGAAGGCATTTGATACCGTAAACCATGACATATTATTAAATAAATTGTCAACTATAGGTTTTTCTTTACGGTTTCTCATATTCTTTGCCAGCTATTTTACTGGAAGAAAGCAATTTGAATGCTGGGGATAGAACGTCTAGACGTTAGGAGAAATATTGCAATGGTGTTAGTGGCGCACAAGCTGCTAAATGGGCACATTAGCAATCCAGATATTCTGGAACGAATTTCTTTTTATGTCCCTGATAATTTCATCAGAGCTAGACAGCACAGATTATTTATTTTTCCAAGGGGCAGGACCAACCTACCAATGATCATGCCTTTGGGGAGAATAACTACTTTGTTAAATCACATTTCTTCTGTGATTGACATTTTCAATTTGAACCAAAGAGAATTTAAGACGGCAATAAGCATACTATTTAACAAATCTGGTTAATCAGATAGTATTGATGTACTTACCCATGCAAATAAATGTATGTACTTACTTATTATAAACTGTAATTTATGAACTGTTATTTGTGAAATGTAAATGGATTATACTGTTTTTCACAATAAATCAATAAAATAAAATAAAAATCTCATGGAATATTCTTGTCAAAATTATTCCTTGTGCTTTCAGGCGTTCCACAGGGCTCTAATTTAGGACCGCTCCTCTTTCTGATTTTTATTAACGACATTACAGAAAATATTCTGCATTCCAGGTCACTTCTTTTTGCTGATGACCTAAAACTATTCTTGGAAATTAAAACTTTAGAAGACTGCATTCGACTTCAATCGGACATTAATAGAATTGTTGATTTGAGTAAACGGAATCGGATCGAATTCAATGTTTCTAAATGTTTCATTCTTTCTTTCACACGGGCACGTCATACTTGGTTTTACCGGTATACCATGAATGCCCGAAATTTAAAACGTGTTTCCACTATGAAAGATCTTGGCATCATGTTTGATAGTAGGCTGACATTTCATACTCATATCGAAATGACGTGTAGTGCTTCACTGAAAATGCTGGGCTTCGTCCTACGCACTGCGAGGAATTTTAGAGACACTCGGGTTCTCCAAGTGCTATACATTGCGTTGGTTAGGAGTAGGCTTGAGAGTGGGTCGGTGGTTTGGAGCCCACATCAGGTGAAGTATTCCCTCATGTTGGAGAGAGTGCAGAAGAAATTTCTGAGATTTCTCTACCTGAGGGAGTATGGCTACTACCCGTGGCTCTATCCTACTGACTTTCTCTTGGGCATGCTCGGTATGAACCATCTACGGGTCAGAAGAGATGTGCATATTGTATCACACTTCTTCAAACTGATTCGTGGATGGTTTGAAAATCCGACTATCATGGAGAGTATTAGTCTCTATGTTCCTGATGGTTATCTCCGTCACCGACAGCATAGACTGTTTTATCTCCCGGCCTGCAGGACTAACTTTCCAATGGTCATGCCGGTGGGGAGAGCAGTCTTGCTGTTGAACAGAATTAATTTTATTTATTTTATTTTATTTATTTATACGCCCATAGGGCTTTTACATACATAGTTAAAAAAAGGTAATATTCTGAAGATTGCAAGAACACAAAAGTAATAGAAAAAATACATATAACCATATCCATATAATAACAGCAAGTAAATAGTACAAAAATAAGAATATACCTACTCCTAAGTTATACTTATTATTTTGGTTTTAGGCATTTCACCCTGAAAAGAGTGCTTTGTGCCGGTAACAGTTAAAGTGGATAAAAAAATTCGGTTAATCTATTGGGAGAATAATAAAACAAATTAATCATTGGACTCATTTAGATCGCTAAAACAAATTAAATGTTGAATTCATTCAGGTTAATAAACTTACATAAAGCTGTATGAACACGAGAATTGTTAAGAGATAAAAGGTATGAAATGTTAAGGGGGGACTGTTGTGTGATTTTAATAAGACGGCGGTATATGTTCTTGAAAGATGAATGATTTTTACAGTTAAAGAAAACGTGGTCGAGGGTTTCCTCTTCCACACCGCACTGGCAGACCGGATCATCCAAAACTCTAATTCTAGCCAAGTGGGATGCAATTGAACAGTGACCAATTCTCATTCTCGAAATACATGAAATGAATCGCTTTGACAGTTTTTTACCGTGAAACCATGGCTTAGCAGGGATATGGTTTTGAATTCCAGCATAGAAAGATCCAGTTCTTATTTTGGAGCCTGCCCAATTTTCTTCCCAGGCACGAGTCATGTTGGATTTAAGAATCGGGAAGACATCGGAGATAGGGATTCTAAAATTTAGTGGGATAGTTCCGGAATCTGAACCAGATTTGGCGAGAGAATCGGCCATCTCATTACCCTCTATACCCAAATGGGCAGGGACCCAGGCCAATATCGTCTCAAACCCAGATTCACTTAGAGAATTGAGAAGATTTTTTATTTTACATATAATATTGTCTTCCGGATAACATAGAATATTTGACATAATTTTAGTTAGAGCACTTAGCAAATCAGTACATAGTAAGGCTCGATGAATGTTGAGAACCTGGATTTGATTTAGCGCTTGTTCAATTGCAAAGCATTCAGCTGTAAATATGGAAACTTCTTTCGGTAATTTATAAGTGAGATTGATGTTGAATTCTGGACTATATATCGATGCTCCACATCTTTTATTTTCAAATTTGGAACCATCAGTGTAAAGGATGGAAAATCCAGGGAATTTTGAAGCCACAATGCTTTTAAAACAGTCATCCACATTATGAAATGTATTTGGGGAAGATAAAATATTCTTCCGAAAGTCTGATGTTATTGTGTTCGGCATAAAAGTGATTGCCTTAAATGGAATATTGTATATAGGAAGATTGGGAACTTCTTGAAGATATTGGAGGGAAGATGACAGAGAATTATAGAGATGAAAACTTTTAATTAGGAGAGGAAAACATTTTTTTTCACTCAATCTTTTGTTAGACTTCAAATTAACACTTAGCAGATTAAGACTTTGTTTAATAGGATGATGTGATAACGATAAAGCCTTGAAAATATATTTATTGGCAAGGAATTGCCTTCTGAAATATAATGGAGGCTCCCCACATTCCACCTGAAGCGCATTAATTGGAGAAGACTTCATAGCTCCAATAATCATTCTGAGGGCTTTTGATTGAATTCTTTCCATTTTCTTATCTAAATATTTAGGGAGGGGGTCAAAAAGGAATGTGCCGTAATCCAAGTGGCTCCGAACTAGGGAATTATACATTAATTTAAGAGTGGTAGGATGAGATCCCCACCATACTCTGGAAACTGCTCGCATCATATTAAGTCCCTTTTCACACTTTGTAGAAATTATCTGAATGTGTGGAAGCCAGAAAAGTTTATGGTTCAAAAGAAGACCAAGGAATTTGATTTGAGTAGCGGTTTGTAGAGGCACATTATCAAAAGAGATTGAGAAGTGGGGAATTTTTCTTTTGCGCGTGAAAGCTACGACCCTTGTTTTAGATGCCGCCAGATTCATCCCATTTATTGACAACCAGCTTTTAATATATTGTAAAGCCAAATTCATTTCCTTAGCTGCAAGAATAATATTTTTATGTAACAAATATATAAGGATATCATCCGCAAAGTAAAGTCGCTTGATAGAAAAAGGAATTACTGAGTCTAGGTCGCTTATATAAATATTAAACAACAGAGGACTGATAACAGAACCCTGGGGTAAACCTCTCCATAGTTTGCGCCTTAAGCATTTAGAGGAAGACTCAATAATAATGGACCTATCTGTGAGCAAATTAATAATAAATTGGACTAGTTTCGGGGGGATTTGTTTTTTAATTAGCTTTTCTTTCAAAACATTCAGTAAAACATCATCGTAAGCTGATGAAAGGTCAAGGAATGTGGCCAATGTATAAGAATTTAGGGATTGAGAAACTCGGATATCAGTTGTGAACAAACTTAAATTATCCATTGTAGATTTCTTTTTCCGAAAACCATACTGATTTGGTGAGATAATATCTTGACTTTCAACAAACCACTCTAGTCTGTTTTTTATCAAACGCTCCGCTACTTTCATCAAACACGATGAAAGAGCAATAGGCCGATAAGACGAAATTTCAGATGGATTTTTTCCAGGTTTTAAAATGGGAATGATTTTTTGAGTTTTCCAAACATCCGGAATTAGTCCTGTTTCAAACATATTATTAATAAGAGATAAGAAATATTCAACCGCCATATCAGAAAATGATTTAATGAAACTATAAAATATTCCATCGGGACCCGGAGCAGAGTCAGAAAGGGCTCTTATCACTCGTTTCATCTCATCAATGGAGAAAGGAGCATCTAGCCAGCTAGAGTGAGATGGATACGGCTTAATAGAAGGCATTTCTTCACATCCGGCAACTGATGGGGGGGCTATTTTATCCGCAAATCCTATAAGAATTTCTTCTGATATATGTTTGATTCTTGGCGGAGAATACGATGATCCAAATTTTTTTAAGCTAGACCAAACTGAAGACTGGGGAGTTTCCGGAGACAGGTTCTCACAGAACTTCCGCCATCCAGCGCGCTTCTTATTTTTCAAAATTCGTTTGGTTAAAAAATTTTCTAGTGACATACACTTACGAAAAGAGGAAATTGCTATTTTTCGAGAGTTAACGGAGCGAGTGCATTCCTCGTCCCACCACGGAGTAGAGTGTTTTATTTTAATGTTCGCCTTGCTTATCGGGATGGATTTTTCTGCTGCATTTATAACCATAGAAGGAAACGTCTCACATTGCATTCTGATGTCTCCCGGGGACGATTTTGTTAAATTAATAAGGTTATCTAGTTCAGAAGAGAAAGTGCTCCAATTCGCATCTTTCGTTCTAAATTTGAGATTATTTTTAACTGGGGGGGAATAAGTGTTAAATTGATGGTGAAAGCGGATTATAATTGGGAAATGATCACTAGAGAGGGGATCGTTTAGGATGTCCCAAGAGCATTTAGATGCTAACGAATACGAACAAAGAGATATATCAACAGCACTTTTCCGTTGATGAGGGGGGGTGAATCTGGTTGGAGATCCGTCATTTAAAAAACATAGGTTATGGGTATCAATAAAATTT
The DNA here is from genome assembly GCA_026573805.1 of Hesperophylax magnus. Classification (NCBI taxonomy): domain Eukaryota; kingdom Metazoa; phylum Arthropoda; class Insecta; order Trichoptera; family Limnephilidae; genus Hesperophylax; species Hesperophylax magnus. Next base: position 1,191,093 of record JAIUSX010000229.1, on the reverse strand, counting down.
AAAAAATTGCGGCCAGAACGATTTGTTATTTCGCTACCCCAAGAAGGGGAATGTGCATTAAAATCTCCAAGGATCATATAAGGGGAACAAATCTGGCTTAAGATTGGTGTCCATTCAGTTTCAATAAAAGTCGTAGAGGGAGGAATATATATTGACAATATTGTGATATCAGATAAGACAGCTGCTATTATCTGGATATCGTCGGAGGGAGTATGAATATTAATTTCTTTAAAAGGGATAGAATTTTGGATTATCAGAGCCGAGCCGCCTTTACCATCCGGTCTGTCGTGTCTGAGACAATAATAACCTGGAATTCTTAAGTGAAAGGAGGGTTTTAACCACGTTTCAGAAATGGCGGCTACTGAAACGTCGTGTTCGTCGAGTAATTGAATTAGGTCAGATTTGTTAGCGAAGAGGCTTCTACTGTTCCACTGAAGGATTTTGTTCAGTTTCGAAGCCATTGGGGAGGCAAGATAATAAAGATTTAATGTAATCGGCAGCGTTGGACGGTACAGTATTGTTGTTTGTAAGGATAGAAATTAAAAGGGTAATTAAAGTGTGTATAAAAGAATTATTATTCATTATTTCGGGGAGAGCAGGAGGGGAAGAATTACCATTAATGGCACACCCATTGGGCGTCTGGGATTTGGCATTCCCATTCGGGCTGGCCAAAATATTATTCAATTGTTTTTTATCAAGGTAAGGTGTATATTTTGGGTTGGGTTTGACTGGCTTGAGAATGGTTTCTCTGTGAGAAGATGATGTTGAATTTAAAAAGGTGGTTGTTTGGAAAGGAGCTGAGGACGATGTCATCTCTGCGAATGATTTTTTCGCAGGAGAGATTAACTTTGAGGCCTGGAAGTACGAAATGTTGTCGGTAGCCATTTTATGTTTTATGTTCTTCTGTCTTGTTAATTCCGGACAGGCTAGACTGACCGCGGTATGTGCACCCGAACAGTTAATGCAAATGGGATCATTGGAAGATTTCGGACATTGATCAAATGGGTGAGCTTCTCCGCAATAGTAACAACGTGGGGGGGAGCGGCATACAGATTTCGAATGTCCGAACCGGCAGCAGTTGAAACATTGAATTGTTGGAAATTTATAAACTTCGACGGGAAGCGAGGTATAGTAAATTAACACACGAGACGGTAGGGATTGTCCCTCAAATGTAACAACAACAGACTGGGAAGGTTTCCAGATCGTGTTTCCGTCAGTAGAATCCTTGTAGTTCAGTCGACGTACTTTTAATACTTTTGGGGTTCCGTGAGAATTATTCAAAGCATCAACAATTTCAGCCTCTGGGATCTCCGCGGGAATTCCTCGCACAAGACCCATTCTCGAAAGGTTAAATGTAGGGATGAACGATTTATATTTATGATTTGAGAGCGAGTCAATTTTTTTTACAAATCCATTTGCGGAAGCGGCAGTGTTAAACTCGATAGATAATTTATATCGCCCTTCCGGTTTAATTGAACCGTTAACAATACCAAGGTTATTATTTTTTGAGTCAAATACGAATTTTCCAAAATCTAAAGGATGAATAAGTTTTCCCTGTTCAGTTCTCTGAACATTAACGGTAAATGGACCGGAAGCTGAAGCAGGATAAAGTAATTCAGTACTTTTTGCATTATCGCTAGTTAAAGTACTTGGCTGGATGTTACTATTGGAGTTAAGGTCGTTAGGGGTCGAGGTTTGTTGAACCGGCGGTATAGATTTAACTTTCGATGGAATGTGAAGGCTTTGCGATGGTCGTCGTTTACGAGATGGGAGCGTAATAGAAACCTGGCTCGTATTAGATTCCGAATCAGAAAAATCCAATATCGACCCTGGGTCAGGAGGTCTATCTTCGTCTTCCTCCATTATATAAAAAAAAACTTAACTTTTAAAAATTGAACTGAAAAAATAATACGCAGTCTATTTCATTGACTGTACAAACAAAAACGGATTAGCCGTAAGCAGGAATGCAAACAAATAGGTAAACGATAAACAATATTAAATAAAATGTAACAATAATCTCTTATCTGTACGCAGCGCAGGAACGGGCGAACGGCACTCAGCAATAGTAAGGTACACACAACCACTGTTGACCGCGGCTCGAATCGGACTCCCTTAAATTAGTTAATAAATAATGTAAATGCTAGGTAGTGGCAGCAGTAAACATGAGCCTTTGAGTTAGAAAGCTAACGAAATAATTATTGGTAGTATAGATATACTGCATTAGACTGGTTGTAGTGGCCTGCTAAATCAAGGGCGTTCGGTCAGCCATTTTACATAGTTTATATAAAAAAAATATTGTGAAGATTCTAAATAAAGAATAGTAATTCGGATATCATAAATAATAATTAATTAATTCGGATATCGACATATTTAGCATCGGTGAAGCTGCCTTTAAAAGGCAAGCTCTATTGATGCTGGTATAGTTTATACACCGCTTACTTATTATGTAATACCATTTTACAAATGTACTTAAAAACGAAATAAAATGTAATTTTGTAATGTTTTTAAAGGAATAAACTAATTGAATTGAATTGAATTGAATTTGGACGAAGAAATTTCAGATATTTTCAAGTATATTGTACGGGACGTGTTTGCCTGCACAAGAAAAAACTGTAAATAATAAGCACCGGCACACATCAGCCCTCAACCTGGGTAATGATTTAAGTAAAACACCGTGAGGTGTTCTATCCAAACCATCATAAAAGAAAGACGATTCGAATCAAAATTCACATTTTAATAACAAGTATTGTACTGGTATACAGAACGTACAAAGGGGTGTAGTTTATAGGTACTTCCTATTTTTTACAGCCAACCCAATTCACAAGAAATAGTTATATGTATTTTAATACAACTGGGATTTAAAACACAGATAGAAAACTGATACAATCGGAATCCTTTCAGCGATAATTTCAGATTGGAGCACATTGTGCATCATCGCGCCATACGGCATACAGCAAATGGCGTAGGCGACTGCAAGAGCAGTGGCCAGTTCAATTGGTAGCCAGGAAGAATTGACCAGCTTCTAGGTTTTCAGCATCAATGGCTAATTCAGTTGGTAGCCAGGAAGAATTGGCCGGCTTCTAGGTTTTCAGCACCAATGGCTAATTTAGTCGGTAGCCAGGAGGAATTCATCGGCCTCTAGGTTGTCAGCATCAATGCAGCAGGGATTGGCTAGCCTCTAGGTAATCACCGGCAGTGGGCAGTTCAGTCGGTAGCCAGCAGGTATTCGTCAGCCTTTAGGTTGTCAGCATCTGTGGCTGGTTCAGTCGGTAGCCAGGAGGAATTCATCAGTCTCTAGGTTGTCAGCATCAATGCAGCAGGGATTGGCCAGCCTCTAGGTGATCACCGGCAGTGGGCAGTTGATTATAAGAGCCGGCACACGGAGAAGCCCCATTATTGTAATGATGACAGATGCGTCTGGATCAGCTGATAGAGTGCCGGCCGTAAACAGCTCGTTAGAAATAGTTGTAATCTTTAAAATGATTGTGCCGTGATGGAGGAACAGAAGCCACTACAGATTTCAGTTGACACTCAGGAATTTATAATTATAATTAACAGATTGCGTTTTAACTGGAGGTGTTCCGTCCACTCGTGTTAATTTTTTAAATTTGACTGACCCAATATTTTGTTGTAACTAGGTATTTATAATTTCTCCAACAAGCATTCTTGTGACAGCAATAACATCAAACAAAAAAACTTGTTTACTGTTCTAAACGCAGGTGTTTGTATGAGTCAGCGTCAGGTGTTCAATATTCTTTTTTTCCTCCGGCTTGATTCGCCTAGTAAATTTAAAGTCAAGTTCGCCTGGTGTATTTTTCAACTCGTAAACATTATGATTTGGAAAAGAGGTCATCAAACTTGCAGGTGTTCAACCTTAGTCGCAATCAAGATCAAATGCAGCAAAATCATGTTTTCACGTTCGATACATATATAATAACCTACATGACGAAAAATAAAAATAAAAAAAATGAATTAATTTAAAATCGCCACTAAAAAATCGATATTCAACAAAGGTCTTGCAATAAATAACCAGTGCACTTACTGTATATTATCTCCATAAATAGTTAGTAATAACATAGATCACTGTAGAAACGTATTATAAATTTGTACAGCGCCCTTGAGGTGATTTTGCACAAAAATGTCGCTATACAAGTCATCCAATTATTATAATTATTATTACCGAAGTCTAGCGTTTTTCGTAGAAAGAAATATTGTATGTAACTACTAGTTAATACCTGGGACATATTATCACAGACGACCTGAAAGACATCGAGGATATGGAAAAGCAAAGAAGAGCGATATCCGTTAGAGTAGGAATGCTGTCAAGGCGTCCCTTTTCTGTCCTTCGCTGTACAGTGTACACGTCAGAACTGTGGGTGGATTACACTGCATCCCAATTGCGTAAGCTAAAAGTTGCTTACAATAATGCATATCGCCAACTATCCTCCTACCGAGATACTGCGGCGCCACGGAAATGTTCCTGGAGGGACGAGTACACTCTTTCAGAGCGCTTCTCCGCCATCCCATCTCTGGAGACGGGACACGTCCAAATATCCTCCATAAACGGCTGCTAACTCTCATTTTTGTGTTTATATTTTTTCACTTAAATTCCGTTTTATTTCTTATGGAATGTATTGCATTGCACTACCCCTGCATACATTCTGGAATAAATACTTATTATTAAATAAATGGTTTTATAGGAACTTATTTGCAATATGACAAACCATGACTTAGATTTGTAAATCATTGACAGTGTATGAATTCATTTAATTCTGCCTCAATACAGGTTCGCCTAGTGATTTTTTTTAAAGTATATTTTATTTACTTATAAAATTTTACATCTTATATGTAATATATTCTTTTCTAAGACTACTATGATATTATTTACTACTTACATACTAAAATTTGGACTTCACAACATTGAGACATAATCCACGAAAGACTTTTAGCTTCCTGAACAATTACCGGGGTTCATTGAACATTTTAAAACCTTTATAATAAATATTGTTTTGTGTTCCCGATAAATTTGTTTTAGTTTTTGATTGGTGAGTGGTGAGGCAGGTTATATCTGCCTCAATACAGGTTCGCCTAGTGACTGGTGCTGGTGAGTGGTGAGGCAAGTTATATCTGCCTCAATACAGGTTCCTCTAGTGACTTGTGCTGGTGAGTGATGAGGCATGTTATATCTGCCTCAATACATGTTTGCCTAGAGACTGGTGCTGGTGAGTGGTGAGGCAGGTCTGCTTCAATACAGGTTCGACTAGTGACTGGTGCTGGTGAGTGGTGAGGCAGGTCTGCTTCAATACAGGTTCGACTAGTGACTGGTGCTGGTGAGTGGTGAGGCAGGTCTGCTTCAATACAGGTTCGACTAGTGACTGGTGCTGGTGAGTGGTGAGGCAGATCTGCTTCAATACAGGTTCGACTAGTGACTGGTGCTGGTGAGTGGTGAGGCAGGTTATATTCAACTTAAATATACCTACTATTATTTTATCATATAATTACTAAAAATATCTAATTAAACAACTATTTTGAACGTGTGTATAGGTACGTAACATTCAAATATACATAATATTTCTTATATGTTCAGTAGGTAAATAAATACATTGAAAATATGTGCCGTCCTTACAATATTGTTGGTGGTGTATAGTCACTAGTCAGCCTGGTTTCTTTACAAGCAGATGATCGGGGTTCAATTCTCGGTCATGGTAATTTGTTGTTTTTATTATTCATTTTTAGGAAGGTACCTACCTATATTTTTCACGGGTCTGTGATATTTAAATAATACAATTATTGTTTTTCTAATTTAAAAAATTCCTTAGACGAAATGTCGAAATTAATTAAATCTATCCACTGACATTATAAAAAACGTTATTCAAACACTACTCGTGATAATTCAAAACTACCTATCTTCAGTAAGATTCTTGAAAAGATTGTTCATGAGCAACTCTATGACTGTGTTAAGTCTGTTATAACTGATAATCAACACGGCTTTATGAAAAAAAGATCAACTGTATCCAATCTTGCAGTATTCACCGAACATATTTCAAAATCAATGGACAAACGAATCCAAGTGGATGCTATATATACAGATTTCTCCAAAGCATTCGATAAAATCGACCACAGCCTATTATTGTCTAAACTTTTAGCTTTAGGAATACACGGTAATTTGTACCGATGGCTAGTTTCATACCTAAACGGACGCTCCCAAATAATACCAGTAAATGGTTTCAATTCTGAGATTGTCAATGTACCTTCAGGTGTCCCTCAAGGATCTCACCTGGGACCGTTGCTTTTTACTATATTTATCAATGACATTGTAAAATGCTTTAAGCATGCTAAAGTTTTACTTTTTGCTGATAACATGAAAATATTTCTTTCTATTAACTCTATTACTGAATGTTATAAACTGCAACAAGATCTTAATAGGCTTAATGATTATTGTACTGTCAACTATCTCCACATGAATACTGCAAAATGTTATGTAATAACCTTACAAAAAATAAAAATAAAATTGAATATAATTACCATATTACAAACAGTCAACCACTCAAAAAAGTCAATCAAATTCGAGACCTCGGTGTACTGATTGACGACAAACTTTCATTCAAGGCACATGTGGATAAGATTGTCAAGAAATCATTGAGCATGTTAGGATTTTTATTCCGTATTGGAAAGGAATTCAACAATATCCATACACTCAAAATTTTGTATTACTCCTACGTCCGTAGTCATCTTGAGTACGCTTCTGCCATATGGAATCCTTTTTATAACATTCACACAAAACGCATTGAAGCTGTTCAAAGAAAGTTTGTACATCACTTGAACTTCAGGAGACAATTACGTTATTACGATATGGAAAGCTCTATCAAGCACTACGGACTTAAAACATTAAAAAGCAGGAGAGACACTGCGGACATGATTTACTTACACAAAGTCTTGAGTGGTCATATTGACTGTCCAGCCCTTTTGTCATCAATCAATATTAGAGTCCCAACTAAGAAAACTAGAGACAAATCATTGTTTCATATCGAAATTGCTTCAACGAGTCTCAGGCAAAATTCTTTCTTACTAAGAACTTGCAATCATTATAATAAAACTTATTTTGATGCTGATATCCTGTCATGTACCTTAGGAGCTTTTAAAAAAATTGTTAACAGAGTATTGTAATAATTAACCCTTTTCTAAATTTAATACATTACATTCATCATTTATTCATTATCACTCTTACATATTATTTGTATTTAATATCAAATGTACGTGTGTGTATGTATGTATGTATGCATGTATATATGGGTATGTATGTATGAAACTATGTATATGTATGTGTGTACGTATGTATTTATATGTGTATATGCATGTGTATGTATATATATGTATGTATGTGTTTATACAAGTATATATATAATATATAAATATATATATAAATAGCGATAAAACATATGTAATTCCATTTGCAATACACACAAAAGACATCCCTAAAAATTTTAACATTATCATTCATGACAATTCCCAAATACATAATAAAAATTACTGTCTCCAAAACTGCACAATACTAAAAAACACAAACACAATCAAATATCTAGGAGTAATTATCGATAAAAATTTGAATTGGAAGGAACAAATATGTCAAATTGTAAAAAAATCAGAAAACTGATATATGTATTTTTAAGAATCAGAAATTTTTTGTCTTTAAAAAACCTATATTTAATATATTATGCCTTGGTCCAATCAACGCTACAATATGGTATCATTAGTTGGGGATCCACATACAAAACTAACCTTACTCCAATAGAAGTGGTACAAAGGTTAATAATTAAAATAATATTACGAAAACCTTCCGATTACCCAACGGATCGATTATTCGAAGAATTTCAAGTGCCTTCATTTAAAGATCTTTATACTAAAAATGCATTAATTCAAATCATAAAAGAAAAAGACAAGTATCAATTTCTAACTGAAAACCGTACTAGACTTAAATATATTTTTCCATGCCCAAAATTAAACACTTCCTTTGCACAAAATTATTACACTTACCGGGCAAGAATTTTTTTCAATCGACTACCTGAAGAAATTAGAAACATTAATGATAACATCCAAATGATAAACACTGTGAAAACATATTTTAAAGACAAACTTACAAAAAATAAAAATGTTTCCAACTGAATTAATCTTAAGAATAACTCACTTCAAATAAGTTTAAAATCATTTAATTTTTAATTACTTACTTATTGTAATAAAACAATGTACACTCCTCTTCCAGCCACAAGCTAATGCTTCTATGAAAGAGGGGTCTTGAAATAGTGATCATATATTGTAATAAATAAACAAAATTGTACTTATATAATAAATAAAAAAATAAAATAAAAAAAATAAAAAATAAAAAATAAAATATATATATATATATATATATATATATATACACATTTTCTCTTATTATTTCCTTGTTTTTAACATTTCTTTGTTTTTAACCTTTCTTTGTTTGTTTATTGCTTTTTAACCTTCTTTATCTTAATTGCATGATGTGAACATTGGTTATTGGGTTGTAAGCTAATTCTTTTACTTATTTTTTCTCTCTCTCTATGCATGTTATGTTATAAACCTGTTAATGTTCCTAATAAAAAAAAAAAAAATAAAAATAAAAAAAAAATTCATTTAATAGAACAGGGACAGGGATAATCCCCCTATTAGACAGCGTCATCATATTTGGCTTTTTTCATTGAAATGATATGCGTAAATTTTTACAACTATTTAACATTGGAAATACACTGGAAAATACTAACTAAGTTGAAATAGTTTCACGTGTTTGTTTAAAAGTGTAAAATACAGTAAACCATGGTGAAATACTTTAAAACACGTTTAACCATGCCGTAATTAAACCTGGTCAAAGGTATAGGTATCTTGGTAAAGATGGTAAGAATGCTAAAATATGGTTTTATATTAATTAGTCTTTATTGCCGACGATGTGGTATTTCACGGTATTTAACTGTAATTCGTTACAAACGAAATAACAGTGTGATTTGTGTTTTTGGTAACATGGTATATCATAACATTTCGAGGTATTCCGGTGGTAATTTACGTTATTACATGGTGTCGCATGGCATTTAATGGTAATTAGGATATTTTATGTGAATTATTTAGCGTGTTGGGAATAAGCCGACGTAGCTCAGTGGTCCAGAGCACCTGACCGGACATCAGAAGGTGCGGGTTCAATTCCCGTCGGCGGAATTTATTTTTACTCGGGAGATATTTTCAATTTGTTTTTATATTTCAGGCGACTAATTATTGCTTATAATAATTTGTTATCCTTTGTGCTATGCATAAAAACCTTGTTTTATAAACATTAGTTTATCATTAAAAAAATAGCATACATTTGAATCGTAATCCATTTTCGGTAGTGAATGAATGCAAACCTTGGAAGCGGAAATTAACCCACTTCCAGACATCCAATCGAGCTGAAACTCGGCACTTAGACTCGTTGTCGATGAAATCGGTACATACACTACAATGCATTAGTTAATATATGAAATAAATATCAGTCATACCCGATCGGCATTTCGCGAGGTTGGTAGAGTTGTGTTCCTGTGTAGGATGGTTTAATCCTCAGTCAAACAAAATAAATTTTAAAAGACAACTAACAAGTTTGTACTGGACGGGAGTCCGCACAAGACTGTAGATTTAGGCGCTGGGTCCAAACCGTGTCTTCAACCGATGAGATGCTCCTTTACGGCCGATGATGATGATTGTAGTTGATATTGATGATAAATCTGCCTCCCGCACCCAGTGCTTGGTGAATGTTGGGTACTGGGTGTGCTGTCGTCTCTGCTCGCTTCTGGTGTTGGCGGTTTTCCAGAGGAGGGCCGGCTTGTCTTGAAGAGGTAACACCAGAAGATCTTGGAGCAGAAGACTCGGCGAGGTGAGGCAGATGTTGGGCAGGAGTCACTTGTAGATAATAAAACGCTTGGTTTCGGTGGTAAAGATGAACTAATTTTATTTTATTATTTGGCTGCTTATATTCAATAAGCATGACTCGCACCCGACATTGGGCTTTGAGTCAAAAAGTGGTGGGGGATTGTACCCGCGCCAGATATGTGTTTATAGCCTCCGACAAGATGTTGCATATTCATTTTGTCGGTAGTACTGGTGATAGTAGTCGCTTAAATTTGAGAGTTAGAAAAGATTTTGAGCGCTTACATGAATGATAATTACATAGTTTAAATGCATAGTAGTTATAGGAATGTGTATCTTGACAACTAGATTTTTTGTTTGTCAAGATACGACAAAAAATAAGAAATGTTTGTAAAATAAATGTGTAAAAATGATCTCAAGCGATCAAATTTGTAAAACATGTTAAGTTAGTATTTTTCCGAGGTCCCCCGTAACATAGCGCTCAGAAAGAGATAAGATTCACTATGCTACGAGGTTCCTGGATTTTTGTACACGCAAAAAGGGTAAAAAATATTGTTCAAAAATGGGTTTACATATGGGTGAAAAACAGCTTTTTTAATATCTCCTCAGCGGTAGTATATCGAAAATAGTGTTTATTTGACTACCGCCGAGGGGATGAACAAGTAAAATATACATATTTGCAATGTTTAAAAATTGATTTTTCTATGTAAAATTTACATAGAAAAAATGCTGGACATTGATCCACGCGGCAGGTAAGCCGGCGATGTGGTATCGAAGCCATTCGGAGTCAAAGTTTTCAAGCCGCTTGGGCCGAAAATTGGACAAAATGACCAGTGGCGGGGAGTGGTGATTTTGCCAGTGGCGTGGAGTAGGGACATTTTATAAAAGTAAACAATTTTTATGAAATTAAATAATATGGTCAACTACGTCCGTTACAAAGTTAAAATCAACATTTAAATATTGCAAATACGCGATAGGTACATTCCAATGAATCGTCTTCAAACGTTTAAACTTTCAATACTGAATTGAGATCTTTCGATGGGAAGGCTTCAAATATGACAGAAAATATTTACACTCATGCAAGAATATCCTCATATGAAAGATGGTGTGAAGTGATTGTTTGTCATTAAGTTAAGATTCGATTACGCTTTGGACTACTTGATACATCCTTACGAAGGTAAGTACTGGATTCGCAAGTTAGGAAGTTTCTGAATTTATTATTTATCTTTGCCCAAAGTAGGTTCCAACTCTCCTGGAATACCATAATGAATTCCTTTTCGGAAAAGATCTGGCAACTATATTCAAACCATCCCAAACCAAAGTTGTGCGTTAAGTACCTGAATAAGTGGTTAGTGTATAATGAATCCCTTGTTGAAATATGCTTAACTTGATCTGAGCCAATGTTAGGGACTCAGTATTGCGTAATTGATACTTGAAATGCCCGCCCGTATAAATAATTACGGGAAAATAATAATACTGCTGAAGTTCGTTATTGTTCTAATAAGAACATTTTAAAGGAGGGTAGCCATTAGACAAATTTCAATGGCATTTGATTATTCGATTTTTGTACTGTATTCAAACAATTATGGAAGCTCTCATAGAACTAGCCCCGCACAGTGCACTTGCACACCTTATTGAATAAATTATTACGTTTAACTGAGTTCTTTAACGGTCTGGAAGTGATGCAAATTCTTTTTGGTTAATACTGTTCAAATTAAATTTAAAAATAATAATAATAGAGGTAACACAACGTCACAAACTATTGACTTATCTCTCAACTTCTCAACAGACTTCCCAAAGGCCTTCGGCAACCAATTCATTTAATTTTATAAATAAGCTCGCTCGGCTTGGAAATACACGGGGACCAACTAAGATGGATTAAGTTATATATTAGTAACCGTAATCAAGTTGCCTCAATAAATGGCGTTTTCTCAAAGTTATCAATGTAATATCGAGTATTCCCCAGGTTTCTCTCCTCGGCCCGTTTTTTTTTCAATATATATCTCACCATTAAATACATTAACTCTAAACCTACCATTGTTGCAACTCTTCCAAAAAACGACAAAACAATTACCAACAGAAATGCTACTACCAAAACGTCAAAGGAATAAAAACAAAACTAAATGACTTCAAAAGAAAAGGACTGATTAACTGCATGTATATGAATATCGGGGGATTGAGGACAAAAATTGATGAAATATACGAAAACGTCCTTATCAACGACTATGACCTAGTAAGCCTAACAGAAACATGGAGGAATCTATCTGTGACCAGGAATTAGTAGATAACCGGTATGAAGTATTTCGGAGGGATAGAGTTCACAAAACAAAAAAAGATGGAGGAGGAGTCATGGTTGTTGTATCAAAAAAACTAGAGGCGAAGAGGATGGCGCATTGGGAATGTCAAGCGGAGGACTTGTGGATCCAACTCAATATAAACCATAATAACAGGAGTATCAAACTGAATGTTTGCACAGTATATCTACCGCCAACTGAAGAAGAATCTATTGTAAGCTCATTTTTAAACAATCTTAGGAATGTTTACCTAATAACACCAAACCAACACATCTTAATATTTGGCGATTTCAATAAGTCTAACATTCATTGGATTACCGATGAAATAAACAATTTATTACCTTTCACCACAAACACAAATACAATCACCTCTGACATCATCGATACACTATCATTCTGTAATCTTAAACAATTTAACGGAATAGTGAATCACCAATCCAAAATATTGGATCTCATTTTATCAGATAAAGAAGACATATCAGTAAAACTTTCTTCATCTCCACTAAGCAAAGAAGATCCATACCACCCTGCTCTAGAAATAAATGTTCTTTTTAATTTTCTAACATATCTAGAAACCCGTAACGCCCCAAGACCAAACTTTTATAAAGCCGACTATGATTCACTTAATACCTATCTTCGTGAGATTGATTGGGAATTCATTAATCAGGGAAATATTGATCAATCTGTCGATCAGTTTTACAGTATACTCTACCAGATTATCTCTTCTCATGTTCCCCTCAAAACGAACAAAAATCACTTTCCTAAGTGGTACTCAAAAGATCTCATTCGTTTGATAAAGAAAAAAAAAAATTATAAAAAATATAAGAAATATGGTAATTAACTAGATCATTTATCATTCAGCTTGATTAGAACCAGAACAAAAAATCTGATTAGAGTTTGTTATCATAAGCATTTAGACTTAATGAAACAAAATATAAAAGCTAACCCGAATGATTTCTGGAAATTTTGCAAAAAGCAAATATAAAAACAGAACCGATATTCCAAAAGAGATGCACCTAAATGACATAAAAACTACCCAAGGTCAAGTTATCTGCGGGCTTTTTTCTAAGCACTTTCAATCTGTTTATAAACCTCACAATGCAAACTATTCACCACAAATATCTGAAGATTTCTGTAAAGAAAGCCTTGGTATGATCACTGTTTCGCCCTTAACGATATTAGTCAAGTGTAAGAATTTGAGAACCAATAAGGGATCAGGTCTTGATGGTATCTCGCCAATATTTTTGAAAATGTGCAGAGATGTTCTTGCCAGACCACTTAGCCTTCTTTATAACAAATCATTACAAGAAGGTGTTTTTCCAGTCAAATGGGAAACGGCTTCCTTAACACCTTTATTTAAGAAAGGTTGTAAGAGCGATATAAAAAATTATAGACCTATCTCTAAACTTGACTGCATAGGAAAGTGTGTTTGAGTCAATAATATATGACTGTCTATTAGCTCATGTAAGTAAATATATTATCATTGAGCAACACAGGTTTTTCCCTCGGCGTTCCACAACAACTAACCTTCTCGAATACTCCCAGTACATCCGCGATAGCATCGAAAAACGTTTACAAGTAGATGCCATCTACACGGATTTTTGCAAAGCATTTGACCAGTTAAATCAATAATTACTCATCAAGAAGCTGGAAAAGTTTGGCATAAATGGAAATACTTTGAAATGGTTCGAAAGTTACATTACAGAAAGAAAATTGCAAGTGGTTGTAGGAGGGTACTCCGCGGATCTTTTTACTGCAACATCGGGAATTCCACAGGGCTCGCATCTTAGACCTTTGCTATTTTTAATCTTTATCAACGACATAATTTTAAGAATAAAAACATCAAAATATCTCATGTTTGCCGATGACCTTAAGCTGTACAAAAAAATTACATCATTAGAAGATTGCACCGATTTGCAAAAAGACTTATCATCACTTCATGAATGGTGTACACTAAATGATTTATATTTTAATGAAAAAAAATGTGCCGTAATTTCATTCACAAAGAACATTAATAAATTCTCAAACACATATCACATTAACAATATCCCTTTACTAAACACAACTTCAATCAAAGTCTTAGGCGTGACATTTGACTCGTCACTTAGCTTCAATAAACATGTAGATACAATTTCAAAAAGTGCATCACAAGTATTAGGATTAACGCTAAGAATCACAAAATGTTTTAAAAGTACAGAATTAACTTTAACATTATATAAATCAATTGTACGAAGTATTCTCGAATACGCATCAACAATTTGGTCTCCCAATTATGAGATTCATAATTATAGGATTGAATTCATACAAAGGAAACTAACCCGTGTAATTGCTTATCGTGAAGGTTTATCTGGTCAATTTGGAACATATAATGACCGAATTTTGCACTACAAACTACACTCACTGACGGTCAGACGTAAACTTTCTGACGTACTGCTCCTACACAAAATTATACATGCATCAGTTTATACACCAAACATTTTATCCCAAATTAACATCAATATTCCACCAAGAAAATCAACAAGGAGGATGAAAGACATTTTCTATATTAAAGCCTACCACACAAATACAGGATATTTTTCCCCTGTACCGCGAACATTAAGAAATTATAACATTATACATGGCTCTAATAATGAAATAGACATTTTTAATGACCAATTTAAACACTTCAAAAAAATTTATTACCTTTAATCATATTAAGCTGATATTATGATGAAACCTTTTATTTAATGAGAAACAACATTGTACCTACCTAATCAGTGTCTCACCAGTACAGGTGTGACAATAACAAATCGTTTATGAACATATTTGTACTTACCTTTTACCCATTCTTATTTGTTATTTACTTCTGCATATTTAGCTTATTCATTTTGTTACTATTTTTGTTATTATCATTTTGTTATTATTATGTATTTAAACATCCATGTATGTAAATTCTTGGGCGCCATGCCTGTTTTATGTACTTAAATAAAAATAAATAAATAAATAAAAACGATATTGGATCATGTTTCTACAATTTAGAATTTGTATTGTATGCACACGATATTTATTTATTTACAAACGGACTATATCCAAATACAACAAATAACATTTTACACGAAGTCAATACAAGGAGAATTGTTACAAAATAGGATAATTAAAAAATTACAGCTACGACAAAAAATAAGGCACAAAAACATAAAAAAAGTCAAGACGGGAACAAGGTTTTGATGGCGTTCACGACTTCTGCAACATCAATATGAAATATTACTTGCGTAATGACTGACAAAAATCATTAAGGACGGGTTGTTTTACAGAATTTGAACAATTCATCAAATTTCAAAGTTGATTTTCATGTTATGTGTAGGTTTTATCCAAGTTCCGTTATTATTTCAGATTTGTGAAGCAACTTGCCAATAAATATATAATAATAGAACCTTCACAAAACTTCAACTTTGAAATTTGATGAATTGTTCAAATTCTGTGAAACAACCCGTCCTAAGACTTGCACCAAAAAATTCAAGGTTCTGATTTGAGTTGACAAGTCTTGCCACTCTCTGGACATTGGTGAATGGTATCCATAATTTGTTGAGTGTTTGTTGATTGAGGAAAAGCAATGAATTATTTCCTAGTCTACGGGAAGGGACATTGAAAGTAATGAGTTGCAACAATTAGGTGAGTCAATCATACTGTTAATAATTTTGAAAATGTAAATGAGTTCCTTCTTACTACCTTCTTACGTATAAAAATGATTCGCTCTGTATCTGATTATGAAGCGCCACAAAATAACTTAGATGGACTCAGCAATTATTGTGAAGCTAACTTCAATAACTGCTTGAACTTAAATGTTTTTAAATGCCACACTATGTCATTCCTTGAAAGAAGCGTATAGTTAATTTTCCCTAACTCATCGATTCCCTAACTCACTCCATGATAAACATGTTATCTAAAAAACTGAATGTAAAGACCTCGGGGTATATCGGGGACAGTAAACTTGTATTTAAAACGCACATCGATTCAATCACTGATATGTCATACACAATGCTTGGATTCCTACATTTCAAAACCCAGAAAGACTAGTAATGCTATTCTCTTCACTAGTCCGAATTACACTCAAATATGCATCACCAGTCTGGAATCGCATAAACATGCTATACTTTAATAGTGTAGAGCGAATAAAAAATATATTCCCTAATTTTCTCGTGTTATACACACTAACTATCACTGTACAATCCATCTTCTGAAACTAAGACGAACGCTAGCCGACACTATATTCTTGTATAATATCCAAAATAATGAAATAGCCCTGAACTCCTATCTCAAAATTAACTTTCACAAACCATCTAAAAGTATCCGCCACACCAAACTATTTTACACAAAACAAACGTTGCAGCAATTTCACTAATTTCAAGTTTTCTCCAAACATTCAATAATCTTTGCCCAAACTTAACTCGCGACCTATTTTTTGTAAGAAAAACATTACATGTAACTATAAAATATATATATATATATCATTATACATAGGATACTGGGTGATTCCGTCAAAATGGGAAGGCCCGAATGCACCTTTTATATATTATAGTCACATTTGGCATCACAGTATGTACCCTTTATTTTTCCTCTTTTGACTGCTTAATTTTTTTATTTTATTTGCTAGTGCGTTGTGCGGCTTAGTCTGGGCGTAGCCATTCAGGCACAACACACTTAAATTTTATTATTTGAAAAATCATTCAAAATATACCTACGTATTGTCAACAAGTAAATACAACTGATATTTATGAGTTTCTGTTATTTATTTTAATGGAAGCAATTTTAAGGTACATAGAATCCTCTTTAGAAAATTTATCTTAAAATCAACAGTATATAATTGAAATTCTATACTTTACCAGCCTTGGGTGAATTGAAACCCAATATTGCAGAGATGTTGGCATCAAAAATTTGTATTTATCATGTTTAAACCATCTGGCGGAGAACAACGTAGATTTAAAAAATATATATATCTTGAAATATGATCAGGTAGGAACATGTCAACTTGTTTTCTAGTGCTTTTTATTGGTTTACGCAATACATCTCCGTCTTCGCTACCAGAAAAACAAATACACAGGTAGGTTTTGTTATTGTTAGAGGTACTGTTATAGGCACTCGACTCGTTTTAAATATACCTTATACAATTATGGTGGTTTATTTTGTGGGTATTATGCCGTGTTGCGCCTCCTTCTTTAGACAACGTTTCGGACAGCATTTGCGGAAGGAGGTAGCGCAACACGGCATAATACTTAACATTTGGCCGTGAAAATCTCAAATCATATCATACCTAATACAAGTTTTTCGAACATAAAAAATACGTCTCCGAGAAAAATAAAATCATTATAGCAACAAAGCCAGTAGACAAACAAATTGAAAAACGAAATGATTACTTTTATAAAATTGGTTTAGGAAATCAGTAGAATATTTATTATTGATGTATGGTATGTGCTGAGTTAGCGGCAGCCATCTGGCGGCCGCCTCAGTAATCTTGAGGAGTTCAACTTTACAAACATCCGTTTTGTGAAGAGTCCGTTTGTCAACTGATTGCCATAATTTCATTTTTTCTGAAAGGATAAATGGGATGGTACATCACATAAAAAATATATAGATTGTTTTGATGTCACGTACCTAACATACATTTTTAAATTTTTTGAAATGCTAAAAACCATCCGAAAGAAAGGCAAACAGCATTATTTTGGCACTGCCAAAAAACTCCGTTTAAAAATTAAAAGCGTGAAAAATATACGAAAACGGAAGGAAAAATAAATTAGAACCTAATTGAATTTTTTTGTTTTCCGTTTCCCTTTTTTCTGTCCTCTCGCGTTTTTCTGGCGAAAACTGAATTGTTCATTTTACAGATTGTGTTTAAAGATCTTTTGACAAGTGGGCGTGAGTTGCCTCGCCCACCACCCCCTCACCCAGAGTAACGGATTATAGAACTTTAAAAAAATGTTGTAGGTACAAAACACCCTATTTCTGATACATTTAGTTATTACTTTCTTTTCATGAATTTACATATTTAAAAACAAATGCTTTGTATTAATGACATGAATTTTTGGAAACAATTAATTTTTTATTAATTATTTTTCAAATAATAAAAATCTCACTTTATGATAAAATTATTTCAATTAAATTTTTATTATCATTTACCTAATATGTATCGTGCTAACAAAACACCATTTCTGAAATAGAAAAACAACCAACATTAATGTGTTTCTAACATTTGACATGGCTGTTCGTAATTCTGATGTACCAAAATCTACGTGAATCTGGTATTTTCTAACATTTGACATGGCTGTTGGTATTTCTCAAATACCAAAATCAATCAATGAATCTGATATTTGATATGGATTAAAATGGACATTACTGACAAACCTACAAATAAAATGCATGGCTATTTGAAACAATATTTATTTCTATAAATTAATGTTGTCGACATGAAAACGACCTAAACAAACATCGATATTTTAGAGAAACATTATGTATGCAATTATTATTTTGAAAATATTCAAGGGAAAGTATATATTCTCTTGATTAACAGAGTAGAATTACATATGCCTATTATTTACATTTTATTTACTTAAAAATGCTTCGACTTCCTCGTGCTATTTGCGGATTTTTTTTCTGTGATTGATTCCACTGTTCATTGTTCAATTCTATTCTCCTATCCACTTTTTTCCAATTTCTAACATTCCAGATTTTTATATATTACGAGCTGAAGTCTCCGGCGTTGCCCGGGCTTTGCGCAGAGTTTGGCAGTTTTGCAGTGACCTTTATCTTGTTGTGAAGGTCAAGTGCGCAATCTAGGAATCTCAGAATATCTCGGAATAAAACTGTAGATTTGTATAAAAACAGCCTCAGCGCCCGCCACTTTACCTTTGACAGCGCCCGACACTTTACCTTTGACAAATATATTAGTGTTGTTCTTGGAATGCCATGTTCAATGCCAACTCTTCTGATGGATTTTACATTTTCAATTTCACTAAGTGCCTTTTCTAAGGACTCTTGAAATATTTAAAGTTAATTCCTCAAGTAAATTACTACCTTTTACTTATGTCGGAATTAAAACCCTTCAAAGTATGATCAATATCCATTCCTGACATTCCGGTCAGAAATATGAACATGATTATAGGGAAATCATTTTCTGACATATTTGTCAGAAATATGGTCACTTTTTAAAATGGTACCAATTTTTGACCGCTCGCAAACTAACAAAAACCCATTGAAATAGGCACTTCTATATTTTTATGTATAAATATTGTCAATCCTCTATTGAAAACTATTCAAAAACAATACTTAAAACATTGGTGAACTGTGGCATAGTGGTAGAATTAAGGGTCAAATACTCCCTTTTCTATACATGGGTTGGAAGGTACTACTTTCTCAATATACTCGTACTAATATCAGTGTATGTATGTAGGAAAGTTGATTCAGTTGGTAAAATTGTAATATGTATTATATGTCAGAAATAGGATACTTTACCTTTCTCGTGCGAAGGTATACAGCAAAAACCATCTTACGAAGAGGTCAAGGAGGAATATAATTCCTCCAAGGAAGAGGTTGGTATTCCAATTTTTAAAGAGGGAAAAGGTGATAGTTGGCGACCATACAAATAATTCGATACAAAGGCGATACTGTTTAGACATAATGTAAGCTCGTTATTGTACTGGCATCCATGTATGTAACAAAACTAATATGCAGAGCCTAGGGTTAGCAACACAATATTTTTTTTTATTTACCCACGAAAATATATTAATACCACCATGCTCATAAAACACGGAATACTTCAAGACCTCAGAACGGGTTCAATGGGCATCATGTTTAAAACAGTTCCAAAAATAAATATTTCATACTATTTTATACACTTTACTTGAGTTAAGTTTTGACAGCGCTTTGTGAATACAAATCTAGAAGACAATTAAAATGAATATTTTACTAAACGTGACGACACCTTACAAGAGCGCCCCTGTGAGTACAGTATAAAGGCAGAGTACAGTACAGGGGAGCTATGTCGCCACCCATAGCAGCGTTGCGACGCACGTTTAGATAGGGGCTGCAGGAAAGGATTTCTATTTCTTACATATATTCTGTTTTAATACATCTATGGACCATATTTTAGGGGCTATCAACACATATTTTGACATCCTTTATAGTGTTATCATCACGCCCGGAATCTACTGAAAAACTCCTAATATAAAGAGTGAAAAGCCGTAAAATGTTTGAGAACATTTTAGTGATCTCACTAGAGCTAGAGCTAGCAACGTGGGCTCGTAACAATGCAACCACCGCCAACCGTAGAACCTCCCTCAACTAGAGTTAGAGCTAACAGCGTGGGCCCGTAACAATGCAACCACCGCCAACCGTAGAACCTCCCTCAACTAGAGTTAGAGCTAACAGCGTAGGCCCGTAACCAGTGGCGGTTTTCTCTAAAGTGCGTTTGTGCGGCGAACCCCCATTAAAAAGATGAGAAAATAAAACAAACTTGTTTTATAATAATATAAGCACATTATAGATAGCACGCTATTAAAATTTCGCCTTCAAAACCCGCGCCACCGAAAAATACGATACCTATTCCATGTTTGTGCGAGTTGAAATCCGCGCCAAACTCTTCATACAAAAGAATTTTAGCCGGTACAGACCCTATGACGGTGATATATACAAAATTTGGTATTTCTTTGCAAAATTAACACAAAGTGTGTGCGTCGAACACGCGTTGTGATATCACGTGACCTCCGAACATTGACGAATGTAACCGAAGAAACCCGAGAACATCGCGGACTGACCGACCGACGTTTGACCTTTGAACCATAGGGATGCAAGTTAAGTGTTATTTTTTATGTTATATTATGGTATTTAACTTTGTAGTCATTTTTGTACATATTTTTGTTTTCTTGTTTCTGCATTTCTCCAACCATTTGCTTATGGCATTTGTAAATCTACTACCTATTGAAGTAGACCGATTTTGATTTCTGTTTTCGTATTTTTTTTTTAGATAAGTAGTTATATTCCTTAATTATATTTGCGAAAGTTTCGGCAAACGCCCCATTGTAGTCGCTAGTTATGCAATTTTGTGTTTTGTCTTCTCCAGTATTCTTTCGGATTTCAAATTGAAAGCGTTTGCGTATATGTTTATTTATGCGTTTGCGTTTATTGATTGTCGCGAATATTTTGTCATAATTTTTTTATACAATGGCGGAATACAGTGTTGTCTATATAAAAAATAATGCCAATACTTATGAAAAAAGGTTGGAAATTAAAAATAAAGGGCCTCCGCGTCCTGACCTCTCATTAAACCAGGTTTGTGCCGCGAAAACCGAGAAATTCACTCGAGTTTTTAAACGTGAGTGGTACGCGAGGTGTACTTGGTTATGTGGTTGCGAGGAAACCAATCGGTTATTTTGCTTCCCCTGTTTAGTTTTTGGAGGCGACCCATCGTGGTGTAAAATTGGAGTAAACGATCTTTCGCATTTAACATCAAAAATTAAAAAACACTCGGCGTCCCAAATCCATTTGCTGAATGAAGTGCAATTGGCATCCATTAGCAGGCTCGATATACGCCAGAAATTGGATTCTGCTTATCGAAGATCGATAAGAGAATTTAACATACAAGTTGATAAAAACAGGCACATTCTATCGCGACTAATCGATTGTGTTAAATTTTGTGGGGCTTTTCAAATTGCACTCCGAGGACACGATGAGTCTTCGGAATCGGTAAATCCGGGGATCTACCGGGCTCTGGTGGATTTCATAGCCGAAATCGATCATTCTATGAAAGAACACTTGTCGGGAACTACAATAAAAAATTTCCTGAATCAGATTTTACGCAGACAGTGAAAACCTACAATTTCCTCGAAAATGTCAAATTGAAAAACGAACTGATTGTTTTATATGGTCGCGAAGAACTGTACGGTGCCGATGGAGCCCTCTCAATACTGCAATATCTTGTAGAATGCTCTTTACAGTCCATTTTCAGTGAAACTCTTACATTACTCAAAATCATTTGCACGATACCAATGACATCGGTTGAAAGTGAGCGCTGCTTTTCCACACTCAGCAAAGTAAAGACATTTTCTAGAAATACAATGACTCAAGACCGTTTAAATGCCCTGTGTATGATTAGTATAGAGAAGGAACTGATAACCTCTATACCTGATTTTAATACCCGCGTAATTGAAGTGTTTTCAAATGCAAAAAGTCGGCGCATGGATTTTTTGTATAAGTGAAAAAAAACTAAATTTATTTCGTGCCACCTTTATTTGTTTTTTTATGTTTTAAAATATCTATTATATATTCTACGAAATTATTCTTCTCGAAAAAACAATAATAATTAGCAACATACCTACATTGAGTGCTATAAAAACATTAAACAATTTAATTCCTATAAAACTTATCTCATTATCTAATAATTGTGTCTAGTGTAAAGTGATTTAAAAACAATTATATGTAGGTACCCCTCCCACTAACTTTATTTAAGTTGTGTGACTGCTGCCGTATTCGACTATTTGACGAAGGACAACAGTAAGTAAATTTTAATTAGATATGTTTATCTTCTCTTGAATTTCTGAACCCCCTGTTAAAAAGACCACGAACCGCCACTGCCCGTAACAATGCAACCACCGCCAACCGTAGAACCTCCCTCAACTAGAGTTAGAGCTAACAGCGTGGGCCCGTAACAATGCAACCACCGCCAACCGTAGAACCTCCCTCAACTAGAGTTAGAGCTAACAGCGTGGGCCCGTAACAATGCAACCACCGCCAACCGTAGAACCTCCCTCAACTAGAGTTAGAGCTAACAGCGTGGGCCCGTAACAATGCAACCACCGCCAACCGTAGAACCTCCCTCAACTAGAGTTAGAGCTAACAGCGTGGGCCCGTAACAATGCAACCACCGCCAACCGTAGAACCTCCCTCAACTAGAGTTAGAGCTAACAACTTGGGCTCGTAACAATGCAACCACCGCCAACCCTAGAACCTCCCTCAACGCTCAACTCCACGCAGCAGTCGATCCGGATAATCTGAAAGAATTGCTTTTTCATTATACTTAAAAAAATACTCTAATAAGTTTTTTTAGTATCAACATCATCCTTGCTTTAGTGTGGTTTAAATCTACATAAATTTTCATTCGCCACCTAGTCATAATTATATTAAAGGTCAAATGAATTTAAAAACAACAAAACGATTTATCTGTTTTTAAATACTTCTAATATGGTTGTCTGGTATTTGGGAATCTCTTTGGTATTTTTATTAAATCACATTTAAAATAGAGTCTTTATCCGTTGACCTTTGGAGCAACAGGTGAATCTTTAGGAGTATTTTTTTCAAATGTTCTGTTTTAAATTCAATGTTATTATTGTAATGAAGATATACGTGTTTTTGAAATGTACCTATAATTTACAATATACGCTGATTTTTTTAAAGTAATATACCCACGCATGAGTGAGGGGTTCAAATTTAACAAGAAAGAATACACATTACTTTTGTGAAATGTTTACGATAATAGTAGTATGAATTAATTGTACCAAGGTATCATTTTCTAAATTTATCTATAGGTACGTGTTTTCGCATTTGGCTTCAAGGCTTCGAATTTGGTATTTCGTTATTTGCGGTACGACCTTCAATTCGTTTCGATCGCACAAATCGCTTTCAGAATCTCACAACTTGTCTGGTGGAGCTCGAAGTATGTTGTATATTGAACGCTAAGATCGCACCAATCGCCTTCGGAATCTCGGAACATGTCTGGTGGAGCTCGGAGTATGTTGTATATTGAACGCTAAGATCGCACCAATCGCCTTCGGAATCTCAGAACTTGTCTGGTGGAGCTCGGAGTATGTTGTATATTGAACGCTAAGATCGCACCAATCGCCTCAATCACAATCACAACTTCACAACTTGTCTGGGTAAAATCAGTAAACCAAAAACTAAGACAGTCATTTCTATGTTCGGCTGTGAAATGATTGCGTTGTCTCCGACCCACAACTTACTTTCCTCATAAAGACTTTCCACCCATTTCCACGCTTCCTCAAAGATGACAAAAGGAAATCATTACGATTATATATTAAGATAGAGTTTGCTGAAGTAGACATTTTCGTCAGTAAGTATTTATAAAAAATCAGAAAAAACCCTCTTTCGTCTCTTTGTATTATTTGTCATTTGAGTGAGTTTTTTTTATACAAATTAGAAATTTTATGTTTTTTTTTATTTTTTTTTTTTTATATTAACTCCACACAGGAGGCCCTGAAGAAAATAATTTCCCTCAGGGCCTATGTCATCTTTGGGGATGCTGTGTGGAGGGTCTTTTTGTGGAGAGGAAGGAGTGAACATGGGTCTTGAAGAGTCCCATGTTGTAGGAGGGAGGAAACACAGAGGCCGGCAGTTCGTTCCACAGCCGAGCTGTTGAACTTAAGAACGAATCGTAGAAGCGACCCGTTCTCATGTGACAAGTGTCAACTGTGTACAAATGTTGGGCACGCGTTTGGCGTGTATCCCGACTACGCACCGGTGCCGAAGGGATCAATGACGCTAGTTCCTCAGAGCATCTTCCATTGTAATACCGATAGAACAAGGACAGCATACCTACCTGACGCCTGTGCTCTAAAGATTGCAGTCCGTTTGTTAAGATTGGGGAATCTATCAAACGGACCGCCCGTTTCTGCACAGAGTCAAGGGTTTTTTTCAGGTATTTTGGGGCTGCAGACCAGAGATGGCTGCCAAATTCGACAGTAGGGCGCACTTGCGTTGTGTACAGGGTGAGCAGTTGTGTACTATTAAAGTATCTGCGGGCCCTGTACAGTACGCCCAGTTTCTGAGAGGCCAACTTTACTCTGGCTTCGATGGAGCCCCCGTACCTGAGCTGGTCACTTATAGTTACACCAAGCATATCAATGGAAGGCCTGTTCGGAAGATTGCTTCCGTTGAAGGAGACTAGATTATCATTTGGATCTCTTTTAGACGTAATCAGACAGGATTGGGTCTTTGAAACATTAAATTCGACGAGATTATTTTTACCCCAGGAGGAAATACTCTCGAGATAACCGTCCATTCTCTGCTTCAAAGCCCTCCGAGCCGTTGGAGTTTGTGTGCCCTTTGGGGGCTTGTCAAACAAAAAGCTATCATGAACTGTACTGTCATCCGCGTAACAATGAATCGGTGCACATGTCAAAAGGTCATTGATGTGCAACAAAAACAAAGTCGGAGACAGAACCGATCCCTGTGGGACGCCAGCATTTATGGAGTGCGAGGAAGAGGTGAAACCGTCAGCAACCGCCTGAATCGACCTATCCATTAAAAAGTCAGCAATCCAAGTACACAGGGATGCGGGAAGTCCGTAAGAATGCAATTTGTTGACAAGTCCTCGGTGCCAGACCCGGTCAAAGGCCTTGGATATGTCTAGTGCGACCGTTTGGGTCTCACCGTGACGTTCCAGGCACCGCCCCCAAACATGCGTCACATACGCGAGAAGATCACCGCACGAGCGGTTCCGCCGGAATCCGTATTGACGGTCGTTGATAATTAGTAGTAGACATTATGTAGGTATTTTTTGACTGAGTAGGTTTTGGTAATTTTATATACCTACCTATTTGTATATTGACTGAGTTTTTGAAAGTGGTGTGAGTATAAATAATCAGTGGAATCACATGGAAGAAGTTCTAGAAGAAATCTCTTTGAATCCGATTACACATGAGGTATTTTAATTTAAGATTAAAGCAAATACCAACGTGAACTCACGTTTCCACATGTGACTGAGTGAGAAATTAGGTGTTGAGGAGTGTGCGCACTAGGTAAGGGACGACTAAGTATCGGAACGTTTTAAAGGGATTCTCAGATGAATAACATTAAGCAACTTTGACACCCGCGGAATACTTTTTGCCGCTCGAAGTGAAAATTTGAAATTTAAATGTAGAACAAAGTAGAATTATGAATATATTAAAGTATAAAATATTCCACATTCAGGACTGAATAATGACAATAATAATAAAGAAAACTTTCCTGCCGTCAAAGGAAGCGAATCGAGGTATGTAAATAACTCGTTGATTTTTATTTGTTGAATTCGGTAAGGTAATTCTCACCAACTAGAAAATTACATTTTTGGGAAACTCTTGCAAGGTTCTGGAAAGTACTGAATTTGGGAACGAAATTTTATTTATAGTGTTTAGGTATTCTATATCTACGTCTATATAGTCTTCCATTATTTCTCGAAATGTAGAATAAAATATAAATTATATATTACTTAGAAAACTTGTGAAAACAAAATCTTTTATTATTTTTTTTTTAAAAGAAAAATGTAGCAATTAAATCAACTAATTTTATACATAAGATGTACCACCATAATAAAGCTAGGCTTATATGTGTTGTGGATGTGTCATTTGGCTAGTTATTTTTTACATAATTTGCCAAAGTATTCAGTTTATATTTTCATTGTGTTATTTAACATGAATTAAAAAATCTTTGCTGTTATTTATATTTATATTTAAAAAAATACTCTAAGATTTGTATAGTTGAATTTCCCCATTGTTTTTTTACATTTCGGAGTTGGGAGTATTGACGTTTGTCTGAATCTATTGCTTTTAAAGGGTCCATTTTTTATTTAGAATATTATCATTGTAAATTTGTAATGTTCCATGATAGAAGTATAATGTATTTAGTTTTCTGAATTTAAATTCTTTAAACAGAAGTTCTGATGAAAATGTATATGGTTTAAATAGAATTGTTTTTAATATAAATTTTCGTGCTATATAAAGCGGTTGTGTGTATTTTTTCCATGTTCCACCCCACCCATTATATAATGCTATGCTGTATTAATGGTTGGCAGAAAGCGAAGGATGTTATTCTGAGTAAATCTTTATTTAGCATACGTCTTAGATGTGTGTTAGTTTCCTCACTCTGTCTTTGAGTATGTTTATGTGTGTGTACGATTTTAGGCATTGGTCTACTGTAATGCCTAGTTTTTATTTCAGTTTTGCTTTCTATTACTAAACACACGTATTGCAGTTATGTTGTTGTGTATTTGTCCTTGAGTGGATAGTTTTGTTTAATTTCTTTAAGTGTTTCTTGTTTGCTTATGCTATGAATATAATAAGTTTTTTCGAATTTAGTGTCAATTAATGTATGTGTTTGTTCATATCTGCGTTAGCCATGTTATTGACTTCCGTCCAAGTATTAGCTTTTATTAGCAGTACTGTGTCGTTTGCGAATGAAATAATTTTTTTTCATATTTAGAGACATTAAATATATCGTTAACATATATGATAAATAGCAAAGGGCCTAAAACTGTACCTTGAGGTATTGAGAATTCACTATATTCAGAGTCACTAACTTTATCAATTAACCTTCTTGAGGTGTTTTATTAAGGACGGGTTGTTTCAGAGAATTTGAACAATTCTTCAAATTTCAAAGTTGATTTTCAAATTCTGTTATTATTTCAGATCTGTCAAGTAACTGACCTATAATGATACAATAACAGAACTTGAATAGGACATTCACAGAACTCGAAAATGAACGTTGAAATTTGTGAATTATTCAAATTTTATGAAACAATCCATCCTTAGGTAACTAATTCATTTTATTCAGTCACTAACTTGATCAATTAATTTAACTTCTTGAGATGTTTTATTTACGTAACTAATTATCCATGCTAAGAATTTTCCATTTATTACAATGGATTTTAATTTATTTATTAGTTTTCTATGTTTATTATTATCACTGTTGGTAAGTAGTTCTGCTCGTGTTGAAATAGATGAATGTTCTAATTTTCTCTTATTTAATAAATCAAAACCAAAATTTCGTCTAAATCCATTAGATTTTTAAGTGGGTACTTACCTAGCTAGTTAATTATATTAAACCAGTACACATTAACGACATTAAGTGCAAATCATTAAAAATGATGGGATTTATTCACAGAATATGTAAACCTTTCCAAGATCCTCAATCAATTCTAACTCTTTACAATGCCTTAATTAGAAGTAAACTTGAATATGGAAGCTCTATTTGGAATCCACATTACTGCAAATATGAAAACATTGTAGAATCCAATCAAACAAAAAATGCTAAGAATGTTATCCTTCAAATGTGGATTACATGATCATCTTAGATCATATGACGTACGTCGTGATTACTTCAAGATTGATAAACTTAAAACTAGAAGGCAATTGACTGATCTCATATGTTTACATAAAATTATTCACGGTCAACTTGATACTACATTATGTCTTAGCAATATTAAAATAAATGTCTCCAATTCGCATTGTTTAAGACGCCATAATATTTTTCACCTGAATACATTTATAAATAATATCGCCTACTTTAGCCCTCTGACCCAGATGTGTCGACTGTATAACAAGATAGAGTGTGCTGAAATAGATATTTTCGTCGATAATTTGTACGGATTCAGAAAAAAAGTTTTGGCGCTATTAAAAAATATTAGCTAATTCATTGTGTCAATTTTCTCTCTATGCATACCTCTCGTATTTCTTATGCCTCTTACCACTTGTAATAATGTATAATGTAATATGTTACTTGAGCGAGCTTGTATATGATTGTGTATTTTATTTTTATTTTTTTGATGTTTTTGTTTTCTAATTGTATGTATCTGTAATTAATTTTTTGTATCTTTATTTAATTGTAGATTTTTGTAATTGTACAATAACTGAGTTTTTATAAGTGGATTGTTCTCACGTAAGTGTGATCATCTGTAAAACCCAGTATAAATAAATAAACCATAGATTTTTTTATATTACAAATAAAGAATTATACAACTTGTCCAATGGAACGATACTATCTAATTGACAATTCTTCTCAAATGACAAAAATGGGAATGAGAAAGTCGAACCAAACACGACGATTTCAAATTTAAAAATAATCTATTATACTGAATCCAAGGATGGTAGAAAATAAAAGTTTTTCTCATAAAAATCAACCTCACTAGGGCTAACAATTGACAATTCACATTTGAGTGAAGTAATGGTTAGAGTAATCACAAACATAAACACAAAATATTACAAAGGAAAGAAAAAATATACACACAAACACATTAAATTATGGTATCTAATAGATGCAATAAAATACATTCAATGAACCCTAGCTATTTGATAAATACGATATTTGTCATAATTTTTTGTCCTACATATAATGTCGTATGTGCATTATCATAAAAACCGTTAGGATTATTACACAATGAAGTAATATATAAAATGAAAATTATATTTTAAGCCCAAGACAAATTACGCTATACGCATCAACGCTTATTTGGGCGTGGCCTAAACAGACAGGGGGGGGGCTAATCTCGGAGCCTGTGGAACTATGACATCCCCAACTGGAGTAGGTAATTGACGAGATTGAAAGGAGTTGAAAATCTGTTATAACTTTCATAAAGACACGGAAAAGCGCCGCAGGCAAATTTTTTTTACATGGTATTTTTTACAGGAATATGAATATGAAAAAACGCAGCAGGCAAAACAATTTTCTAGGTCGGAGGGGGAACCAATAAAAGCTTTCGATTTTTGTTTTTCGGGAAGTCAGTATTTAAATAATATTTAGTCAGAAATCTTTCCGTATTTTCTTAAATGGAAATCTTTTAGTATTGTTCAAACCATATCAGCTTAACCCGCTAGCGGCCGAGTAGACAAATACGTCAGATTCTCCTCCAGGCGTCTCGACTTCAATGTGAAACACCGCTTGCGGTTGCTTTGTTCCTTTCCAGTAATTCGTGGCTCGGTCATAGCACGGTCAAGGTATGCTCTGGTTATGTGGGTAGACTCCTTTCGTAAAAAAAAAAATAAGTTTTGAATCCTCAACGGACATTGTTATGGCACCTAGCCGGGGCCCCCTCCGGTGTCAACAAAACTCTGTGTGTCGACATTTAGTAACAAAAAAATATATTTTTGTAACTGACTGTTTAGCATAAGAAAAATAAATTCTCAAATGATGAGAATTTATTATTCAAAGATGCAGACTATTATACCAACAAACAATAAGTAGATTGATTTGTTGTGCTAGTCTATACATATAACAAGAACGATAGGGGAGAAAGGATATATGGTGGTAAAAACAAGTTATATTATAAAATCGTTTATTTTTCCAATCATTCTGTACACATAAAATATCATCAAAATAATTATATTTACAGATCATTTAAATCAATGAATTTCCATTCATACCTCTGAAACAATATAGATCTTCCCAAACGCGCGTACATTTAAAAATTAATAAAAAATATATAAAAATTAACCTCTTAACTCAAACTAAACATAAAATATGGCTTACTTCAACTACATTTGTGGTGTAATTAATTATTCCCAATAGACATACAATTAAAAGCGAAGTCTCATATAATATTATTTACAATACTTTAAATTTAATATTAAGACGAGATTTATACATTTATATAATTAATATAGACACAAAATGTATTAAGTTTGATATATAAATACTCGGCTAGCGACGTTTGTATTAAATCATCCAATGCTAAGTTTGTGCGAGATCGGGTTGCATTTGTCCATAGAAAACAAAATGTGTTTCAATACAACTCCTAATTGTTTTAGCTAGTAAATAATACAGTATTATAATATATAGAATATCGATAGTGTTGTGAATGGAAGGAATCAGTCTGAACGTAAATATACATAATTAGCAAAGCAAAGGTGAGGAAGAATTAGCTGTAAGAACTAACTGCTACACTATACATTTATCGGCCATATTAATTTAAATGAATAAACACAAAACGTTGCGCAATAGCAAACTTTTGTACAATAACAATACATATTATTACGCACATATCTTACTCCTGAATGAATTCTATCATCTATTTGTGATATGTATTTTTATAATGAAACAATCAAACAAACATAGTTGACATCTATAATAAATTCGTTTTTCTTCTGGATCCATGACACAGTGAAATTTAACAAAACATCTTACCAATAAAGCTAGTCACAGACGAGCGGTAAAACCTCGTAATATATGTGGGCTTGGCCTATATCATATTACGTATTAGGTTATATCTCTTGTGTGTAACTGGCCACATGGCATGATACCACACGGCAGAAGAGATGTTCTAGCATGACAAGAGAAATGCTGCTATTGAATGAAATGTCTAAAACAGCAGATATATTTAATTACTCTTTAAATAACCTTTAAACTTTTGTGTATACCTATCTTACCAAATGAAAGGATTTTCAAATAAGAAATAATTGCAAACCAATGATTAATGATTAATCTATGGAACAATCATTGACCAACAACATTATGTTAATCTCTTTATGACATGGTACATTTTCTGTTGAAGAAACGTCATTTTGTTTTTAATATGTTGTGTTTGGGGGCGAATAGGTTATTGAGCAATCGTGGAGATGTGTTGTTTAAATTTCACTGACTAACTTGTATTTTGTGTTCTCCGAGACTCTAATCGAAGTGGATATTGAAGAAAATGTTGGAAATTCACATCTAAATATCACATAGCATATTAAAGGTGGGGATAAACATTTGTTAAAAATTAGTTCAATAATAATGTTGTGGCAGTGCACAATATTATGAAATAATTGGACGCTATTTTAAAGTAAGGTTTTATACGAGCAATACAACATACATTATGTGTAATGCTGATATAAAAACCATTACTTTTTACACATATACAATGTTACATGTAATATTTTAGACCAAGCATTTTATGTACACAAATAATCAATACTTAAATAGCTCAGTTACTCGTCTGAGGCAATCCTCTTAAATGAATATCATTTCATTAAGTTTAATACAAATTTTCTTAAAATTTAAAAAAAAAACATGGTCTGAAAACACCAATTTATGAACATTAAAATTTTTATAATGGATGCAATGAAGTTTTTGAAAAACATAATCATGTGATTTTTATAAAAATAATTTCGTAATATTGAATGGCGAAATATCTTTTAAATAATACATGTTACATTAAGCTGATCAATCTTTTCAACTTGATGGAAGTAACTACAAAACATTACAAAGATAACTTCAACATTAGTTGTTTGCTTGAGGTAAAAAAATGCTCTCATCGAATGCATAATAAAATAAGATACTTCTTTTCGTAAAAAGATGTCATCAAAAATGTTTTTTTATAATAAATAATTGTACAAAATTAAGTACACTTCGATAATTGCAGATAATTAACTTATTTCTGCACAATTTCAAATGCAATTTAATAAATCAAGCCATTTGGCACAACGCAAGCCAATTTCATTGCTTTCCTATCCAGGATTGTTTCACATTAATACAACTGCGTACAAAACAAGTGCATCCAACATAAACATCATTTACAAAATAAAATTCACTAGAGTGAAAGAGTAAACAATTGATTAACAAAATAAGTTGTTCAATTAGGTCCATACTACCTACATCAGATTAATAATGCTTGAAATTTACTATTCTGTTACTGATACCATTTGATTAAAGCTGTGGTGTTATTATGCTTAGTCGATCATTGCTTAAAATAATAATCCAATCAAATACATGCATAGGAAGAAGAATAAACTTTTTGCATGCGTAAACGATTAGTAGAAGAGGACACTCTTTAAATATAAATAGCTTGAATTGACACTGTTTATAAATAAATATATAAACTGTGTCGACACATCAAAATAAATATATACTCGGACCACTGTAAGTTCAAAAACGGTGAAAAACATCAACATTTGTTTTAAATTTCAATAGTAACGCTCAGATCCACAGGCAAACTCTCATTGATCTAGTTGCATAAATTGCATTGATAATAAATTAATATAATTAAAGAAAATGAGAAAAAATCGGGAAATAAGGGGGTTGTTATAAAGATGATAATAGGGCGGGTGGAATTTATTGATTTAAATAATTTCTGGTAGTTATTTTT
Source organism: Hesperophylax magnus (assembly GCA_026573805.1). Lineage (NCBI taxonomy): Eukaryota > Metazoa > Arthropoda > Insecta > Trichoptera > Limnephilidae > Hesperophylax > Hesperophylax magnus. Next base: position 1,158,039 of record JAIUSX010000229.1, on the reverse strand, counting down.
GTAATTGATGAATAATTTTGTAGTGATATTTAAAATGTTATCCTTATTGTAGAAAGAAATCACTTTGTGGTTTGACATATTTAATAAAATACTTTTTGTTTTAAAACCACGAGTTTTTAATAATTTTTATAACCGACCGGTTTCGCTTTACTCAAGCATCTTCAGGGTACAAATTATTACTAGACAAGAAGTACAGAGTGTGAGCTTATATATAACAAATTTTTTAAGGAGACAACATGATATAAATCATACAATACATTTACACAAGTACAAAAGACATGGGAAAAACCGAAAGATAATTATGTAGACTAATGGATTATAATAATATACATGGACAAAAAAAGCTGTAAAAACCAAAAGTCCTATTCTTAATAATCAATTAGATATATCAAGTACTCCAATATTAAGTTTGTTTCCAATAAACCATTAAAAAATGTCCAAGTTCTCCTCATCACCATGTCAGTTGATGCTTTGTTTCTCCATATATATTATTATAATCCATTAGTCTACATAAACTTTCGGTTTTTCCCATGTCTTTTGTACTTGTGTAAAAGTATTGTATGATTTCTCTGTGTTTGTTATATTTATATCATGTTGTCTCCCTCAAAAATTTGTTATATATAAGCTCACACTCTGTATTTCTTGTCTAGTAATAATTTGTTATATATAAACTCACACTCTGTACTTCTTGTCTAGTAATAATTTGTTATATATAAGCTCACACTCTGTACTTCTTGTCTAGTAATAATTTGTTATATATAAGCTCACACTCTGTACGTCTTGTCTAGTAATAATTTGTTATATATAAGCTCACACTCTGTACTTCTTGTCTAGTAATAATTTGTACCCTGAAGATGCTTGAGTAAAGCGAAACCGGTCGGTTATAAAAATTATTAAAAACTCGTGGTTTTAAAACAAAAAGTATTTTATTTTATTAAAATGTTATCATCTACAAAAATATTACTCATTTTTAATTATTTGCTATCGAATTTGTGTGGCTTTATATGTGGCTATGTATTCTAGCACCAACATAATAAAAGTGCATAAACATCATCAGTCGTCGAGTATTCAGTTGAAGAATCAAGACCTATTCGCTTTTCTTAAAATAAATATCATTTTAACCGAAATAAAATTTCAATGAATTTTGTGCACATGCATAAAGAGTTGGAAAAATTCATTTTTACATAAATCTTATCACATTAACGCTATCTATAAACACTCAATTTAAGTATTTTTTGCTTAATTTTACACATTCCACGTTATATGGCAGTTTAACGAAAAGTTGTAGTCTTTTGTCCGTTTTCAAAGTTAATTTGAAAGTTTTGCACTAAAATTTAATATAAAAGGCAGCTTAGATCCTACGGCAGTCTTTTATCATCGCATCGCGTTCACATTAACAATAATTGTCTGTCGAATAGCATTCAAATATAACAGGCTGCACCATTATCAAACAACTAACAAATATTCATAAATTAACCAGTCTCCATCAAATATCCCGTGATTAATTTTGAAATATTTCTTAATGAGTCGTAATGGGTGCGGCGAGCAATTTAAGATGCCGGTTATTTAAATTTGCACTATTCACTTTTAGTTGGATAGCCCATGGCGACCTTTAGGTCCTGATGGGATTCAAAGCCGGGTTCAGACGATGATCTCTCTGATGACGCGCCGGGTGCGGGAGTTGGGGGTGGAGTAGCCGCTCTCGAGGCTTTCGTCGTAGCTCAGCGACAGGTGCTGCGGGGGCTTCTGCTCTTCAGTCTCCATCTGGTCCATGTACGGGTCGGGCAGGCCGCTCACGTCGTGGTAGGGGGATTCTACACCAAAAGAGATATTCATTTTATCAGGAGTAACAACATGTGCTAACAAGTAAACTTGGAGTACAAGCGGGAAACTTTTGGAGTCGGATCCACGTTTTGACGCATTTAAAAAACATTAAACAGCTGATATTAACACCCTAGCCACCGATTTACTCGTAAATGAAACTTAAATCAAAAAAAGTCATACTGCAAAATCTACTATAAATGTGATGCAGATTCACCAGTTTTCCGCTTGTACTACGAGTTTCCGGGCACAGTAGATTGATTTGGACAAAGGTTTTTAATCTAAAAGAGTCAAGTTTTGCAAAATTAGAAATAATAATAAATTTATACTTGGTCAAAACATTGTATTTTTACATTAAGTCCTGGTGCACACTAGCAACATCAAAATCATATATATGGAGGTGAGCCCACGAGGCGACGGGACACTAATTTATAAAAATTTGTATGTAAATTGAAATAATCGCCAATTGTCACCGCAACTAATATTGCATGAGTGCGCCTCGACTAAAACAATTAATTTGAATGGTTTTGACTGTTTAACAAGTGTTTCAAATTTTGAATAAGAGGTTTCTCAATTATGTATGGCAAACTTATTGAATTTCATATACCTACAAGAGCTACTCGTTCCGAAATCATGTTTAAATGTAACAATACCAGGACTGAGCATTTCAAACACTCGCTTATACCTCGATTACATGAAGTTAGGTATTGATACGCAGATGTAACGGATCTAATTAACAATACCAGGACTGAGCATTTCAAACACTCGCTTATACCTCGATTACATGAAGTTAGGTATTGATACGCAGATGTAACGGATCTAATTAACAATACCAGGACTGAGCATTTCAAACACTCGCTTATACCTCGATTACATGAAGTTAGGTATTGATACGCAGATGTAACGGATCTAATTAACTGCACAAAATGTAGATACAAGAAGTCTATACTATTATATCTAGAGCTTCTGTTAATTTTATACTTTCTGATGTCACCGTATATGATTTATTGTTTAAGGTTTATTTATACCGTTAACATTGAATAAAACAAATAATTTTTCACAAGTATTTGAATAATGGATTTTTCAGAATGTTGGTTTGAGGCAGCTCAGTGGTTAGCGCAGATGCGCAAATAGCAAAAGGTCACATCCTGATTGCAACATCTTTTTTGTGCGCTCTTCTAATACCTATGTGTTAATGTCGCATAATGCAAATGACATTTTGGCATAAAATAGCACGACAAGAGGTATGATGCTACTAAACGAGAATGCGAGAGACAGTAATGTATTTATTTAAAACTAAATCATTTATATCAAAAAATTATTTTAAGTCCTTAAAGTTCATTGAACTGTAATTAGATTATCTATAGAATATTTAATATCATCACAGAGAACTATACTTTTACAGATGTTCTAGCACAGCATATCGTGACAAGAGGAATGGTGCTAATGAATGAATATGTAAAACAGTAGATATATTTAATTACTATTCCCAAAAGTGAGGAAAGTTGCAATAAGAAGTGTTGTACTGTAAATGGAGGATTAATCTATCGTACAACCTTGTCCACGAAGAATGTAATTGTAAATTTGTTACCTATATGTTGGTCCATCCGTTTCTTGGGTTTGTGTACCGAAGCATATGGATCCGTGCAGTATTCCTGTCGGGAGGGGTTCTGGCTTCCTCGCATGTTGTACTCGTCGGCCATGGGCTGGTTGCTGTGCGTCATGTGCGGGTAGGGGGCGTAGTCATCGATGGCCCCGTAGCCACCGTGGGTGATGGGGTCGTACCCGTACGAGTTCTGGCGGTCAATGATGGGGTGGGGCCCTGAAGGCTGCGGGTTGCCATTGTTAGCCGCCGCTTGCATCTTCATCTGCCATAGGGAATCCTGAGAATTGACGCTACCACCGTTGTTGGAATTGCTGTAGCTGTTCTCGATGTAACCCATATTGACCCCTAAAACAAAACGAAAAACAAATAAATAAAAGAAAACACAAAAAAAAATTCAGTCATTTTTTAAATCCATGCGTTCTCCTATGACATGCACAAATGACAGATGACAAAGCAAACGTAGCTTTGAAAACCTTTACCTTTGATGTTATAGCGACCGGCTAGTCCTTTTTGAGTAATGCATTGGAAAAAGAATATTAATTATGAAAAGTGATACACATAGTAATGATTTTTCGCCAAGCGATGAGATGGATGATAACAGCAAACATTTTACTTGTGAGCTTAGAAAGAAAATACATTTATTTCTTCTAATGTAACATATCCAAAAGAATAAGAGCACTGGCATTCATTTTTAAAAAATAAAGCGAAATAATTGATACTTACATTCACCCCCGTTGATATTTTGGCCCGGATGACCTTGCACATTGGGAGCCACATGGTAGCCATATCCATTCTGCGTTGCGTAAACAGCGTTCTTAGGATCCTCCATTGACAAAGCCAGGTCCATCGAATGTTCCAGAGCTTTGTTCTCCAGTCCAGTTGTTGGGTAATATGGAGGAGGAGCTTGGTTCTGATTGGCCACCATTGAAGGCCTAACGGAATCCATCTCATAGTCTTTGGCATTCTGTTTCTTGGTTTGATTTCTCTTGCAACGGCAAAACATAAGCAGAAGTCCAATGAACAGGACAAATACAACACAGGATACGATGATAGCAATCAAAGTTGGAGTTGCAAGAGCTGATGCCTCTTTGATGTATGATGGTCCAACTGTAAAAAATAATGAAAATTCAGTCAAGTATGATGGGAGCAATGCAAACTTGAAAGTCTAGTTTTTAAACATGTATTTTTCTTACTGTCTGCTTCGGTGTACTCTCCGCAATTCTCATGGTTGACCCTCAAACACAGTTTGACTCTGACTCTGGGATTGAGCTCATCAACATGCACCAGCCCAGGGTTAATATCATTGTTTTCATCCAGGGACCTTCCTCCATTCCTGCCCAGTCTGTTGGTGGACTGAGCGAGGTGATCAATGATGGTTTCCTTGTAAGATGGTCCATTACCAGATACATGAAGGGGGATAGTCTCGATGACTTGCCACGTGGCAGTGGCGTGGCCGTTCATGAGTGTCTCGACAACCCCTATCAGAGCCAGGCAAGTGGATTCCACACTGAGAGAGAGGGTCTTTGTGCTGGGGTCGAATGTGACTTGATCAGGGGAAGGTATTTTGTCAACTTTGGTTGTTGTCGAGATTTCATTGGAAAATTCACTGTTCCCTTTAGTGTTAAATGCTTTGACCTAGAACATACAAACATGTTAAAAAATTTCGAAAACAAAATACATTTCGGACCCAGAGAACAACACTGTCATTGCATATTTGCAATTTGCATCAGGTTTGGACAATGGTATGCTTTGGGTACGATACGAATAGGTTCTAAATAATAATTAATAATGTACAGAAGAGAATTGTAGAATAAAGTAAAGACACATTCATAATATCATTTATTTCAGGGTGCGAAAATCAAAAATGCGTGAATAAAAAATAAATAAAAATGTCTATCAAAAAGAAATCACGTAATAAAGCTTTTTTGTAATTATTCACATAAATTTTTTTTGTCCTCCTTTTACCTTGAAAACATAAGTCAGATGCTGTCGGTTGCGATAAAAAAAATATAAAAATCCAATGAATAAATGGGTTATATTGCGTCGTTTTTTTATCAATTTACTAATAATAAATTGGATTAATGATGATTGAATGAGCAATGGTAGACACGGTTATGGTTATTTGTGGTCAACTAAGTACGAAATAAGTAAATAAATTACCTTGAAGACGTAGCTCTGATGCTGATCTAATGAAGTGACATTGCAAGGCACATTCCTCTGGCAATCGAACTCCATCCATTCGCCGTTCCTAGAGGTCATCATGGAGCAGTCGCCGGTGACCACTTCGTTGTTGGGCATCGCAACTCGTCTGTACGATACGAAGTACTTGGTGTTTTGAAGACCACCATCAAATCCTGGTTCCCACAGAAGCGTCACAAAGTTGTGACCAACTTCCGTCGTCTGTAGGTTGCGCGGTTTTTCGGGAGCTCCTTTCGGCTGCAGTTTAATCTGGGCCTTGACTGACCCCAACACATTAATCACCCTGCAATAGTAGTCCCCGTAATCATGGTGCTTAATATTAGATACTTTTAATATACTCGTGTACATATCGTTGTTATCGGTTGTTGTGTTGATTTCGTAATGTCCTTCGGATGACATGAACAAGGGTGCAGTGTTGGTTCCGAACGACCACTGGAATTCGGGTTTGGGGTAAGCTTGCATTTTGCAAACAACTTCAGCAGTTTCGTGTAAATCGAAGGCGACTTTGTTGTAACGGTGCAAAATGATAGGTTCGTCTGAAATATAGATTGACTAGGTTAAAAAATGCCTCAAATTGGATGTTGGCTGTTATAATATAAGTTAGAAGAGTAAAAAACAAATTTATGAAGAAAAAAAACTTACGCTCAATTCGAAGATGCATGCTGGATTCCGCTCGTTTGACTTCATTTTCGAAAACACAGGAATACACTCCTCTATCCTCGGGAAGCAGCTGGTTGCCTTCGATTCTCGCTTTTCCGTTGAATTTCAGATCACTGTGCACGTTCATAACCCCGTTCCTAACTTCTGTATTGACTGTCCTCACCTCATACAGGCTAGGCTCGGGGGTAATTTCCGATCCATCCTTAAGCCACCTTATGGAAGGCTTTGGCTTTCCGTGAGCGCTGCAACTTACGGAGAAATCGGGATCTCCGACTTTCTTAGTCATGTGAGGTTGCAGTTTTGTTTGGAACCTTGGAGATTGGTGTACTTCTAAATTGATAGAAGCCATTTCTCCGTGTCCCAATTCGTTCGTGGCTTGGCAGTGGTAATTTCCCTCACTGCCGAGATGAGCACTTGGAATAGTGTATTTATTTCCAGTAGCAAGAACGGTGGCCTGGGCACCCTGAGGTTCTCCGTCGCGGAACCACCTGTACTGTGGAGCGGGCCAGCCGGGAGGACTGGCGGCGCAAGATAGGGTCACCCCGGAGCCTTCTTGAGCTATGGGCCGGTCAGGACTGATTCGGGCTTTTCCAGGCTTGTGTCTAACGAGAACAGCGACAGAGGACATCCCAGATTTAACCAGCCTTTTCCCGTTTGATATAATTACGTTGGTAGCACGACAGATGTAAGTACCGGCAGATTCGGCAGTGACCCTCGGTAGACGAAGAGAATCTCCGCTTTGTCTAAAATCAGGTTTGTCTTCTTTAGTCCATTCGATTGAAACCGGTTCAGGGTTTGACGTCACGTTGCATCGAATGTTGACGAGTCCTCCTTCTTCAACTTCTTTTGTTTTAGATTCAATCACAACATTGGGCGGGAACAGGACATCCAAAATCACTTCTTGTTCTCCGAGTTTCCCCAAGCCGTTATCGGCAGAGCAAGTGTACTTGCCGGCGTCCAGCACGGAGACTCTGTGGAGCATGTGGGTGAAGGAGGTAGAGATAAACCTTCCATTGCGAGTCCACCGGACGTTGGAAACTTTGGGTTTCGAGTCGACTTTGCATTCCATAGTGGCCGTTCCGTCGACTTCAACTTTCAAAGGGTTTTCTGGCCCAACCTCGACTCGCGGAAAATCTGAAAAGAAGAAAATAAAAAAAACATGACAAACTTATTGAAAACGATACGATCGGAATACATTATTTCTTACCGAAATATAATTTTATTCAACATCAATCGTAATGGAAACGTGCAAGAATTTACAACCGAATTCTACTACAAGGAAACTTATCTCTTTTGAACGCGTACATGTTTTTACTGAAAACATTAATTTGATATTTCCGTTTAAACGGAGCGAGAGGTTTGTATATTTAGTGTAGAGAACGACCGGGATATGGATCAGAGGAAGTTCTCAGTGGCACGCGTGCTTATCCGCTAGGAAGCTCATTCCGCAATGCGTGAAAGCGCTCGCAATATCTAAATTCTGCCCCATTATCGATACCAAATATTTACTACTAAAATATTACTCTGTAAGTAATAATCTCCGACGTTTGTACGCAATTCAGTTTCACGATTTTTAAAAATCTGCGTGAAATGATCATTACCATTTTATTATTCTATTTAGTATGCAATATTTCAACCACAATCAAAATTTGATGTGCAGTTATTTAAAAGATGAAATATTTCTTTAATACGATGATAAAGAAACTGTAAAAAGTTTATTTGAGAAAGATATGAAAGCGAAATAGCTCCAACAAACGGAATATATTCCATTAAAATAAAGTACTTACAGATAGTTTGAAGTTGATTGAGTGCCGAAAGAAAGGCTTAATGCGAATTTTAATGCTTGGAATTTATTTTATTAGCTTAATTATTCCCACTGAGCTTTATTTGTGTTTATTACGGCCAATCTGACAGAATGCGAAAACTGAAAAGAGATTATATCATCTACTAACAAATACTTTATTTTGATATCGGTTAATTTTAACTATGTAGAGATCAATGGAAAAATAATTTTGTTAAGAAATTAGCATGAATTATAAAAACACATGTCTGGTGTTAGTAACGTGTCTGTTCAATCAAGTAGAGAGCCGCAGATGACGAGTAATGTTTGTATATAGAAAGCCGCTTCTGTAAGCAGTTCTGGTGTAAATATTAGAGTTATTCTTACCACACGGCCATGTGGCTTCCGTGGCACATTAGGTCAGCCGGCTTATAGATATAGAGATGGACTATGCGCCGTATATATATATATATCAATTGACTTACAATTTCCAACTATTGATTATTACTATTATCGACTAACTGACCCAGTTCAGTTGCTGGGAAATTCAGTATGGGAAAAGCTGAGTCCAAACAAACCCCAAAAAGGTAATGAAAATATGATGTTATTCGGTTACATGTTGCTTTGTTGTCGTCACGCAAAGGTTCGCCGTGTATTTGCAATCTGAATTAAAATGAACATAATGTTCTTGGGTATTAATTTGATTTCATGTCGAGATAACGTCCACGTCGTTATAATGATTAGAACATTACAAAAAGTCAGTTGTAAATCTTTTCCTACATCGAAAATGTCTACAGGCAAGTTAATCTGCTAATTCAATATTATTTTATAACTAACTACTCTGTTAGATATAAAATATGACCAAGGATAAACAATATTAAAAGATGGCTTTGGAAAACAGTTCGTATAATTTATTTTTTTTAAAATGCCAACCGACAAATTATTGCACCAAGTGCCAAGCCAGCACTATTTAGTCTGCAAGCGCTGCTATTTGACGAGCAAAACGCTAAAACAAATTATTGCACCACGTGCCAAGCCAGAGCACTATTTAGTCTGCAAGCGCTGCTATTTGACGAGCAAAACGCTAAAACAAATTATTGCACCACGTGCCAAGCCAGCACGATTTAGTCTGCAAGCGCTGCTATTTGACGAGCAAAACGCTAAAACAAACAAATATGGTGAACATTTATTTTAATGTTTGTGTTTGCTAGTTCAGAGATATAAATAATACTTTCCTTTATTTCATGTTTTCAAGTAATTAACGGAAAAGAGAGTTTCATACGCGGTGGCAGACTAAATAAAATAATGATTTGCCGACAAACATTTTTGATACCTTTTAGTTCAAGCTTCGCTTCCTCTCGTGGCTTGCCTTGGAAGGAAATCAATTACCGTCATAATTCACTTCATCCTGATAAACTGGCTACACTAGCGGCCAAATTGCTAAAGAAAATCTACACTTACTAAGATAACTCAAGCCATGTATTTTCTGGCCACTATGACCGAACACAAATACCGAGCAAGTAGGCTGATGATTCTTTTTACGGAGGTCTAAGTTATGTGTGCTATAATTGGGGCCGATATCTGTTATTACTTATTAGCTTCTTTGTAAAACCTATTTTGTTAGGTAAAAGTATTATTGCGAGAGAAATAAAAGTGTCAAATAGACACAACGTTGAGCTAAAGGGCCTAATCCGTGTCGTCACAATAATAACAAGTAATGAACGACTATTGTGCGTGGTTGGTTTGTTAACAATTCAGCTCGGATAAGCTGAAATCTTGGATTGTGGATAGTGATAAAAAGAAAGGAAATTTCTTCCACAACTTATGAAACCTAATTGTTAATTCCAAGACAACAGAATCGTTGCAATTTATTTAGACGTTCCAGTGTATTATATACACATTTGTGATGGATTATGAATGCTATGATTGACAAACAATAGTATGTATTCTGTAAAGTTTCGTTTTATATTATGACATCAAAAAAAGAGAAAATAATAAATCACTCGAAGAAAGCGGAAATCAAGGCGTAATTCGTAAAAAAATAAATATTCAGGAAACTACGAAATTTTATTTGGTAGCATGGTAAAAATAGCAGGTACTGCTGGTCGATACATTTTATTACGAGCGGAATATATTTGCGGAGAAAGATATCTCGGACGCTACCGAGCATAATGAGACAGAGAAAGGTACCAGAATGGAACCTGGGGAATACCGGGGTATTTAAGGGCGCTCGTACAGAATTGAAATTCCAGATTACGTCAGCTCCAGCAGAACAAGAGGGATCAATTATTGCTGAGGGAGTCTTGTTTACTTCATCGCAGTCTCGACTAAATATTTCATTATTCTCTCGGTCATTGTAGGTTTAGCTTACGGCTTGTAAAGGAAGAGGGAATCTTGTTTTCGGTCCACGGAGTGGGACAAACATTGCGTTCGGCGTCGGAACTAATTCAACAAATGCCTTCTCAGAAACGGAAGTAAAATCCATCTAAGAAAGTGTGAATTGTAAATCCGCTAAGCGATATGGAGCTCAGATGAATTTTCTTGCAACTGCTTCAGACGATAAACAAAGTTTTACGGCTTATTGTTGATGATGCTGTTAATCCCACCTAAGGCAAGATTCGTTTCCACGAATAGGGGATTTCGCAGAATCCTGTAAAACTCTGCAAATTAGGAAAATAAAATGATGATTTATTTTACAGGTTTTCCGTTATTTCAGTCCTAAAATATGAAAATGCATAGCGGTAGGATCGAATATTGGCTTTGCATGCAGAGGTCCAGTGTTGGAATAAATCAAAATAAATATTATTGCTGCATACTGATCAAGAAAAATGTTTACGAAAATGTACTAATATATAGCTGAGCGCTTGTTTGGATTACTGACACATCAGTTCCAATTTTGAAAACGACAGTAAATATATTTTTTTAAGACAGACAAATATTCCCAGGTTACGAATAATCTGACAATATTTTAAAATCTCCTGCTACCATCACAGTAAGCGGAAAATTTTTCTTGAGTTGTAATGGAGGACTTAGCCAGCCGAGGAATTAATCACACTACTACTGGGTGGGACCTAGACGCGATGCCAACTCACCACCGACCGCTTATAACTTATTTATAGGTAAGACACAATCAGTTCCAATTTTGGTAGTGACACTTAAATTAAAAACAAATCAGAGTTCATTGAACCAGAGTTACGTTCACTCATGGAGAGACTCACGACCGAAAATAATATGTTTGATGTTGTGGGAATTTAATTTATTTGGGATGTAACACGCCTGCTTCAAAATACAGTTTATTAGCACCTCATTGCAGACTGGATAAAAGTAACTCTCAAAACGTGGGATATGGACGACCCTTTCAAAATCCAAACTAAATATAATAATAAATTACTTGTTTTTTTGCTATTAGATATGAATCGTTAAGTGTCGTTGAGTGAATAGCTCTTTCTCTCACCTTTATCAGATTTTCAACATTCCACAAAAAATGGAGATGGCATAGGTTCACTGGCTTCGAGTAGATCGAACTCATAATATGCGAAATCACAATTTTTATTTTTTATTATCAATATAAAGTTTTTTTACAGGTTTTTTTTCGATGTCTGTCTCACTAGGATAAACCTGTGTCGAGACAGACAATTAAATATACATAAACAGAAAAGCAAGTCTGGGCTAGTATGTTATAGAGAATGCATATTAATCACGCACTATACAATTTATTACCGCGCGGAATGCATTCGAAACGTGTGAAAAAACCACAAAAGCAATCGCATCTCAATAACTATTTTAATTAAGCGCCGTACAGCAGACACTTGAAATCTCTTCACCAAATAACGGGGTGGGTTTCACGTTTCACGCTTCAAGTTTCAACGAATAAAATAAAGTTGGTTGTTTTCAGGTGAAAAATGTAACAAGCAGTAATTGTTGAATGAAACACTAGTATATATTGAATAATTTCGCGGGTAAGAGATAAGCCGCCATAGCTCAGTGGTCAGAGCTGTCGACCGGAAATCGAAGGGACACGGGTTCGAGTCCCGTTGGCGTCATGTATCTTTTATCAGGAGATTTTTCAATGTGGATGAGTGTTTCAGGCGAACAATTATTGCTTGTAAAATAATTGTTACCCTTTGTGCTATGCATAAAAAATCTTGTCTTAAAAACATTAGTTTACCAAAAAAATAATAATTAATATTTGACAAGTTCAAGTATTTCGCCTAAAAATGTAGACAATTTGTCTCGACGCCATCTAGTGAGAGAGTTAGCACTTACAATGCCTTTCTCATATAAAATAAAGTTGGTTGTTTTCAGGTGAAAAATGTAACAAGCAGTAATTGTTGAATGAAACACTAGTATATATTGAATAATTTCGCGGGTAAGAGATAAGCCGCCATAGCTCAGTGGTCAGAGCTGTCGACCGGAAATCGAAGGGACACGGGTTCGAGTCCCGTTGGCGTCATGTATCTTTTATCAGGAGATTTTTCAATGTGGATGAGTGTTTCAGGCGAACAATTATTGCTTGTAAAATAATTGTTCAACGAATGCATTGATCAAGTGCAAGTTTCATTCCACGGTTCACCATTCGTCGTTCGATTGGCCGAGTGCTGGATGCGGGAGGCTGCGCCAGTGTTGGTTATCTCTCGAGAGGATTAATTGAGATGACGATCGGCGGCAGCTTTCCATAAAGCGATATGTTCAAGTGGTTCTGGGATTCGATGTCCATTAACGCTGAGGTTTATCACTCTGGGTGGATATATTTCAGTAAAGAATTTCATTACCGACGAAAATAGACATTCACAGTTTACGTTCTTGAAAGTGTCAGTCTTTCTAACGAAAACATGGGTGCTAGGGGGTGGAGTGGATGCTATAATAACACAATCTAGTTCATTGTGGATACGAGTAAAAGCAGTAGACAGGGTTTAATAAACGTTCGTTCAAAATGAATTTAAATAAGACGTGTCATATCATAACGAACTATTTTGAAGTGCCTAGTATGGATGTAGTGAATTGCGCGATGAAATAATATACCATAACACCATAATCTTGTTTATGGATATTAGTTAATTCAATGTCTTGAAAATATTATTATTCACGTTGAAATGCGAAAGTCCCGGAGCTCGGGTGCACCGGGCGCGGACAGCGAGGGAAGGCCCGGCCATTTTACAATTTCGCAGTAATTTATCGCGAGGTATTTATTCCTGGTTACTATAGTTTAAGATTTACTACACGCTTTTATCTTCATCTCCTCTGCGGTCAAGTCCGCTGCACGGTGAACTCCGCCATCGCAGGAATTCTTAATACTGCAAGATAACGACCGGCATTAACGAGACAATAGCGTAAACCTCTAAGCCGTGGTTTATACTGCTTCAAATTAAATTAAATACCCCCTTCCTAATTCCTCGCCTCCTGGTCGCGTGACGGCTCCGGATGCTCACTGTTAAACACAAAAATACAGAGCCCTACATAATCCCATACTCTTTCTCTATACTCCGCCGGTGTTGCCCGTTATTATAGTAAATGTTGCCTATCGTGGCGAATTTACTTATCTGATGGCGAAAATGAAGACGGATTTCGTTGTTATTTTGATTTAGGTTTATTCTTATGAATTTTATTTTTTTTCATGTGTACATTTAGGCAAGAAATATCGATCATGTTCAGTAAAACAAAATCACGTGTGAAACGTACAAATGAATATGCGAAGCGAATGTTAGAGATAAAAATATGAATCTAGACTGGAGAAATAAAACAAATGTAACACTAAGCTGAGACATAAATGTAGATTTATCAAGATATAAGTTCGATCTATTCCTGTAATATGCACATTTGTTACGCTTGCAGCAATTGCAAACCCGTCAGAACATTCTTTATGTGGCCGGGATATAAATACGAGTAAGTTAAGTGTAAAATAAAATCCGCATTACCGACCGATACCGCGGTACCCGTACACGAACATAAAACGTTCCGGTTTGCTCGGAAGTGTATGAGCTAAGATTTAGGGCTAGACAGCAAACTCGTAATTGTTTCCATAACCAAAAAGCTCCCTCAATCAAGTGAGGAATAAGCGGTTTAAAAGCTTTCGTGTATCCGCGATGTCCCGGCGGGGGGATTATGGCGAGCGTGTAGAGCAAAAAGCTCTTCGGGGTACCTTTATTCAAGGAGCACACGTAAAATGTGATAAGCTAATTTATAACCAAAAAGTTCTCGGAATGTAAAGCTCACTGTTCTCTGTTCCTGCCCCACACCATTCACTCTCCCGGGCTCCCGGAACTTTGTGGTGTACATATATACAAAACACAGGATCGATTAATCGACACGTGGAAATGTATTCACTCGCTTCTTCTTCTTCGTATGGTGGAGGATAGTTGGTGGAGACCAAAGTGGGTGTTTCTCACTAAAAACTCCCGAAAAATACTTTTTTTCATTTAAAGGGAGCTTTTATTTTCAGTTTTTATTTATTTATTTATTGTATTTTGTAGATATAAAGTACGTAGGTAGGCTTTCAGTTTGTCACAATAACCTTTGTCGATACCCTAGATTTACATACCTCGGAGGAAGAAAATGTAATAAAATTAATTAGTGTTTTTTTACGCAAAGTGAGAACGACTTTTGATATCTGGTGGGAAAGGGGTAAAGTAGGGGATATAATTGGAGTGGGTGGAAGCTGGTGGGAACATAAAGTGCGCCTAATTTTGACTTGAGGGTGGTATTTTAGAGCTAACCCCCTGAGTAGGTACATACATTTGGACAAATAAATTTCTATTGTTAGATATTTCATAATTGGAAAACTTTTCCTTGATACAAAACCTTATGTTTGTAGTGGTACAAGGGTAGGTAATTAATTAAATTGAAGCTTCGACAAGCAGATACACTAGTAAAATGCTTCCATGATAACTCAATTCAGTGACAATTCAACACACCTTTTAAAAATAAATATAAAGTCATTAAAAGCAATGAAAAAAAAACATATAAACCCAACCTACGTAACCTATTTATTATTTACATTCTGATGAGTTATCCAGTCACCTAGTAAAATATATTGCAATTACTGGCAATCGCACAAGTAGTGTTCTGCAAAAAATTAGTTTAACAAAAAAACATGGCCTGCAGTAAAGTGTAGAGGGGTGCAATATAAGAAGGGATAAAATACGAGAAACCAGGAACAAAAGATATTATGCGCGGACTATAATACCTTGAAAGTGGTATTTGATAAATTTGACTGATTAAATTGAAAGCTGGAAGCTAAATATGGTCCGATATATTTATAATCGCTAGCAATGCGAATGGTGGTTGTGGTGTTAGGTTAGGGTTAAGAGGTAATCACGTATGAGACCAGCAATAACACAGGTCCATTGTTGGCACGTCAGCCTTTATTTCACCCCGTAAGTAGATCGCGGCCGCTAACCGCGCTCTCACGGCTTCTCCCGCTCTCCCGGCCTCTCCCGACTTTTCCCGGCCCTCTGCCTGTTCCTTCCCGGGAAACCTCACTAATCTAAATGATAAAATGGCGTGTAACTGCTCGGTTTGTATGCCAACAGACAAACTATCGTATACAGTCACACAATACACACTCTGTGTAAGTACAGTCTAGTTAAGCGGGTATTGTTTGCGAGACATTTACAAATGAAACAAAATTTCCGCCGCCCATTAAGAGCCATGCTAATAAGTATACGTATGGGAGACGGGCATTTTAATAAAGGGAGGAACGGATAATTCCTACCATTCCTTACATTTTTATTTTTTAAATATTCCAAGTTTTCGGGTGAACAGATTTATCATCCGAAACCCTTTGTTTATATATTATCCCAGATATTGTACTAAAAACTATACACTAATTATCATCGCGTAGGCGAACCAAAGGCCATGAATACTTAAATATAAGATTTGGGTTCATAAATTATACATCAAGTCATTAACATAATATAAAAGCATTAATTCTCAATGGTTTTCCATTTATTTCGTAACCACTACAGTTTTTATTAGCTTTCTCAGCGGAAAATTTTATAAAAATTATTAAATTAAATAAAAAAATCTCTAAAAGTAGCTGAAGCTTATTGAGCATTTATATTCACTTCAAAGAGTAAAAGTTCTCGTCCGCATTATTAGTGTTTATTTGCAGTGAAACAAATTTGCAAACGAATCCTTAGGGATGAAAAATGGTAAGAAATTCACGATAAACACTCTTCGCCGAAGCCATCCTCGCTCGCCTTATAAGGCTTCATTTGAGTTCGACCATTCATAAGTCTGGCTCACAATTCCGCTGCAACGGAGATGTACGGGAGATCGCATACACATCTGTTACGTGTAACGAGTAGGTACAGCGATTCCCGGCACAATGGGGAGATCTGGAATCGGGTCGAACAGCAACAATGACGGCAACTCGCAGGCACAAAAACCAAGTTCCATACAACCTGCACCGTGGCACTGGAGACGCTAACTTAAGCATCGATTGTTACTTAGCAACTGTAAATTGCTTAATGGGCCCCGCCGTTTGGAGTGGAAGTATTTCAGCAGCCTTAAATGAGGGGCGGGCCTGGCTGTTGATCTTCCCGGCAGAAAGGGTAGGCAGATTCTTAACTGCTAAACTGACTTAAATCTCAGATACAAGATTCTCCGACATGATAGCGTGCTCCAGAGATAGGTCCCCTGTTTGAGCTGTGTATCGGAATCCAGTCACTCAATTAATAAAACACCGGAGCAAAAGCTTGATTATCTCATTCCATCGAGTTCTCGGGATTGACTTAATAAGTTTCCAATCCTTAAAACTTTAGATAAATAAAGTACCTCTAATTATAAAGAAAGTTGGGATATTTCTTTGTCTCAACTTTAATTGAAGTGATTGCTTCCAAGGGTGGAATTAGAGATTGCAAATTGTCGAAGTGGGATCGCTCTGAAGCGAGTTCTTTAAAACAATCGAAATGATATTCGAGAAAAGCTCGGGAAAGTTTCTCTTCATTTGTTCTGTCAACATTTCATACGCTCCGAAATCGCGTCGGAACAATCAAAGGATTTTGGAACTTTTAAACGGAAAGTCCCGCTTTAATAAAAGGCCGGTTCAGACCGACTGAACGTTTGTAGGCCTTTGTGAAATCGACAAGTGCGAATATTTGTACGCATTAATGACTTTTCCTAATAAAATATGTCAGTAATTTCGAAGCGTCACTTTTGAGCTTGAAGCTTCGCATTTGAAGTGAAATGACACTAAACTGCGCTATATAAATACTATGTTTTTATTATTATTATTTCGCACGTCGTAAATTTCGATTTCAAAATAAAACTATACGGACTGGACAAGAAAATTGATATCGTAAAATATCCTCGACACTTTTACTTATTATGTAGCAGATGGCGAGATATTTGTAATAATACAAAGATTTGATTTACTTCATCTGAATATTAACTTAGTCTTTGACATTTAATGGTAAACAATTAATTATAATCGATTTTAAATTAAATCGGCCAAGATCATCCATAAACACAGGGTGTCCCAAAAGTCTACAGTGATAATAATAATAATAATTGGATGACTTGTATAGCACCGTTTTTGTGCAAAATTACCTCAAGGGCGCTGTACAAGCTTATAATACATCTCTACAGTGATCTATGTTATTACTTAACTATTTATGGAGAAAATATATTATACAGTACAATACTTACCTGGTAGGTCACTTGAGATTAACACTTAATTAACATTATATAATTGTTTATTAGCGAAATTTAGATACATGATTTAGGACATAATTGGAAAATTGAATATAACTGGACTTTCTATTAGGAGTAGTATATTTAATTTAAGGATACGACAGCTTAAAAGGGTAAGTTTTTAGTTTAGACCTGAATTCTGTTGGACTTGTTATGGATCTTAGTTCTGGAGGGAGTTTATTCCAAGCCTTCGGCCCAGATACTCCGAAAGCGCGATCACCAAACTTAGTATTTGGCTTGCGCATAGGTTCTGTCAGTCTGCCTACAGCTGCTGATGTAGCTGATCTAAGAGTTGACTGACTCAGACCAGTGTTTTCCGGGACGCATAGTTCAGTGATGTAGGGTGGGGCCATTTCATTGATGGATTTAAACACCATCCAGCACAGTTTGTACTGGATTCTTTCAGGGCACTTGAGCCAGTGAAGTTTACGAAGCTGTTCTTAAATGTGCGAATATTTTGAAACCCCGGTTATGAGCCGTGCTGCTGCATTAAACACTGATTGAAGCTTGTCAATTTGATATTATATATATATATATATATAATAGGTATAACCTACAGAGATATACATGATATATAGAGACTATAAAATGATATACCTGTATGCAGTTAGAAATAGTTAAAAAAATAAAAAAATAGCTAAAATAAGAGCCAAATCTTCAACATAATATTTGTTTTTACATTTTTTTAAAACTCGGCAAGTAACATAATTAAACAATTAGGTATCGTGTAGTCCAGCGTTATTTTTATATATTTACTTACATGATTATTTACGATTAATCTTTCATTTAACGTAAATCGAGTGTGTTCCAGTTTATTTATGTATAAAGGGTTATTAATATGTTGTACTGAGAGAATTTAATACCGCAGAATTGCGCTCATACTGAGAGAATTTAATGCAGCAGAATTGCGCTCATACTGAGAGAATTTAATGCAGCAGAATTGCGCTCATACTGAGAGAATTTAATGCCGCAGAATTGCGCTCATACTGAGAGAATTTAATACCGCAAAATTGCGCTCATACTGAGAGAATTTAATGCCGCAGAATTGCGCTAATACTGAGAGAATTTAATACCGCAGAATTGCGCTCATACTGAGAGAATTTGATACCGCAGAAGTGCGCTCATACTGAGAGAATTTTGAGGCTCTGATAAAAGTTTTTATTTATATTAACTAACTGTATGAGTTTGTTTTTTTAAATAAATCTACAGTTTTTTTCAGAGATTGATGAAATTTTGCACACTTGACCTTCAAAAAAGGAGGGAGATCACTGTCTACGTGAGATTTTATAAACCAACCCCACCCACTCTCCCACCACTCAAAGCAGAAAATTGATACTTCTTGATGAAATTTTGCAAATATTTTTTTTTAAACAAGAGGAATATTACTGTCTATATTTGATTTCGAAAAACTCTGCGTTGCCAATATTAGAATTCCTCAGTTAGAAGTTGATTAAATTGTTGTTTAATGAAACTAGAAGAGTTCAAGTTATAGTTGCAGAAACTACTCCGTGTATTAGAGTTTAAAAACAGAAATGACATTGATATACAT
Organism: Hesperophylax magnus; assembly: GCA_026573805.1. Lineage (NCBI taxonomy): Eukaryota > Metazoa > Arthropoda > Insecta > Trichoptera > Limnephilidae > Hesperophylax > Hesperophylax magnus. The sequence goes on along the minus strand of JAIUSX010000229.1, from coordinate 1,138,731 downwards.
TAACTACCTAAAAAGATTATAAATAATTGACCGAGGTAGTGCAAGAACGTTTTTTAGTAGCTCAAGTAGTAGTATTGATTTAATTTATGTAATTGTAGAGTAATATTAGTGCAAAATTTAATTTAAAAATTTTTTTTTTTTATTATGTCCATTATTTTAGAATATTCCTACGTAATGCTCGTGTTATTTCATACGCTCGAATAATATAAGATTATTTTGTGGTACACGATGTTTTACGTAAACACTTGCGGATTTAAATACGCAAGTCTCTCTTTTACGATGAGAATTCTGTCATAAAAGCGAGCCCAGTAGATTATGCGATCATGTTTGTAAAAAAGGCTAGCTTTTCTGCACACTACCTACTGGAATAATAATTACTGACAACCCGGCAAACGGCTAAATAGTGGCTTACCCTACTCTAAATCATCTCAATTGTTCAGTTCAGGATTTTTTTTTAGTTTTGTATTTCGAAAACGCTGTTGGTTTTAGTCTTTTTAAAATACAAAACCCAAAAAAAACTACTGTAGTTATCATGAATGGGTGGTACATGTCACATTTTGACTTTCGGGTTTTGGGATATTGAGACGTATTGCGTTTCTCCAGCGTCGGACAGCCTTGTAGTATCCATCATCAGGACAGATGTGTAGTGTGTAGGTAACTGTGTGTTTATTTGTGTAAACATTAAGTGGTCTCAAGAATGAGAAGGAAGCGACTCTGCAATACCCCAAAATTCAAACAATATGTACAAAACCCAACCGAGTGAAACTTCGATCATATGTACTATTGGCCGAATGAAACTTCAATCATATTATATGTGTGTTCCTGAGAGGCAGTTAACATCATGTCTATTTATATAGCTGTATAGAAGAGCAGAATACCAAATTTAAAATTAAATTTTATTTCATTAGAATAGATTAAAAGCTTAACCCCTTAGGCTCATTTGTTCGCATTTGGTTGTCTCCCTTACTGCCATGGTGAGAAATATGACCTAAACGGTGTTAGAAAGAGGAAAAAAAACACGCATTATATTCAAATCTAGAAGTTATTCAGAGAAAAATTAAAATGTGAAACTCTATGAAACGAACTTTCAGATTATTTTTTGTACGGAAAATGAGGTAATAGATACATTTATAATACAACTGTCTAATAAAATGTTAGTGTGTTTTTCTTTTGTTTCGTTATCAAAAATTATAAAAAACTTTGTTTATTTCTAAAAATAACACCTGAAAGAGTATTTAACACCTTTAAAAAAAAAGTTTTCTGATATGTTTATAAATATTCAATTTTTTAATTGCAAAGCGAAAGTGCTCCGACTTTTGACAGAATATGAGAAAGGGGTTCTAATGTTTATGAGATATTTCGAAATAAAATAATAAAATTAATATTTTGCTATATTACTCACCAATTCTAAGCACCTGAAAGATTTTAACTAGCGATTCCTGAGAATATTTTGAGTTAGAAGATGTTATTTTGCTGCCTGATAATATATATTATTTGGATTAAAAATAACAACAAAAAATTTGACGTTTGTTGCGACTATTTAAAATATCAAATAATTATAATGAAGGCAAACTCACAGTTAACGCTGAGTGTAACCGTAGCCTCCAGCTTCTCTCCTTCGGGAAGAGCCCTGTTCCACACGACGCACCTGAAGATGGCACCATCGTCTTCCCTGGAGGGGCTCAGCGTTAGGGTGGCGCTGCTGGCCTCAGAGCGAGATATTCCACTCGCAAGCACCTCCTCCAGAGGGTAGGTAGAACCTTCGCGGTACCATCTGCAACAATTAATAAACAAATGTAATCAACGTATGACTGAAGTCCTTAAGAAAGAGATGTCATGAAAGCGGGACAACTGTAACATTAGTAGGTACACATGTAAATATTACACAAAACATAAATAATATTATTTATTTACTTATTGACGCCCTGTTTGGGGCTTCATACGGTTAATACGGTATTATACATTACTTAACTACTTCAGAAACAATATTTTGTAATTGTTTATCGATATATAGAAAATGTCCACCGACTCGGTATAATTATTTCCCACTATTTGTATACTGGTCAATGAGGTATTCATATGGTAGTTAGTCCCAGAACTTTTTTTTTAAAAATCTATCAACAATTAATTAAGTTAACTTTTATCATTGATACCATTCTCAAAACGTTAATGTGAAAACAACAAGCGATTTACACGATTGTACAAAGAAAAATGAATTTAACGCTACTGATACCATTCTCAAAAGGTTAATGTAAAAATAACAAGCGATTTACACGATTGTAAAAAAAAAATGAATTTAACGCTACTGATACCATTCTCAAAACGTTAATGTAAAAACAACAAGCGATTTACACGATTGTAAAAAGAAAAATGAATTTAACGCTACTGATACCATTCTCAAAACGTTAATGTAAAAACAACAAGCGATTTACACGATTGTAAAAAGAAAAATGAATTTAACGCTACTGATACCATTCTCAAAACGTTAATGTAAAAACAACAAGCGATTTACACGATTGTAAAAAGAAAAATGAATTTAACGCTACTGATACCATTCTCAAAACGTTAATGTAAAAACAACAAGCGATTTACACGATTGTAAAAAGAAAAATGAATTTAACGCTACTGATACCATTCTCAAAACGTTAATGTAAAAACAACAAGCGATTTACACGATTGTAAAAAGAAAAATGAATTTAACGCTACTGATACCATTCTCAAAACGTTAATGTAAAAACAACAAGCGATTTACACGATTGTACAAAGAAAAATGAATACTGCTGATCTATTAAAATCATGTTAAAAACGGAACGGAGTGATTGTGTATATTTTCTGAGGAATTTATAACGTTTGAGGGTTCATGGATTCATAGTCTATGTAAGAATTGCAAACAAAATAAACCGTTTGAAAATGAATCCAAGTACAAATCAATAACGTAACCTAACGGCTTCAGAAATATTAAACTACATAAAGGGCCGTCTCGTGGAAAACGTGAATCAACCTCATTTTACTGTGAAATTAAGCTGATAAATGATAGCGATGCGCAATAAATCGGAATGAACAAAATAAAGCCCTTTCAGACACTCCTGATCTGAACCAAAAAATCAGAACGAAGCGAACTATTCATCAGAATCATAAAGAGCTTCCATTAGCAACTTTGGCATTATGAATATTCCTAGCTAGAAATTATTGCCTTTGATATATTTCAAACACCAGCTTTGATGTATTTCAAAGGTGATATTAAAAGCGTTTATTGTAGTTGAATAATGTATAGGAACCTTTTTTAAAAATAATGCATTTTTAGGTCACATAATCCCAGGAAACATTGGAGGAAAGAGGGAACATAGAGACCGAAGAAATAATGGTAGGTACTGAAAATGGTATTAGAGAAAAGGACTGGCCTGACTAGAAGAATCGGAGCGAACCGAACTCAAGAACTGTGTTCTCTGGAGACTGATCTAACAAATATATTCACAGAAGTAGGTGAGGAAAGGCGCAATGATGATTGTGAAAATGAAAAGTAAAAATGATTAAAAAATATCCATATTTAATCCATTTAAAAATACCCAGATGTATGAAGAACGAATAAGCACTAGAGAATTGAGAAAGTCACACGTAAAATCTTATAACATCCCAAATAGTCAAACCTCCTAAGAACAAAAAAGTTATAATACAATGCTATTAAGCTATTCAATTATCTACCTACTGACATTACAAACACACAAACCAAAACTTCATTTAAAAGTAAAATCATTGATTACCTCCAATAAACATATACATTAGAAGTATTTCAAAATATATTAAAACAATGCGCCTACTGTGTATATATATATGTATACCACCTATGCCTTTTTGGTAAAACTGAAATTTTATTAATTAATTACTTAAAATTATTCTCGCTTCGTCTTCATCTTCTACATTCATTCTTGAATTTTGTAGTTTAAAAATAAAATTAAATACTGATTTAATTTTATCTGGCTTTTTCATAACATTGTATAAACAAAAACCTAGTTAACAACCACTCTGTAACACAACACTCTGGTACACACCTAGTGAGATGGGCAATACGTCATTATTGTAATTAAATTTAATATGTAAATAATTAAATTAAATAAATCAATAATTTTATTTTTTCCAAAAGCGGACACGTCGAAATTTTTTTCTTTCATTGCATTCGTAATATCAAAAATTTCACTTGACACTTTTAACCCCAAGAGCAATTTTGGGAGATATTTCTGCCACCCACTTCCTTACACAGACGTGCTATCTCATTTTGTATTACGGTTATATATGATTTAAACAGTGTTAGAAAGAAAAAGCACCACTAAAATTTTGAATAATTTTATGAAACAACATTAAGCATTTGAAAAATGTTTGTCAAGATTTTTCATTTTTTGAGGTACAACGGAAAAAAGTTAAGTGACAATAACTTTTATAAGTGCCGTGTAAAGTAAAAATTAAAGTTTACAAGATAAAACTATAACGAAATGATAAATTCATAACCTTTAGCATAAACTCAAGAGGTCAACCCTCCAAAAACATCTACCTTAAAATACATTCCTGTCACTCAGCGAGCACCCCATGCAATTGTCCTCCAATCACACAAACCGAAAATATCAAATATCTTGGTATATACTTCGACCGTTATTTAAAATGGGACAGACATATCGGTTAAAGGAAAGATAAACAAGTTGATTTACTTTTTCAAAAACGTGAGAAATATACTAAACATATTTGATATAAAGAATATATACCTCGCAATAGCACAATCTATAATGGAATACGGCATTATTGCATGGGGCTATGCCAGTAAAAAATACATAGACACACTGTATAAAGCTCAGAAAACCTTAATAAAAGTAATAATAATAATACTTGGATGACTTGTATAGCGCCGTTTTTGTGCAAAAACACCTCAAGGGCGCTGTACAAACTTATAATACATTTCTACAGTGATCTATGTTATTACTTAACTATTTATGGAGAAAATATACAGTACAATACTTACCTGGTAGGTCACTTTTTTTTTTTTTTTTTTTTTTTTTTTATTAGTAGCTATATTATACATTTTTTTTACATTTTTATAAGAATATATATATAAAAAATAGATGTTGATTATATTCGTAGTCCTCCTCACTAGGAGATCCTGTGCTGAGGGGGACTAGGTTTTGGATAAGTTATTCAGCGACTTCTATGGTATGACTCCATGTTTTGGGTAAGGGTTTCCAGAAACTTCTACGACGATGTTTTAAATATGCTAGTAAGTTCTTTTTCCGGTAATTCCTTAAGCCAAGATTTAATGTTCTTAATGCAGTTGTTTTTTGTTTTGATTTGTTTGATACTAAGTGGGAGTTTGTTATATACCTTTACTGCTAAAAATTCAGAGCTTCTTTGTCCAAAAGTAGAGTTACACTTTGGTATAGTTAGTATCTCTGTTTGTTTGGCTCTGGTTTTATGAGTATGTGAGGTGTTTTCCTGAGAATTATTTTTGAGGTGTTGTACCAAAATGTTTTTGGCATAGATTTTCTGTATGCTTGGAACGTCAAATTGTTTAAAAATTTCTGTTGTTGACGTCCTTATGGGAACCTTTAGTATGGTCTTTATGATGCAATTCTGAGTTACCTTCAGCTGTTTTATATGTTTTGATACTGCTGAGCCCCATCCTATTATTCCATATTCCAATTTGGAGTGGCATAAAGCATAGTAAACTCTCTTTAAATCCCTAGCTGACAAAATGTTCCGTATTTTTTTGAAGAAGTAGATGAGTTTAGTTAACTTTTTTGAAGTTCGATCAATGTGTGAATCCCAGTGTAGTTTATCGTCAATTTCAATACCAAGATATTTTATGCTTTTGGTTTGAGTTATAATCGAGCAGGAACATTGAGGAAATTTTTTTTGACATTCATGTAGTTTGAGTATATGCTCATTCATTGGTTGTCCTCTTTTGTTTTTGGAGAAAATTAAATATTTGGTTTTATTCACATTTAATGTAAGGGAGTTTGCTTTAAGCCAGTTTTGAAGAACAGTTAGGCCATGTTCAGCCTCCTTATATGTGCTTGTCCAATCTTGTTCATGGAATAAAATTACAGTGTCATCTGCAAAGCTCATTATGTTTCCTTTGATGGGAAGATTCATAAGGTCATTTATGTAAATTAGAAATAGTATAGGTCCTAATACGCTTCCCTGGGGGACACCGTACTTAATTGGTAGAGTTTTGCTCCTTCTTTTACCAATTTGTACAAATTGTTCTCTTCCCGTTAAGTAACTTCTAAGTAGGTTTAGGGTTGTTTCGGTTATTCCATTTTTTTTTAGTTTTAAATACAGTATTTCGTGGTCAATGGTATCGAAAGCTTTTTGAAGATCAATGAAAACTGCTAGGCATGTTTTGCCTTCATCCAATTTTCTAATAATTGTATTTGTTACATTGGCTATAGCGTCACCAGTACCCAGGTTTTCCCTAAAACCATACTGCGTAGATGATAATATTTTATTAGAATCCAAAAATGTAAGCATTTGTTTTTTATAACTTTTTCTAATATTTTTGATAGTGTAGTTAAAATACTAATTGGTCGATAGTTTGATACATCATTTTTGGGACCGTTTTTATATATTGGAATGATCGTAGCAATTTTAAGACAAGCAGGAAAAATACCATTTGATATTGACAGATTTATAAGATACGTTAGTGGGTGGATTAACTCATTTTGTAGATATTTAATTGATTTGCTTGATATCAGTTCATTTCCCGATGAAGTATTTATATTTAGGGAGGCTATAATATTTCTTATTTCATCACTTGTTATCTTGACAATATTGAGGCTGTTTTCTTGATTTACATCGTCAATCCTCACTGTATTTTCGATAGTACTAATTGAATTTTGTTTAATTTTATTTGCTAAGTTTGAGCCTATATTGCAAAAATAGTTGTTTATAAAGTCAAGAAGTTTGTCCGGGTGTTCTGTAAAAGATGTGGGAATCTCATCAATGTTTAATTCCTTAATGCTATTGTCATTTTGTGAGGCTTTAGCATTAGTTATTTCATTTATGAACTGCCAGAGTTTACGTGAATCATTATTACATTCATCAATTTTGTTTTTATAGAATGTTTCTTTAGCATAACGTATTACATTTTTACATGTATTACGATATCTTTTGTAGAATCGAAGTGTTAGGATATCATAAGGGTTGTTTTTGACTTTTTTGTGCAGTTCATCTCTTTTTCTGATTGAGTTTATAATATTCTGACTAATCCAAGGTTTAATGTGTAAATTTTTATGAGATAACTTTTTTTCTATGGTTTTGGTGTTTGATAGGATAATGTTCTGTAAAACTTCTATAAAATAACTCCAAGCAGTATCAGTATCATCTTTTTCCAGAAGGCTTGTCCAGTCATTCACTGTTAACTCGCATTTGACGTTTTCCCAATTTGTTTCAGACTTCGTTAGGAGTGATTTCTTTTTTTGGTTTACATATGTATTTTTTTTTGTAATAGATAGAATTATTGTATAATGGTCTGTCAGTGTGGTAGTACAAATAATGGCTTGAGTTTTTCTATTAGTTTTACAAAAGATATGATCAATGCAAGTTTTGCTTTCATTATATACACGTGTTGGTTCATCAATTAGGCTTTTATATCCATGGTATGCTAGTGTTTGCATATAATCAAATTTTTTTGGATGGCCATTTTCAAGAATATCAATATTTATATCACCGATGATAAATACATCTTTAGTTCTTTTTAGTAGACTTAGTTGATTAGATAAGGAGTTGAGGAATGGTTCTAGATTTTGTGTAGAAGGAGATCTATAAATTGCGAGTATTGTTGTGTCATTACCGATTGATATACTTAGACAGTTTGCATTATTGATACAGATCTCTCTGACATCAGCTTCTATATCTTCTTTAATATATACAATGACACCATCATTTTTTGTGTTGTTCATTGTTGTAGAGTAAGGGACATAATTACCAATTTGTAGGGGGTAGTATTTATCAGTTAGCCAACATTCAGTAAGAATAATAATATCCCATTTTAAATTTAAACTTTTCATCAATATTTGTAGTTCATCAAAGTTTTTATTGATACTTCTAATATTCTGGTGCATTATGTTAAAATTATTGTTTATGGATGATATGTTTGGTATGTTTGTTGTTAGTGCGTTATTCATTTTCTCAATTTAAATTATTAAGTGGATTAAGTAATGTTGTTCATATTATTCACTAAATTATTTTCACCATATCATCAAGGTGCTTAATGTAGATAATTTTATCATCTTGTTTTTTGCGTATCATAACTTTACCCTGTTTGTACCATACATATTGGTAATTTTTTTCTTTTGATAATTGTTTTGTTTTCCATAGGATTTCTTTATGATACGGGCTTAATTCTTCCCCGATGAAGATTCGAGATGTCGCCAGATCCTTGATTTCATTATAATTTATTTCCTTTTTCTTATCAAGGAGGGAATCTCTTTTTCTTTTATCGGAAAAGGTCACAAGAAGTTTAGGAGGGGCTTCATTTCGTCTGTCTGAGACTCTCGTGACGTCAGTTATATCAGTGTGTAAGAGGTGGATTCCTGCTGCGGCAGCAACTTTTTTAACAATTTCCACAGGTTGTTCGCGGTTTTGTTGTGGAATTCCTGCTATTTCCAAACTATTAGATTTTGATAACGTTTCCAAATCAGAAAGTCGGATTTCAAGTTTTTTAATTATCATATTTTTTTCCATTTGGTCTTTTTTTATATTTTCAAAATCTGTTTGAATCGCTCGATTTAAATTATTTGAGACCTCAATTTTTTTTAACATCTCATCGTATTGAGCACTGATAAAATCAATACTTTTAGTAGTTTCTGTAGTTTGTAAATCAATTTTTGTAAATATATCTCTTTTCAGGGTTTCAAATTTTTTATCAATGTATTCAATAATCTTATCCATGTTCAATTTATCTTCCGAAATTATTGGGGTTTTACTACGTGTGCTAGACATCACTATTTTAGTAAGTTCACAAATGCCCCTCTTTTATTATGCTTGATGAAAAATTGATGGTGGCAATCACTATTTAATATTTGTTTTATTGCATAGACAAAGTCACTCAACTTGACATTTAATATTTTTTTACTTTAATTAGTTTTTGCGCAAAAATCACTCACACTTTGAAATCTTAACTAAAACTTTTGATCCCACAAAACGTAGAAGGTTTAAACTTTAATTTAATCTATTTATTGTGGCTTTAAACAACTCCTATTAATTTTTCGACTAGTTTATAAGGGACGCGGAAATTTCAGATCTTAGCACTATAGTTAACCATAGATTGAATTAGATTAGATAGATTATTTAGATTTATAGTTAACCATACTTGAGATTAACACTTAATTAACATTATCTAATTGTTTATTGGCGAAATTTAGATACAGGATTTAGGACTTAATTGAAAAATTGAATATAACTGGTTTTTCTCTTAGGATTGGTACCTATATTTAATTTAAGGGTACGACAGCTTAAAAAGGTAAGTTTTTAGCTTAGACCTGAATTCTGTTGGACTTGTTATGGATCTTAGTTCCGGAGGGAGTTTATTCCAAGCCTTCGGCCCAGATACTCCGAAAGCGCGATCACCAAACTTAGTATTTGGCTTGCGCTTAGGTTCTATCAGTCTGCCTACAGCTGATGATGTTGCTGATCTAAGAGTTGACTCCCTCAGACCAGTGTTTTCCAGGACGCATAGTTCAGTGATGTAGGGTGGGGCCATTTCATTGATGGATTTAAACACCATCCAGCACAGTTTGTACTGGATTCTTTCAGGGCACTTGAGCCAGTGAAGGTTACGAAGGTGTTCTGAAATGTGCGAATATTTTGAAACCCCGGTTATGAGCCGTGCTGCTGCATTAAACACAAAATAAAAAGTAATACTTAAAGTACCAATACTAACACCCACGTCAACCATATTTAAACAATTCCCAGTGTTGAAGATTCAAAAATTATATTCAAAACAAATACTTACTTTCCTTTACAAGAACCTAAACACATTTAAAACTTCACAAACTTCTCGCAATACCAGAACAAGACATGCACACCAACTACTAATACCAAAAACCAACACATCCTTTGGACAAAAACACTACAGATTCCAGGCTATAAAACTATACAATTCACTTCCAACACAATATAAAACATCTAATCTTACAGAATACAAAAAACACACATGGAACTGGCTACAATCCTTTTAATATTTAATTTTTTAGATTTCACTTTTTTTTCTGTTATAACTATGGAAAAATCGATTTTATATTTTAATTTTTATTGTTTCTCTGTGTAACCAACTCCACTGTATTGTTTTAGAATTAAATAACTTTACAATTGAAAAAGTCCTCCACAACACAGGTGAACTCCTAGCATGGAGGACAATATACTATACCATTGTAATACAAATATATTTAAGAATAAATAAAAATAAAAAAACCATCAGTAAGCGACTTTAAAAACTGTACCTACGTTTTGCTATTTTTAATTGCATGTGTAATAATAAAATCTGAAAGAGTCTTTTTTATCTGCTTTAAAATAAGTCCAATTTATCACAGCGAATTTATCTGGAATTGAGTACGAAAATATTTCACGCGCAAACCGCATTTTGAAAGATCGCTTAACCCTTTCAGCCCCAGTGTTAATTCAAATTAACACGAACTTTGTGAATTTTTTTACCGTAACTGTAGCAATTTAGAAAAGCCACGTTTTCGTTTTCTTATAGTTTGTAGTCTTTTCTGTGGCGTCTATTTTTTTCGCTCGGTTAAAATCCTTATTCCCGCCACAACAACGATAAATATTTTGACATCTGCTGATTGTGAGTTTCATCGAATTTCTGCCGTCATTGATTAATTAATTTAAGGTGAGATATCAATATTTCATACTCGAATTACAAATATTTTAACGCATTAAGATGTGTTCTATAATAATAACATCAGTTTAATTCACTGATCACAGTCATTTCCCAGAATATTGCAAATGAATTTCAATGTTCATTCAAATTAACACTGGTAGTGACGGACATGTTTTCGACTAGTATGGCGAATTTTTAAAGATTTATTATCTTGGATTATTTCTTTATTTATGAATGAATTTTAGTTAAAATGTTATTTGTTTGTACCTTAGAGATTATCACTACATTGTCAATGTGTATTTTTGACATGAAACAGTTGTTTGTATTACTTTTGTGTTATGTTTATTTTACGTTACTATTTAAAAAATACCCTCTGACACCCAATGTTAATCCAAATGAACATAGAAAAATTTCTAAAAAAAAAAAAAAAATTAAATGCCAAAAATTTTCAAATAATTTTCTGAGGTATTATCAAGCATTAAATATTTTATATGTGTGGAAACAATAATGCGGGTGTGAAAGGGTTAAGAGTTTGAACGGGAGATATGTAAATACGAATGTTAGAGGGAGCGCGCTAATATTAAATAAACGATAATAATTAAGCGAAAATGGTGATAATATTTAATAAAAAAATAATTGAGCAAGAATCTCTCCACAAATGCTTTGGTTACATTTAAAGATACACTTTGAATTTTTTTCATGCCTTTAATATATTAAATAACGGAACAAAACGGTTTTAAATAATTTTCGGAGCTTACTACGCAATTTTTTTCTATCGAGGGAATTTCATATTATTAACGTTTTTGCATAACAAATGTATAGATATTATCTTCAATAATAACATTTGTTAACATAAAAACTAAAATAGTTAACGAGAAATTTGTTTTAAATCGATAGAAAAGAGAAATACGTTGAACAATATGAAGAGGTTTTAGGGGTTAAACTGGATAAACGCTAGACAAAACAAACACCTACAAAAATATACTTAATATCTTAGAAGTTAAGTATGATATAGAAAATATGAAAGTTCCCAAGCTTTGCCTCTTGTCTCTATGCGGTGGAGAGGTTCGCGGTTGTATGTTTTTTACGGAAAATTCTACATAATTTATTTACAACTTTTTCGGCCGAGCAACATCGTTTTAGCAAAGTGAAGTGGATGTACGAATTTGAACATTTTTTTAACCCAACAGATTTTATGTAGGTACACGACTCTCTCTTGTCCAGATTTTGTGAAAGTAAATTCCTTTGATGAAAGCTTTGACGATAAAATCTTAGCAGATTCAGGGGCTCTGTTTACCTTAGAATAAAAGCTCAGTAGCTACAAAACAAACTCGGACGAATTTTCAATTCAGGATTACTTTTACACAGAATTGAATCATTTTCCTAAATATGATTCAACGATCGGCTTAGTTTTAATAAGATCGTCCTGTTTTATCCAATTTGAAGCGTCTATTTAATTTATAATGCTATAATTTATTAATATTTGTACGTAACTATATGACATATCTGGAAGCATTTATAGCAAGTTAGCATAGCATAATGATGATATATAATAGCAAAATTAACAAAAAATGCGTAGTGGTTGCCCCGCTACCCTGCTGCCGAGTTTGAGGTTCTGGGGGACTTCAATGTTCATAACGAACCATGGTTGAAGTTCTCTGGATCAACAGACTCGGCTGTACGACAGGCGGAGTCCTTTGCCCTTTGCCATGGATTTGAGCAAAATGGTTCAGGTGCCTACAAGGGTCTGGTATGTCTAGACTCACCGCTCCAATCTGTTAGACCCTTTTCTAACCACTGTGCAACACAGATATTTACATACAGATACCAAGGATTGAGATCACAGCGCCTTTAGGATCGGCCGACTACTGCCTGGTTACGACATCAATCCCTGTTAATTTCGGATAGTCAAACGAGAGGCTGAAGAAAAAGTGTGGCACTATAGGTCAGCAGTTTGGTTTGGTCTGCGCGCACATTTTAATGCTTTCCCGTGGTCAGCTGTTTGTTTTCAGACTTAGGATCCTTCCAAATGTGCCCAGAAAATTAAGTCGTTACATCCGCGATGGATGGCTTCATACAAACCGCTGTTAAAGAAACTGGTATGGGCTCAAAGTCGACAACGCTCCGAAGCAGTTCGACCAAATAAAGCGGCTTACCGAGCCCACAATACATCTCGAACGCCGGAAAACAGATCAGTCTACCACATCTTACCAGACCGAACGGCACACTAGCAAACACCGCCACCGAAAAGGCCAACTTATTAGGGTAAATGTTTGCGGAAAACTCAATCCTCGATAATCGGGGTGCTGTCGCGCCGACGGTTCCTCCACCTGCGGTTTCTATATGATAAAGTCGAGTATCTGGCATCGGGATATACTCCAGGTCTTACAGGGTTTTGGTGCGCTGCGGAAATAGCTCCAATTTTGACGAAGTTTTTAAAATGTCCCTGTACTAAAATGCAAAATGGCTCTGTACCATCTGGATGGAAAGGGGCGGTCATTCATGCTATTTCATTCCGGCCAACTACCGACCCGTACCGATCACATCTATTCTATCCAACGTGATGGAACGTGTGATCAACGACAAACTGCTCGCATACCTCGAGAATGAGAAAATTATTAACGACCGTCAATAGTAATTCCGGCAGAACCGGCGGTGATTCGTGCGGTGATCTTTTCGCGTATGTGACCCATGCTTGTTGGGGGATGCCTTGAAAGTTACGGTGAGACTTAAACGGTTGCACTGGACATTTCCAAGGCCTTTGACCAGGTTTTGCACCGATGAAAACAAACAACCTTCTGCCGGACTTTCCGCATCCTTGTGTACGTGGATTGCCGACTTTTTGGGGGAAGTTCAATTCAGACGGTTGCTAATGGTTTCACCTCTATCCCACAGGGATCCCACGGGGATCGGTTCTGTCTCCGATTTTATTTTTGTTGCGCATCAATGACCTTTTGTCGTGCGCACAATTTTATCGTTACGCGGATGACTGTACAGTCCATGACAGCTATTTGTTTGACAAGCCCCCAAAGGATACACAAACTCCAACATCTCGGATGGCTTTCAAGCGGAGAATAGAAGATTACCACGAAACCTAATCGAATTTAATGCTTCAAAGACCCAATTATATCTGAGTACGTCTAAAAGATATCGGAATGAAAATCTAGTCTCCGTCAACGGAAGCAATGTTCCCAACAGTTCTAAGAGACCAGCTCAGGCATGGAAGCTCCATCGAAGCCAGAGTCAAATTAGCCTCACAGAAGTTGGGTGTACTGTACAGGGGCCGCAGATACTTTAATAGTACACAATTGCTGACCCTGTACAAATCGCAAGTGCGCCCCACTGTTGAATTTGGCAGCCACTTCTGGTCTAGAGCCCCAAAATACCCAAAAAAAACCCTTAACTGAATGAGAAACGGGTTGTGCGTTTGATAGATTCATCTATCTTAACAAGCTGATTGCAATCTTTAGAGCACAGACGTCAGCTAGATATTACAATGAAAGATGCTCCGAGGAACTAGCGTTATTGATCTCTTCGGCACCGGTGCATAATCGGGAAACACGCCAAAGGCGCGCCCAGCATATGTACACGGTTGACATTTGTCATGAGAACGGGTCGCTTCTACGATTCGTTCCTGAGTTCAACAGCTCGGTTGTGGAACGATTTGCCGGGTCTGTGTTACCTCCCTCCCACAACATGGGTCTCTTCAAGACCCATTTCCACTGCTTCCTCTCCTCAAAAAGACCTTCGAGGGCCCATGCAATGAACAGTGATGATGCAAATGCATAGAATAAATACATGCTACAATATAGGAGCATCGACTTGAACTAGTTTATTACACTGACCGTGAGTTGTCCGTGAAATTTAACAAAGATAAAAAACGTTAATACACTAAATACGTAAACACTTCACCCCCTGCATTGCAAAGCAATTAAAGCAAAATGGGTCGTTTTCTAAATGCATGTCGATAAAAATGTAGTCCTACAAAGTTTGGCAAGAACATAATAATATATAGATTTTCTTTCTAACAACTAGACCAGACGTGTTCGTAAACAATCACAAAGTTTCGCACTGAAATGTTTCAGCCATTTATTTGAAGAAAAAGTATCTGAATTTCAGAAAATGTAAGAAATTTCAGTTTTGTCATAATAAAATGTTCCTCAAAAGGAGATTTAGTGATTACCGAAGCCATATTTGGGCTTGAATAAATGATGCGGAGTGAATATAACGCATGTAGTAGATGTATTGAACAATGCCAATCTGTATTACACAATGACTGGGGACATGTACCTATTTTATTATTCTCTAACAAAAGAGCTCTCTTTTCTGACTGACATTTTACTAATATTTTAAAATCTATGATCGATACAACAGACAGATTTATTATTAGTGGATTTGAAGTGTATAAAAATCTACAGTTTTATTCTTAGGTTGATGAAATTTTGACTGACCTTCCAAACAAGAGGAAATCAGTTTATATAAAATTTAGAAAAAACTCTGCGTGAAGCCCGCCTGAGCAACGCAGTGGAATCCACCTAATTTTGAACAGTAACATTTCAACGCGTATTTATATATCTTTAAAAAACACTTTTTAGTTTTTTAATATTCCACGTGCTTGGCCTGACGGGTTAACATTTTCAAGGAGTAATAACCTAATCTTAACTAAAACTTCCTATACAGTAAACGAAATTTAAAAAAATCGGTATGTGAATAAATTGTTATGAAGATAACCTATTTATTGACGGCCTCACCCACAAAGACCAGACAAACTACAAACCATGTTGCAATGTATTCAAGTCTATTACCGTTCAAGGTATGTTCTAGGAAAACTAACGGGATTTGTGTCGTATCTTCGTGCACCAATCAATACAAAGCAAATTTATGTGAACACATTATTCGCACACAGGAGTTGCCATCTAGTCAACATAAGGCGGGCTCGGAGGAATACGACAAAATCAGGTTATCGAAACTGTTGTCTAATGTACTTCATGCCATATTTGAGTGGAATTTAATTTCTTACAGAAGAAACTTCGTGATGTGAAGACACCACATTAGTGATGGGCCTAATAGACAAATATTTCATAAAGAATAATACAATTTTTTGTTATCTATTCTTAGTCTTAACAGCTTCGGTAGAGATATCAACTTTTTTTTAAATTAAAATGATATTTCAAAGATCCTTAGTTCATTATGAAAATTAAGTTGGAAGCTGAAAATAGTCGCGAAGCGAATGGAGCGAATAAATCCCAGTTAGGACAAAGTTGTGTAACATATATGACATTATATACACGAAATACCGCATGATATTGAAAATTTAACAAAAATAATAATACTTGGATTTGTATAGCTTCGTTTTTTATGAAAAATCTCCTAAAGTGCACTGCACAAATAAACTAATATAATTTACATAAATAATAAAACGAACATAAATGGCTTACAACTAAGATATTTAAGTAGCTACTTATTCACAGAATTCAGAGCAAAACTTAAAACTTTATAAGTAGCTACTTATTCACAGAATTCAGAGCTAAATTTAAAACTTTATAAGTAGGTACTTATTCACATAATTCAGAGCTAAACTTAAAACTCACATTTTCAGACTGTCATATCCAATTAGAAACTTTTCACCTTCACAGTCCGCGACATTTTAACTAAATGTGTAAAAAGTGTAAACATTTCATAAAAAGTCTTTTAAAAGAAATATCAATTTCGGTTGATCTCAATCTTCATCGGGAAAATAAACTATGTTTATATGTTTATTGTCCTGGAGAAGGTTGAGATCAACCGAAAACACTCGACGTGTATAAATCAAATAAAGTGGTTTTAAAAAGAAAACTTTGTATAAAGTGTTGGCTTACTTCGATAATTTACTGACAATGTGTTGAAATGTTTGCTTAGTCATTTTACTTCGATTAATAACTTAAATGTTTGATTTTATTAACCATTCCCGAAGAGAAAAGGAATATAACAAGTAATGATAAACGCCAGAGTAGCCGGGACTAGAGATGATATTTTCTTTAGAGCCCAACTAGGAATGGGCCCCCGGGACCTCCGGGAATCTTCGCATTTTCTGAATGAATATTACGGCAGTAGAATCAAAGCGACTCCAAAGCTGCAAGGCGGACCAAAAATCTACGAAATTGATTTTGGGAAAGACAATTTGGGAGCAGAAGAGGGTCGTAGGTTTTTATTTCTTCGTTGGGAAGATCCTAGAGGCCTATTATTCCATGGGACCAGCGCCAGCAGTGCCTCCAGATGACCAAGGGGGCAAGAGGAACCAATCACGTCTCTCGAAAATTGTGAAAGCTGCCCGCAATGTCTGCGAAATGGCTTTTCTCACCTAATCAATTTTTATTTTCTTTTCGAAAATCGAGAACATTGTTATGCACGTTTTGCTCTTTCACGTAAGCCGTTGATTCTAAACTAACTAACCATCACGGTACGTTTCGGCACACTCTCCTTGCCTCATTCACGTTCGTACCTCATGTCATACACACTCTTCTGTTATCCTGACTCTTGACATGGCCCGACCCAAGTCCTTGTCGCGCCATGTCTTCCTCGGGCGTCCCCAACGTCTCCTACCATTCACATTCCGGTTAGATACATCAGCCTTGCATTATTTGCGAATCTCCACATTTCTCACACGATCATACATGGTTTTACCACACGTACGCCTCTGGGATCTTATTTCTACACACACAGAATAAAGAAGAACCACAAATGGGTCTTACATTTCCTATACGATGTCAAGCAAGTGTAAATGAGACAGAGTACGTGCTAAATATTTTCGAAACAAGAAGTATTAAGTCAAAAGTAAATAGTCAAGTCTACATAAAGGTATTTCTGATGTAGATGTAATAATAAAAAGTCGTGGTTAATAAACAAAGTGTTTTATTTGATTTAATATTAAAGGTATTTCTATTCATTGTTTCTACAGCATTCAGCTGGTTAAACGGCCAACGATTATACTATACATATGTCGGTAGGTATATAGGCACCTTTCCGTGGGAATGAGGTGATAAGTGAGAAATAGTTAAATAATGTTACGTTAATGAGCATTAATTAGCTTAAATTTAAATAACCGCAAACACGCAACTTTTATGTATAAATTTACGATAATCCTTATTACTATTACTTACTTATCTCTAAATCTGCAATCAATTAATTGCCGAGTGTATACACGCTTTAAGTGACTAATAATATTCATGACTTGAATACGTTGAATCATCAAAGAGAGATCGGAGGTAATCCTAATGACGTCATTTCAGAAACGATAACCTTGGAACATCATTATATTCCGAGGTGTTTCGAAATAACGACTAGCCGTCATGCCGTCATGCCGTGCCATTGAAGTAATTAGTCCAAAAGACTACGAATTTTCGTAATGAATCACCAAAAATAATTTTTCGGATTGTTCCACAGCGTCAGAAAAGGGACTTGTTATTCAGAAATATAAAATATGATAATTAACTAAAGTTCCCTCGACGTAAAATGATTTAAAAATTAAAATTCCATAAAAATTCTCCGTAGGATTTTTCAACAGCAATTAGTACACAGTAGAAATTCATTAAGGCCTTTAGAATGAAGAAGTCTGGGAGTTGATACTTTCACTCCAGAAACAACTTGATAAAAGTGTGCGACTCGTGTGCAGGGAAGTGTTAAGTGTTGAAGGAGGGAAGGCGTATACCGTATATAAGGCGCGTTTGTCCGGTTCGCCCGCTCTATTCGCTCATCCCACGTGTGTCGTGACCAACATCCACCAGCAAACAAACACCCCCTCCTTCTTCCTTGTTCCTCCGCATCCTGCCATCCGGAACGCGCGCTCATGGCGGGTATACATATAATACATTACATATTTAGGGAGAGCGTGTTAGTACAGGTGAGTAATTAGAGGCGGATTTCGGAGCACCGGGCCAAGAGTGGATCCGGATTAAATAGACCTTCACGAATTACGAACCTAAAACTTATTCAGTCTCGGCAAAGGGTTATGAAAACAACCGTAAAACTGGGTGACTCCCTTTCAAGACTAACCTTCATTTAGATAAATTAAAGAAGAATGAACATTTGTAAAAGGGGCTCTTGTCTGCACGTCTCAATTTCATTACAGAAGAAAATGAAATGAAACAGCCGACATTAGTCAATATGAAAAGTTTGAATAGGCAGCCCGTTTTGGAATTTAAAACTCTCGAAATGAGTCGCGAAAGAAAGGACTTTGCGTTGAGTTTAACGAAGATCCCTTCGGTGTAAATGTAAAAACCTAAATGCCACAACCGAGAGCGAGAATATGCTTTATTTCTAAATTGACACAGAAATCTGAAAATGTTGCTCCTTTTGTCCCTCATTTTTTCGCAGCCGGGTAATCCCGGGGGATGATGAATTGAAATCCCTCCCCTCTCATGAACGTATGCCGCATGCTTACAATGCTTACACCCCGAAGTAATTCATCTTATTCTGAAAACAATTTTGCACGAAAATCTAGCGCGCATCGCACTGACTGCTGCGAGGCGTGACCAACGAAAGGCTGGAACGGGCGTGCAAATGTCACGCAGACGAAGTTCACGTTTTTAATCGTAAACTTCATGTTATATACAGTTGTCAGAAGGAGTCAGAGGAGCGAAGGAGCAATTAACGGTGCCGAAGGCGTGCAGGCTTGTCGTTTCAAAAGGTTTCAGACTAAGAGAAAGGTTTGAGACTAATTATGGGTCTTTGTTATTGTCAATCAAGAGATTAAACAACTCACTCGTGTTGGTCATAAATCCCGGACTAGACGCACTGTTAACGTTAGTGTGAATCAAATATAGGGAATGTTCTAGTTCCAATGTCGGTTGTAAAGGCCAAATGTCTAGTTTGCGAAAGTGTTAAACGAAACGGAAACATGACTCATTTCCTTCGTTCTTGAAGTATAATTGCCTGCCGAATTTTCTGTCACCGTGACAAATTCGTGGAGCGCTTTTACGCACGTTAACCTTCAGGAGGTGGTGGTCTGAGACTCGAGACTGAATTCTCACTGGAGACGTGTTGAATTTGGTAATAATCTTAATTATAAAGCACAAAATCTGTTCGGGTTTCTCACTATGAAGAATCTTTCGTACCTATCGTGAAGTTTGGAGAGATTTTCGGTCCCGAATGTATATCTCGTTTCACAATCTATTTTCAGTGCGCAAAATGATTTTTATCATGAGCTACGGACTTTTGAAATATATAGCACAAAATAAGACAAGACAACATTAAGTTTGTTCAATAAGAATTATATTTCATAGATAATCACCCGGAAGTCAAAATATTTGACAAGAAAAATATAAAAAAGAAAATTGTGTGTGGGTCACTATGTTTTGTATTCAAATCTACAATATTATCATGAGATTGATTAAATTGTGAACACTACACCTTCAAAACAAAAGCAACGTTAGATATTGTCTACATGAGATTTAAAAAAAAACGTCCAATCCTCATGTCCAACCCACTAAAGCAGAATGTTGGAATTTTGCACACTTAACGTGAAAAATTATTATCTACATGTAATTTCTAAAACACTCTGTGTAAAGCCCTGGCAACGCCGGGATTGCAGGTAGTTACATTCTAACCGCTTTGTTTATCAACGCTGTGTAAATATCATACGGCGCGTTAGGTCAGAACTGTAAAAAACTTGACTTGTTACCACGGCGTTGTTTGATTAAAACCAAGCTCAAGGCCGGCTTTACCACACCAACGTTAAACGGGAGTGTACGGATCTAATTAGTACGACGGTTTGGAGTTTAAAAATATCAGAACTAATCAATATGCCGGCTAATATTATTATCATCCTATTTATGAGAGAAAAAATGAATCCTAAATATCGTGTGTTTTGTGCTATCATTTTTTGCCACTTATATGTGACACGTGAACAAAAATAACACAAAGACAAAAAATGTGTTTTTTCCGGAGAAATATAAATCTCGTTAGGAAAAGAAAATGTTTTTCTCAGTGTGCTTTGTGCAGAGGTAGTGTGCTAGAAATGTATCAAATATCAATTAAACAAAGTCAATAAATACTGTTGACAGATATTCTGATTTTTAAGAAATTTCTTTGGGACACAAAAATCAACTTTTCTCAAATTTCAGTTCAAAGCAATAACACAACAACTTTATATTTTCTTCCCTATTATATTTTGTGTTGAATCAACGATTTTCAGAATTTGATTAAAAAACATTAAGGACGGGTTGTTTCGGATAATTTGAACATTTCTTCAAATTTCAAAGTTAATTTTCAAGTTCTGTGAAAGATTTTTTCAAGTTCTCTTTTTATTTCAGTTCTGTTAAGCAACTAGCCTATACTGATATAATAACAGAACTTGTATAGGACATTCACAGAACCCGTCAATGAACGTTGAAATTTGATGAATTGTTCAAATTCTCCGAAACAACCCGTCCTTAGAGATTTGAAAAGAAAAAAGTTCTTCCATTGAAAATATGAAGAAAAAAAGTTTTTAAAATATGTTATTTCGATGTTTTATTAAAGGTGTATTTTTTTAATTTGAAGATGATCTTCCGTTTTACATAATTACTTAATCATATCATAGCTGATGCTGTGAATGTGTTTTCCTTCGAGAAAAGACACCAGAGATTTATGGCTTCGAGGGGGGAAAATTTTAAAAAGTTCAGTGGTTCGTGGGCCTCGGATGGAACAGATAATAAATTCTAATTTCCAGTGTACAATGTACAATGTACTGTATACCGGGAGAGAGTGCACGCGGGATCGTAAATACTAGACACCCGCATCTCAGCTGCGAGGCGAATACCGAATATTTCACTTGGCGCTGATGAAAAGAGGGATGAACTACCTGGTCATTGATACCCTGGCAGTCAGTTGTTAGTTACACATTTGATGTGGAGTTGGGATGACAAGAATTCTATGTTTCGTTATCTTCCCGTTGAAACCTCGTGTCTGTATAAAAGAACAGAGTGGATGAAAAACGATTGGAAATGAATGGAGAAATATTACGTATTTTTATCTTTAAAAATAAGTTTTTTTTAACATCTTTCCTTCGATATTTTCTCCAAAACACTTCAAAAATATCCTACAGCTACAATATAATTTCTTTAAAATGTTACATGATTAGCCCAAATATGATATTCGTGTATATTTTTTAACTCTACATTTTCCCAATATTTTACATAGTACATTTAGCACACACGTACAAATAGTATGTGGCCAACTTCACCCTGTGGAGCTTTTTGCGGACAAAGGGGTGTGTACTGTGTATTTCACTAAAATGTACTGCACTGAAAACCAGCTGCACTCCGCCCAAGAATAATGTGAAGTGCAAATAGTATGTGGCCAACTTCACCCTGTGGAGCTTTTTGCGGACAAAGGGGTGTGTACTGTGTATTTCACTAAAATGTACTGCACTGAAAACCAGCTGCACTCCGCCCAAGAATAATGTGAAGTGCAAATAGTATGTGGCCAACTTCACCCTGTGGAGCTTTTTGCGGACAAAGGGGTGTGTACTGTGTATTTCACTAAAATGTACTGCACTGAAAACCAGCTGCACTCCGCCCAAGAATAATGTGAAGTGCAAATAGTATGTGGCCAACTTCACCCTGTGGAGCTTTTTGCGGACAAAGGGGTGTGTACTGTGTATTTCACTAAAATGTACTGCACTGAAAACCAGCTGCACTCCGCCCTGAATTTTTGAGGTTTTCACACAATTTCACTGAAATATACTTCTACAATGACACGCAATGGTGAAAAAACACTAACGCCTTCAATCAATCGCACTGTTATTTTTATTTTAAAATAAAATATATTCATATTTTCAGTTAGAACACAAAACGACATAATGTTCAATGATGAAGCACATAGAGGACAACGGAACCGGATTTTGAACCGGATGGCAATGCAGTTCCAGTAGAATGCAGTTTCTTGAACAATGCCAAACAGATGGATGAAAAACTCATGTATAATATTAAAACATACATTTTTTTATGTTAACATCGAAATAAGTTTCAAATGTTATTAAATATATGCATTCCTTCGTGAAATACCTATATACCCCAGGAAGCAAAATAACAAAACATATAATTGTTTTAAGAAATATTTGCATTTCTTCATGAAATACATATTTACCCTAGGAAGCAAAATAACAAAACATATAATTAATTGCTTTAATAGATATTTGCATTTCTACATGAAATACACATTTACCTCAGGAAGCAAAATAAATACACATATAATTGTCATATAACGATACATATATATTTTATAATATATTTCGTTCGTCAGAATATGTAAGTTTTATATTGAAAAATACATTTTAATGTCCAGAAACATAACTGCAATTTTTAATTAGCTAATTTAAGATGTTCGGAAAAAAAGAGGCGTAAGAACCGTTTTAGTAGTTCTGAACAAAACACTGCAAAATATTGTATGCACTTTTTGAAAATTAATCAAACATAATAATATAAATTAACAGTTCTGTAAACAGTAGACACTTTGGATAAAAACATATTCAACAAATAAAATAAACCAGTAGTTCTGTAAACAGTACAAATCGTGCCAAATAATATGTTTCTAAAGTCCTCTTATTTAATAAATCAAAACAAAAATTACCTCTAAAACCATAAGATTTGTAAGTAGGTACTTAAATATCTTCCTACGTAATTTTAAACCATAAATATTCTCGGTAACACCTTTTTTTATTTCAAATAAGGAAATATACAATTTCTCCAAAGAAACGCCACCATTTCAATGACAATGCTTTTTTATTTAGTTTTTATTTTTGTAGCTCATATATTTAAAAAAAAAATTGAGATATATTATCATAATTATCTATTTTGGTTCACATCTCAACAATAAATAAATCTATCCGTACAACTTTATTATTATATATAGAATTTTAAAAAAAATCTAAGATTAAGGGTCTAGTTACAATATCATTTGTTCCGTTAGTATGACATGAAAGATAACTCAATAACAAGTCCGATTGGTTCAATCATCCAAGGCTTGACTTGAACCACAGGTGTACAGTATATTTGTGGCAAATGGAATGTGAGTCCTTGTGGTCTCGAGCGCCTAATTTGTGAAGAAGGCTTTTATTCACATTGGAATTTCCGTATGCTTTGTTCCATTCCACTTGGAATATATAATTACAAACCCAACGTAGACAAATTCCCGACATTCATTCCTATCCTGTCAATTTCCTGCGTACTCCCCTCACTATACAGGGTGTTAAGGGACGTACTTGACTTACTTTAACCACTGATTCCTGACATTAATTGGAGTATGTCAAATGAAAATCAATATGCAGTAAGCAAGTACGTACTTACTTGAAATTAATATCTGAATGGGTTTAAAAACATTTGTATCATGAATTATATTTTTTCATAATCGCCCAACAAACGCTCCCTCGCTACCCGAGTAAATATTCAAAACCTCTCCGTGGCATATCCCCAAAAATAAATATGCAAATTACAGATAAAAGCACAGCCAAGCCACACGTCTTAAAGATTTTCCATTTATGAAGCCTCAATAGGGTTGGCAGCCACCTCTCAGGATAATCGCCACATCCGGAGGAAATAGACTTTCGTCTATTGTGGTAGCAAACTTTAAGCTTTCCACCCTCAATGGGTTTATCATTCAAAGCGGCAAAATATATTAGAAATTTTCCGTGTGATATAATCCGCGGCCAAACTTTAAACGTATTTCAGAAGATATGAACATTCACTAACTTTTGCAACTTTTGTAACAGTCAAAACCGAGGATTATCGAGACAATGAGGATGTCTGGAGGAACGCTGTTAGTTATTACAGCAGCGGTTAGAGGAGTACTAAGCTCTCGACGTACGGGAACTGATTCATTCAATTAAAGTGATCGAATAGCTTTTAAAAATCGGGTTAAGATTTATCGAGGAGGTTATCCTGTCACCTGTTACGTTATCCCAGAAATATAAAATTAAATTCACCGTTCCAGCGATGTTCGTGTGTACTATTCGTAGCACTATTTTCTTTATTTGGATCTGTGAGTTTGCACGCGATATTTTATTTGAATAAAACTTCGGAAAAATGTTTGGTTGATTCCCGAATTTATGACTTCAAAAGACTATTCCGTCTGTGTGCGATAATTTTGTGTTCTGTGGATTAATAACTGGCAACGTATCCATAGCGGTAACCGAGCGGAACTATGGACTCGGTTATAGCACGCGATTTGTTCATGCCACTAAATATTGTCAAACAACAAAACATGAAATGATGTCTGTGTAATTCGTGTTGGGGTGTATGTAGTTGCTGAGGGCATAGGAGTGATTAATTCCTTGTACTTTTCAGGCAAACGAGCAAACATTAACTTCTGGTACAGGTTACATTACATTTGTAGAGACAAACAAAACATGTTTCGATAAAGTTTGAATTGAGTGTTTAGGGGAAGACGAGCCTTTTAAGATTCGGGCCTCTAAGCGTATTGGTTTTTCAATGCCTTTAAACTTGTTGAACAGTGCCCAGAGACAATAATACTTGGATGACTTGAATAGCGCCGTTTTTGTGCAAAAACACCTCAAGGGCGCTAAAAGATACTACAATATATAATATAGAAAAGTTCTGAATGCTTTCGTCCTCAAATGACGGTAAATACGTTAACTGGATTAATAAGATATATTCAGCCAAATTAATTGGCCCCGTTTCTTACTGTCCGCGGGATATTGTAACCCCGCTGAACACATTATAGACAACAAGTAACCATAAATTTCCGTTCGAGGACTTTCAAATGAAAACATTTCTAGTTAATGTTATGAGTCTGAAATTAAGAATAATGAGAAAACAGACGATAGTTTTTAAACTAGTATTTATGTGAACAATCGAATATTCTCTAATTTTATAAATCAAAACCAAAATTTCCCGTGAAATCATAAGATTGTAAGTACTTAAATACCTACCAACTAAATATTATAAAACATATTTTTAGTAAAATTTTTAAAAATATCCAATAAGGAATTAGACAATTTGTCCAAAGAAACATCTCTCTCAATGAAAAATATTTTTTCAAACTTTCTTCAGCACCTACCACAATATCGAAAAAAATGCGAATAAGAAAGTCCAAATACGCACGTGGAGTTCACATTTGAAAAAAAAATGACAGAGTCATTGAAACGGCCACCATCTTGAAACGAAAAACACATGCATATTTACAGATGAAATGCAAAATGGTCGAGTTAAAGCAGAACTTCGCTACGGTTTGGAAAATAGTTAAGTGGTGTAAATTTATATCGCCAATTTTTAAACCTCCTTTGTCCACCGTTAATAAAGTAATCGATGAAAATCAGTAAGTCCAATTAGAGAACATGTAATACGAGGCAATAATAAGACATATTGAGTAGTTTGTTCTTACCTTATGTCCGGTTCGGGGGAGCCCCCCACGCTGGAGCAATTGAGCTTCTGGTCGCGCCCCTCCGTGGCCTGCACGCGCGCGCCGGGCCAGATGTGCGGCGGCTGGGGGGCCGTGAGCACGGTGAGCGCGTACCCTTGCGCGTGCACGCTCTGCCCGGATCCGCCCGCCTTCACGCGGCACTCGAAGCGCCCGTTGTCGCGCTCGTAGGACGCGTTGGAGATCATCAGGTCGTAGCGGCCCTGCTCCGGGCGGTAGTCGAGCCTGCGAATTAAACAAATATATGTTTTATGGTGTGAGGTTAAAGGGAGTGGGAGAGAGGTAAGAGGAAGGTTGGGATGTATCTGACAATTGAAATCTAGTCACTAAAAGCTAAAGCCATTTGGAATTATGGTCTTTCTCCAGGCGATATAGAGAGCAGATTTGCATGTATTCTGGGGACGTTTAATGCGTCACATTAAATTCCTATCCCTATTATTAATGTTATTTTGTAATTCGTCGTGGATTTAAATAAGTAGAAAAATCAAAGCTACACAATCACTATACTACACATACTTGAAAATTTATTGTATCGAGTCAAAATTTCGCTTTTCATACAGTACAAATTTAGATTATCTCCCTTACAGCCTACGACATACATATTTATATAAATATCAGTTGAAGTTTACTATAAAACGTCAATTTTTATGAAGAGAAATCGCTCAATTATTGTAAGATAAATTAACGAGAGTTTAATTTATTGAGGGCTGTCAACCAACGGGTCGGTAAGTAATCGATAAAAACCGGGTGTTGTAAGGAAACGGTATACCGAGAGCCCACTGACCCATATATTTGTATGGGGGCCTGCGAACGGATCGGGAAGCGACGTTTACAGCTAGATATATATTCCCATATATATAGAGCAAGCGGTACGTGGTTGTCACCGCCGATATCACAAAAAAAACTTATAATAATCATTTTTACAATTAAATTTATTTTAGTTAAATAAAGTTTTTTAAATATTCTTACGAATTTATTAACTGTCTCATTAATAATATCACAAAACATTCTACTTGTCACTTGATGATTGACATGACACACAGTTTACATGTTTCTCATATTAGTATATTAAATTACCTGTTATAAAAGTACCCTTATAATAGTACCCGTGAGTCAATTTGACAGATGTAAAGGCGAAAACAGAAATCTACAATATCGAAAATTTACTAGGCAAAAAGCTACAAAATTATTACTTGACATCTGCCGTGTGCTAAGACCATGCAGTACGAATCGCGGAATATTTCCCGCACCCTCACAGCACTCGATTTATGTTGATTCCTCAGCGACCCGTGGGACAACCGCATTAAACACTTTCGAGTTCATATTTCACAAGATTGTCACGGTAAAAAAACTTTCCAGTACCAGTAAAAAGTCGTATTTAGACTAAAATTGATTTGTGGATCAACGTGCATTCATGACAAGTATGTATAATAAGACAAAGATAAGTCCTATCTAGACTCAAATGTATTTGTGGATCAACGTGCGTTCATGACAAGTATGTATAATTAGACAAAGATAAGTCCTATCTAGACTCAAATGTATTTGTGGATCAACGTGCGTTCATGACAAGTATGTATAATTAGACAAAGATAAGTCCTATCTAGACTCAAATGTATTTGTGGATCAACGTGCGTTCATGACAAGTATGTATAATTAGACAAAGATAAGTCCTATCTAGACTCAAATGTATTTGTGGATCAACGTGCGTTCATGACAAGTATGTATAATTAGACAAAGATAAGTCCTATCTAGACTCAAATGTATTTGTGGATCAACGTGCGTTCATGACAAGTATGTATAATTAGACAAAGATAAGTCCTATCTAGACTCAAATGTATTTGTGGATCAACGTGCGTTCCGGGGCTATGAAATGCCAAGACATGAATCAGGTGAAGGTAGGTAAAAAAATATTAAAATTTTATACACTTTTTTCCTGAAAAGGGGAAATTTCGTTGCCATTAATTTGATGTATCGCGAGAGGGATTTGAGTACGGCAAAAGTTATGCAAAAGGATGTCCGAAGAGAAGTATAAATACACGATGACAACAGTTGAGTTAATAAAGGAAAGAATTTATTTACCTGGGGAGACCTTTTTCCAAGCAACGAAAACAAGGAATGGCTTTATCAAGTGAAAAATAAAGGCATAGATTGTGTACCTGCTAACAATGGAAATCCTATAGAAATACGCGTATCTTTGAGTTGGATCTAAATTACAGTCAGAGCTCCGTGATTATATTCACAGTCACTGCAACCTTATTATATACCTACCTACGTATTTCCAGTAAGATTGGTGCCCTAATAAAACATCAAATTCTCACTTATTTAGGGAGGCCAAAGGGCGAACGGTTGCGGAGCGAGATCACAAAGAGGTTGATGATTCTGCTACATCACCGGGTTAAATTACCTTTATTAAATACCCTTTTTAATATCTTGGAATGAATAAAAATTAAAGCTCTTAGTTTGAAATAAATTTATACATCATTTTTTGGTATTTTTGTAAACATTTCAACCCCCGCAGCACGTTTCGAGTTTTCCGGTCCGAAGCCCATAATTGCCTAGTTGAGATTAGGTTTACAATTAATTATGAAACAAAGGATCGTGGATTAGCACGCCGCTATATAATATGGGTACATTTTAAATACCAAATATTCGGCTTTTGGTGTCGGTGTGTTATGAATAATGGATTTGACTCTATTTCATTTTATTCTTCTATCCGTGTTTTTGTACTCCGCGTACCACGTGCTGAGGATGTCTGATTCATGAATTTTAAAATAAAACAAAAGCGTTACATATTTTATCCAGCTAGGAAACATATTATTTTAGAAAATTCACGCGTGTATCCAGGAAAAGGAAATAGCGGGGCGGTCCCGAAACAAGAATTGAACATTTCTAAGGCGATTTGAGGAGAACTGAATTAATACGTTGTTTGAACCCGTTTCCAGTTCCACGTTCTCGCGTTGTTTATAAGGTACCATTTATCATGTGCCGAAGAGCCTCTTCACTCCTCATGTACTCCATACGGCAGATTACGCATCGGAATAATAACACCCAGTTTGCTTCGTTGTTAGTTCGGAATAAAACATTGCTGTTTCACAAAAAAACATATTCTTCGCAAATTTAGAAATGTACACAAATATGAAATGTTCTGGAACAAATGATATGGCTGAGATCAAAGATGAATTTCGTGGAAAGAAAATAATTGTGATAAAAATTTCGCCTGTGAAATGTCACACCGTTCCAGGCTGTCAAAAAGTTAGACATTAATAAAGAATACTGACTGGGAACGTTTTACCGATGGCAGAGCTAGGCCCAATATTGGGGGCGTCCTTCGGCGAAAATTCTCGGAATTCATAAATTCTACGGCCTACATTAGACGGCTGTCAAAAGCCTGCAATTAACTATTCCAAGCATTCTCGGGGAATTATCAACAACACTTGTTCCTTGGAATACCATAAAGTTTATTAGAATAGGAATGGAGAATGGAGATGCCCCGACCGAGAGGAAATTATAATGAAATTTTTAATAGCTTTCACGAGAGACGTTTAAGAGAAGCCGACGCATATCAATTGATTCCTGTTCCAATTCACGCCATTCTCCATACTCTTCCATTCTCGTCTTTAAATTATTTCCCTCCGAAGAAAAGCTCAAGTGGCGGACTACGCATGAAATTTAGGCGCGATTTCGTTTTGCAGGCGATTGATGCCAAATAGAATTTCACCAAAACTTGATTAAAACACTTTATTAATATTGAGGGAGAACTAACTTAATATATTTAAACGATTTTTGTAATTTCCCATCTCTTTGATATTCAACACGATTTTCCTAAAAAGACGTAAGATCATTTTTCAAACTTTGGCAGTGAATTCATTAACTTTAAAAATATTATATTCGCTTCTATTTTGGAAAAAAAAATTATCGACTTCCAAAAATAAAACTTTAATAGCTACGAGTTTGAATGAAAACTCTTAAAAATATATTATTTTTATTTTTTCGGAATAACTTTATTGAGTAAAACCTCAAATTGTAATATTTAATTATTGAAAACAATATTAGCGATTTCTAAACGAAAATCTGAAACAGAAAAATCAGAAAAGGATACGGTCACATCTATCACGTGATAGATGTGACCGTATCCTTTTCTGATTTTTCTGTTTCAGATTTTCGTATTATTATTATTCTGTAAGCTTTTCAATTTACTTTTCATGAAAGTATATATAAACATATTTCAATTAATCAATGTGGAATGTTTTTGATTTGCGGCTTACTTAAATCATGGATTTATTTACACATGTTTGGGCATGTAGAGCGAATGAGCGAAGAAAGGAGTGTAAGGAGAATATACGATGCAAATGTGAATGGTAGCGGAAGTCGGGGACGCCCGAGGAAGACATGGCACTACCAAGTGAATCAGATACTTGAGTCGGGCCATGTCAAGAGTCAGAACAATGGCACAGTATGTATGAGACGATGTATGAATGTGAATGAGGCAAGGAGTGTGTGCCAAGACCGAGTTGTTTGGCGGTCCGTCCTCTCCGCATATCCCTGCGGGGAAACGGCGTGATGGTTAGTTAGTTTATTTACATGAAAACCTCAAAAGCTCAATAGCAAAATGTGAGGATAAAGCTTAACGAGGTTGTATTTAATTAAGGTTGAAATGAAAAAAATGACCTTTCTCTGTAACTACTTTTCACTTTCAAGAAAGACTAAGATGGGTTCATATTTAGTCGCAATTAAAAAAGAAGAGAACATATATAGAAAGGAATAAAACGCCGGTTTGTTTATATAAACATTTCCAATTAACATAGACTTTAAGCAGACACCGAATGTTCTCATTTAATGTGATTTTTCAATAGGTTTTATGCGCGTGTTTGAAAAAGCAAAGGCTCGTTAAAGTGACAATTTAAAATCATTTTGGTTGAATTTTATCACTCAACTATCAAGTATTAACAGTGTGTTGATTACAAGAAATTGAATCAATATATCAATTGATTTCCCGACATACTCCAATCTTGGCTGTTGAACAGGTAAGTACCTTGGTAACGGTTGTCCTAGGTAGGTAATCAGGACAAATAGAGATATTTTCTTTGCTTGAGAGACCCGGTACCGTATCGAGAATGAAGTGGACCCCGTTCCAATTCCGGGAAAAAAGCCATTATGTTGGAATTTTCAAAAGAGATAAACTGTTTCGCATCTTATACACCGTTCTTCGTGCAATCTTGTCAGTAAGCAGAGTCCCATCTCCATCTCCATCCCGGCCTGGGTAGAGAGAAAAGGCATTCTGCTTGGTTTAGCGACCACAACGGGGCAGGTACCAGCAACCAAATACCATATGTATACATCTCGGGATTACATTATTTTACCTCTGGAGAAAGATCGGTTTTCAACAAGCTTTTCCGACGTACAATCATTACTTTCGTATTATTATTGGCCACTCGATATTAATTACAGCAAATTGAACCTTCGAGAATATCCTTCACACTAACTCCCAACGCTGACAGAGCTTAATAACCTACGAAAATACGAGTTTTTGTCATAGGAAAAGAGGAAATCAATAAATATATCTTTCTCATTCGATTCAATACGTCATTAAGAGGGTGGAAAATTACCTACCGGGCGATTAATCTGAAAGGCCGATATTTCACGCGAAGAAAAGCCCTAAAACGAGCCACATTAAATCATTTTCCTTTACGTATTTTCATTAGTTATAACTTCGATTTTCGCGTGCTATGATGACATTTGTTGTATTTCAGTAATAATTTTCAGACGTCTTTTGAAATGAATACAATGAAATTATTTTTTATCGAAGACAAGTGTACACGCAGGTTTAAAATTAATTGGAGAAACGCTATACAAAATGATAATACTGAAAACTATGATACGAAGCTTATGTACATTCGTAACATCATTAGCTGGTAAGTTTTTTAGATTCTCACGGCCAAAAGCATTTTTGTTGTTTGTTTTTGGGGTGTTATGCCGTGTTGCGCTAACTCCTTCTTTAGCCGACGTTTCGGACAGCGTTGCAGTGTCCATCATCAGGGCAGATCCGGTAGATCCGAAGATGTGTGATTTTTGGTTGTCGAGTTTGTGCTTATTTATTTGTGGCCTGGGCCCATCCAAGTGCGAAATGCCAACGGAAGTGGCGACATCTTGTGGCGAATTCTGAAAGCTCAGTATTTATGTTAGCCTGGGTCCCGTCCAAGTGCGAAATGCCAACGGAAGTGGCGCCATCTTGTGGCGAATTCTAGAATTAGAAAACCGATTGACAGCGATTAGAGTAGATGTACCCAGTATCAAGGTATAAATGCAATGGTTTTATATTGTGTTATTATATGGTATTGGAGTATACTTAGACATGTTATTTGCGTTTAGCTTTGGTGTAGCCGTCAATTACCGGATACCAAGAGCTGTTGAGCTTAGCTCCGTCGTCTCTATTGATATTAAATGGATTTTTGTAGATTTCAATTGCCTCCATAATCAGGCGTGATCTATAAGTTAAAAAGAAGGAGTTAGCGCAACACGGCATAACACCCCAAAAACAAACAACAAAAATCATTAGCTGGGTTCATATGATTGCAAATCCAGCTATCGATCGTTCCAAAAGAAACTTCATTAAGTTCAATGGGAGTGGCTAGAAGATATCAAGTAAAACAATTGACTTAATATAATGACCGATTAGTATTTAATAACCGTTAACGAAACAGCGCAAGGCAGGTAAAGGCGATGGCTTCGGTCTTAGTTTCCTTGAGATGCAGCGTCGCTCGCAGTTCCGATCAATTCACAATTCACGCCAAATAAGACCGATAGATGTCGTTAATTCAGCTAACGGTAACTTGCCGGCGGCTCCGAGGTCAAACGCACGCAACTCCTTCGTGGCTAGCGGGCTAGCGGGCCAGCGGCTGCGGACGGACTCTAATACGGACTATAATACTCCCACTCCACCAGGTAACTTCTGTGAGTCTTCTCATTAAGCATTGCAAATATTCCCCGAACAGAGATCAGTTTCTAGAACAACTTTCAAAGAATATTCGAATGAATCCATTATTATACTCCGAGAACCCGATAAATTTCACGGAATCGATATTCGCAGAACGGGGGAAATTTTCATTGACTATAAATATAAAGCCAAAACAGAGAAATTGTTGTGGAAGCAAATAGAAATAAGAAAATTCTACTCGTAGCAGAGTATGAGCCAATCTAGGGAGATGTGATAAAACATTTTTCTATGAAATTGCGAAGCGAAGGAATGTGTCTCGATTATACGGAATATTCTTCGATGGCAAGTTCAAGAATTGTGTTTGAGAGATGTTGCAAGATCACAACCGGACTCGAAGTGCCTATAGCCGCCTGCCATGGGTGTTCCACTTACCAAACCGGTAGTCGAGGGGTATCCAGCTTCCCATTCCCTCCTCAATCCTCAAACTGACATGAGAGGCAAAACGCGAGGTTCAGATAAAATAACTAAAATTTTGTTTAATAGTTAGGATGATGAATATTTAACACCTTTTTGTGGGTGGGGAATTACTTTGTAGTTGAAGAGAAAGAACTCATTTATTTATATACTAGCTGAACCCCGCCACGCGTTGCTGTGGCTCAAACCGTCTGTGAAGAAGTGTATTTTGAAGACGATTTGGAGGCAGATTGCCAAATGTAATTTTTATAGAAAAAAGTTTTCAAAAATGTGCAATTGTTTCAGAAAAAACAAAGCTTTAATCTTAACTATCATCAAGAAATCAACTTTCCATTTTGAAATTTAACTTAACTATCAACATGAAATCAACTTTCCGTATTGAAATTTAACTATCAACATGAAATCAACTTTCCAAATTGAAATTTAACTATCAACATGAAATCAACTTTCCAAATTGAAATTTAACTTAACTATCAACAAGAAATCAACTTTCCATATTGAAATTTAACTTAAATATCAACATGAAATCAACTTTCCGTATTGAAATTAAGGAACTTAAAGGTTCCAATGGGGAACATTATACTGAAGTTTCTTTCTATATTAAAGGAAAGCGGCCTAAAACTTTACTTATGAAAATCATAATCACCTTAGCTTTAAGAACTTTGTTACACATGCGTAGTTTTAACATAAAATATATATTATAGTTGCGTGGGTTCCTAGAAGGTTAGTTCGACTTCTCGTAGTTTTGAAATGGCCACATAGAGGCAAGATTAAACCGAAAATCGTAAACAATTCTATTTGATGAGATAACATAGGGAAATTATTTATTCGAGCGAGAATAATATTACAAACAAGCAAATTATATGAAAGATTTAATGACTCGTGTAATTATTTAATTCTTTAACGACATCTTGATGATATCCACATAAAACTGACGATAAATAACGTGGGTACGGTGATAAATAAAACACATGATATTTTTATACTCCACAAAACATGCGTACTAAATCTGTTGTGTAACGTAATAGAAAATTTAGGCAAATTTATCGCTGTTGCCCTTTAGAGACGTTAAAAAGAAACATGTTGCGAAAGCCGTTTATCTGTAATTATACTTTCTGAATAATGTATGGTGGGTAGGTACCTAGGCGTTTTGTACAAGTTTCGTTGGGTTTAATCAGAAATTCCCAACATTTATGTGGTAAATTGAGATACTAACTGATATCTATTAATAACGTTTAAAATGTTGCAAAACACATTGAAACTGTCATTTTAAAAGATGGTATTTTTTTAAATAAACAAGTGAATTTATGAAGACTTATAATTAATCGAAATTATTAATTTGAAAAATGTTAGGTTAAGTTTCAAAATGATACCGTATAAAGCATATGTCCTATTTTTAAAACGATTACAGATAATTATTAGTAACTAAATACGTAATTATTAAACATGCCATCTCATTTTGTAATAACCAAGTAGATATCTACCACCTACCATATTCTAAGATTCGGAAATTCAAAAGAACCGCAAAGATCTATCAAATGTATATGACTTTGTGAATCGCTGGTATAAACGAGTTGGCACTAAATGACGGCCGCATCAGGTTTTGGTAACCTCTAGCCGGCATCAGGCACCTGTTCGCCAATGAAGGTGGGCCGCCCCGCGAGAGGCAGAGGCCACGATGTCTCGGAGGCAGAGGCATTCGCCCGAGGCCCTGCGCCCGCGCCGGTCAAAGACGCGAGACTTCCATTTCCCCAAAGCAACACACATCTAATTATTACTAATAAGTAATCACAATGCACCCACAAGAAGGAACGATACATTTTAAAGCGTTCAGATACGATATTTTTACACGCGGATGAATCACTCGTAAATTTTAATGTAAAATGACATAATCAGAAGGAAAACATTGGATGTTTAATTTTTCGGGTTCTGAGCTCAGCTATGCTAAAGTATTGTGCCACGTTGATTTTTTTATCATAGAGGTGTAGACTAGCGCAGACCCGTGAAAAATTACGTTTTGTAAGAAGAAAGTGTATTATAACTAAAATTATAAACTTTAAAAATATTGTCACGGGTGAGAACGCCGAACAACTACTTGAAAGACAACTATGCTGACCATTACATCAACTAATGTAAGAATGGCAGCGTAATTGCATTATAACATTATCTAGGCTGAAAATATAAGAATTTAGTTGTTTTGAATTTTAGAATCGTACGAACGTTAGAAATTATATTGTACAATACTATTTTGTTTCTCAGGAATTTCAATTTTAATATGTTGTGAACGTTAGAAGAATTTCAAATTAGAAATTTAATTTTAGAAAGATGTTGTTTAATACTACTCTGTATCGTGAGGAATTTCAAATTTGAAATTGAATTGTAGAATGTTACGAAAGTTAGAAATTATATTGTGCAATACTTTTTTTGGTTCCATGATAACTCAACACAGTGACAATTCAACACACTTTTAAAAAGTGATATAAAGTCATTAGAAACGATGAAAAAAAAAATTTTTTTTAACCTAACCTAACCTACATTACCCAGTTAATAAAGTTTTTGTTTCATCACTTTCCATGACTTTATATAACTTTTGTGATATGTGATGAATTATCATAGTGATAATTTATCCGGACACATTCTCCTTCCTTCGATCATTCGCTCTCTTCGCTCTACATGCCCAAACCATCTAAGCGTCTCTTTATTGAACTGCGCTCAGTCCATCAATAATAATAATAATCGTGGTTATTCAACTTATTCATAATAAAAAAATTAAAATTAAAGGCAAACTTATGTTTACGAGACAAGGTTTTTATGCAAATCACATATAGGATAACACTATAAAGGATAAAAAAATAAGCCGACGTAGCACAGTGGTTCCGTGCACATGATCGGCAATCATAAGGTGCGGGTTCAATTCTCGTCGGCGGCATTTATTTTTTCTCGGAGAATTTTTTTATTTATATCTGCGTTTCAGGCTAATAATTATTGCTTATAATAATTTGTTAAAAACGTTTAAAAGTGAAATTAAAAACAAACATGTCCACATAAAAGCTTTTAGACGAAATTAAACTAGGTGTTTTGTTTTAGTATCTGAACGTAGTTTAAATGAGAGTTTAATACGAATATTCATAAATAACAATTTCAGGTAATCCCCGAGCTAAAACAGTCCATTGGTATTCACAACGCCCTTCGCGGCAAATCGCTTCATTTCAATCAATTTCCACCAAACTCCACGGTTATTGACTAATCTAAATATAACCAGGACTCGAACTATGGGAAACAATAAATGTGTCATCCCTGCTCAAACGAATTGGGTCCGATAAGCTCACCGGTCCCCGCGGTGCCCCCGAAAAACTTATCATCGTCATTTGTATCCAAGGGAATGTTTCACATTAAATGTCACTTACTGCCTCACTAAAAACTATTTTCTTATCATACTTGTATTACTGTTTGGAACGCAGAGAAAATTATATAATAGGACAACACCTCGCAATACCATAATTATAACTATCTATAATTTGTCTATTTGCACGCGGACGCATATGATTCTTGTCAGCCATAAATAACCAAATAAACCGCAACTTTTTGACAGCGATGGTTATTGCTAAAAAGATACACAGCAACGCCACTAGATGGCATTGTTACTTCAATTTAACATTCCTTATTTTTCTCCCGTGGTATTAAATTAAGGACCAATATATCAATTATCGATTTAAATCACCTGTAGTTAATGAATATTTGAAATATTCCAACTTTCGAGGACAGACGAAAAATAAATGACCTAACCTTATTATTAATTTCGAATTTGGGAGACGGATATGGGTACCGCCTCCCTGGGAACCATTTACTGCATAGCCAACACCTCCCCAAGTTTGCTACGTTTGGGCACTTAGCAGGAGAGCCCGGGTTCATCGGGTGAGGTGTGTTCAGATGTTGCCCACCACTGTAAATATAATCTCATTCCAACTATAGTTTGCATTTCCCAGAACAAAGTTTACATACTCTTGGTAACTAATATTTAAATGATATGGATGTATTTGACAATAATTTAAACTCGACAAACATCAAACGCCGAATGTGCGTACTACACGGACAAAAATGGTATTGCTGATTTATTAAGAATCTCTTGAAATTATTGGTGATTAATGTTACGAATTAATCGACAGGTTTCCTGATAAACTTTTAGTAAATTATGAATATGTTATCATGCCCTGATAATATATCGTGACGGAATGCGAAAATATTGTTCGAACATCATGATAATATATGAAGATTTTATCAGAAAACCTGTTAATTCATTCGTAAATAATGCAATCCCGTTTATAACCGGATTACCAATAATTTGAAGAGAAGAGAAATACTCATTTATCTCCGTGTATTTCTACCTAGAATAAATTATTTTTAACAACAGTTTTACACGTGTTTATTGATATTATCAATGATTTGGAGAATACTGGCAGATGGCATATTATATAGAATATAGGTAGATAAAAAAAATTAAACATTCCCTCAGTCTTTTCAAGGAAAGAGAGAAGTGAAACTAGGTACATAAAGATACCCAAGTTGTATAAGAGCGGAAAGAGACAAGAGGCGAGCAGTTCTCTTCCGGTCATTTGTATATTGGAATCGTCAAACGTTTCGCCTGTTTCTTCAGAGTCGAGATCTTTAAGACAAATTTATGTGTGTAGTATTCTTTATATAATTCTCGGAGAATGCTGTTAGGAACTAATGTTTGATAAATTTAATTAATTTAAAATTGTTGGTTCGAAGGCCTTTGATCTGTTGGAATTAATTCGTTAAAATATGTTGGTTATCTGATTGCGATTAAAATGATCACCGCAAAGCCGCAACAAAACCAAATCAATGCTGTTCAAAACCGAAATAATTTCAAATTCAAATTACGGCGCGCTGCGAATTTGTAAACGAAATATGTACAACAACTATAATAATTGAATGCCATTAGTTTTCGTGTGGGAAATGTAATTTCACCGAAGGAGATAATATTAAGATAAATATATCCTGAAAGGTTCGGGTCAAACTAGTTGCCTCCATAAATATACGTAATGAAAGTGCGTGAACTCGTGCTTTGGGTTAAATAGTAAAGGTAATAAATGTTCGGTGAAATGCGATATGACGAACAGACTGACAGGGGGTCATCGTACATCGGACGAGGGTTATGGTTAACAATAGCTTTAAATCTGGCAAGGAACAGGCGTGAACTAATAAAAGTGTGTGACTTCAAATAATCCGTGCGTCGGGGGTTTTTGTTTTTCATAAATCTCTTTCGACGCGTGCGTGGTACATACTATTGAACTCTCGAACATTTGGAAGGTATTTTGTTTGTGTGGAAAAAGTAGTAATCATGGTATCCTGATATGTTGGGGTAAATACGGCGAAAGGGATTAAACGATCTAAGGCTTGCCACCTAATCCGACCTGTTCAAGTAGATACTGACTAATCTAACGGGTATTTAAGTTTTATAGAGAAAAACCTACAAACAAAAACAGATTAGACAAGTGTTATTTTTAAATACCTACATACTTCTATTTGAATTTCACTTTTGTTTAGGTGAATGAATGAATGCAAATTTTGGAAGTAGAAATTAACCCACTTCCCCACATCCAGTAGAGCTGAAACGGCAGATAGACTCGTTGTCGATGACAATGCATTACGTTAACTTTTAGCGGCAATCACCTGTACACACGCGTACATATAAGCATTACTCTGAAGTTAGATGACATTAGGGCAGTTAATATACGAAATAAAATTCGACTTTACCCAATCGGGATTCGGTTCAGTTGTAAGCGCGGTTGACTCCAAACCGCGCGGTCCCTGGGGAGGAAGGTTCAATCCTCATTCAAACCAAAAAATATAAATACATATTTTTTTTATTATCTTAATATATAAGAAAATCACGTGTCACTGTCTTCGTACACGCTAATCTCCGAAACCGCCGAATCCATTTCAATTAAAATTTGTCAATGTGTATGGTAAAAGGATAAACCTGTCTCGATACAGGTTTATCCTAGTGAGACAGACATCGAAAAAAAAACTGTAAAAAAACTTTATATTGATAATAAAAATAAAAATAAAATAAAAAAATGGTTGGTTTCAGCTTGAAACATATGATAGTTATGGACCCGAAATGTGGAGCTGTTGTCGAGATCTAATTATTTTTCAGCTTTATCACCCAAAAATACACACAACCACAAATTTTAACTTACCTATACCCCCCTCTCGATATTTATTAATGAAAAAATACAAAAAAAAATAGAATAGGGATAATAAATAAACTTTTAAGCAGACAGGTGGCAAAAAAGTTTTTTTAATAATCTAAATATAAGTACGGAAAACATTCAGTAGTTTGACATTTCCTTCACGCGTGAATCACCGGAAGCGACATGGAAGTCTTAGAAGACAGACTTGTTATTGTTTCCTGTTTTTTTCCGACGATTGACCTAATCCGCTACAGTTCCCGTCTTATGTGAACTTTGGCGTCGACGAAGTAAAAATATTTTTAGGAGGTATTAAATAAGACGCTTGCGTTAAAAAGGTACAAATATATATATATATATATAAAAAAATAATAATAATAAAACATAAGCTACACTATGTAATACATGTTTAGACTATGAAAAAATACATAATTACAGATAATCATCCAAAATCATATTTACCTAAAAGGTTCTTCTCACCTCCGTTTACAGTGCATCGTGACCTAAACCTAACCATTGCACCACTAATTATAATTGGTAAAATCGGTAGGCTGCGGCAGCGATAAATTTAGCAATTCGTCACTGCGAATTGATTTGTGTTACCAAACCTCGAATTTCACGTACATCAGTCAATTGCATTAGAGCCCCGCTGCATCTGCGATGATCGAGGGAAAGCAAGCATTACAGCTGCCGTCATAACTAGCCGGTTTTAGATGCATTTCACCGCCACTCCCGGGCTCCGGCACAAAACTTTCAAGCCCCGAGCCGATATATGGGAAAACAGATATGAATGAACCAGTTTTAATTATATTATCTGTGCAGTTATATATTGAATGCGATTGTAGAATGCACGTATATTTGAATAAAAAGCTAGAAAAACGATGCTTGATTGAAGCTGGATTGTAAAATAAAGGTTCAAAAGTTTCTGCTGTGTCAATGGAATGGATTTTTGGGTTAAAGTAGTAAATACGACTTCAGTAAAGAGGAATTTCGATACCCGACAGCAACTGCCAAAAAGTATAGATAGGTACTTAATTAATGTAATTAGATATATAAACAAATTTTACATTTTGCTATTACTAAGTTGTGCTGGTTATGGGTTTTCGTCATTTCATGCGACGATAAGCAAGTAAAAAATTATCGAGTTCTACAAATTGAACACTACATACATAAAAACAAATATGGACATAAGACACACGAAGGGCAGTCCATTTAAAGCGAGCTTTTAATTCCGTTGCGTATATAAAACGTAAAACCTAATGGTTGTTCCATGGCCATACTAGCGACCAACATACTATATACATACGCCACTAGTTAGAGGCCAGACCTTTCTAAGGTCATACTAAAATATCTTCCACCCTGGAATGATAGACGCTTAATCTCAAGTTCAAAACAATAGTAGCGTATTTATGACGTTATGAGAGGGTACGTATTTTGATCTGCTCGTGAAACTAAGGAAGGTATTATGAATTCAACATTTTTTAAGACATAGTACGTAAAAACGTTTGTGTTGTTACGAGTATGTGTTCATCAAACGGGAGTATGCAGATAAAACTGTTTACAGCCGCAGTTTTATGGCAGCCGTGGAATTGTGCATAAACAATGTCATTAGGAAGGGGGTTAACTTTAATGCTTGGACAGTAAAAAAAGTATTAAGTTTTTGGCAATCGTATTCGCTTGACCCTCTGGACTCGCGATCAAAACCTCCTCTTATGTAGTTATGTTTCCGATTAAATCTATGGAATTGTCATCTCTAATATCTATCTAAACATCAAGCCATTATTATGTGTATATTATTATGTTTTATATATTCATTAGTTAAGATTAAGAACCGTCCTCATTCTAGGCGAAATTACTGATATTGTGGGAACCGACGTTATATTTTTTAATAAGTAACAATATTATGTATATTTATAATTAGTAATAATATTATGTATACATATTTACATTGTAATTGAACAATATACATCCTGTTGACAAACTGCTTAATTGTAGTTTAACGTAATAATACTTTAAAGAGCAATAAATAAAAACCTTGTCTAATTTAATATACCTTGTAACTTGTGTAATAATGCATTGTGTATGTCTAAATAAACAAATGTGTTACATGTACATTACAATTATAGTATTATACAAGGTATCCGGTAACAAGTAGTATAAGCGGGAGACTGGTGAATCTACCTCACAATTGGGCAAATTTGAAAATTTGCTCGCTCGCCGGCAACTTGGTAGAGCCTTTTTATTAGTGTGTATTAACTGAAAAGTTTCACATATCACGTCACGCTCCTCGCTCCTCGACTCTACGTAGCGTAATGGTATACGCATTTACAATTGACTTCGGTCGAAAGGTTGCGAGTTCGACTCCCACCGGGGAGCATAAATAATATATACCAATTCATATATGGCGGAACTTTGTTGGCCTTGGTGTTGAGGTAAGGACTTTATCTCTTGTCTGAATTCTTGACACAATCAGTTCCATTTTTATACTGATACTTAAATTCAAAACAAAACCGAGTTTTAGTTTCACAGTTTCAATCACAGACAGACCCACAACCGAAATAAATATTATTGATGATGATGACTAGTTTTTATAACAAAAAATTCCATTAATAACAGGAAATTGAGAATATTTCATTTGAACTAATTCACATTCCACAATATTCTAACCGTAAATTCGGCTTATTTTCTTTCCCGAATTAGCATCCGTTTGTGGATTCCATATAACGGTGATAAATTTTCATTATCTCATTTAAGGGTAGGTTTTGAGACGTTACCCAATTGTTACAGCGTGAGAGGGTCGCCCCACCTCACCCTCCACCCCCTGGAGGCATCATATCATCATCAGCCTACGTGTGGCGAATCCAGAATACTACCTTCATGCGACGGAGCTCTAACTGCTAAAAGCGCAATCTTAAATTTGTTGAACTACAATTTTCTTTTAAATTGAATGAAAATGCTTAAAATGAGGGACAGAAGCATTTTAACTGACTTGATATTTCAATATAAAATTCTTTTTTTTTTATTTCTTTTTTTATTATCAATATAAAGCTTTTTACAGGTTTTTTTTTCGATGTCTGTCTCACTAGGATAAACCTGTATCGAGACAGACGGTTCTAAAGGTTGCATTTGATAGTCCAGAATTGCTTGCATTGCTTTCGGATTCCACTACGTAATACAGGGTTTTCCAATAAGAGGTGTTATTTTGAATAGCCCGCTATTTCGGTAGATGTTACTTTTGAAGCTGTCATTTTTTGACATTTGACAAGTAGAAACTACGCCATTAATCAAAATGGAACGATACACGCTTCAACAACGCATTGAAATTATTAAAATTCACTTGAGTGAATCAAATGCACATCATCTTGAGTGATGAGGCCCATTTCCACCTCGGTGGCTTCGTCAACAAGCAAAATTGTCGCATCTGGGGCTCGGAAAACCCAAGAGTTATTGTTGAAAAGCCTCTCTATCCTCAACGTGTGACTGTTTGGTGCGGTTTATGGTCCGGCGGAGTCATTGGACCTTACTTTTTCGAAAATGAGGCTGGAGCAACAGTTACGGTGAATGGATTGCGCTATCGAGAGATGATTAATGATTTTTTATGGCCGGAATTGGATGGTATTGATCTAGACAACGTTTATTTTCAACAAGACGGCGCTACGTGCCACACAAGCAACGAAACCATTGATCTTTTACGACTGAATATCAAAATAACACCTCTTATTGGAAAACCCTGTACTACAAATAGAGTTTTTTCTAATTCTGGGACTAATAAAGGAAATTAATTATACAAATTTATTTTTTTCACGGTGATTCTCCAGGTATCGTTCTCTGATAAAATAAACTAGATTTTAAAACTTACGAAGCCAAGAATCTAGCCTTATCACAAAGGTCGTTCGTCGTGAAATTGGTTAGAACTTCATCATATTAAGGTCGCATTACGCAAGCTCAATAGAGATGTTAGGAGTGAATTTTCACATGGGATTGATTGGTTCGGGATAGCTTTACTATCGGCTTAACTAGCGGAACTGCCCGCTGGTCGTTTAGAAATTACGCCACTGAATTATTAATGATACTTGTCCGATGTTCCAATTGTGGAAAATGGGGAGATAAATTATACAAGTGGAAGATATTTTATTATATTCGTCTTTAAAATGG
Organism: Hesperophylax magnus; assembly: GCA_026573805.1. Classification (NCBI taxonomy): domain Eukaryota; kingdom Metazoa; phylum Arthropoda; class Insecta; order Trichoptera; family Limnephilidae; genus Hesperophylax; species Hesperophylax magnus. The sequence continues at coordinate 1,094,690 of JAIUSX010000229.1, read as the reverse complement.
AACTTGGAAAATTACTTGAAATTTGTACTTTAATTACATCACAAAGCGTTAGGTTACGTTAGGGAATAGATGATAGCCAAAAATCGTTATTTATCATTAATCTCAAATCATATCCGATTAATATATAAGCTGTTTTTCTCGCCGTGTGTGTATCGTACGTAACATAAACACAAATATCGTACGTACCATAAACACAAGTATCGTACGTACCATAAACACAAAAGGGGATAAAAATAGGCTTTCTGTTACTTTTCACAAATTAACATTTTGGTTTGACATATATTAAGATTGATTCTGGGGCGCAGTTTAATTTAATATTTTAAAAATGGAATTCAAATGCACGACAAAAACGTAGTATTGACGATTATCGATGTTTTCTGTACTAAATGGAATAAACTCCACAACACATGTTAATTCATAGTGTGGAGAACTAACACGGAATAAAGTCAAGTTAAAAAAAAAAAACAAACAAATACCAGTTAATTTCTGAGGTAACTTTAAGAATTCTCAGTTCAAACACAGTCCCTGGTTTCCTCGGTCTGTGGCCACCCCAAGTGTGAATCTCGAAGGAACGTATGTACCTAGATGTTGGAAAGGGACTGTTTAAAAAGTAGATAAATTCGGTCCCTAATTTTGCCTCTACATAAAAACAGTTTCGGAAGCGATGAGAAATCGTCTATGAATTGACTTGCCCGGGCCGTAACGTAGAAATGAGCTGGAACCTCGCGCAAAGGGATAATATATTCAGTATCTTTATCCAGTTGACCAATGGAAGAAGTATAAACCTGCGATAAAAGCCCACTTAGGATCTTCTTTGTTCCTCTAATGCAATTTAAATAGATTGCCCCATATCGGAGAACTGCCTTCTACTTTGGAATATGCTTTGCATGAGAATACAGGAGCACAAAAAATAATTTACTAATTTTCTAGTATTCACTCCATACCTAATACTGAAAATTCAAAAGGAAAATAATATGAAAACCTTTTACTGATTGATTTCGGTAGAACATCGTCACAAATACAAAAAGTAAGTAATAAATTCAGAAGATCAGAAGGTTTATAAAATTACATTGGAAATCTTTTGTAAAAAATCTCATTATGTCAAATTATGAAACAGGAAAAACACAAAAGGGCATATCTTTGTCTCACGTGGAACAAAACATTTTGCATTGTATTATGTCGAATGAGCAAAACATTTCACTCGTCAAAGTATTTTCCAAAAGGGCTTGAAATTCAAAGCAATTTAAATTGATCGTGCTCCAATGCGATTTTGGAAAAGCTCAAAGAAAATAACAAGGTGACGAAAAATAAATTATTTGTATTGATAAATTATAAAACAACAGATTAATAGACCTAACTCATTTTGCCCTCGTAGAGCCTTGTGTCCTAAACGTCAGAATTTAACAATATTAATAACAATCCTGACACTTACTGCTCGGCGGCAAACAAGACAAATTCCACACTTGAATCAACAATGCTTTAGAACCTTTTCACAATAATACTTACTTAATGACAGAACGAACAATGTTCTTAAAGCTAAACGTTCAGGAGTTACAATATTCAAAGCTTTGTTGACTCAGGCGTTTGATTTCCGTCGGGTATCAAATACATTATTTGTGATATTAATGACGACAAATTTCGAATACGTATTTATGTACCTACGTCGATACAAAAAAAGAAAAGCCCTACCTGAATAAAACGGTATACAGGTTGTACAGCTAATGTAATTGAGGTGAATGAATAAAAAAGTTGTATTCAACATTGTCACGGGTTGTTTCAATTCTAATTCGATAAAGTGCCAAACATGAAAACATGTGTTTGTATTTCGGGGCTAACCTGCGTAATATTTAATGACTTTATCGATAGAGACTTTCAACAAAATTTATTAGATTATCAGATAAAACGATACATTAATATTTCCGGAACAAAATTACCATTTGCATAAGCTAATGCGAGAGATATTTTGGTCAAATTACCATTTTTTTCAAGAGCTGTCAGAATTGACAGATCATCTGTCACGGATTTCGTGAAAAGCAGTGACACGTTATAATTTTCCTATCAGAATATCACGATAAGAATGAAGGCGTAGGTGGCACTTTTTTCCCAGGCGAGTGGGGTAATATTGCTCGCTGTAAAACAAGCGAATGAAATATTCAGAGTGTTTTTTATTGACGACGCAGGAAGAAAGTTTTGACGTTCCATGTAAATAATGTGAGAGCTCTTTAGCCGAATCGATCACGGCCTGGAGAATGTTAAGTAATGTCTATATGTATAGGTATATTCTATCGACAGGCAAAGGCAGCACTGGATATCAACGGCTCATTCTCTTTCTGGAGAGAGGAATAAGCGACACATGTGTCAATCAAATGGCCAAATGCTAGAGTTTGCTTCTGGAATTAATGGTGCCATTTTGTATGTATTTCTCTCTGCTAGAAATGAGACTGATGCCTTTATATAAACTTATCGGAAAAAATAAACGGAATACTTCACGACAGACGGGAATTTATTTCATTTTATCTTATTTATTAATACGCTTTTTCACACGTTTATCTTAACCCTTTCAAATCCCGCTCTACTCTAGGTAATTGTATAATTAAAAGGTAATCGTTTGTTTAATTTATGTGAATAACTAAAAATTTGGCTCTTTTAGATGTTTTCTAAATTTATATGAAATGAAAATACAAACTTTGTAACACACCACTTTTTATTTGAATTAATAATGACAGCCAACTGGTTTTCGCTTATCTCAAGCTTCCTCAGGGTTTATTATATTATTATTATTATTATTTTTTTTTTTTTTTTTGTATTTCTTTGGCATTCACTATGTAACAATTTCTTTAGTTTTAAAATAGCTAGTTAATGACACGGACGTGTCGAAACCGGTCGCTAATTTAATAAAATCTATACGTAACAAATGTACATTGTGAATAATAAAACTTTATTATATTAACTAGAGTTAGAGTTAGTATAATTAGCCCTGACAAAGCTTGAGATAAACGAAACCCGGTTGGCTGTCATTATTAATTCAAATAAAAAGTGGTTTGTTACAAAGTGTGTTTTTTCATTTAATCTACAGGGTTTTCCAATAAGTGGTGTTATTTTGATATTAAATCGTAAAAGATCAATGGTTTCGTTGCTTGTGTGGCACGTAGCGCCGTCTTGTTGAAAATAAATATTGTCCAGATCAATACCATCCAATTCAGGCCATAAAAAATCATAAATCATCTCTCGATAGCGCAATCCATTCACCGTAACTGTTGCTCCAGCCTCATTTTCGAAAAAACAAGGTCCAATGACTCCGCCGGACCATAAACCGCACCAAACCGCACGAGGATAAGGAGGCTTTTCAACAATAACTCTTGGGTTTTCCGAGCCCCAGATGCGACAATTTTGCTTGTTGACGAAGCCACCGAGGTGGAAATGGGCCTCATCACTCAAGATGATTTGCATTACATTCACTCAAGTGAATTTTAATAATTTCAATGCGTTGTTGAAGCATGTATCGTTCATGGCGTAGTTTCTACTTGTCAAATGACAAAAAATGACAGCTTCAAAAGTAACATCTACCGAAATAGCGGGCTATTCAAAATAACACATTTTATTGGAAAACCCTGTATAATGTCACACCCAAAAGTGTTTGCTTCCTTCGAAAATATTTTCTAACTTTGTTTATGTTATGCCCCTTACGCTTAGCGCCTTTATGAAAATAGCAATGAGAAATGGACAACGTCATAATTATTATACATGGAAGCTCTTTTCTATTTCATAAATAGGAAACACTCATAAATAGTAGTTTTCCTGTGACAGTAATTACCATTGGAATAATTGGCAATAACAATAATAATAGCATTGCGACAATATTGACCGGATGATATTGAATTAAATCATTTCTAAATAATAAAATAACGGAAACCGGAACAATTGTTACGATGTACTGCAATATTAATTGTTTATTGAACGTCACCCAATATTCGATACACCAGTACTAATTGTTTTGAGGTCTTTCCGCAAACATCACATAATTTTTTAGAAATTAAAACCGAGGAGAAAGCATATTTTATTTATTTAGGACATCAGTTTAATAATGCATGACAACGTGAATTGGTTGCAATAAACTTGCCAAACTTTATAAATAGAGACATTTTAATCTCCTTCAATATTTATTTAGTCTGCCGAGTGTTAATTACAAAACTTTAATCAGGGTGGATTATTATTGAGATTGATTAGGATCAGCTGATATTTAATATTTGTTATATTGTTGCAACAACGCCCTTGAAGGTAGAAACACGTCAATAATTAACGTATGTAGGTATATTTTAAAACGATGGCACGTACATTGAACAAACACACCATGACGAATTACCGCTACAGATATAAGCAGAAAAATGAATTAAATACAAGAATTAGACCGAGGCCACCAAAGCAGCGTAGGATATTCATATCCTTTTGAGATGTCTTATCTAAATAATAATAATAACTAGCAATTGTTGTTTCTGATGCATCGCCTCAAGGCCGCTATAGAAAAATCCAATTACAGTTATAGACTTAAAACGAACTACGAGAATAGCGTACAATTTCACTTGAGTTATTACATGGCTACCTGCGCACAGCGCATTGCAAAATCCGCTCGGTCCAGCAGGATTAAAAACCTATAAATAAAAGCTATTCGATGCAGCGAGCTTTAGTGCGGGTTTAGTGCGAGTTTAGTTTTTAGTTCTAGCTTCTCTCGGGCTATAATAACCAATAAATAACTAATTATCGTTAATGTTTTATTATTTATTTATTTGATTTTTTGTCCAATAATAACTATGACGTGAGAAATTATAAAAATGAAAAACGAAAATACCTACAAACATAATAGTAAAATGATGAAAAACAGGACGAAAATGTAAATTAGGAAGTTAATGTTTTAAAGCCCGAAGGTTTTAACGGAGTCCGGCTTATCTATTAAACCCTCTATTATGATTTATTATACATCATTATTATTTATAATAATAATAATAATAAAAACGGCGCTATACAAATCATCCAGATTATATATTTATATTATATATAAATATATAAAACGGCGATATACAAATCATCCAGATTATATATAAATATATAATCTGGATGATTTGTATAGCGCCGTTTTTGTGCAAAATCATCTCAAGGGCGCTCTACAAATATATAATACATTTCTACAATTATCTATGCTATTACTAACTACATATATATTTTTTTTTTATTTAGTTACATTTTTAAATAATTAGGTACATGTAAGTTTTTAGATTTTCACGGCCAAAAGCATTTTTGTTGTTTGTTTTGATGGACACTGCAACGATGTCCGAAACGTCGGCTAAAGAAGGAGTTAGCGCAACACGGCATAACACCCCAAAAACAAACAACAAAAATTAGGTACATTTTTGTATGGCACATAAAAAAAATATATAAAATTAAAACAGATCATTGAAGTCCTCCTCACTAGGAGATCCTGGGCTGAGGGGGACTATATATGTTAGTATACGTTTTCAGCGACTAAGATGATGTTTTGAATATCTTAGCTAGTTCTTCTTCCGATATTTCCTGCCAAGATTTGATGTCCTTAATGTAGTTATTTTTTGTTTTCCTTTGTTTGATGTTGAGAAATATACAGTACCTACCATACTTACCTGGTAGGTCAATTGAGATTAACACTTAAATAACATTAATTAATTGTTTATTAGCGAAATTTAGATACAGGATTTAGGACATAATTGGAAAATTGAATATAACTGGACTTTCTCTTAGGAATGGTATATTTAATCAGGGTGGCCACAAAAAACGGATTTCAAAATTCCCTGATAATTCCAGGTTTTCCAGGCAGTTTCTATATTTTTCCCTGATATGTTTTATTTGGTATAAGGACATATCGTTCAAAATTTTATTTTTGAAACACGATTTTCATCTACGCCAGAAAATTAGAACAGATACATAAATAAAGGGAATTCCGTCATCTAAAGCATTTATTATTTCCTTGCACCACAATGATCTATTCAAAACAAAATACACTTATTATAAATTTATGATATTTCGCCTGAAGACAATTTGTGTACAAATGAAAAGACCAGAAAAAAATAGACAAATAAACAAAAGTAAGTACAGTAGAACCCCGATAATTCGAAAAAAACGCGTAATTCGAAATTTTCGCCAAAAAAATTTCCGCAGAAAAATTTTTTCATACAAAATTTTTTTTAATTCTAAATTCGTTAATTCGTAATTCGAAATTTATTTTTGTCCGCGCACGAAAATTTGTTCGTGAAATTCGAAAAAAATTGATTTTTGCGAAAATAAATCATAATATTTCGTAAATCTGAATCTAAAAGTCAGCCGTGGCGGTAAAACGCTGAAAAATGTATTTTTACGTGGTTATACATCGTCCTAATTAGTATTATTATTTTGTAAATCTGAATCGATTTACACTGGAATGTTGTATTTTTTCAAATTTATTTCGAATATCTGAGTTTGAAGGGCCGAGAAAATACGTTTTACGCGGATATATGTCGTAGTTTTACGAGTTTACACCAAATATCTGTATTTAAAGGGTCGGCCGCGACGAAACTCGGCCGCGAAATTTCGATTTACGCGTAAATGTATCGTATATTTACGAATTTATTTCGAATATTTAAATTTAAATGGCCCGCTGCGACGGAAATCGGCCGCGAAATCTCGATTTATGCGTAAATATATCGTATTTTTACGAATTTATTTCGAATATCTGAATTTTAAAGGGCCCGCCGCGACGGAAATCGGACGCGAAATTTCAATTTACGCGGAAATGTATCGTATTTTTACTAACTTTACTTCGAATATCCGAGTTAAAAAATACGGCGCGACGGAAATCTACGTGGGAATTCGTTAATTCGAAATTTGATTTTTGATGTCCCGTGGATTTCGAATTAACGAGGTTCTACTGTATTGACACTTTGTAAAAATGTTGATAATGATGATCTTTAAATTTTATTACGACCGTACTGGGTGTCCGACCCTTTTGACACTTTGTTGTAACTTTGCTAGCTTTTTCTTTACAGATTTCGCACCTACATAGTATAGGGGAAAAACCAAGGCGGGTGGTTTACGAAATGATTGTGTTGCAAGGGCTATTTAAGAAAATAATAATAAAAAAATATCTACTTATCTAGTTTGTCTTTGTCGGCATATCTTTTGTTACACACGCCGCAAGTAAAAGTAATAAAACACAACTTTGGGACTTCACAAATCGTAAATAACGAATTTCGTTTTATTTTTGGAATTCCCTGATATTTTAAGAATATTTTGAAATTCCCTGACATTTCCCTGATAATTCCCGGTTCGGTAAAATTCCCTGATAATTCCCGGTTTTCCCGGTTTTCCAGGTCTGTGGCCACCCTGTTAATTTAAGGTTATGACAGCTTAAAAAGGTAAGTCTTTAGTTTAGACCTGAATTCTGTTGGCCTTGTTATGGATCTTAGTTTCGGAGGGAGTTTTTTCCAAGCCTTCGGCCCAGATGCTCCGAAAGCGGGATTAAAAAAAATTGTATTTTGCTTGCGATTAGTTTCCATCAGTCTGCCTACAGCTGATGGTGTTGTTGATATAAGAGTTGATTGCCTCAGACCGGTGTTTTCCGAGACGTATAGTTTATCGATGTAGGGTGGGGCCATTTCATTGATGGATTTAAACACTATCCAGAACAATTTGTATTGGATTCTCTCAGGGCAATTAAGCCAGTGAAGATTAAGAAGGTGTTCTAAAATGTGCGAATATTTAGAAACCCCGATTATTAGCCGTGCTGCTGCATTAAACACTGATTGAAGTTTGTCAATTTGATCATTTGAAAGGCTGGCATAAATACCGTTGCAGTAATCAAGACGTGAGACTAAGTAAGAGTTGATGAGTAGTTTTTTTGCTTCTGTGGGAAGGTTTCTGTGTAGTCCTATTTATTTGACTTTTAGATGAAAAGTCCGAATCTAAATTGACACCGAGAAGTTTGACTGTTGTTTTTGGGATGATATCGCTGCCGAAAATAGAAACAGGTGAATCGTCTACGAAATGTTGACGTTTGTTTGTGGCCGCCCAGAGAAACTCAGCCTTAGATGGATTCAGCTTCAGCTTGTTTGAAGACATCCAACGAGTTATTGTTTCTAGACATGCGAATCTTGAGATTATTGATTACGTTCGGAGCGCAGTAAAAATAAACTTGCTGATCGTCAGCGTAGCAGTGAGACAAGAGACCAAATGACCCGATTATTTTGGCGACATCATTTGTAAAAAGGGTGAAGAGAAGTGGACCCAAAACGGATCCCTGGGGTACTCCTGAAGAAAGTGTTAGACATGAAGTGAGCGATTGGATAAATAGGATACCAGCCAATTTTTGATGTCGGAATTCAAACCAAATGTTTCCTCTAATCTCCTAATGAGGAATTCATGATCAATCTTGTCAAACATCTGAAAATTGACATAATGTGATATAAACTTACTTGTAGTTCTTGTCCAGGGGGATGCTTCCGATGGCCACATTATCGTGGTTAGAGGGGATGCTGCGCACCCAGTAGTAGGTGAGCGACTCCTCGGCTGAGGGGGGCGTGAAGCGACACTCCAGGGTCACGTCTTCCCCTTCGCGCGTGTCGCGCACCTCGTCCACGCACTGCCCGACTGCGATCAGGAACAAAACTGGAAAAACAAAAACAAAACAACAGTTATTTCATGAACATTCACTAATTTGTAGCTAATCAAAAAAGGGTTCCATGACAAAACAGAAAAGTTAAGAAAAGTGAACAATTTAAACAAATAAACAAACAAGATACCTAAACCTAACCTAACCCAGCCTAATCCAAACTGGCCTAGCGTAAATCTAAACTAAACTATGTAACCTAACGATCTTATTATAGATTTTCAAGGCCAAAAGTATTCTGTCCAAAAGTGCCCTTCATACGTTCAATGATATTTCTCTAAATTATAACTTTTCACAGCCCAAATTTATAAGTGGCATCATGTCAATAATATTACTTTGACGTGTCATCCGGTAATTATTGAATATACATACGACATATGAGACATAACAAGGAAACATATCATAGGGGTACCTATGATAATTATGAAATATTTAATCTTTACCTTGAAATATTTAATCTTTGAAATATCTATTTAACCTTTGAAAATGTATAAATTGTTTCATCGCTTTAAACAATGTTTGTTTATATAATACAAAATAAATCAACGATCCACAAAAGTTGAATCGTAAAACATTTAGGTAGGTACATAATATATTATGTCCCGATAATACATTCAAATAATACCTTTGCTCATAAAAATATATTCGTCAATATTTATTTTTGTCTATATTTACATGACACGATAAGGTAATGTCTCTAATTGCGTAATTATATCCAGAATACTGCTGGATATGTTATTAAAGAGTCTGCCCCGATAAAATAATGATATAATAGGTGACTGTATAGAAGAGGACTTAATTTTATTATCAGAAACACGTTGACATTCATTTATGATAATTCGGTAGTAAATGTGCTAAACTGAAATTTATAATTAGTGATTCAAATATTAAGTACCTACAAATTAAGGCAAACTATACAGAAATAACATCATTTTCCGATTCGCCTTTAGTAGGTATTTGAATCCACAGAAATGTAATGAAATGAGTGTATTGAACGTATACATTCGATACAATCAATAGAAATGCTGAATCGTGATTCATTCCACTTATTACTTAATCGGGTATTATAAAGTAGCTAGGTTAATTTATCGATGTTTTGCAAAATCCAGGTAACCCGCTCATATAAGAAAACGAACTCCAAGCAATATTTAGCGTTAATGTGCCGGAGTTCTGTTTTAAATAAAACAATGAAACGATTTTTTTAAAGTATCTAATGTTATAAATAACTTCTAGATGGAATTGCAATTAGTCAAATGACCAAAACCAAACTATTGACTTATATAATACTCGTACGTACAGCTTATATGTAATATGTACAATATTCACGTAATAATAATTTTAAAAAAACATTTATTTTTAAAAAGATCATTAGCTTAACAATGAAAACATCGGGCGTTAAATATATAATTAACCGCCGCACTTCCAATAAGCACAGATGGAAATTACACTTGACTTAACTATTACGTAACAACTTAAGTAACTAATGTGTAACAAGTAATAATATTTGGCTGCTTGACAATATTGACAAGAAGGACACTGCTCTGCTCTGCTCTCCATTCCGGACCCGAGATGTAGCTGATTTTCAGCAGTTAAATTGATACGTATATACATGATAAATAAAATATAAATTCAGATTAAGTCAAACAATTAAAACCGAAATTTAATCAAATTAAAAACAAAATTACTAGCACAGGTAGGTAGGTTTCCCTTTCAATTTATGAATTAATTCTATGAAAATACACCGTATGTTTTCAAAATAATAACAATTGATTTTTTCTCTCTCTTATATAGAAGCGAACGCTTGTGTTTAGAAGAGCAGTGAGCATCATGAATTAATTTTAATTAGGTTTGTTAGTAAAATTATTACGAACATTTTGAAAACAAATTTTGAAGATAATTCAATAATTTGGTAGGAAAGTGATTAGTTTTGTTAATAGTTAACCCAGTTATTTTTTTACATTGAAGCGGGCTTTAATTGCTTTTGCAGGGCAATTCTTGCAATTAATTGTTCTGATGTTTTGTAGTAATCTGTTGAAATAATAATAATACTTGGATGACTTGTATAGCGCCGTTTTTGTGCAAAAACACCTCAAGGGCGCTGATATATAATATGTTATTAAGTAATTAATAAGTATTACATATTTATAATATAGCTTTCTGAATTTATTTTATTTTATATATTTATTTCGATTATTTAATAATTTTGTTTTAGCCATCCAATTAAAACTTTTTATTTTATTTATTGCACTTTCTTTTGATAAATATTTCTCCTACAATCCAGCTTCAATTTATGACAATATATATATTGTCTTTGACCTTTTTTAGTAGCCTAATTTTATTGCACGTTCTAGTGTTATGTCTGTGGATGTCCTTGTTGTAATAGTGTTATTTGAAAAGTCTTTTGGTAATACGTTGTTTATTATTTTATGTATAAATATCATCGTGTTATATCATTATACTGCGTTATATCATCGTTTTACTTGATAAAGGAAAAGTTTCTAAACTTCGAAATTGGACTAGTAAAAAAAAAAAAATCCTTTAGGTGCCTAATTATTATGTAAAGGTTAAGAAAATTAATCCAATTGATTAAAAAAAACTTGTTGTATTTCTCGCGTGTTTCATTTAACTCTATAATTTAAAATGGTACCGTCGTCACAACTCTTAATTAAAACAAAACGAAGCGAATTGATTTGTTTTAACATATATGAAAATAAATGTACCGAGCGTGGGAATTAAGATACCATTAGGGTAACATTATTTTTAGATTTACCTCGCGTGCAACCCTTAGAGAAAAGGAACAGTCTAATACAATAACAAGTAATGAAAGTGTGAAATAACGCCCTTATCGGCAGGCCTTGTGAAAGCCTTCGAGGCTCTATTTGCGGCCAATAACACGTGCGACATTGCTATTTAAATCAATCGTTACACTCACAATGTTATTACTTCGCCCGAATGTCATAATGAAGCGTGTTAATGACTTTTGTAACACACGTCAAGCGTTTCTTTTCTTACGGTCTTATATGTGGTATTCACCTTGACTTGGCAATAGAGGTAAATGTATGTTTTTTGACGTCATTTTTAGGACGTAATAATTTTAATACTAAATTCGCACAATAGGCGTTTAGGCGTTGTCTGGTTTTATTGTTAAAAGTTTATTTAGAAGAAACAGCGACAAGTTTATTTAATTTGTTCCAAAAAAACCTAAAGCCATTATAAAACAACAACATTTTTACATGAGATAATTTTAAAAATATATATTAATGGGAAATGTTTTAGGTAGGTACTTCATTCAACTTTTGGGTTTAACATTTATTTATTTTAAAGAAAGAAGGATACCCGGATTAAGAGTAACCTCAAAAGTTACGTCCGAAAATGTTGCTTGTGAAATTATTTATTATTAATCAAATAAATTTCATTATTATCAGGATACTTAGGAATATGCTATGATGTAGGGTTAACCACTTAAGGTTGAAATTGGAAGGCTTTAGTATTGGTAATTATAACTGGTAGTTAGTTAGGTATTTTCGAACTGAATTTTTTGAACCGCGCCGTTCTGACGTGTTTCTACATCATTTGAAAATGGAGTATGGAATTCAGAATGTTTCGATTAAAGCGGGCGGTACCCTCCCTCACTACCAGCAGGTGAATTAAAGGGGTCTCTAATGGCCGGCCTTGGTGATGTCGCGGGTGACACACTTTTGTTATTTAGAAGAGAGAAGGAACATTCCAGAAAGGAATGGGAAGCGCGGCTCACTTAGGGTAATTGCAACGCAGAATGACGTTCAGCAAACCTTCTGGTGCACTCTCACTTGTCTAGGACACCTTTACTGGAGCAAATGAAAATTGTGACTTGTGGAGATCAACTTCGAACATTTAACAGACGTACAGATCTACAAACTGATATGTGCAACGAAGAATGCAACGCAGAACGGAACGCGGAGAAGTTGTTTGTAATTATATTTCCTCTTTTGACCGCCTGAAAGTAAGTGAAACTGCCCAAAATCACTAAAATCTCAAGAATTGTGCCGTCGTGAAATTTCGAATTCAAAGTTCAACATAGTATAAACAAAGTTATAATCTACTCACAGTGGAAAAAAACACAGCATTGGAACTTAGGCGACATCGAATAGTAACCCTAAACCAGCTATTCAGAAAGTGGTCTATATCGCCCCCAGGGGTTGATGCAGGGGGTCCATGTTAATGAAAAAAAACGGAGGCGCATGAGATGTAAATGGGGGTCCACAAGAGTGGAACTTGCCTATTTGATACTAGTAGTAACGCTCAGTAATACATAAGACTTGTTTTATGTCAGAGACAAACAGTATGCAGTGGATGTGATGTCTTATAATTCGTAAAGCCAGTAAGATTGAGTTACTACTCACTAGCACTAGAGTTACTACTCACTGAAAGAGTTTCATCGTATTCGTTCATCCTCTCTCTCCGCCCGTTGCTTAGAAACAAGAAAATAATTGATAAGGAAAAACTTTAGTAAATGACTACTTTAGCTATGATGATTTATTCGGAACGGCGCAGCGACACCCCGCGCACTCAGCAGGCGAACAATCCTTCTTTATACCGTATTCAAATCCGGTCCGTTTGTTGAATATTTATGGGTTACCATTTGCATGCTGGAGGTAGGAACTGAGCAATTTCATAGGCTAATGGATATGTTACTGAGGATTCTTTTGGTAAGCTCCTTGATCTGAATTTACGGCGAGCGCGGGACGAATGGAGAACAAACATCGAACACTGAAAAAACGATTGTGCTAAAAGTTATAGGACATTATAAATTGTAAGCTTGCTTATGAATTATCATATTACTTCATAATTTTTTTTTATTTGTTCATCTTTGAGTAATTTTATACAATCGTGCCCTAGGAAAAACAAGGTTCTTTTCTCTTCAAAACTCTTTCTAAAATATGTCCACATTGTACGTAGGTGTTCGCAGATGCGAAAAGTTTCTTATTTTCTATGTTATTTGTTAGAAGAAAAAGGTTTGTTTTGAAAAAATTTCATGCTACTTAGTTCTATCTGCCGTAGATAAAATATTATTGAAGCAAGCTAGTTTGTAATGTCCATCCATGCCCATGGGACATGCCCTTATCGATGTGCACTCAAATGTGAGCTCTTCCCAACTTTCCTCTTACCTCACAACCTCACAACTAACCTAATTAGGGTGGCCATAGTCCCACTGGCTCCGGCCAACTGGGCTTCTTGTCTTCACAAGGTATTTTATTCGCTTTGGGTATTCATTTAAAACGAAAGAATATTTTTACTTTAGCATCAAACATTATAACTAGTGATTGTAACTCTGGTTCTGAACTCGGATTTGTTTTGAAGAATTTAGTGATGTGTCTGTGATTGTAACTCTGGTTCTGAACTCGGATTTGTTTTTAAGAATTTAGTGATGTGTCTGTGATTGTAACTCTGGTTCTGAACTCGGATTTGTTTTGAAGAATTTAGTGATGTGTTTGTGATTGTAACTCTGGTTCTGAACTCGGATTTGTTTTGATGAATTTAGTGATGTGTCTGTGATTGTAACTCTGGTTCTGAACTCGGACTTGTTTTGAAGAATTTAGTGATGTGTCTGTGATTGTAACTCTGGTTCTGAACTCGGATTTGTTTTGAAGAATTTAGACTGTCCCGAGATTTTTTGTCTCCGCTAGTCAATGCTGCGTATACATTTGCGAGATGAGCCTCGAATAATGGAAAAATCGTTCCTTTCCCACAATTCGGCTCGCAAATGCATTCGCGCCAAATGTGTAGAAATTGAGTTGCACAGCCATTTCAAATAGTAGAATTAAAATCCATTTATGTTTGTTGCTTGATTAGATTAAAAATACACGCGATAGATTCGATTCAGTTTACATAATATCGAAGGTGAAAATACAAGTTTTTTGTACATTTTATACAACCAAGCAACAAAACTCTAAACAAATATTGAAGGAAGACTAAACGATTGAAATAAAACAACAGTTCAAAGTTTGACTATTATTTGCCTTTCCGCCATTGTTTTTTCAGAGCAATTCCTAAACATAAACCAGCATTTAATTTCCATTTAAGCATTTTCTCTTTTCCCGCCTTTTTGTTGTGAAAAATATTTTTTTCTCGAAATTTTATTTTAAAGGCTCGACAAAGTTATTCAGAACAAACAGCCAAACGAATCTCTTTTTAAAGTAGCCTACCAATGTTTATTACAATCTTTTATTTAAAATAAAGAATTGCCGGAAAAATAATTAAATAATAATCGAAATTCAATTCAGTCATAAAATAGCTTTTCATCGAATTTTTAATTAAAAAAATACAAATAACTAACTAACCATCACGCCGTGTCGCCGCAGGTCCAAAAAGTGCAAAAAGGCAATATGATGGAATAGTACTTATTGAGGTGTTTATTATGAGAATTTGAAATGTTGCTGTCTTTTTTTTGGGGTTTGGGGAACGACGTTTTAATGTAATCCTCCTTTTTACCGATAGCTTAAAGAGTTCTTCCTTTTACCGCCAGTGGTGAAAGCAGCGCTGCTGCATTCTGGCGGTAGAATTGCCAACTAAGCGTTTGTAGTTCTCCTTTTTAGCAACATTTTGGTGAAACATATGCATAGCTACCTCCAATTTTACGGAGTTTAAATTTTATAATACATTGATGGTTTTTGTTTTTTCCTTGATTATATCGCATTACCGTTATTACATAATAATGTTTTATTTTAAGTATTTAACAAAAAATATACATCTTAATGGCACCCAAAATTAAGATTCAATTTAAAAAAAAACTAAAGAAGCCCTCAAAAATGTTCATACAAAACCAGAATGAATCTTGTCATTTGTGACGTCAGAAGCTGCCGATCCAATGATGCCAAACAAACAGGGCGTATTGATGTGAAGGAGTTTTATTTATTTGAATGTAAAATCATTGTCGAAAAGGTGTATTTGGCGAAGTGCAGTAAAAGAGCGGGGTGGACAAGAAATTAAAAAAGGGCAGTTTCAAAAGCAGACGTATTTAAACGACAGAAAAGTTGTTCAGAGTTTCAGGAGCTTCGTAAACATTTTTCAAAGCTCAGGCGTTTGAAGCTTACGTGCTCCGTTAGCTGTGAATTTTCAAATCTTTATTACCCAGAGAGTTCTTCGTGAAACTTCACAACGAATTTAATTCAAGTGTTAAGGAAAATACAACTCTACTTTGATATAAAATCATTAAAAGTTAAGATAATATATTATCGTTGAGCGGCTTCATTTTCTGTTTTCCGTATAGCTGAATTCGTGAGCAGACGCCTTGACGTGCTTTTGTCGAAACTTACTTCGCAAACAGTTTCAAGTTATTATTGAATACATTGGCGTAATAAGGCCGTCTTCATTTAAAACCCAACACATTTCAATCATCCGCGCTGAAGGTGAGAAAATTAGGCATAATGTCCGTCGTATGTTCAATTTATAACATTATTTGGGTATATTATAATTAGGAATGGCTGATTAATATTCAATATACTGTAATTAACACAAAGTATTATCTGGAGTTATGTCTAAGGTGATGAAGAGGAGGCATTGGAAAACAGTTCACATTCTTCAATAGTTATTCTCCTCTCGCTCTCTCATGGCCTCTATTATACTCGTATACAAGTCAGTCGCACGGTTGTTACAGTAACGTTTCACAAAAGTAGCAGCCAAATATAGTCATACAATTTTTATTGATTGGCGAAAGTGAAATTAAAATACCACTGCGTATGTTATTTGTAAGTCAGTAAGTTTCAAGCTCAACACTTATTAGTATTATATTATTGTAATGTATTAAGATAAACTTAGATGGACACATCACATCAAACAAATCACAAATAGGCTCCTCAGAACAATACACATTTTCCTAAATATAAGAAACATATATAAAATAAAACAATTGAAAACAATATATTTTGGACTATGCCAATCAATAATAGAATATAGAATAATTGCTTGGGGAGGAGCAACAAACCCAGCTATCACTCAAATAGAAATCGCACAGAAAACGATATTAAAGGTAATACTCAAAAAACATAAACTAACCGACACACACCAAATATTTAAAAGCTGTGACGTACTTGATATACGCCAATTATATGTTAAAACACTACTAAACTACATTTTCGACCAAAAAAACAAACCCCAACAAACACAAAATATCACTAATAGACCGGTCAGACAAGCGTACAAAGAAAACATAAAAATTCCGACGGTAAACACTACCTTTGGACAAAGACACCATAAATATCACGCTATTAAAGTATTCAACAGTCTTCCACTTGAAACAAAAATTGAGGAAAATAAAAATAAATTCAAACACTAAATAAAAAAATGGATTAAAGAACAAAAAGACAATATTACCAAAATTCTATAACATCAAAGAATAAAACATATACACGCAACACAAAAAAATATATAAAACACGCAACACGCACAAACACATAAATCATTATAAATGCCGATTTACATTCTCTTTTAATATTTTTCTTTTAGTGTGATAATTATATTTTAATTTTTAATCTTTATTTTTAGTTTAAATTTATCTTTATTTTAATGTTGTTTTTCTTTTTTTTTTAAATGTATAAATTCTAATATTATAAAATGGGAGCCTCAGCACGGGTAAACAACCCAGTGAGGCCAACATTACTGAATTAAAATATGAAATATTGTAAAAAAATGTATCAACATAAAAAAAAAATAAAAAACTCGATCATAAATAGTCAGCCTTAGTTGTAAGTCACTATTACTTACAGTTATAAACCTCAGTAAATAGTTAAATAAATTAAGTTGTAAGCGCCCTTGAAATGATTTTCTAACGAAAACAGCGCTAATATAATGATAATGCAGACAGTATAAATATAAAATTAAAAACGACGCAACCTTCAGCAACAATGATAACATTGTAATGCATAGGAAATGAAAACGAGAAAAAACGGTACTCTAAGCGTTTTATTACGCGTATCTAAAATACTTGGCACTTTATCTCGCTGAACTCTCTCTTGAGATTAATGTTGTTCTCTTACCATCCCCCCATATTAAATACTGTGTACTACATATCCCAGTAAAGTATGACTGTATGAAGTGTGAACTCAGATGGAACTTATCTTATTCAGTTAATCACCATGTACACAAATTCCATTTTTTATAATTACTAGCGATGACCATCCTTCATCCCACTACCTTCAGCCTCACAACATACACCAATTGGGGACGCCTTAGCCTTCCGACTCCAGACGATTGGGACTCTTCAAATTTAAAAAAAAGATAGTTTGGCTAGCGAATGAAGTAATTATTTATAGTAGTGACTAGACAAGCTTCTATCATCGGTATTCCACGTCTTGTTATTCCCTGTGACTGATGGCCAGACGCATGGTTTAGTCAACCATTAGCGTCGATTGATACGACAAAAATACAAAATATACGAATCCGACTGGAATGCCTTGATCCGATTACAAAGGAGCGGACTTTTGATGCGAGAATAACTTTATATATTTTCAATAAGGAACGAATACACGTGCACATCTCTTCAATTAGGATCAATACACGTATTTTATATATTATAGATATACCTAGAAGGGATCAACGAAGGCAAAACTTCGAATCTACCTGGTTAAAGTTCAGTTGGGGTCACGAAAGTTTTTTTACAATGAAGTCTATTATTCTTTTATACGAATCTGATATGCTCACCTACTAGTATAGAGAAAGTAGGTACCTACCGTCTCTGAAGAAATTTCTAAATAAAACTTTGCAGATAGGTACTTATACAGGAACTTGAACCGGTAACCTTCCGGTTGTAGAGAAATTAATTTACCGCTTGCTATTTCAGTATTGGCTAATCATGTTGAAAGTAATTATAATAAGTTGTTTTATACACCTTTTTTAATATCATACCTCGAAACATACATTGTTTTAAAATCCGTTTTTTTAAGTAAGTAAAATATAGTAAAATAAAGGAGAAAATAATTTAACCATAAAATATATTAACAACTCACCTAAAATTATCAATGTTCAACCAAAAAACTCCAGCCATATAAACGCCTCATCTACTACCAGAACGTCAGGGGCATCAGAACAAAATTAAAGGAGTTCAGAGTAAATGCTCCATCTTTCTCAAATGATGTCATCATACTCACTGAAACATGGCTAACATCATCAATCTTCTCAGCGGAGCTAGGACTACATAGGCACCATGTCCACCGAGCAGACCGGAGTCACCATACCAGCTCCAATACAAGAGGAGGTGGTGTCCTGATAGCGGTCCGCAAAAATATTACTTCGAAAGTACTCAAAATCAAAAATACTGATGTGGAACAATTGTTCGTATTATTAAGTGGTGATTTCAAGAAAACTATTATTGGAACTGTTTATATTCCTCCTAATGCCAACATATCAATCTATAAAAAACACTGTGAAGATGTTGAGTTAGTAAAAACAAAATATCCAAATCATCAAATAATTATTTGCGGTGATTATAATTTACCTAATTGCAATTTCAACGTTTTAGACAGTAATTTTAATTCAATACCAACAACTGCCTGCGAACGAGCAATTCTAGATATGTCTTTACTTTTTAATTTAACCCAATATAACCATGTACGTAATATTAATAATCGTGTTCTTGATCTAGTTTTGTCAAATGAAAGCAACGTAATTATAAATGAATCATTAAGAGTCTATTCTTCCGATAGACAACCACCATCCCCCACTAGCAATACTTATCTCTTGTACTAAAGAAGGCAATAAAAATAATTCAATTCCTACGTATAACTTTAAAAATGCCAACTATAGGAACATAAATGATCGTCTCCACAAGGAAGATTGGTCATTTCTTAAAGAAGGCGACATTAATCAAAATATTGAATCATTTTATTACTTGCTGAATAAAATTATTACAGATCTCATCCCACTCATTCATTTTAAAGAATCAAAATATCCGAGATGGTTCAATAAAGAACTTGTTCAATTAACTGCCCTTAAAAAAGTTTTACATAAGAAATATAAAGAAGACAGGTCATTATCAAATTATATTGAATTTAAAAACGTTAGAAAAGATTGTAAAATCTTATCAAAAATGTGCTACAATTCTTTTATTATTAATGTTGAAACTTCAATAAATCATAATGTAAAGTATTTTTGGAACTATGCAAAATCAATGAAAAATAACAACTTTGGTATACCCGCCAACTTGGAATATGCAGGTAAAAAGGCCAAAGACACTCAAAGTATCGCTGACCTTTTTGCTGATTTTTTTAAAAGCGTTTATGAATGTGAGACACCAGTTTCTGCTAGTACAGTATCAAATTTTACTACTGATCATAATCTTAATTTATCTTTTATCCACATAGAATATAATGATATATTGACTGAACTAAAATTACTAGATCAAAGCAAAAGTGGTGGACCAGATAAAATACCTCCTGTATTTTTGAATAATTGTGCTACCAATCTGGCGTATCCTTTATATTTGCTGTTTAATCAGTCTTTACGAACAGGATGTTTTCCTACTAAATGGAAATTCAGCTTTCTTACGCCTATTTTTAAAAAAGGCGATAAACACGAGGTGATTAATTACAGACCGGTGTGCCTTTTATCAACAATTCCTAAAGTTTTTGAAAAAATTCTTCTTAAAAAAGTTATTTTCCGACTAAACCACGTCATTTCTCCTAAACAACATGGTTTCTCTACTGGAAAATCTACCCTTACTAACTTGTTAACCTATCAAAACTATATATCTGATTCCATGTCTAGTAAATGTCAAGTTGACTCTATTTATACCGATTTTAGCAAGGCGTTCGATAAAGTCAATCATGAGTTATTGCTGAATAAACTCCATAAATTCGGTATAGGTGGTTCACTATATAAGTGGTTTAATAGTTACTTGACCAACAGATTACTGGCTGTTAAAATTGATGGCACACTTTCATACAAATTCACTGCTACGAGTGGTGTT
This sequence comes from Hesperophylax magnus, assembly GCA_026573805.1. NCBI lineage: Eukaryota > Metazoa > Arthropoda > Insecta > Trichoptera > Limnephilidae > Hesperophylax > Hesperophylax magnus. The sequence goes on along the minus strand of JAIUSX010000229.1, from coordinate 1,074,081 downwards.
CCCCAGGGATCACACTTAGGTCCAATCCTGTTTTTATTATTTGTCAATGATGTATTGTATATTTTCAATGATGTTCAAGTGTTAATGTTTGCAGACGACCTGAAATTATTCAAAGCAATCAGAAACATTAACGATTGCCATATATTGTCAAATAACTTGTCAAGATTAATTATATGGTGTCGTGATAACCGATTGCAACTTAACATAAGCAAATGTCAAATTATGAGGTTTCATCGAATAAAGTATCCAATACTTTTTGATTATTCCATTAACAACATGTCGTTAGTATCTGTCTCGGAAATTAATGACTTAGGTATTTGGTTTGACACGAAACTTAACTTTATCAAGCATATTGAAATAATAACCAATAAAGCTTTGAAAATGTTGGGATTTATTTTAAGGGTATCTAGTGATTTCAATAATGTAAATACTGTAAAAACATTATATATGTCACTAGTAAGGAGTCATGTAGAATACAATTCCACGGTTTGGTCCCCAAATTATGAGGTTTATTCACATGCGATTGAAAGAATCCAAAATAAATTTTTAAGATATGTAAATTTCAAAATGGGCATTCCTAGAGAAAACCTAAATTACGATAACTTACTTTGTTCATTAAATTTAATAAAATTATCTGATCGCAGAATTATTTCCGATTTAACCTGTTTGTATAAAATCATTAATTCAATGTTTGATACCCCTGATTTATTATATGTAATCTCTTTTCATACTCCAAGCAGGTCGGTTTCAAGACAGTACCTACCATATTATTGTAGCAATTCTATGTCAACGTCCCAATATCATACTCCTATGCGACGGATTCAACAACTAGGAAACAAATACTCAGATGTTGTTGATATATTTAGTACATCAATTTCAATATATAAGCATACCCTATTGAAGTTTTTTTTTTCATCGAGTAGTGGAATATTTTAATAAAGGTATTTAATTTGATTTGACTAACATTTAATAATTTTGTCAACTGAAACAGTAAAAATATTTTGGATTTTTTATATGTTGTGCCTGCATTCTGTGTAGATCAAGTTGAGTGATATTTTGACTTTATATTTATTTTTCTGCAATTGTATTAATAGTCGTTTCCTGCACTATTTTCATGTATAATTTCGTAAATATTTTTTATATATATATGTATGTAAAAGCCTTAATAGGCGTGAAATAAATAAATAAATATCATACCTCGAAACATACATTGTTTTAAAATCCGTTTTTTTTAATATCATACCTCGAAACATACATTGTTTTAAAATCCGTTTTTTTTAATCTCATACCTCGAAACATACATTGTTTTAAAATCCGTTCTTTTTAATCTCATACCTCGAAACGTACCTACGGTGGTTACGAAAATTTTCATGACTGCAAAAAAGATAACTTTTTATCAATAAACCTTACTCATTCAAATGACATGCATCGATCATTGACATCCATTTGCATACACGTGAATGCTATTATAAATATAAAACTAATGATTTTCGGAAAAATTAAAAAAATATATTATTATTATTAATTAGCATGCATGTATCTACGGACCTAAGTAGGTACGAATTGCTTCTGAGCGTGAAGCAATGTGATTATTTAAAAAAGACACACAACAAGACTGATAATCATGTTAAAATATGAAGTGAGCAGGAGAACAATGGAGAATGGTGAGTACGCAATGTCGCAATCAACCGAACACGAGAGTTCATGTCGCGCCTTGTAATATTTGCATTCAGTGGTGCGATGTCCCATTTCCCACTCCGCTCAAATGCAATCTTAGCGCTAATTGCACTAATGGCACTGTAGGCGTCTCGTAAGACAGTCATATTAAAATAGTGCCACGATCGTCCACATTACGACTTTCGCGATCATCTGCGGGAAAAGAGTTAAATAAATAAATTTGCAGCAGTCATTACGCTTTTATGGGCACTTTACCGAAGTCATGGATAATCCCCAATTAAATTCGTCAGCGAGAAAGGGGCGAGTGCAGTTAAAAAAGCTTTAAGCGAAATCTAAATGCAAATAGAGTGTTTTCAACTGTGAGTAAAAACACGTAGGTACTTTTAAATGTGCTACACGACTGCTGTAAAGCTATTTTACAAGGCCGATAAACCTTATCGAATAGTAATAATTAATATTTTCGTTTTTGAAACTGCTAATTCGTTATGGAATTTCGTGTAACAATAAATATAGAATTTGATCCCTCGATTTGTACCTTTTTCCTTCCCGGAGCTTTATCTCCTTAAAAGACCCTCTACACAGCATCCTCAAAGTTGACTTAGGGCCTCCTGTGAGGTGTTAGTGTAAAAAAAGCTGTGTTCAATTTTACATTGGAAGACCGTACAAGTTAAAAATTATTTCATAAAATCATTAGAATTGCAATACAATGTTCTGCGTGAATCAATCAGTTTACCTACATGTGATGGATGAGTAACATAATATTCTCCGCATAACTACACATAATATCAAGCTTAGGAAACATCATAAGGTAATTTAAATTAATAAAACTGTATTTCTACCATTTTGTTTAGATCCCATACGATAAGAGATGATACCACAAAATAAAAGAAATAAACGTAACAGAATAACATTGAGTGGTACTGGCGCGGCGCGGCGCCGCCTAGGCCTTTGCGAAAAAATAAACATTTTTGCATATAGTTTCCCTATTAACGTGAACGAGTTCTGATTGAGTACTCAACGTTTTAAAGCATTATAACAAAGAATGCACTTTAATTTCACGAAAGAAAAACGACAACGGCTATTGTTCGGGGGATTTCATTGCGGCATAAATCGCGTGTAGTAATTTAACGTTGCAGCATTCATAAATTCAGTGAATTTCATAACGGCAGACAAGGCGGCTTTGCGGTAAAAAGGAGTGCCGAAAGAAGTCATTAGATAATACAACTCCGAAACTTATTCCGCGAACAATTCAACTACTTCTCCTTTCAGAATCTCTTCCCGACTTATGCATACCATCAAACGACTTATATTATTGTTCTTTATTCATAACTACTAAAGGATTTGTGAAGTCTTATGTTAGTTATGAGACCGCTTTATTAAACCGCTCTGGTCGGATTGTCGCGGTTCCATCCGGCGCTGCTGGGATTAGAGTTCTTTTTAAACCGCTCTAGTCGGATTGTCGCGGTTCCATCCGGCGCTGCTGGGATTAGAGTTCTTTTTACCGCTTTAGTCGGATTGTCGCGGTTCCATCCTGGAATTAGTTCTTTATAAACCGCTCTAGTTTGATTGTCGCGGTTCCATCCGGCGCTGCTGGGATTAAAGTTATTTTTAAACCGCTTTAGTCGGATTGTCGCGGTTCCATCCGGCGCTGCTGGGATAAAGTTATTTGTAAACCGCTTTAGTCGGATTGTCGCGGTTCCATCCGGCGCTGCTGGGATTAGTTCTTTATAAACCGCTCTAGTTTGATTGTCGCGGTTCCATCCGGCGCTGCTGGGATTAAAGTTATTTTTAAACCGCTTTAGTCGGATTGTCGCGGTTCCATCCGGCGCTGCTGGGATTAGTTCTTTATAAACCGCTCTAGTTTGATTGTCGCGGTTCCATCGGGCGCTACTTCGGATTGTCGCGGTTCCATCCGGCGATGCTGGGATTAGATTTTTTTTAATTATTTATTTCTCGACTTTGCAATGTCGAATTCTTTTGTAATTTTCACTTACAAAGCCCTTTTTTGAATTATTTATTTAGAAGAAAATTACTTAACCGAACCAGATCTTAAAGCCAAGGCCTTGATATGTTTCGTTCCATAATCTCTCTACCCAATCATATTTTATTATTCCGATAGGCAGTTTATAGTGATGGCATATTTGTTTATTTAAACACACACTAAGTTCAGATAAATTGTACTCATATAGATTGTCTTCAACTTTTAGATATTTTTTTTATTGATCGTTCACGTTTTTATGAACCCATTAAAAAAAATGACGAATGCCATTTCCAAAATATATTACGTCTTGCCTAAATCTATAATAATTCATAATCCTTGCATAATATAGACTTCACATGAATAGTTTTAGATAAGATACTTGACAATCGCGTAGTTTTGATTGTTTTGAATTGACAGCTCGTAACACTCAAGCGAACTCTGGCGACGTAATAATAATAAATAATAATAATTTATTGTTATTAAGTTTAATTTGTAGAACTCCATTTTAATTTTTATTTTTTATATATTCAATAATATTGTTATTGGGTTTATAAAAACAGTTTATTTTTAAACAAGTTCTGCTGTGTAATTATTATTACGCGTGACAGCTGTTTCGCCAGTTTGATAATGCCTTCAGAGGGCGAAACAGCTGTCACGCGTAATAATAATTACACAGCAGAACTTGTTTAAAAATAAACTGTTTTTATAAACCCAATAACAATATTATTGAATATATAAAAATAAATATTAATAATACTTGGATGACTTGTATAGCGCCGTTTTTGTGCAAAAACACCTCAAGGGCGCTGTACAAACTTATAATACATTTCTACAGTGATCTATGTTATTACTTAACTATTTATGGAGAAAATATACAGTACAATACTTACCTGGTAGGTCACTTGAGATTAACACTTAATTAACATTATCTAATTGTTTATTGGCGAAATTAAGATACAGGATTTAGGACTTATTTGAAAAATTGAATATAACTGGATTTTCTCTTAGGATTGGTATATTTAATTTAAGGGTACGACAGCTTAAAAAGGTAAGTTTTTAGTTTAGACCTGAATTCTGTTGGACTTGTTATGGATCTTAGTTCCGGAGGGAGTTTATTCCAAGCCTTCGGCCCAGATACTCCGAAAGCGCGATCACCAAACTTAGTATTTGGCTTGCGCATAGGTTCTATCAGTCTGCCTACAGCTGATGATGTTGCTGATCTAAGCGTTGACTCCCTCAGACCAGTGTTTTCCGGGACGCATAGTTCAGAGATGTAGGGTGGGGCCATTTCATTGATGGATTTAAACACCATCCAGCACAGTTTGTACTGGATTCTTTCAGGGCACTTGAGCCAGTGAAGGTTACGAAGGTGTTCTGAAATGTGCGAATATTTTAAAACCCCGGTTATGAGCCGTGCTGCTGCATTAAACACTGATTGAAGTTTGTCAATTTGATATTTTGGAAGGCTGGCATAAATGCCGTTGCAGTAATCGAGACGTGAGACTACGTAAGAGTTGATAAGTAGTTTTGTTGCTTCTGAAGGAAGGTTTCTTCGGACAGACTTGAGTTGTCTTATGTGAAAAAAACCGGTGCTTACAGTCCTATTTATTTGACTTTTAAACGAAAAGTCTGAAAGTAAATTGACACCGAGAAGTTTGACTGTTGTTTTGGGGATGATATCACTGCCGGAAATAGTAATAGGTGAATTGTCTATGAAATGTTGACGTTTGTTTGTGGCTACCCAGAGAAACTCAGTCTTAGATGGATTGAGCTTCAGCTTGTTTGAAGACATCCAACGAGTTATTGCTTCTAGACATTCAGTTATACGGATCTTGAGACTATTGATTTCATTTGGAGCGCAGTAAAAATAAACTTGCTGATCGTCAGCGTAGCAGTGAGACAAGAGATCAAATGACTCGATTATTTTGGCGACATCATTTGTAAAAAGGATGAAGAGAAGTGGACCCAAAACGGATCCCTGGGGTACCCCTGAAGAAAGTGTTGCGAAGTTGGACAATTTATTTCCAACCCTCACGGCTTGTAAGCGATTGGATAAATAGGATACCAGCCAATTTTTTATGTCGGAATTCAAACCAAATGTTTCCTCTAATCTCCTAATGAGGAATTCATGATCAATCGTGTCAAACGCTGCACTCATGTCTAGGAGTGAGAAAAGTGATAACTTACCTGACTCTACGGCCAGAGTTATGTCTGATAGCATACGAAGTAGTCCGGTTTCAGTTGAGTGGAACTTTCTGTACGCAGATTGACGTTTTGCGAATAATTTATTTGAATTCAAGTGACTGGTTATTTGTGCGGCAGCAATTTTCTCCAGGATATTTGAAATAAATGGTATGTTTGAAACGGGTCGATAATTACCTAAGTTATCAGCGTCTAGTTGTGTATTTTTCAGGATTGGTGTTACTACGTAACACGTTAAGTAAGGTTACGACGTAAGTAAGTATTATCTCACGCGACTATGATCTTTACGGGATAGACCGCACAAATATACATACAGACGAAATGCAAAGCGCTCGAGCTAAAACTAGACTTTGAAGGTTTTTACAAGTATATTTATTTATTTGTAAGAAACAAACAGCTTTTACAAAATATACAATGATAAATATACAAGTTAACTGAAGTCAAGCCACAGAAGTTTCTTATGCTAAAGTTCATTGGAAATGAAGTTTTAATATCTAAAAATTAATTTTGTGTTAAAGGAAGGGGAGAGGAAGAGGGAAATAGGAAGAGGATAGGAGATGCTCCCGATACATTCCATACTCTCATATTAATAAATCGATCGTACGCATTACTTCATATAGATATTTTTTTTTAAATTTAATTAAAATCAAATTTAATAATATAATTATTAAGTTCTGCAACTATTTTTTGGTTTTTGTTAGTGTTACAGCTGTTTCGGCTTTCAAGGCCATTTTCAAACTGTGAAAATGGCCTTGAAAGCCGAAACAGCTGTAACACTAACAAAAACCAAAAAATACTTGCAGAACTTAATAATTATATTATTTAATTTGATTTTAATTAAATTTAAAAAAAAAAATAAATGGTTTTCTACGAATTAAACACAAAAACAATAAATGATATTTCTTTAGGTTATTACCAAAAATGTCACTGCTGTAAAATTTTGTATTATATTGTGCACATATACGAGGAATTGGGGAATTTTTTCGAATATTTGTATATAAAATAAATCATATTGTCGGGTTGATTGTATATTGATATAGTTAAGTTATTGTACAAATTTGTGTAATAAGTGTTTAATAAGTGCATACCACTTACAAAAAACATCAGACCAGTTAAATAAGCGCCCATACAAAAATATAAAAACTACATTGATAAGCACAAGCTTCAGATAAAGACACCATAAATACCACGAAAAAAAAACTATTATAATATTACGTAAATAAAATATATAATAAGTATCTTATTAAATTGTAAAATAAGAATAAATTAAATTGTACCAGTTCCGTCTGTTTCACAACATCCACCAATTAGTGGTTACAAGGACCACACCAGTTTACCACTGCCCAGAGACAGTGAGGTTCTCGTGTGGTATTCAGATAAAAACAAAACTAAGTTATTTCCTGTTTCTTCGCTATTTTATAGTATATTGTATAGACCATAGTGTTGTTTAACATCAAAGTAAAACCAAACTGACGGCTGAAAGCTCTGGATTTGTATATCACATCAGATTGGCGTACCTAATTACAAATAAGGTATAATTTCAGATAAATGCGTATATGTATTTGTGATTTCCATCAAAATAATGTATCGTCATCGACAACGAATGTATCGGATCGGATGTCGGGGTGATTAGAATTCATTCTTTCCCGAAAACAAAAATGATATTCAAAAATATATTTTTAAAAAGAACACTTATTTTTGAAACATAAACTCACAAAATGAGATTCATAAAACTTCCTTGTACTCACCATATTTGATTTTTCATTTGTCTGTACATTTGCTTGTGTGTTTCGTTTTCGAAAATCTGCTGCATCCACTTTATTATTCAATGAAACGTTACATTGCCAAGGTGGGTAACATTGAAATGATTAAAAAAAATATTATTTTTCGAAATGTGAAATCGTCGTGTTTATTTGGACTTCATTTTGGAATGTTATGGTATTTACCTGCCTAAAGATTCTTTGAAAAAATTTCAGTGAGATGGTGACGTTTCTTTGGACAAATTGTATAAATCCTTATATGATTTTTTTTAAATGTTACATAAAATATATGATGTATAATTGAGTAGGTAGGTATTTAAGTACCTACATATTAATCTTACGATTTCAGAGGAAATTTTGGTTTTCATTTATTTAAGAAATTTTTTTAAATATATTTTTTTGGACTGGTGAAATGCTGTTCACAGAACTACTAGTTAAGATACGTATCAAGAAATTATTTTTGCTTTTATTTTACTCGTATCAATAAATTACCTGAAAATGCAATAATTGGCTCAGTCAACTTGTCTGAAACACACGCGCTAAGTTCCAAAACTATTATAGTTATCTTCACCCCCAAAAGCTATGAAGACTGGGCTGTAGCTTATTTTCCGATAGAGGGGCGACTTCACAAATGATTTTATATGAAAAAAAGAAAACCCAGCAATTTCACGCGAACTCATTTAATGCACTCCGTTCCACTTGTGTACAAACATTCTTCGATTTTATTAAACCATCAAACGGGTAACAAGTTGTATTTCACAGTTCTGAAAGGGGTCGTTTAAAAGCTATTAAAACTCCGAATCGGGAGGGAGTACAAAACTGAATGTTTCAATTAAAGGGGAGAATATATGGGTTGGCGATTTCCGAAATGACTGCCATCGGATGGCTGCGAAATAGAATTACTGGATGTTTATGATCGTTCAGCAGAATCTGGTATGGGAATAACTCCGGGTAAAGAGTTGCGGAACATCCCCCTAATGATACTTGATCTGACATTCCAATACACACGATTTTTAATAAACCGGGTTTATGATTTTTAAAAACATATTTTTACTCAAATATGATTTGAGATTTTTACGTCCAATAAAGCAAAAAGTATTATCGCTATTGATTTTCGGTTTTTAAAAATCATAAAGAAATGAAAAAAATTAAAATTGCTATTTTCTTATGAACAGATATCGTGGGCTGAGGAGTGCTAAATTAACTACATTTTAAATACACTGTTTATAAAATTACTAGCCCGTGGCGATGACCGAGCTTTGCGATGGGTTTTTTTATTAGATATAGACAGAAATTTTCGTCTTGTTTTGAAAGTCAAGTATCCAAAATTATATCAAGAATAAAGTCTGCTTTAACCGGTGGGAAAAGGGGATGGAGGTATTTTTTCTAAATATCATGTAGATAGTGAACTTCCTCTTTTCTAAATATCATGAAGACAGTGACCTTCGTCTTTTCTATACATCACGTAGACAGTGTCCTTCCTCTTTTCTAAATATCTTGTAGACAGTGTCCTTCCTCTTTTCTAAATATCTTGTAGACAGTGTCCTTCCTCTTTTCTAAATATCATGTAGACAGTGTCCTTCCTCTTTTCTAAATATCATGAAGACAGTGAACTTCGTCTTTTCTATACACCATGTAGACAGTGACCTTCCACTTTTCTAAACATCACGTAGACAGTGTCCTTCCTCTTTTCTAAATATCATGTAGACAGTGTCCTTCCTCTTTTCTAAATATCATACAGACAGTGTCCTTCCTCTTTTCTAAATATCATGAAGACAGTGACCTTCGTCTTTTCTATATACCATGTAGACAGTGACCTTCCACTTTTCTAAACATCACGTAAACAGTGTCCTTCCTCTTTTCTAAATATCATGCAGACAGTGTCCTTCCTCTTTTCTAAATATCATGAAGACAGTGACCTTCGTCTTTTCTATACACCATGTAGACAGTGACCTTCCACTTTTCTAAACATCACGTAGACAGTGTCCTTCCTCTTTTCTAAATATCATGTAGACAGTGTCCTTCCACTTTTCTAAATATCATGAAGACAGTGACCTTCGTCTTTTCTATATACCATGTAGACAGTGTCCTTCCTCTTTTCTAAATATCTTGTAGACAGTGTCCTTCCTCTTTTCTAAATATCATGCAGACAGTGTCCTTCCTCTTTTCTAAATATCATGAAGACAGTGACCTTCGTCTTTTCTATACACCATGTAGACAGTGACCTTCCACTTTTCTAAACATCACGTAGACAGTGTCCTTCCTCTTTTCTAAATATCATGTAGACAGTGTCCTTCCACTTTTCTAAATATCATGAAGACAGTGACCTTCGTCTTTTCTATACACCATGTAGACAGTGACCTTCCACTTTTCTAAACATCACGTAGACAGTGTCCTTCCTCTTTTCTAAATATCATGTAGACAGTGCCCTTCCTCTTTTCTAAATATCATGTAGACAGTGACTTTCCTCTTTTTTGAAGGACAGGTGTTCAAAATTTCATCAATCTCGGAATAACACTGAAAATTTTAATTTAAGAAGTAAGATACCTAGATTGTACTTGATATGAGACTATATTATTATTACCAATGGGTACTGTGCTTTACCTGTGTTATTAAATAATAAAAATAGGCTTTTATTTCCAGTCTATGCATTAATTAACTAATCGTCAAAGAAAGAATCATTACATGAAAATTTTATACAAAATTCTGAGTTTTTTTAATTGGGTCGTTAAACCCACAATTTAGCCCAGCGACTTATTTATGATAGTAACTTGGCTAATTGGAGAAACCTAAAACTCCTAAAAAAACCTACCATTAAAATTGATGAATCTTTAATAATACACTGCCAACACTTTATAGCTTTCATGTTGAGATTGCGTTCATTAAATATTGCGAATTTCTGTAGTGTGGGTACGCGGTACATTCCTGTACCCACTCGATTGAAAAATTATTAAGCGTAATAAAAAATCCGGAGTCACGGATAATTCAATACGAATACGCACGATAAACAAACTCAATAAATCTTCATACATTACGAACGCCGAACGTGATGAATTTATGTTAGCGCCAACAAAATAAATATGATTTATAACAAATTGCACAGATTATCTTCAGAGATCGCCACAGGTCTGAGAATTCGTAGTTTCTCCAATACAACTTATAATTAAATATGTGATAATCTTGTAAAGAGCTTGAATTACTTTGGGATTATATCTACTGAAAAGAGATTAAAGGGAATAATAGATACACTAAAAATAAAAATAAAACATTTTTCTTTAAAATCAACATTTCAACGAGACCTTTCTCCAGAACAGTGACTCTTTGCCTTGGTGGAGACACACAACGTCGAAGCGCTGCAAGAGCTAAGGAACACAAACAATATATCTATGTACTTGTAATATTATTGAATTCGTAGCTGGTTCACACATAAAATCAAGGTTAAAAAAAATTATTCGCAAAGGGCGGAAGAAGGTAATCATAAAAAAATGAGCAAAGTGAAATTTTTTTAAAAATAAATACGCTTTTCGCCAAGATCCGTTAACAGCAAGGCAGAAAAAAATGGAATATGTATGGTATCAAATTATCAGATTACCATTTTAGTTGTCTAGGTACATATGTAAATATATATAAATATATTTGTTTTTCACGAAAATGGTGCTATATAAATTGGCCAAATATTATTATTATTGTTATAATGTATGGAGCAGATGCCCAGATGTTAAAACTTTTAATTAAATAATTCTCATGTCCATTAACAGAACACAACAAAACCTGGAATTGACGTGAACACTGAACATGACATATTTACGTAGTTTTAAAACATGATTTTTTTTCATCTCCAGCAAATGTGAGAAGCTCCCGAGTTCCGCCTTTCCACAGATGGCATATTTCACTTTGAATAATTAAATAATTTATTGAATTAATAATGTTGCACTTAAGACAATACACGCTAAGTTTGTTGACGTCAAAGCAGGTGCATTGAATTGATTCGCTGAAGATTAATAAATATTATAATTCATGAAATTAGTTCGACGTCGAATCATCGTGGAGTTCATGTTGAAAAATGGTCAGTTATTTATGGAATTGTAAGAAATTTAAAGTCTATAACTAGTTAGAACCTGGGGGAATTCTAATTAATTACTTACTTAGTATGGTACTCTATATTATCTGCCACAAAATGTAAATAAATAAGAATAATAACATATGTACATTTGTAGAAATGTATTATATATTTGTACAGCGCCCCTGAGGTGCTTTTGCACAAAAACGGCGTTATACAAATCATCCAAATATTATAATTATTATATTGAAGAACAAACAATTACTTTTTTAATATTTTAAAAGCTTTGCAGTTCTGCCGATAAGGCTGAACACTAACTTTTACCTTCACCACGCGGGTAGATAGATTACCACCTTATAAAAACGGTGACCGGATAAATCATCACAATGATTATTCATCACATCTTTAAAAAGTTATATAAAGTCATGGAAAGTGATGAAACAAAAACTTTATTAACTGGGTTAAGTAGGTTAGGTTAGGTTAAACTTTTTTTTTTCATCGTTTCTAATAACTTTATATCACTTTTTGAAAGTGTGTTGAATCGTCACTGTGTCGAGTTTTCATGGAACCATAAAAACATATATAACCTATAACAAATCATATTTTAACACCAGTTTTATCTTAGATTTTTCTTGTGTTGTATAATTTAAAAACTAACTAACTAACCATCATGCCGTTTCCCCGCAGGGGTAGGCAGAGAGGACGGACCGCCAAACAACTCGGTCTTGGCACACACTTCTTGCCTCATTCTCATTCATACATCGTCTCATACATACTCTTATATTATTCTGACTCTTTACATGGCCCGACTCGAGTATCTGATTCACTTGATCGTGCCATGTCTTCCTCTGGCGTCCCCGACTTCTGCTACCATTCGCATTTGCATCATATATCTTCCTTACACTCCTATCTTCGCTCATTCGCTCTACATGCCCAAACCATATAAGCGTCCCTTTCTTAATCTTACTCATTACGCTTACATCAGCCTTGCACTATTTGCGGATCTCCACATTCATCACACGATCAAACATGGTTTTACCACACATACGCCTCAGGGATCTCATTTCAACAGCATTTAATCTACTTTCATCCTTTCTTTGCCAGTTCCATGCCTCACTTCCATACATCAAGGTAGGTATCAGCACTCCGTTGTGGACTGCTAACTTCGCTTCTTTGTACAATTTTTTGTTAGCGCCAACGGCGTACAGTCCTCCATTAACGGAATTACCTGCATTTACACTTCTTTCAATATCTCTGTCAGCCTTCCCATCTCTCGTAAACATACTTCCTAAATACATAAAGTCATCCACCTGCTCCAAGTATTCTTCATTCACAACTATATTGCACACTGTTTTCGTACTCTCTCTTTCAAACACCATTACTTCAGACTTACTTATATTCATCATTAACTCATTTTTCATGCATAACTCATTTTCATGCATAATTTAAAAATCTTAAATAAAAAAAAAAACTCTGAAAGCTTTCCACGTAAGGAACCCACCGAGTTAATTAGAAATACAATTCTACGAAGAGTAATCGTTTACATAAAATTCGTTAACATCAGTAAAATATTCAATAATAAAATAAAAATTATGTTTTCGATATTTCCATAATGCCTTTGTAGTAGCGATGGGTAGGCGTCATCGATTCATTTCGGTATTTTTAAATCATGCAAATAATCCATTCTCACTGATAAGTGGATAATGTAGCTTAACTTTGTGTTATTGAATCAGAATGTTTCGATTATGTTCGCTAACCAGATGAGATTGTAATGATGAAACAAGCAAAACAATTTTACTTGACAAACAAGGTTTTTTGTGTCACACCTTACGAAAGCTCCCATGCGCTGCGTTAGATACTGCATACATGTATATGTATAACAAGGTAAAACATACCGTCCTCTATATTGGGCAGGGTTGATCGGAAATATTTGATGAAATAATTAATAATAAAAATAACATTGATCTAAAAATTAAATCAATATATTTTGATATCGTGTTTGCTGTTCGCCCACCGTCCGCAAAGTTCAAAAACCCAATCGCAGCACGAATCACGAAACAGACTGATTTATATTTCACGAAACGATCCGAACCAAAAGGCTTTATGAGTTGATTGATTCGAAGGAACACGTGTCACTGCAAACTGCGATGTGGAGTGACGGAGTGGAGTTAGTTATTGTTCTGAGTAATAACAGTAACTTATTGTTTTATTCGGTATTTGCAGCTAAATATGACAATGAGCAACCTACACAGATCAACAAAAACCGAATATGACTTTTTCTTTCATCTTTCTTGAAAATTGATTAAGGCGTTGCACTACGTAGAATGCAAAATCATGTGTTTTTGGTTTGAAAATTTGGTCGCCTAGAAATGTTTCAGATGCTTTAAATAAATATCGCGAGTATAATACATCTTGGCCTTTGAAATAATCGAGTATTTTTTACATATGTCCTTTTATAAGCCCAGAAAAAAATAATTTATAAGGCCTATGAAAACTGCTTTAAAGTTCAAAATTTCCTACTTACGAACCCATTTTCGGATATGGTTTTATAGTATAATGTGGCAAATTAAGTTATTTATAAAATTATCGGAAAACATTTAAATATTTATGCCTGAACATTAATAAAAAGGCACTTTTTGGCCATGTTTTTTTATCGCCTAAATCACAACAGCTGGTTGGTGTTAAGCGGGAATTTAAGCCTTATCGCCATCTACGTAAGGAATGTTATTGATGGCGGCTCGATTCAAAATATTACACGAAGTAGTGCATCGCCTTAAATGACCAATATAAATGTAAGGGTTTCGGGTTAATTCTTACTTTTGACGTCATCGGTACCGTCCGTCAAATGAGAAAGGCATCTTGGATACATGTGACGCAACACTCTACACTGGGGCGTCGCGTCGTGGCAGGTAAAAAATGTAACCTCGGAAGAGCGTATGTAGTACTAAGTAATCATTTTTAAATACTTAAAAAAAATGTAATCCCTTGTGGCGCGAAGCTAGCGTTTGGATGATAGCGATATAAATAGTAACGAAATTAGTTATGACAACAATGCTGCAATGCGGTTCTGAAAATTAAGGGCACGTCTGTTCGAGTGTCGCAAACAGTAAGTAATTGAATAGCTTGGAATTATTGTTGGAGATTTTCAGCGAGGCGGTGCATTAATTCGCCATCGGTCAAAGCCAAAAGCGAGAAACGAATTTATTTAATTTTATTATCACAATTGAATAAAGTTTTGAATTTTACACAATTCAACGAACAAATATTCAATATTATACTGCACACGAGTTCAAACTGCCAGGAGCCAAAAAACTATCACTTCGTCATTTGGGGAAAGCAGCGAGGCTAAAATGGGGGAAATGAGGGAGAACGGGAAGATAAGGTTGGAAAGAAGAACCTGACAATTCTGATAATTAGCCATTTCAAGCAAATTTTAAGTTCGTTGTGGTGGACTTTTACCACGAGTGTCCCTGATGTATCTTTCACTCTGAAACGAAGTGAAAATATACAATAATATTATCATTTAAATTTTACTTGATACTACCTCTAATCAAAATTGTTATCTTAAAATAATGGAATTTTAAAAAATGCTCCCAAAGCTTTGTGAGAAGAGGCACTGCTATTTCAACTATTATAAAGTTAAAATAAACATTTTTACGATGGTGGAAACGTCACTATTTGAGTTATGGAGAACAATGCGATTGACGAAAAAAAAAAACATCGCAAAATCCACACGATCTTTTGTATTTTCGGTTAAAATGAAACTGTATTTTTTTACAACAACGCAATGAACAAACACAAAAAACACACAGAAACAATGCAATTCGCTTGATCCGCTTCAATAACAGAATATACGGGGGATATTCCATCGGATCATTGTGGCATTGTAGTTCTTTAGGCGAGCATTAGTAAGGTGAACCCACATTGAAGCCAAATTCTAAGCCCCTCATAATTCATTTGTCCCAGAGGCGTAGGAATAAAAATAATATAATAGGAACGGAGGTAGGATTACCTCGACAGATTGTTAATTAGTATTTTTCGTGGAGCGGAACACAATCCCTAATTATCCGAAGGCTTCCTGTACTGACACCATCCATTTACAAGAAACTATTGTTGGTTGGAGGGAATATCAAACACCGCCCAGAAAGGGTTGTCGTAATCAATTTTTACTTTAATATAATGTAATATATATTTATAATGTTGTTTTATATATTATTATTTATTTTCTCCTGGTTTCTTTTCTTTTTCTTCTGAACAAAGAAAAAAAATCAAAGTTTTGTATTAATAAGAGAGAGAGCATTGGAAAAAATGTACAGCGTCCTAATGCAGGGATCACACGAGGACAGTGCAATACTTTCTTGTCCCAGCACCGGATGCATTGTCCTAGGCTGAACAGTAGTTTGGAGGAATAATACATTGTCCCTGAGATAGACGGGCATGCTATCTCAGCAGGATAGTGTCTTACCCCCACCATCGCGCCAGACTGCGTTGTCCGGGTGTAAACGCGTTTTGACAAGACAGTAGAACAATATGCAGTCGCTCTGCGCGTACGTATCTCGGATCTCGTATTTCGGCTTTAAAATGTCGCGTAAATGGAATACTACAATACATTTTGGTATAAAAACCCTGACGAGAGTCGCTGGTAACGCGCGTCGTCGTGTATCTATTTTCGCATCCAGCGTTCCGAGTTTGAACCACGGAAGAATTGTTGTATTTTCCCATTGTCTTGCTCTGCGCGGTCGAGGCTGTTCACGGAGCGGGGACAGGACAACATTGTATTGTCTTCTATATTGTCCTCGTGTGTTCCCGGCATTAAAGTGATTTTTCACAAAAACGGCGATGTACAAATCATCCGAAGATTATTATTATTACTTGGGCATTTTACCCCGCTGGCACCATTTTGACTCAGCGGAACTGTACGAATCTTCAAGCAATTTTTTTCAAGCGGAGTTTCAAAGCAATTTTCTATCAAACTTTCATCTAATTAACTTTGTAGCATAAAATCAGCCATTCACTAAAAACACTATGAACTGTGGCAGTTCGAAATTTGAGCAGATTTTTCTGTCTTTTTCAAAATTACTGGTTAAACGCATCTACTTTCAGCGCACAAAGTCATTTATATCACAAGTTTGCAGATTTAAAAAATTTTATTTGCTTCCAATCGTTTTATGTTTATCAAATTTAATGTTCAATCTTGCCTGACATTAATATTGTGTACATATGTACCTAGTGAGAGATGTGTAGGCGGAACTGATTCAACAATTTTGTTTTATTTTAATATTTAGCAAATGCCGCAGACGAAAATTTCGTATGACGTCAAAGTAGATATTGACAATCGAAAAGCAAAGGGGGTCAAGCGACATGCATCACAAAGAGCAAAAAAAATAATTTGGAAATCCTATTACAAAGAAGTTAGTTTGTGCTTAATTATGTTCTTTCATATTATAACGACAGGTAGATAAATCAATTGTTGAGGAATGGAATGATAAAAATTTACTAATCAATATCTAAAGCTAAGTATAAAATAGGGTTTGTTACAAATTGTCGGTTGATCCCCTTTGCCTTCGGACGTCGATATTTTACTGTACGACCTTCGGCGATATAAAAATAAACCGATAAGGAGAAAACGGCTTCAAGCTGCATTTTTTATTATTTTATGTTTTATTCTAATAATTTGAAACGTGTTCAAGTTATCCCGGCGGCTGGAGGAAAACTTACTCATGCGATATTAAACGCATTAAAATGCAACCCGGGACGAGGTTTATAATGCCATTACGGGGTATTAGCCGGAAGCATAACGTAAAAGAAGGCTTCCTAGGATAGCAGTTTCACTTCGGATTTTTTTTTTATTTATACGAAACTAAGAAACGGCAAATTAAATAATAAACGAGATAAAAGAAATGCAATAAAAAAACATACAATAAGTTTTTTAAAAGCTCCCATAATAATAAAATACCAATAAATACTAGGCCGTCATGAAACGTGTACAGCTTTTTGTGATAGATGAAATACGTGTTCTTCGTTTAGTTAATTTGGGAAGCGGGTATGGGTACCGTCACCCCGAGAACTATTCATTGGATAACCAACACCTCTGCCATAGGCCACCCAAAGTGTTTCGCTACGTTTGGTGACTTAGCTCGGGTTTATAGGGATGGAGGATTGTCTAGGTCTTGGCGGCGGATGCATCTGCCCACCTGCTGTGTGGCGGGCCGGGTTTGGGGAGACTGGTTAAAGGGGAGATCTTTTGACATCTCCAGCAGGACTTACTCGATCCTTCGCTTTGCACCGCAGTGGGAGGGATGAAATCAAACGTCCATCACTCCAGGGTACATTGACCCCCTAGATTCCTACCCACCCTTCATACATTTTCCAGATCTTCTTCTTCTTTCTGTACTTGAAAAACCCTCCACACAACATCCCTGAAGATGAGATGGGCTGTGAGGAAAATTATTTTCGGCATTTTGAATTATCTACGGCAATGTTTATATTAAAAAAATCTTAGGTAGGGTAAAATGTGGTGACTTTGATCAATTTTCAACCTTGGACTTAATAACTTTTTCATAAAAACATTTGTGTACGGAATTTTTATGTCATGTTTATTGCACATGTTTAAACTATCGATAACTAAATTTCACTATTTTGTTCTTATGCCATTCACTACGTATTTTTGTAACAATATTATAAATGTTTTATATTGTATGTATTTTAAAAGAATAAATTATGAAAATACTTTTACAAAATAAAAATAAAAAAAATTTGGTGTAAAAAATAATTTGAAAACGGCGATAAAAATCACCTTTCGGAGTGGGGCAACATTGATTTACCATTTTTTATAAACTTATTAATGATTAAAAACTTTCGAATATTCAAGTCGGTAGTTGTATAATGTGTAATTTACAAAACTTTACTAAAATTTACAAAATTTACTAAACTTCAAATTTACAACATTGGAAAAAAGAAGACAATTTGCGAACTTAATATGTTTATATAAAATTATTCATGATAAACTTCTTACCACTAATTGTCTGAGCAATATTCACATTAAAGTCCCTAATAGACATAATTTAAGGAGCCAAAATATATTTCATATTGAAATATTTAATAACAATATTGCATATTTCAATCCACTATCTAGAATGTGACGTCTGTACAATACAGTTGAATGCGACCTTATAGATAGATATATTCGCAAACAGTCTCGCATATTTAAAAAAAAACAAATTAACAATCTTCTACCATGATATGTTATGGAGAACAGTGAAGAGATATAATTGCTTTATTATTTTCTTTACTTTTCTTCCTTATCCTTTCTCTGTACATTTACTATATTTTATATTTCATATATAATATTCATGTTTTATATTTCTTTTCAATTATTATTATATAATATGTATTTTTTTTCTTTCACTACTAGCATCTCCGCCTAATATCAACTAAACCTTGTTTACGCATGCTGTGAACATTTTTAATTGGGGTGTTAATATCTGTGCACATTCCCACCCAAATAACATAAATGTAATAATTGTTAACACTCTGTAAATGTTTCAAACAATAAATAAATAATAAATAAATAAATCAACATTAAAAAAAATAAAAAAATTAAATGAAACGAAACGTAGTAACTTATAAAGTTTACCTATTTACATTTCTTATTCTTCATTCGCAATTTAACCGAAAGTATGTTTGAATATTACTAGAAACAAACTAATATTACAGTTATTTTCGAGCGTCATTGAAACCACGATGCCCGAAAAATATCGTTAAAAAGAGGGGGGAAATTTCTGAGTGGTAGCGAAAAATAGGCAGATATCCGACATGATGAAAGCGGCTCCCAAATGATTCAAAAGTCGCCCCATGTTACGGTATCCCTATAGTAAGGCAATACTATCGATTCGGTCGGGGTTCATTAGGCGTCTAACCCCCTACTTAGGGAAATCAGCATCTTTAGAAGGCCAGGCAAGAAGTGTAAAACAGGAACGGGCTCACTACTTGCTACTTGCTACTCGCTTCTTGCCACTTCCCGACATCAAAGGGAATGTCGCGATGAGACCTCAGGTACGAACTACCCCGTTAAAAGCTCCCCGATGGATAGTCCCAAGGCACGCGAATCAAAGTTAATGATAAATTTGGGCCGGCTTTAACTGCGCCGTGGCGGTGAATGTCAAAATCCTTCTTCCACCGGCTTTTATATTAGGGAAAAGATTATCTAAGAGTTTTACGACCGATTCCATTTACAAACCAAACATATTATGATGCACGGAAATGGAGAAGGGAAAAATTAATTGATTTGTTGTATTTAAACAAAGAAAGGAATTGATTTTTGACCGTATAAATTTATTAAGCTCCGCTAGAGGTAATGTTTATGATCTTAAAGATGACAAATTAATATAAGCCCATTGATTGGTGTTATTTTTAAAAGCGCAAAACTATTTTCGAGTGTCTAGAATGAAACACAATTAGATTATGTATGTACTTCGTTGTAACAATTGGTGGTAATTCATTTTTGTTCCTATTCTATTGATGCAAATACTTGATTCCGAATGACTTCATAAGTAGAAAAGATACTGATTTTGTTATTATTAAACAGGAGACTGATATTTTATTTTATTTAGGAAACAAACTTATTTAGCATAAATAGCAAATATTTACAATATTAGACCAATAATGTTCCATTAATTCTAGTCGTCGATTCAATATTTTCACCTTTAAATATATTTATAAATGACAAAGAAATATAAAGAATAAACATTAATGAATCAATATGACTATGAACTCTTTATGAATGGCACAGAAAAGAACATAGAAATATTGCGAAAATATTTGATCACCGATGGGACAGCCGGGTATGAAAATTCGTTTCTTGTAACAATAGAAAAACAATTTCCCTTTAAAAGGAACTGCGGGTTTCAATCAACAATACCCCAAAGACTGACTATATATAATAAATCAAGTCGATTTACCTGTCCCGGGCGAATCATATATTTCAATATGAGGCCTACCGTAAACGTCAAATAACGGATACGATGCGAGCAACCTGGAAGTCTTTTGTGATATTATTTGGCAATTCTCGCTTTTCTCCCCGTGTTAAATACGTGACGTGACAATGCCCACAACGTCCTCCCAAACGCAAGTACACACGAAGCCTACAAGCCTACTGACTACAGCCTATCGCCACCCACTCCCTGCGGTAAGGCCATTTCATTTGCTTTAAAACAATTAAACTTAAATGACTCCTGAAAAGCCATTTTTACAGACGTCATATTTCCCAACTTTTCGTCACAAGAGATATTAAATAAGAAGAAATGCCAGTAAGCAAAAGAAATCGTAAATTAAAACGGAGAGGGAGAAGATTTCCTTAATTTTAATACACTTTTCACTTCCCAGTCAACATTCTAAATGTTACTTTAAGACAAGCATATAAAAGGAAAGGTGTTTAAAATACGTATCTTGGGTCACAAAGTCAGCTGTAAATAAGTAGGGAAGATTTAGAAACTTTTAATGATATTCAAATTTCGTCGCGGGGGTGGTATTATATTATTATTAAGTAACTAACTAATCATCACGCCGTTTCCCGCAGGGGTAGGCAGAGAGGACGGACCGCCAAACAACTCGGTCTTGACACACACTCCTTGCCTCACTCACATTCATACATCGTCTCATAAAGACTCTTCTATTATTCTGACTCTTGACATGGCCCGACCCAAGTTTTTGATTCACTTGTTCGTGCCATGTCTTAATCGGGCGTCCTCGACTTTTTCTATTTTCATTCACATTTGCGTCATATATTCTCCTTTCTTCGTTCCTTCGCTCTACAAGCCCAAACC
Organism: Hesperophylax magnus; assembly: GCA_026573805.1. NCBI lineage: Eukaryota > Metazoa > Arthropoda > Insecta > Trichoptera > Limnephilidae > Hesperophylax > Hesperophylax magnus. The sequence continues at coordinate 1,052,577 of JAIUSX010000229.1, read as the reverse complement.
ATCTAAGCGTTCCTTTCTTAATCCTACTAATTACGCTTACATCAGTTTTGCATTTTTTGCGGATCTCCACATTTCTCACACGATCATACATGGTTTTTCCACACATACGTCTCAGGTATCTCATTTCTATATGCCTCACTGCCATACATCAGGGTAGGTACCAGCATTCCATTCTGGACTGCTAGCTTCGCTTCTTTGGACAATTTTTGCTAACCGCGTTCAGCCCTCCATTAATGGAGTTACCTGCATTTACCTTTCTTTCAATATCTCAGTCAGCCTTCCCATCTCTTGTAAACATACTTCCTAAATACACAAACTCATCCACCTGCTCCACGTATTCCTCATTCACAACTATATTGCACACTGTTTTCGTATTCTCTCTTTCAAAAACCATGACTTTAGACTTACTTACATTAATCTCATTCTTCATTCATCTCATTCTTCATTAATATCATTCTTCATTCATCTCATTGTTCATACATACTTCGTTCATCCTAGACACGAGAGACTGTAGATCTTCCGTATTGTTCGCAATCAGCACCGCATCATCGGCATACAACAGGCAGCATACTTTCAGATTACTCAAATTCACACCCAATCCCACCTATTTCAATTATCGCATACAATTAGCAATGCATAAATTGAATAACCACGGTGACATTACGCAGCCTTGCTTAAAACCTTTTAGTATATCAAACCACCCCGTAAATCCACCGTTCACGCAAGACATACGTATTATCACAATGGAGTGGCAATAATTTTAGATAGACGTAAATGAATTAGGTAATGTTAGATTAATATTTTCGTGGTCAGGCCCATTGTATCCATTCTAAGATGTTAATTACCTGAAGGTTGGTGGGTACTGTACTGGTACACGCGGCACAGCTTATTCAACTAAGCTGGTCAAAGCGTGTCTGTGCCCAAATTCTTTCATTTGTTCCTATTCATTAAAGGACAATGACGTTACCTATAATTAATTGTGGAGGCGAGAAGTGACACTCGGAGAATGCTATGGAAGAGAGTAGAGAAAGTATATTAATTAAGGGATCATGAGATAAAAGAAATGAAATCCCACAAAAAAGCGAAATGTTTTAAAATGTTAGGACCAAGGCTTCGCGGTTCCCCTATGAGAAATAAGTTCTGCGAGGCGAAAGGAACCGAGGAAATTATTTAGAACCTTTTTTCCGCCATATTTAAGTTTCCAAAAGTCTGGATTAGAGTGCTCTTATTATGTCGGAATGATCATTTATGTTTAAAAGCCTTCAAGGGCATGAATATTTTTACACTTTTTTTGTCTAGTCAACTTAGATATCCATTAAAAAAAATTTCGAGATCGCTTTATTCAGAATATTAATTATATTAAAAGACCCAAAAGATGGTAAAAATTCATCGATTTTTTTATATCGTCCCCATTATAATATGCCCATGTAGAAGTTAAGTGGATTAATAGCCGAGTAAAAGAACATGAAATGGATTGCCAAATGCTCTTGTAAATAGAAATTCCGGTTTGTGGAAAAAAATGTATCCTTTCAACGGAATCCCACCAATTTGTTAAGAATATAGGAAACTGTCCGATGTGTGAGGATTTATTTCTTATCAGAAGGTGTTCGTATTCAGAGAACGTGGCCCTTTAATACCCTTTCAACCGCGCCGCGCCATCATTCCTACAGACGCTGCGTGATAGGTAGATAGATAGATAGGATTAGGAAGAGGCCTGATTAAATTTACGTTAACGGCACCTCTCCATTATCGTTACGCGATCGGGCCCAGACTCCTAACTAAACTAAACTGACAACCTGCGGGACCGTCACCCGCGGCCAAATAAAACTAAAAAACTATTTTTTGAGCTAATTTAATTCTGAACTCTCATCACTATTAATGCCTTGCATGCTATAGCAGCTTCTTTGAGCGGCATAAACAAGCTCCGGACAGTTCGTTGTGGGACATCAACACAAAGGCACAGGGACGTCGCGAGGCAGGCTTTTTGCAATGTGTGCGGCGCAAGCGGGCGGCCGAACCAAAGGGCGGTTTTCTCCACAGGGTCTTCATGACTGATTCACTCATTTTTAAAAAAAAATCTGCAAGTACATATGGCAACACAGATGTGAGTGCAAATACTTCAAAAAATAATAATTTAATAAAACACGAATCTAATTCGAAATGTGCAATTAAGAAAAGATAATAAGACCGATGTAAGCATTATTTCTATCATATCAAATTTAAATTTAAGTAACACGTCTCAAGTGACGTACAATCATCTAACAAGCTGTCGTAGAAATAAGTTTTTAGTTGTCACAGTAAAGGTTTATACAAGATATAGAAATGTATTTTTTATTACTAAATAAAAACATACAAAAAATGTTTAAGTGGTAATTTGAGCTACAGTTTCGAATTGCTTTATCCAATCACGCATTATTTTACGAAGCGTAATACAGGGTTTTCCAATAAGAGGTGTTATTTTGATATTCAAAGAAAAATGCCATTTTTTAATATAAATGATCGAATGTTTATTTCATTATAAAGAGGAAGGTATGCCGTTAATAGTGAAAAATAACATTTATTTATTTATTTTATTAATACAAGACTTAGAGGGTACATATGGTTTTTGTGATATTTCACCCTCCATGCTAGGGATGATCCTGTGTTATGGCGGGTGAATTTTACAGTTTGAACAGAATCTATACATTAATATGATATGAAAAAGAAAAATAATAAAAATGATGAAAAGCTAGTTAGGGTTGCAAGAAGAGAATGGAGAAGTTAGAGAATTATAAGAAGATTATAAGAATTACTCAAATTATTAGTAAATAGATCAGACTAATTATTTATTTACATACTATTCCGCTAAGTTAGGTAATAAGGATTATGATATGTTATGTATTATATGTTTATTATGTATTATATGATTATGTATTATGTGTTATAATAAGTTATGTTTTGTCTGAAAGGTGATTAAATTGATAGAGTGTAGAATGAATGGGTATTGTAATTGTAATGTATTCCGTGTGTAAGGATCCATTTCGTAATTTGTTTTTTAAAGGAATGGGGTTGACTCACGGTTTTTAGGTTTTCAAGGATAAGGTTAAAGATTTTAGGAGCTAGTAAGAAAAATTGTCTTTGAGCTGACGTGGTATGTAGTGAAGGTACTTGGTAGTGACCGTTGGTTATTGTTCTGGTGGTGTAGTTGTGTTGTAAGAGAGTATTGTTTTTATATTTGAACAGGAAATGTATTAGCGAAAATTTTAGGTGGAGTTGTCGTATGTTTAAGACCTTATATTCTATGAGAAGTCGAGTGGGGGGGTATCTTGTCGGTCGCTTGTTAATGACACGTATTACCATTTTTTGGTTTGACGGTAGATTATGCACAACCACCCCAGATTATAATGCCGTAAGCTAGTAGGGATTGGCAGAGAGCATAGTATACAGTTTTAAGAATTTAGGTGGTAAGGATATTTCTTAGATTTCGAAAAGCATAAGAGAGCTTGCGGATGCGTGGGGTTAGTTATGTTTGGTCTTTAAATATTTGTCGGCTTGACAATTATAAAGACTCGTACTCTTATCGGATCTTGAAAAAAACATAGTCTCCCTAAAAGGTGTGGTGAAACGAGGAACATACATTTTAATTAGGCGACTACCCACGGCGGTCCTGTTCTCCACCTGCTTTAAAGCGGGGAATAAGCATGGAAGTATAAGGATTCTAGGACAAATACAGCATACACCCCTTCCTGCGGACCGTAAAAGAATCTGAGATAGTCCTTCGGCTCGTCGACCATGACAGGACCAGGACAAAAACAACGTTAATAAAATCTCAATGGGTCGTAACGGTTACAACAGACGAAAAAACTTATTCTCAGTTGATTTCACGAGGCCCTTGTTGTATCTCTCACAGATTAAATAAACGCTTTAATAGCTTATTCGTGGCAGTATTCTATTCCATTATCGTTAATAACAGTAACTACAGCTTTACGACGTCTTTATCTGCTTGGAAATGATATACATACATAGACTGGGTTGGTTGCCTTATATATTATTATTATTATCTTGTACTGACTGGGTTAGTTACTTAATACATTATTTTATCTTGTACTGACTGGGTTGGTTGCCTGATACATTATTATCTTGTACTGACTGGGTTGGTTGCCTGATATATCCTGTACTGACTGGGTTGGTTGCCTGATATATCTTGTACTGACTGGGTTGGTTGCCTGATATATTATCATTATAATCTTGCACTGACTGGGTTGGTTGCCTGATATATTATCATTATTATCTTATACTGACTGGGTTGGTTGTCTGATATATTATCATTATTATCTTGTACTGGGTTGGTTGCCTGATATATTATCATTATTATCTTGCACTGACTGGGTTGGCTGTCTGATACATTATTATCCTGTACTGACTTGATATCTATAAAATACAGAACCATTATTATCGATATAATGAGATTTACTTCAGGCTTTGTACAAGATTTAAATAAAATAAAATTAAAAGGGATGTTACTTGATTAATGTAAAATGAATATATATTAAGGCTCTATAGCTAATAATGAAAATACCGTAGAAAGCTGAAAACAGCGTTGACTTGGAAATTCTTATAAGAACTAGCCGTGCAAATTTCATGACACCGGAATTTATTTTTTTTTAAATCTGTGAAACCGCTCAATAGTCCCAACTGCTCCCAACCGTGAGACTATGACATCCCCGATTCGAAGTATGTTGTGAGGCTGAAGGTAGTGGAGAGGGGAAAGAGGAAGTTGGGGAAGTGGCTGAGTATCAGATCTGGTCACCAAGCAGGGCTGATTGTGGTCTTTCACCAGGGCGATCTTGGGCGATATCTTCCACTGTGGAACGTGCCGCAAATATACCATATATTATTTTAAACGACTAATTTTGTGAAATGACACAATAAATCAAATACAAAATTATTTGCGCACGCCGGGATTCAAACTCGCGACCTCCATCTTGCTAGTCGAGAGCCTTACCCCTCGGCCACGGAGCTAATCATTAGATACACTTTTCTGAATTTATTTTAGTGAGGATTAGACAAATTTCAATTAATTTTAGGTTTTTGCTGCATAAAAAAATAGAGATTCTGCTTCGTACTAAATTTATAAATATGTTTATAAATTGTGTTTTATTCAGCTGAATTCAGTACAAATGAAACATTAACACGCATTGTATAATAATGATGATAAAACCGAAATCCAAGCAAGGCTCTAGGAGTAGCAGTATAAATTCGGGATGGCCAGATGAAGTTAACCAAAACTAATGCCATTTGAACTAAACCTATATTTTACGATAAATACCTACCACTTTGAAATGTAACTTGTATTTAAACTAGCCCGAGCGTTAATTTGCGTTATTTACACGTTAAATCTCCGATTCGGCTATTTAGGGACAAGAAACTGAGAAAACAATCTAGGGGGCGTGTATCAATTGATAAGAGCAAGAGACACCTTATCGAAGTCGTCTAAGAAAATCTTGTAAAATTTAAGTAGTGCAAAAACTACTTTTATAAATTGTCACATTTGTGTGTGTGTAGACGCGCTGAGAGTAAAGGCGCTGGCGCTGGCTCGTCTCCCATGCCCCGAATCGTTGTCTTGTGGGTCTAAGGACGAAAAGCTAAAGAGCGAGGGCATTCACTACACAACTAATAGGAATCCAAGCAAGAAGTGCGTGATAAGAGTGCTGAGAGTAAAGGCACTGGCTCGTCTCCCATGCCCCGAATCGTTGTCTTGTGGGTCTAAGGACGAAAAGCTAAAGAGCGAGCGCATTCACTACACAACTAATAGGAATCCAAGCAAGAAGTGCGTGATAAGCTGAGAGTAAAGGCGCTGGCTTGTCTCCCATGCCCCGAATCGTTGTCTTGTGGGTCTAAGGACGAAAAGCTAAAGAGCGAGCGCATTCACTACACAACTAATAGGAATCCAAGCAAGAAGTGCGTGATAAGAGTGCTGAGAGTAAAGGCACTGGCTCGTCTCCCATGCCCCGAATCGTTGTCTTGTGGGTCTAAGGACGAAAAGCTAAAGAGCGAGCGCATTCACTACACAACTAATAGGAATCCAAGCAAGAAGTGCGTGATAAGCTGAGAGTAAAGGCGCTGGCTCGTCTCCCATGCCCCGAATCGTTGTCTTGTGGGTCTAAGGACGAAAAGCTAAAGAGCGAGCGCATTCACTACACAACTAATAGGAATCCAAGCAAGAAGTGCGTGATAAGAGTGCTGAGAGTAAAGGCACTGGCTCGTCTCCCATGCCCCGAATCGTTGTCTTGTGGGTCTAAGGACGAAAAGCTAAAGAGCGAGCGCATTCACTACACAACTAATAGGAATCCAAGCAAGAAGTGCGTGATAAGAGTGCTGAGAGTAAAGGCGCTGGCGCTGGCTCGTCTCCCATGCCCCAAATCGTTGTCTTGTGGGTCTAAGGACGAAAAGCTAAAGAGCGTGCGCATTCACTACACAACTAATAGGAATCCAAGCAAGAAGTGCGTGATAAGAGTGCTGAGAGTAAAGGCGCTGGCTCGTCTCCCATGTCCCGAATCGTTGTCTTGTGGGTCTAAGGACGAAAAGCTAAAGAGCGAGCGCATTCACTACACAACTAATAGGAATCCAAGCAAGAAGTGCGTGATAAGCTGAGAGTAAAGGCGCTGGCTCATCTCCCATGCCCCGAATCGTTGTCTTGTGGGTCTAAGGACGAAAAGCTAAAGAGCGAGCGCATTCACTACACAACTAATAGGAATCCAAGCAAGAAGTGCGTGATAAGAGTGCTGAGAGTAAAGGCGCTAGCTCGTCTCCCATGCCCCGAATCGTTGTCTTGTGGGTCTACGGACGAAAAGCTAAAGAGCGAGCGCATTCACTACACAACTAATAGGAATCCAAGCAAGAAGTGCGTGATAAGAGTGCTAAGAGTAAAGGCGCTGGCTCGTCTCCCATGCCCCGAATCGTTGTCTTGTGGGTCTAAGGACGAAAAGCTAAAGAGCGAGCGCATTCACTACACAACTAATAGGAATCCAAGCAAGAAGTGCGTGATAAGAGAATAGCAATCTGACTCCCTCACTATCTGAAAAGTCTGAAGTAGGCAATTCAGAATTGTGAAAGATCACTATTCAATCGAAACGTTGCTTGAAATGGCTGTAGCATTTTGACAATTTGTATCATGACCAGATATGATTGAACCGTCCTCGTCCCATCTCTTTCTCCACCTAACTTCCTTCAGCCTAACAACCTAACCATGATCCCTCTGGCTCTGGGCAGTTGGGACTATTCACATACAAAAACACTTAAGAATTTCGCTTCGCACAGTAATTATAAATACATCGCGAGCACGCTGCACAGTGTAAACATACTAAACTGTTTTTGTTGCTGTTCAATTTCCCGTGTCTGAATTTTAGACCTTGTAAAGGGTCCGGTTTTCGACTGCCAAATTGTACGACCAAACTTACAGTCTATACAAAATCGTTTTAATCTTTTTACAAAGTGTTGTTGAATTGTAGGTAATATTGTAGATTTGTGGGTGCACTCCGTTGGCAACCAGCCCCCGGTTGGTGGGAGTCGAATTGCGGCACCGAACCGAATCCCGTTGGACTTAAACGATGTAATTTGCGAGTTGGATTAAGTTTAACTGTGTCAGCAGATCGGCGAGTAGCCTAACCGTGTGTTTGATTTGCCAGTAGTAACACTTGAAGTTTATAGCTAGTTACTTCCTGCCCCGCGGATCTAAACTGAACGAGTGCAATCACCATGCAAGTTGGAGCCTCGAGCGAGTTGATTAATGATCCAACACCTTTACACAGTGGTCTCTTTTACAATTGGTCAAGAACAACAGAATGATTTGGGCAACAGAATAAGTTATATAGCACTATCTACGAACTGCTCTAATAAGTGAACACTTCAATTGTGCTCAATTGGCATTCCTTCATATTAAACTATGTATTAAGTTACGTTCAGTTCAAATCTTTTATTTTTGAATTAACATGAGACAGCTGTTACGCCTATCGAAAAATATCAAATTTATCATAAATCTTTGTATTGTGTTGATACACGCTGATGGGTTGCCAGAATAAGGCTTTAAGGGACGGCCCGCTTTTTAATAATAATATTTGGATGATTTCTATAGCGTCGTTTTTGTGCAAAATCACCTCAAGGGCGCTGTACAAATATATAATACATTTCTACAATGATCTATGTTATAACTAACTATATATGGAGATAATATACAGTACCATACTTACCTTGTAGGTCACTTGAGATTAACACTTAATTAACATTAACTACTTGTTTATCAGCGAAATTAAGATACATGATTTAGGACATAATTAGAAAATTGGACTTTCCGGTATTTATTTGAATAATATAAATTTATGTTCGTGCAAATCTTATACTGGGCGGTACTACAGTACAAGTTATTGATTAGAATTCACTTTCATAAGACATATTTGGAATAGTGTAAATCAAATAAGAAAAGTGTGAATAGGATATATTATAGGCAATACAAGAATGCTACTCTCATGTAGGTATATTTTATTAAGGGTAACCGATATTCCCGCGCAGGACAGGTAGGTATAAAGGTTTTGAAATATGGAACTCTCCATTTTTAGGTTTTCCCCGCTTTTTGCTCCTAAATCCCGACTTTTTTACTGCACACGGTAAAAATTCAGATTCTGGCAGTAGGCTAAAAATCTATCCACACAAAAAATCACTAAAATCTATAAAAACAATTTTTCGAGGGTAATTTAAAAACAGTTGTAGTCTGTATTGTTTAAAATAAATGAAAATAACCCAAGTTATTTAATCAAACGGTGTTAAAGAGTTTTCCAAAAAAAAAAACAACATTCTTGAAAATATCTTCAAGGCGCTGATCAATTTATATAGAACCTGCCTGCGCTACTGAATGATCTCATTGGACTTTATTTTGGGAAATAAATGAACTGTTAAAGTACTTTTCTAATGGGGAGAAAACAACTTGTTGGTCTTATACTCAAGCTATTGGAAAACATTTACTTGGGTACAAACTTCATTATATCAAAAAAGTGTTATATAAGAGTAGGTATTCGCCAAAGACCATTTATAAAAAGTTCGACTTTTGATACATTAGGAAACACAAATGATGATTGTAAATTTGGCTCAAAAATCCCAGAATAACAATATCAAAGGTAAAATAAAGTATTCGTGATAAATGGGAGTTTTCGCTACATTAAACATTTCTTACATTTTCGGTGGAAAAGTTGCGTTGTTTTGTTGAACGAGAAAGTGGTGGAAGGTATGTAATATTATTTAATGTAAAGTTTTTATCCAGAGAATTGTGATATCGCCATAGAAATCTTCTTATTAACTATTCTACTTTTTAAGTCGAGTCGGAATAGAAATCTCATTATTATGGATATACTAATTCCAACCACAAAGAGATTAGAGGAATGGTGTTACTGTGACATTAAAACCTCTAAAAGCAGTTAGAGTGGGATTAACACGACAAACTGGATGACATGCAGACAGGTTGCAATGTAATCGTCAGTGCTCCTGTCTGGTAGCGGCTGCTTCAGTAAAGGAAACAGTAGAGCATCCCAGAATTATACCAGCATAAACTATCGCATCATAGTACTACAGATAATTGGCTTATATCCATGGCGCTTTTAATGGCTAGATGTCACCACAAAGCCGCTTTATAAATGAAATTTCACAGCAGTTAAATTATGCCAAGTATTAACAGGTAAATTATCTGAAGTATTAAGTGACGTGGTGCGGCGTTTGTCAACAAAAAATAGGAGCGACGCAGAGAGCGATTCAATTAGCAAATACATCAGTTATTAGTGGGTTTCATTTTTTAAAAATATAAACGTGTAGACATTAATATGTCAAAAACATCCAAACCAGCTTAGGACTGTGGAAGAAAAACGTTGAGATAGTAGAATCATAAATAAAAACACGGTGAAGTATTAGCGTTTAGTTGGCAACTATGTCAGTAAAATTCCAATAAAATGGAAGGGATTATATTAGAAAACATTGTGTTTTTTCCAATTTTCCAATTCCATATGACGTAGAATTGGCATTGGAGGCTGATGTGAAGGAATGCACATTGTGTCACCTAATTATTATAGGTGGATTATAGTGGATCCACCGCAATACTTCGCTATTGGTAAAGTCTTTTTAGGGCGTCTCCGACTTCCACCATTCACTACTGTATACCACAATGTTATTGTTAAAAAACTACACTACATCGACTTTAATGACTCCGTATCGTAAAGTATTCCTCGGGCGTCCCCGACTTCAATAAATAATCAAATAACAAGAAACTTTTTTTTCAGCGATATCGGTCGACCACTTTTCGAGTTTTGCGAGCACAAACATATTCAGGCTGATTTTTTTAATATATATATTACTAGCTGACGTGTTCCCGGTGTTGCTGGGGGTTATACTTAGGAGATAGACAAACACCACCGCGGACTTTTCTGTAGGACTTTTTAAGTTACACAATTCCGTAGTACATTATTTGGATGTATCTAATTCCTCCTTGGGCGGTTTCGGAGATTAGCGCGAACGAACATAGTGACACGTGATTTTTATATATTAAGGCGATGCCATACGTGGTAATGCAAACTCATGTGTTTTTGGTTTGAAAATTTTGTCGCCTAGAAATGTTTCAGATGCTTTAATTAAATACTGCGAGTGTCATCTTGGCCTTTGAAATAATCGAGCATTTTTTAGATAAGTCTTTTTATAAGCCCAGAAAAAAATAATGTATAAGGCCTATAAAAACTGCTTTAAAGTTCAAAATCTCCTACTTACGAACCCATTTTCGGTTATGATTTTATTGTATAATGTGGCAAATTAAGTTATTTATAAAATGATCGGAAAAAATTAATATTTATGCCTGAACATCCACAGAATAAAATAAAAGGCACTTTTTGGCCATATTTTTTTCTTGCATAAATCAAAACAGGCGGATGGTGTTAAGCGGGAATTTAAACCTTATCGCCATCTACGTAAGGGTTGTTATTGATAGCAGCTTAATTTAAAATATTACACGACGTAGTACATCGCCTTAAGATATATTTCATTCTACGCGTTGTTACTCAGAATAATTTGTCGTTATTGCATCTCATTTAATATGTTGGCCTCCATTATAAAAACCATCTACTCATTCTACTTTTAGTTAACCTATTATTGAATATATTCTATTCGGTAAATAACAAACAACTAATTGAAAACACAGCCAAAACATAAATTCATGAGCCAGGTTGATTAAAACTTAACAAGCTGATCTAACGATTCCAAATGTTTGTGACAAGCACTAATAATTATAAAATACTCCGCCACAGAGAAATTTTCAATAACCCGTGGCATTTCAGCACGGAACATAAACAATGATAAAATAATAAAGTTGGCGTGACAAAACTTAATGATATTTGATGGAAAACCTAAAACGACGACAAATTTCGGAATAAACTTACAACAAAACCTCACCGATGTTATGGAGTAGGAATTATGTAAATTTAATTAACTTTCTTATGGTGAAAATGAATTTAGTTTTTATAGGGCAAATTATAGAAAACACGGGGTTGGGAATTTTTTAAAATTATGAAAATAATATTACACTCTCGTCTAAGGTACCTACTCATTTCTCACATTAAATCATAAAAACAATAATAACTCTCGTAAAAATTGAGTTTAATGTGTTTTTAATAAATTACTGCTTTTAAAAGTATACTTACAAAGGTTCTTTCATAGAATAAAAGCTTTTAAGAACTAATTACGGGGAGAGAGAGAGTACTAAAATTACCTTAACATACTTCAGATTCCCGTGTCTTATATATTCTACGCGCCGTATAAAAAAATCGGTGATTATTTTAATTATTACAGTCGAGGTTTCGGTACAAATTTATGATAGTCATCAAAAGCTCACAGGAACAACGGGGCTTCAATTTTCTGCGAAAACGCTACCGTGAAAAAAATAGACAAACAATGAGTCATTAAAAATGAAAATATGAAATATACACAGATTACACCGAGATTGGACGTTAAGTACTATTTTATTAAATTTCGCCTGGGAAGTGGATTGCAATGGGGAACTAATTGAGATTTACAGATTTAACTACGCCACAGACAAGACAGATAAAACACTGACTTAACTAACCTATCGACCAGAATATTGGCTGGAAGTTTATTTCTCAATAGTCCGTTAACCGCGGAGCGAAATTCAACGACGATTTACAAAGATTACGAAGATTTGAGCATTTGTGGATGATTTTCTGACAATAATAATGAAACCTTGTTTAGATTTTGTCGACTACCGTTTTCAAAATAATTGGCTGTCACGGCAGCTTACGGCTTACGTACATCAATTCCGATATTATCTCGTCGCAGGAAACCCTTCAAACTTTAAAAATAACTGTTCATTTTTCTTTCAATAATTGTACCATCTGCGTGAGAAAATAAGCAATCAAGTTTTCCCTACGATCTTGGAGAAATTTGTACGATTGTAATAATAGTAATAAAAACAGACGTAGATCGTATAAACACCTCGCCGTGTTTTGAGCACAAAGTTCCTACGAACAATACATTTTATTAACGCAATAAGATGGACAGCAAACAGACTATACCTATTACCTATATTTGTTAAGAACGAGGGAGCAGAAATAAAACGTTTATTCACCGTCTAAAGTCAGAGATACATATTTTAAAATCGAATAAAGTAAATATTCAGTACAGATACATATACGTACTTTTCGTCGTCACGACTCGTTACTTCTACATAAAATTGTAAACACGTTTTCAATATGAAATGAATTGAAAGCAGTTTTTGCCAGCCTTGAATATAGACATTCTACACCGGGCACAAATAAGTTTAACAGGAGTTTCTGAATGCCAACGCACACACACAATGTGAAGAGTTGTAACAATGGATAGCGTAATCTATTTTCCATGCTGTTGTGACATATCTATTATTTGCTTCGATCCAACTCAATATATTAAGATGACAATCGCACCCGATGCGTGGTTTAGCCGATTGGAGGCTTCGCCGGCAATACAAAGGCTTCTGATTGGCCCAAGTTCACGGTACGGTGCCGCTGAATAGACTATGGAACCGGAAGTCGTGATTTTCAGCCAATGGTACGCTCAATGACGCTGGGACATCTCTCGCAGATGACTGCACCGGATTACAGATCAAATGATTATGTCATCTTGTAGGCACATGACCTTTTGAATAATATTCTAGAATTGTGCTATATTTTGCTATCGAATGAACCTGAAAAAAGTAATTGACTTACCGATGTAGAATCTTAATGTTCAATCTAGGCAGAAATGGTAAACAAACCTGCAAAGAAAAAAAAACCGTTATTGTCAAAATTTTCAGTGAAAGAATATTTACTTTATTTTGAGTGTACAAACAGTCATACTGAACTATGTATAGCACAAGAATCGCGGCTGAGCTTCAAAAATGCCCGGAGTTGATTAGCACAAATCACAGAACTCTTAAAGCTTTGCTGCATATCGTTTATATTTGGATGTGAAATGTTAGGTGCGTATCAAATGTGATTCCTAAATCTTTCCAAATAATAATGTGTAAAGACATTTTGTAGTTATAGTACAATGTGTCGTTTGCTTTAGTATAGCACATAATGGAGCATTTCTTAAAATTAAATCCTGACCCGAGTAGAGGCAAATATATTTTGAATGAATTGTATGCTTATCACTGTTGAAGTATAAGAGTGACATTACCTAATTAAATCATTCGTACTTATTGCGCTTACGTTGGCCTTGTTTGCATCCCCTAATTCATAACTTTAATTTCATCATAACATACGTTTGAAGCGCACACACGGCATCGGAATGCAGTCCACAAAAAACTATTTTCTACTGTGATATCTGTGGACTATCTCCTCTATACTAAAATAAAGTCGCTATCCGAGTTTGTGCGCTTAGTTCTTCTAAACTACGCAACTGATTTTGATAGGGTTCTCAGTTCTCACCACCATTCAGAGAATTTCTTCCGGAGGGTTAGTATATATAATACCTACATGCATATTATATGTATAGAAAGTAGAGAAAAGTCGAGCAACGCCGGGTACGCCAGCTAGTACTTTATGAATTTGTAAATATTAAAAGCTATCAAAAAGCAAGTACAAAAACCCAAACTTTTATTTTATTTTACATTTCATATTTTTATACCTTTTATATTTCTTTTAAATTCTTCTATATTTCATGTTTGATATATTATTTTAATGTACTTTATATAATCTACCACCACAACACGGGCATGCGCCCAGCACGCGCAGTGGTCCAAACATTCTCAATTACTGAAATAAAAAATGCACCGAATAAAAAAATAAAAAAATAAAAACAACAAAGCAAATTGGTCTCGATACAATAAACTCTTTGACTAAATTCTTATAACATCCCCGTCACAGAACTCCAGCCATTAAGTCCGGTTAGAAAATATCGGAGCGGTAGCAACATTTACTTTAAGCCGTTGTATCACAATTGACCTTTATTGTATACGAACGGATATTAATAGTTTAATTTATGGCTTTCGAAACCGATTAAATTTTCATCACTTATATAATTAACTTCAAACAAACGATAAAGTTTTCATCACCCACACAAAAATTTTAAGTTGAATCGGTACACATGTAATGCTGTATTATAATTTACTTTTACTTCCGTTAAACAGTGAATCATTATTAGTTGGTATTGGACGATGTCGAAAAAAGATTCCGAATTCCGACCACTTAAAATATCGTAACTTTTATTTATGGGAGATCCGACAAAAAGATCACTGAATTTGTACAAGTGCTAAATCACAGATTTGCATTTTTTGGTAGAAATTGGATTAAAGAGACCAGCGCAGAAGCTTTCAAAACTTTTTATGACTTGGGATATTTGAAATTTCAAAGTGAAGATGAACGAAGTGGTTTTAAATTCTCATGTGATTTAATCGCATATTTTATGATCTCGGATCTCTGGTAATATTAATTAAAGCGATAAGGACGAAAAGAAATAAAATACCTAGTGATATTTTAACTCGCTTTGAAGTTTTATTAAAAAACTATATTGAATACTGTCTAGGTTCACATTTTCGATTTCCAGTTCCTTACCAGAATATTTCATATCTTCAAAATAAATAAATTGTCGATAAGTAAGCACCGTAGGCAGGACGAAATTAAAATTAAAGACGCTGTACAAATAAAAAAAACTTTTCACGCTCAGTTACTTTAATCAGACGTTTTCTTAAATTTTAGAATAAATATGTACCTAAACTTTTGCATGAAATCTTTTCGGCGTCCTATTAGAAAAACAGAAATTGGAAAACTTGCTTGAATGTACTTGTCAAAGTCAATCATAATATAAGAAAACATCGAAGGCAAACAAACAAAATTTCTTCTCCAAATCGGGATGCCGGTGTTTGCTCGTTCGACATATACAAAAAGGGGTTGAACCGTTTGCGTCAAAGTTTTTCTTCAGAAGAATATCCCCGGGACGGAAGCAGATTTGTGACCGGAACACTTGAAACGAATTTGGGAAGGTTTTGGGAAAAGGTTTAGCGGGTCCCCGGGGCTGCTGGATGGCGAAGGACGCCACTCGGCTTGTCAGGACGCCAGCGCTAGTAACAAATGAGTGTGTATCTGCAGGGGGAAATTCCGAGAAAAGGCTACTAAGTAGGCATCCGAATGACTTATCATTAAAAGCTTTCATTCAGAAAGCACCGAAAAAATACTTTTAATTTTAACACAAATATTTAAGATATAAAGTGATTTTTTAGGTGATCCGGGCACAAGAGTCCGTACTACTCGTAGCCAGTGAAGCTATTAATCCCCTTTTTGAGAAATGTTTAGTAAATATATTTGTACAGCGCCCTTTCACAAAAACGGCGCTATATAAATTAGCCAAATATTATTATTATTTATAGTGTTTGAGGGGAAGGAGAGATGAACAATAAAGCGGATATTCAGACAATTTCACAACCATAGCTAGAGGCATTTCGAATAACCTTTTTCTTGGGAATAGTGGTCACTCTAGGCTGATGTTGAGAGTAACTTTCGTGCGATTAAACGAATGTTCCGATCCGATGTGACTTTATAGAGTAGAATTTGTATCGCGTTTATAGTTTACGACCAGAACAACGATTTAATAGTCAGGTTCACGCGAGGAAAACATTGGCTTATATTGTATTTAATAGTCCGGTCCATGCGAGGAAAACATTGGCTTATATTGTATTTAATAAATAGTCCGGTTCATGCAAGGAAAATATTGGCTTATATTGTATTTAATAGTCCGGTTCACGCGAGGAATACATTGGCTTGTATTGTATTTAATAAATAGTCCGGTTCATGCAAGGAAAATATTGGCTTATATTGTATTTAATAGTCCGGTTCACGCGAGGAACACATTGGCTTGTATTGTATGTAATAGTCCGGTTCACGCGAGGAACACATTGGCTTGTACTGTATTTAATAGTCCGGTTCACGCGAGGAATACATTGGCTTGTATTGTATTTAATAGTCAGGTTCACGCGAGGAATACATTGGCTTGTATTGTATTTAATAGTCCGGTTCACGCGAGGAAAACATTGGCTTGTATTGTATTTAATAGTCAGGTTCACGCGAGGAATACATTGGCTTGTATTGTATTTAATAGTCCGGTTCACGCGAGGAAAACATTGGCTTATATTGTATAAGAAAAGTCCCAGCCTGGACAGTTTACATCAGGGGTGCTCAAACTGTCGATCGCGATCGACCGGTCGATCGCGAGTGCTTTTTGAGTCGATCTCGACAAAAATTTCCCATTTTTCATGCCTTCTTTTTTATTATTTATTTGTAGCTTGTAGCGGACTGAGTTACTGAACGGAGTGTTCTGGAACAGCTGGCAAATTTCGTATTCGCTGTGAGCTGAGAAAGTTCCACGTGCTGTGGGAGCGCGGGTATGCACTGTCTCTGGACCTTTCCACTGAGTGCCGATAAATATACTGCACCGTAGGAACAGAATAGTGGGAGTCAGTAGTCAGTCAGTCCAAGTCAGTCCGAGTTGTAACTTGAAGGCGATACGGCTTTTTAAATAAATATAGTTAATAATAAATAAATAAGTTTTTTCATTACTTTTTAGTGCCTACCTACCTTGACTAAAAAAATGCATATTGCGAACTAATTTTAGTCGTTCCTCCAAATTCTATGTGGAATTCGTGGCCATGCAATTATGCAACGTCCATATATATATATACACTTATACTTGCGCCACGATCACCCTACCTACATAGACGACAATCCTGCATCACACATACTTGCAGCCACTCAGAATCGATCGATCGGAATCTAATAATATTGAGGTAGATCGCCAGCAGTTCAAGTTTGAGCACCCCTGGTTTACATCCACATCATATCTTAATAATAATAATACTTGGATGACTTGTATAGCGCCGTTTTTGTGCAAAAACACCTCAAGGGCGCTGTACAAACTTATAATACATTTCTACAGTGATCTATGTTATTACTTAACTATTTATGGAGATAATATACAGTACAATACTTAACTGGTAGGTCACTTGAGATTAACACTTAATTAACATTTTCTAATTGTTTATTGGCGAAATTTCGATACAGGATTTAGGATTTAATTGAAAAATTGAATATAACTGGACTTTCTCTTAGGAATGGTATATTTAATTTAAGGGTGCGACAGCTTAAAAAGGTAAGTTTTTAGTTTAGACCTGAATTCTGTTTGACTTGTTATGGATCTTAGTTCCGGAGGGAGTTTATTCCAAGCCTTCGGCCCAGATACTCCGAAAGCGCGATCACCAAACTTAGTATTTGGCTTGCGCATAGGTTCTATCAGTCTGCCTACAGCTGATGATGTTGCTGATCTAAGCGTTGACTGCCTCAGACCAGTGTTTCCGGGACGCATAGTTCAGAGATGTAGGGTGAGGGCCATTTCATTGATGGATTTAAACACCATTCAGCACAGTTTGTACTGGATTCTTTGACAGACTTGAGTTGTCTTAGGTGAAAAAAAAACCGGTGCTTACAGTCCTATTTATTTGACTTTTAAACGAAAAGTCTGAATCTAAATTGACACCGAGAAGTTTGACTGTTGTTTTTGGGATGATATCGCTGCCGGAAATAGTAATAGGTGAATTGTCTATGAAATGTTGACGTTTGTTTGTGGCTGCCCAGAGAAACTCAGTGTTAGATGGATTGAGCTTCAGCTTGTTTGAAGACATCCAACGAGTTATTGCTTCTAGACATTCAGTTATACGGATCTTGAGACTATTGATTTCTAAATATTGAAGACAATATTAGTGATTTCTGAACGAAAATCTGAAACAGAAAAATCAGAAAAGGAAACGGTCACATCTGGGACTCGAACCCAGGACCCTTGTCTTTCCGGGACAGTGCTCTACCAACTGAGCTAATGGGACCCTATTCCCCTCGGTCACTTTTAACTGTATCATACTTCGAATAAGAACTACTAACATTGTCTTCATTTTTTCACCGCACATTTTTATTGACAACTATCTTTATGTATGATCGCAAGATTCAACCCGAACTAAATGCAATCCAGACAGCGTCTTTTTAGATAAACCTATCTTATTTTTTACTTTTAATGTGCGACATCGACAATCACACTTGATTTCATTTGGAGCGCAGTAAAAATAAACTTGCTGATCGTCAGCGTAGCAGTGAGACAAGAGATCAAATGACTCGATTATTTTGGCGACATCATTTGTAAAAAGGATGAAGAGAAGTGGACCCAAAACGGATCCCTGGGGTACCCCTGAAGAAAGTGTTGCGAAGTTGGACAATTTATTTCCAACCCTCACGGCTTGTAAGCGATTGGATAAATAGGATACCAGCCAATTTTTTTATGTCGGCATTCAAACCAAATGTTTCCTCTAATCTCCTTATGAGGAATTCATGATCTTATTTGCTTTCTGAAATAAATTAACAAGAGAAATGAGAACACTTATAACACATGTGACGAGAAAGTTCCTTTACGTTTGTTTATAACATATAACTTTTTACAAAACAGAAGGGAAAGCATTACGAACTTAATATGACATAACGTGTTTAGTTTTTGAATGGGAGAACAAAACTCCAAATGACATGCTTTGATTTATTCCTTGGGACCTTAAAGGATGCCTATAAAAAGCTCTCATTAAATGAATTATTTATTTAATGTCAGATTATTTGTGATACACTTTCCACGAATGTAATTCGGCAAGTGCCAAATAATCCAAAAATACAGGAATATTTTTGGATTATTTATACGTAGGGTTTACACATTTATGTTTATTCAAACATTTTCAAATCTCTGCGTGGAAAATGAAAGGATTTAAATAATAATTATGATCCCTAAACAGAATCGACATGTTACACGTTGGCGGATAACCGGCCGCCCAATGATTGCCGAAAGCTCTACTAGAAAAGCCGCTGAACAGTGAGATCGAAAGTATTCCTATGTAGATTTTAAGTAATTTGGTAATTTGTCAAATAAATAAAAACCTCATGTTTGAATACCTTTTCAAATCTCCGCACGGCGCGGCAAATGAAGGGTCTGTTCAGGAATCATAATGATGAATTATGATAACTGAACAGAATTGGCCGATAACCCATAGCGCCATTACCGAAAGCTCTGTGCATAAATAGTTCCGCACGGGTGTTGGGGCTATTGTAGCAGCAGTGCGGAGCGGAGTCAGGATCGCACACTGCAGGCAGGCTACAGGCCTACGGGTGCAGACTACAGCCAGTGGCGGAACCTCAAACGAATTGAGGGACGCCGCAAAACTAAATCAGCCCATACATCAATTAATTGACTTTTAGTAAATAAATCACGTCAAGGGCGCTTTCCAGTAAGTAACACAATGTACATTATTACTAAAAAAAATTGGAGTTAAATTTACTTTAATATGGTATCTATTAAATACTGCAAAGTAATATTAAAACTGTTTATTTAAAAAAAGGAAACTACCTAGGGTTAAGAATAAAATAACAATATTTGAGACCAGAGGGAAAAAACAAGGAACGTAATTTCAAGAAAAATTTGCACAAATCAGAATTTTTACTATAATAATTTATATTTGGGATATTATGCCGTGTTGCGTACCTCCTTCTTTAGCCAACGTTTCTGACAATACCAACGTGCCTATCTGCCTGATGATGGACACGGTAATGCTGTCGGAAAAGTTTTGCTAAAGAAGAAGGTAGCGCAACACGGCATAATACCCCAAAAATAAATAACAATAAAACTTTTGGCCGTGAAAATGTCAAATCATATCTGACGGAATTTTTAGGATTAAAAGTCTGTATTTTGTCACTGACATTCATCGTTAATGCTTTTTTTTATTTAAAAAAAATTGTGTTTATCTGAAGTGACCAGCAAGGTTGTAAATAATAAGTATGTTTTTCTTATCTGTTTGTAAATAATAAGTACGTTTTTCTTTATCTGTTTGTAAATAATAAGTATGTTTAAAATGATCCCATCTAAGTGATCTTGTATCATGCAGTTCCGCTACTGGCTACAGGGATGCATTCAGGTTGCAGCAGGTTACGGACGTGTTACAGGGATGCAGTTGGAACAGTACCCTCGCCAGTAACCAATATCCGTATGCGACTCCGTGCGGACTTACACCGCTGTACGCAGCGAGAAAACAAGGTTCAAGTGACCTCAGGCTATATTCCTAAATTCCCGGCATTCCCCGTGCAGATGGAATTGCCCCCGGCGCGCGGTGGCCCGGCGGTTCGTCAGATGCCCTGGTAACAATACTGTGCGGCTACGGTAAACTTAAACACAATGCAAAACGGCAGCGGCAAAGCAAACAACAAACTATTCACAGTAGGTAGTAAATTATAAGTTTCAGGTGGGATTGAAAGCATTTGTTTGGGATATAAGAAGTATTTAAGAAAACAAGTTATGGTCTTCCGGAAAATTAACAAGATGAGAGATGATTGAACACATTTTAACATATTATTATTAGTCAATATTATTTCCAACGCTTAGGTTAGGTTGGAATATTTGGTGATCAGTTAAAATAAAATATTCTACTCTAATACTACGTATACATACGCGAGGCGAACTGCCGAACTGGATCTCAACTTATGGGAAAAGAACTAAGCAACAGCAAATAGCGTGAAACGCCGCTTGCAGTTACTATGTTCCTTTCCCGTAATTCGAGGCTCGGTTCGCAAATGTATACGTACCATTACATCCTTTATTGTTGAGAACGCGAATATAAAGAATCGGGTGCCTGTTACTACGTTCGGATTGACAGGTGGTCTAAAGCGAAGAACCCTGAGGGAGACAGCGCTAGCCAGAAAATAGAATCAATTATCGTTGTCTTGCTCTAAACTACACAAGTCAAAGAATGAATGAATATGTGCGTAATAATCAGTGCACACATGTGTGCTGACATTTCGTGATAATACTGAGGGTTGAATCATGAACCTTGTTTCAAACAACCAGCCTAATGAGTTACCAAACAAGTAGTAAATGTGTATGATTGACTAAGCTTACATTTCCATCTGAATGTACTGGACAAACGATCAAGGCATTAAGGCATCAGTTATTGAGCGAAGCGCGGCTTTGGCGTGCGTATGTGATAATGCGAAGTGTAGCAAGCTCTGTCGAGGTATTAATGCTGTAATTCTGCTATCGAATATTAGCACAGCCCAGTCACTGCAGTCCTGACTCGTATGAATGTTGATTTCCCAAATGTAACGCCGGCGATCGCAATCGAATAAATCCCTCTCCCTGCGTACAACAACACAATATTATTAGATGACGTGTTGAACTTCATTTACCCGGTTCACAAAAAAACCCGGTCAATTCGTTTGTTGCCTTTGAAGGGTATTTTATTTTTTCACCGGCTGAAATTTTTATCGGCCGGGAAAAGCGCGATTCTTTAATCCGCGAACTGTGCGATACGTTTGACGTATTTCTGACGGGTGAGGAGATATCGTGACGTTCACAGAGCGTGCTGTATTTAAATAAGTTCTCTCCCCCGAGTAAACAAGCCATTCATTATTGTTATCAAAAAATATACGATTCAAGAGGTTTATTATTTCGAAACCGTTTAACCCCTGTACGTATTATATGCCAAAGGTTCAAACCGTAAAAAGGTTGCGATTTTTTCAGAAAATGAGAAATAATGTAATGAAAGAATAAAATTTCAACACTTGCTAGGAAATGAGTTTTTCGAATAATAAAACATCGCGTCAGGGTCATCCATCACCTCATCCGTCCCAAAACCTCTCCGGAGATGTATCTTTTCTATGGTCGGTCGCGGACTTGTAATAGTTGTAGGGCTCGTAATTAGCCATTCTCCCATCTCCCAACTCACATAGCTCCGGGCCAAACTAGATTCAATGCCTGTTCAACTCACACACTGGCGCGGGTACTCAAACATGAGTCAAATGACGCCACGAGCCGGAGGTAAATAAAAATATTCATTTGAATGAAATACAGTGGATGATACCATTGCTTAGCAGCTAGCACGCACCTTTCCTAATGAAACAGTTTATAGTTTGCCGTGTACCTTAATGAGATTTTCCCACCCCTTAATCCGGCGTTAGATATTAATTTGGAAGTAAAAGGACCCTTTTTTGGGTCCTTTTTCACTGTATCCGCCCCTACTGCGCGCTGGCACAGGGAAACCGCCGAAACATGCGCGGATTGTTTATTAACTCTTTACTTTGTAATTATACACTGTAATTAAAGTTGACGGTTAACTTTGTGTAGCTGAAGCTTGAGCAAGAAGCCAACAGCGCCAGCGCTACAACGAAGACGCACGTGTTGTTTCAGCAATCTGTTTGGCGTATGGCGTATTCCCAAAACACAAACCGCAAAACTACTCTACTTTGAATTACAAATTGCGCCATAATTGGAGAATGATCACTTCAATGTGATCAATTAGTTTTGGATAATTATTTAATGTCAATTCAAAGAGAATATCTAATGAGAGTTTCTCAGTTTGACTTCTTCATACAAGAATTATTGCTCCTTTCATGCGGCCCTGAGGTACCTACGCTCAATGCTGTTTACACATAAATCAAATAATCAGATTAATCCTGAGTATGATGGAAACCCACGGCAATTTCACAAATTACAATGTTTTCCTCTAACCCGCAGCGTCCCGCGAGCTTTCCACTTAGAACTCTTACGCAAATTGCTACTTAACAAGCTGCAATTGGGTTCGCTTGAATGACTCCTTTATAATTTAAAAAAGGCCATTGTTTCTGGCCAGCGCCATTGCGGTACCTTTCCAGCGGTAAATGTACTGAAACGCAAAATGCCTAATAATATCTTAATTATCCCATTCGGACCCTTGTATTGTTTGAGTCCAATCCAATCCGGTATTTCCAAACGGAACTATTCGTATTACGGGCTGAGAGCAGGATAGGGGAACATTGGAGACTTTCTATAGATAATATCAACCCGGAGATTAATTACATGTTTTTAAAGTAGATTATCATCAAGACAAGACACGCCAAAGTGAATGAAGCATCTGAAATCATATTTAATCTGAAGGGCATTAGTATAACGAATTATATACAGAGTTATTTATGTCCATTTGTGAAACTTTATCATTTGTTTTAGTTGAAACTAATTAGTTTATATTTCCATTGTCCCGAAGAAGGTTGAGTGCAATCGAAACCGGTCGACCTGTATAGTGTATAACTCAATGAATTGGTTTAAAACAAAGATTTTTAAAAATTTATATTTAGGATGGCATCACTATCGAAAGTGAAGAGCGCTGGAGATCGTTAATGCACCAAGTCCGTCAAATAATTATGAAAAGGAAAAATCGAAATCATGACGAAGGTACGATACGTATCAGAAAAAAAACTTGTGACAAAATCACTCTTACTTTCTATTCGATGTAAGTACATTTTTGCTATATCCGATTTATTTGAAAAAAAAACAAGAACAAAATATATGCATACATATTTTTTTACATTTAACGCACACAGAAGGTAATTTCCCTCATGGCCTATGACATCTATTTCGATGCTGTGTGCAAGGTCAAGTTTATATATATTTAATTTAAATGCTATATTAAAGAAAACAGTTGCTATAATTTGAGCGGGCGAATTATAAAAGTGTGGCGACACGATCCAAAGAATAAAGTTCGTGTAACACTGAAATACATCCAAGTGTCATTAGATGAGACATGAATATGTTTTACTTTATGCTCGACTAATTTCGTTCAGCAGCAGTTTTCAGTGCACGAAACGGCAAACTTGCGACTAATTAACGTACGTGCATTTTATCCAAGCGCCTTACAGTCGCGTAATCCGTAAAAACTGCACTTTGAATAACGCCGAGCAATTATTCGTTCCACGTCTTAAAAATACGAATCAGCCCGTTTATAAGGCTGCACCCGGCACTCACTCTGACTTCTGGCGCGTTTCATAACGCCACTTACACAGACGGGCTAATTATTGGACAGGGAATGCAACTTTCTGTCACTTGTGCAAATGAATCATACGAGGAAAGCGCACGTTGAGAGACGCGGAAAGATCTACAACATTAATTGCCCTGAATTGCTTGAGATGGAAGGAAACCAGAGTTTGCGACCGGCATAGAGTTTAACAGCTACCTTACGGTTTGTTTGTCGTACAATAACTATTACCGCGACATTTCTGCCCGTCCGTCCGAGATATCGCGCTACGCATTTTAATTAAACAAACTTTTAATCAACACAATAATAGCGTCTGCTCGAAATGGCTGAGCAATAAAACTACGACTGAAATTACTCCGGACGATTTGTTCCCAGATAAACGGCATTGTAAAAGTGGACTAATTTAGATGATTTATTCAATTACATCTTACGCTTTGGGTTGTGTTTACTGTCGGGCTTACCTGGCATGAAATTAGAATAAAGCGATTATGAAACTGTAATCAGAAAAGACAGGGGGTCGGTGGCTGTATGAACGCCCCGCCCCTTGACCAAAATTATTATTTTACCACCTTGGCAAGGTTTATATTTTGAATATGGGTTGACGTTAATAATTTCGTACTATATATAATATGCCTGTGATTGGATACGCGGCTATGTTGTTATTAGATAAATGCTTTATACTAAAAGCTTCTTTTCAACGCACACAATAAATAGTAACTGAAACTCGATAACCGGGTCAATCCTTTCAACAAAAAATTCATTAACAATTTATTTATGAACACTCGTTGAAATTTTTATATTATTTTTCACTCTTCCAGCGGGCATAAAATTTAACCGAGTCTAAATCAAGACAATAATCTATTTACACTAAAGTCAGTTTAGTGCAGGTTTAATTTGGGTCGGAGCTGTACGAGTCGCAAATGCGAAGGGAACTCGCTTTAAATTGAAATAGAATGACACATTAGCAAAATGAATTGTACAAAACATCCCCCGAACACAGTTTTCGTCCGAATGGATCCGACGCGCTTGGGCGTTACGAAATAAGCCGAAAGTTCGTCGGAACTTTTGTCTCTACGATCCATGGCCATCGGAAAGTTCTAATGACAGCTTCAGACACGGGATAGATGCAGACGGAAGGATGTCTTATCTCGGGAGAGGCAGAGGCAGGTTTATCTACTTACATATCTTCGTGGAGCAGAGTTACCCTAGTCTAGCCACTAGATAAGGTTAGACCACGCGTGAGATTTCTCCTAACTGGGACAGTTTGCTTTTTCTTCGACAGTATTTTATTTATTTTGCGGATCTTCTTCGGTAGATTTAAAAAGGCGATATCGAAAACTCAGATATTTGAGAATTTCACTTTATTGGCAGCGGAGTTGGCCTTTGTCACGAAAGGAAAATGCGAAAAGAAGAAACTACAACAGTTCACTTTCATTACATAATTGAAGCTACCAGTCCATAATAAAGTTCTGGCACTAATACTAACGGCTCCATGATAACTCAACACGATGACAATTCAACACACAAGTGAGTTTTTTATGGTAAACCGCAAACGAGTCCCAACTGTTCCCAACCGTCTGAGCCAGTAAGACTGGCCCCCAATTGGGGTATGTTGTGAGGCTGAAGGTAGTGAGGAGAGGAAGAAAATAGAAAGAGGTGAAATAATAAGGTGGGGGTGTACCTGAATATTCAGATCTTGTCACCAAATACGGCCAATGCCATTTCAAGCAATGTTTCAATTCTGAATGGTGGTCTTACACCAGAGCGACACTGAGAGTATATTCCACTCTGGAACGTGCCGCAAAGATACTATATAATATTTTAAACGAGTAATTTGTGAAATAACACAAATAAATTATTTGCGGCTGCCGGGATTTGAATCCGCGACCTCCCGCTTGCTAGTCGAGAACCTTACCCCTCGGCCACGGAAGCCGTCAGAGATGAAAAACTAATCCATAAAAGTAACCTACGTGACCTATTTAACCTACTTTTTGTAACTTATTTAAGGCGTGTTGAGTGGGCCGGTTGACGATACCAAAAAGAGACATGGAACTAATTGGTGGCGGAGAAATAAGGGTACACTAAGTGCAGTACAAATGAAATACGAAGATAATGCAAGGTCGGTGAAATGTTAATAACGTGATTAGGAAAGGGATGCTTAGATTAACAGATAAAATAGTGGCAGTAATATAACACTACGGAAGCTGTCGGCGGTCCATGGCGGTCCAGATCAAGTAAATACGACATAATGTAAAGGACGTTAAATGAATATGAGTAAGGTAAAGAGTGCGTGCCAATACAATACTGATTAAGTTAGCCTCACAGGAGCTGCGTTTACTGTTCAGGGCCCGCAGATACTGCAGATAGATAACAACTGCTGACCGTCTATAAATCGTGAATGTTGAATTTGGCAGCCACCTCTGGTCTGGAATCCAAAATACCCGAAAAACCCAAAATTAGCTCGGCTGTAGAACGATTTGCTTGCCTCCGTGTTTCTTACCTCCTACAACATGGGTATCTTCAAGACCCGCGTTCACTTCTTTCTCTCCTCAAAAGGACCCTCCACACAGTATCCCCAGAGATGACATGAGTGGAGTTAATGTTAAAAAAATTATTGATATATTATGTATTCTATCATGTCTACCTAACAATGTGTAGAAATTGCGTAATTGCTTGTTAGCTACTTTAGTTATTACTGTGATTTTGATAGGCGTGTATAACACCGTTGATGATTAATTTATTTTTCAACGACCGACCATATTTGAAAACATAATTCGTACACAGATTTGACGCAAGTTCACGCCAATTTTCGAACAATTAAACCTCCATGAAAATCCGTTGTATTTTTACGGGATCCCATCTTAATTGGCCAGCCCACTTTAGTGCCCCAATAAAAAGTCAGAGCTTAAAGCACGGAGCTTTCATAAGTTTACGGTGGAAGAATCGGATGGCCGGATATATACGGCGATCAAAATATGAATTGTTGGCAAGCTTGAGGAATACCTTCCCTGTTCCCTGCCCTTGCCCTGGGGCCGCTGCTGGACTGATAAGGGCCCGAGTTATTAGGGCGCGTAAGCGATAAAAGGGTTTTATAATCAAACAATATATAAATGGGCCGGAGTCGAATGGCCGACATAACTCTAAGATTTATAACCGAAACTTCAGATGGCCGCCAGCCTTATCGTTGATGTTCAATAACACGACTACCGGTTTGAAGAGTGAACGTAGATCGTACCACGTTCTAGCAACCAATAATTGCAAATTTACTTGGGGGGGACTTTTTGATTTAAATTAAATAAATAACTTTGTATACACCACCATTTAATAGAAATAATTGATTATTTTCATTTCATTTAAATTCCAACATTGTTAAGGTTGCGTGAAGATACCTACCTAACAAAGATTAAAAAATAGCAACAAACGATTGACTTGACGTTTAAACGTTGAAGTAATAGTAATATATTTCAGGAAGTGTCATGTGTTTAATTGCAGAAAGCCCGTGGAACTATGGCAACCCCATTTGAGGGATGATATGAGGCTATAGAAAGTGGGGGAGAAACCTTGGCATTTGGTGTCACACGATAGAAAAACTAGGATCTTCAGATCTGGTTTCAAATCTTTTTAAGCAACGTTTCGATTCTGAATAGAGGTCTCTGATTAGATTATTAGATTATCTCTTGGTGATAGTATCTCCTAGTCCTATTACTAGTACGCGACCTAGTAGGTAAATCTCTTCATCTTTTCAATCGGAATCGTCTCACTATCTGTAAAAATAATAATAAATAAATTACCTTCCCAGAATTGAGGACAAAAATCTGTTAAATATATATTTTTTTTATAATTTATAATAATATTTTTATTATAATTTGAAAAAGGCTATATAGATAGTATGCCTGATATTGATTTAATTGCCTATTGCTTTCCAATAACATAACCATTTAAATTTGTGGAAAATTATGAAGTATAAATTAAGACATAAAAAATGTGTTGTAAAATAAATTTACTGTTGTGCATTCATAAAAACCATAAAATATCTGGAACATTTCACACGATTCGGGTATCTACTAGTTTCGCATCCGCCGTGAAAATATCTGCTCACACGGGCGCTATGAAGAATGGCTATCGAATAAACCTGATGAAGCCGAATAGATTACTGTTGTTTTTACGAGTAGGTGCAATTCGAGTGATTGCATCGCGATTAGCTGAATAAATACACCACTGGGTTTAACTGCATATTTTTACAAATACGGAATATAAAAATACCGCCAGCGTTTTCTGTACTCCTGGGAAATAAAATGAAACGTTGGATCGCAACACGGTGTTATGCGATGTCTTCATCACCCTACTGTATAAACTATATAGATATAAGGAAATCTGTTTGCGTGTCCCACAAGAAACTCCTGAACGGTGAGCTCTGGCTTCGTAAAATTTGCATGCGGAATTTCTGGGTCAATGCTACTATTTTCAGAACGTAATGTAATTTCTTGGAGCTTTTAAATAATCATTTAAACGTAAAAAAAGATGTCTTATAAGCTTGTTTCATATTTTTCAATTAGAAAACCAATTTGAAACTCCGAAGAGTAGATGTATTTAATTCATTTTTCATCAGTAAAGTAAGTAGCGGCGGATCAGAAACAAGTCAAACTAAAAATAACTTTACTTAAAATTTAAACACATATAATATACCTATTTGTTTATTTTATTTCTTTGAACAATATGACGGCCTCCGTGGTCGAGTGGTAAGGCTCTCGACTAGCAAGCCGAGGGTCGCGAGTTCAAATCCAGGGGTGCTCAAGTAAATTTTATTTGATTAATTTGTGTTATTTCACAATTTGTTAATTTAAAATAAGATACAGTATACTTGCGGCACGTTCCAGAGTGGAAGATACTCTCAGTATAGCCCTGGTGTAAGACCACCATTCAGAATTGAAACGTTGGTTAAATTGGCTTTAGCCGTGTTTGGTGACCAGATCAGAAACCCCACCTTCCTCTTCCCGATCTCCTTATTCTTCTTCTCACTACCTTCAGCCTCACCAAATACCCCAATTGGGGATGCCATAGTCTTAGGCTCCAGACGGTTGGGTGCAGTTGGTACTCTAAAATAATATTTATTACATATATTTATCGAACTAGCTGTATTATTGTGCTGCATTCGCTATCCGAAATCCGTGATTACTTCCCAAGAGCCGAATCGTGAAGTGGCAATAAATCCTCGACGACAATAAACAACAATACACGTCCACAATCCAACATTCACGTCCGTCAAATAAAATAATCCCTTTCTAATGCCCCGACCATAACACGATAAGAGCGGTAGCTATCTCGGGCTAATCCGTCCCTCCCAATGACCGAAACTTAATATTTTATTCTGTAAATCCACGTTAGAATGTTGACCCACAGACTTCTTATAAAAAGCTTAACTCCAAGCAAAGTTCATCTTTTCCCCAAAGCCTTACAGAATTTTTCTTTGAGGCAGTCGGCCTAAAGTTATTTTCCACAAGGCTCGACATGTTGACTATACTACGCTTAGCAGCGAAGTGTTGTACAACGGAAGCGAGGCGCGATTTTCTCAGATTCTTACAGCGAAATCCCAACTTTACGAAAGATTTCCTTTTTTATTTTCTGGAAGAGAGATCGGATTCGGGGTAAGATTTACGGTGTGACATTACCTATATATGCAACATGATAATTATTCAAACCGGATTATATTTCTACCTTCAGTGCGGGGAATATCCACATTTTATTCGTAGCCTTACGCATTTCCACGCGAGCAATAAATCATTTCATAAAAAATGTTATAGGCAACGTGATTTTGAAATTACTCATAAAAGTTATGGAAACGTGTTTTGATTGCGTATTTGTTTTACATTACCAATTATATGCTTTTTGCTCAAAAGTATCAATCAAAAAGACTGTAAAAATGTTATAATAGGAAAAAAACGTTACCGTGCATCGTCAAAATATTTAATGCCCGGGCACGTATTAAAACAAGCGATAAACGGAAAATCGTTTTACGCAATTCAATGGGGATATTTCCAACAACTGGGAAAATTCAATGACTAATATATATACCTACGTTTACTTATTTGAAAGTAATGGCGCAATGAATTCAATGCGAAATAAGAAATGTTTCAACAATTACTTACAATAATGCAGATGTATCGTAACCGCATGCTATAATATTTAGAGTAATTGTAATAAAATTGTCGATTATCTATCTGTACAACTACGTAAAAAGAAATTGCATTTGATTTTGTTTTGATCAATGAAAAGCCAACCAATGACTTTACATTCCAACGAATGGAAAAACCCGTTTCTTTTGATAAAATGCTTTTTGTACATATGCTTAGTGTTTATTCGTTCGCAAATAGGTAACATTTCTATGCCGAACAATGCTTTCTGTACATATGTTTAATGTTCATTAGTCTTTCACACACTTGTTGCATTTTCCACTATAATACATACTCTTGAAATAATCCTCGTGTTAAATAATCGTTAACTGCATCTTAAAATAAATATAAGTAAAATTCGCGTTCGAAACCAGTTCTATTTATTACATAAATAAACGCTTGTTCACTTAATTAATTAGATTCAGAAGATGCTTCTAAAGATTGTTTAAAACTTGGCCGTCAAATGTTGGGATAACTATTTTTAAACTTTCTCCGGAAAACGGAATTCATATTTTCATAAGTTAACAGCCACTTAAGATTAAGTTTACAACTGAAATCGGTTAACAAGCGAGCTTTGAAGGCATATCATCCTCGTTGTATTGAAAAAGTTACCGGGACCAACTTGTTAGGGTTAACTTCTACGGGAAATAAAATGCCAGAGTTCAGTTCCAACACGCCGAAGGATAGTTACGATAGAAAACATTTTATATTAATACAGATGTAAAATCTGTGTTTTAAAGGGAAAAATAATAGATTTTTTAGTGTCCTCGGTTATTCCTGAGAAAAATATAGCAATTTTTTTTAATATTTTTCAACATTTTTAACGGACATAATAATTTTATCTTATAGTTAGTTTAACAAAATATTTATCAAAAAGTAGTAAGTACACAAATTAACCATAAGGTAAGGTAAGGTAAGTTAAGTTAAGTTAAAGTTAATTTCCTTGAAATTGAATTAGATATACTTGGTGTCCACACGGAGAAAAATGAGTTTTTCTTTTCTTTTTTTTATCAAGATACTGTTAAAAATGTGCTGCATGACCATATCCTAATAAAATATTAGTCATTCAGAATATATCTGAACTTGTCCGAATAAATATAACAATAATAAATATAACGAGATGGGAAAATATTATTATTTTGAAGAACACGTATTACGACTTCTTCATAACATATTCGTGCTTTACAGATAGTTATGAAATTTGTCAAATCATTCGTTATAGGCCTCTAGTCCCATTATAAACAGGAAAACGAATAATTTGACCAGACTCTTAATAAATTAATAATATTTCATATCCGTAAGTTTTCTCCGTGCAGCTCTGAATATTCAGGTAATTCTCTATCATCCTCTTACCTATCATATTCCTCTACCAAATCCTTCAGCCTCACATCATACCCCAAATTGGGATGATATAGTCCCACTGGATCCAGACACTTGTTCGTGCTTTACTATCGTCCCCGACTCCTATTATTATCTTTTGCGTTGTACATGACGCTCCTTCGTCAAACAATTGGATTTGCTCCTTTGTCAATTTTTCAAAAAAATGCACAAAAAGCATCTACTATAATTAATTCAACAAAAACTGTTCTTGAATGCAAATGCAAAAAACTTAAAAAGTATCTAATATCTAAGTAAGGGCATACAATAATTACGAGACTTAGTTCGTAATTGAGACCAAATAAGCTAAGTCGTATAATCGCATAACTTCCCCCAACTAGAACTATTTCAAACTAGAGCCTCAAAGAGCCAATTTACCTAAGACATACATATATTTACACGATGCACAAATGGTAGATACAGGCGGTTTATTATGGGACTTGGGACTATAAGGATTCGGCCCAAAGGAATAGGCGGCTTCTGGTGTCATTAGCGATTAACTCTGTCATATAGCAAGTCCTCCAACTAACCGCAAAACAGGAGCTTTTGAGAACGAAAAAAGCAAATTCACTTACATAACCCCGCTCGTGCCAATTTTTAACCGCAAGTTTTTGCAAAGATTTCTTAACCATATTTGCGGTGTCAACAGACTGGGTGAAGATTCCGTATTTCTGCGGCAGAAAAATAAAGATACTTTTCTAGTAGTTCCTACGTAACAATTTTGCGGTAAACATCGAGATAGACTTTTTTACGTGATAAACGAACAAATGTTCCGACTGACCGATGCCAGTAGGTAGAACATGAAATAACCCATACTGCCGTCGTAAGCTAAAAGGCAGCTACGAATGTGCAAAAAAACACATTCTGATATACGAGACCTTTCACCAATTACAATAAAAAAGCACATCAAAATGTGACTATTGGAATTTCTAGCTGCCTTTTTGCTTATGACGACAGCACAGGTGAAATGTTATGAGATAATAGTAAATGATTATATATATATATTTAGTATAATAGTAACATAATCAACTATGATGTTTTTTTGACCACGATAGGTTTCGTACCCGTAACCAATAAGCTTGCCGCTTTACCACAAATACAGTCAGTAGACAGTTTTGTAGTCAGCATCCTGTTTAGTGAATACACACACATATATAACACACACATATCAAAAATAAAAAGAAAAAATGTGGGCGTGTTTCGTGATCCAAAAGTCTGGCCATTATTTACTTAAAATTTCAAATATAGAAATTAGTTTCAATGTCAGGCACCCTAAGGTCCAGTATATCAGTCGGTCCGTATCCTCGCTATGTGCCGCCACATTCCTCATTCAAATTTAAGCGAGCTAAATCAGCCGTCTAAGCCCTGGCAAGCCGAAGAATAGTTCCTATTTCCTAACCTAGATGAAGAGGCGCTAGCAGTAATAAATGTCAAATATAACGTTTACTTCCATCTCACCGAAATATACGTAAATTGCCTGATTTTATCATTATGGACTATTATATTCATAGAGTGATGATGGATGTTGATGTTATTCATTGATAATCTAAAATAGACAAAAAGTCTGATAATGTATTATAAAAGGAATTTTTCCCCGTCAGAACAGTGTATTCAGCGATTTGTTCGACATAATTTTATGAATAATTAATTGACAATTGATTCAGCAAAACAAAAACTATTTAAAATTCAATCAGCACCATACTTATTGAATTGGGGAACTTTATCAAAAAACATAATACGTATATAGGCTTCCCAACTATATACGTATTATGTTCCAATCCACGCTAAGCTCAACATTCCAACCGAGCCGGGCCTAAGTAATTTCATTCTCTTTCATCTCTCGGGGCTAGAATCAAAAAGTCAGTGGCCACGGCGCGTTTCTTCCAAAACGACACGGAAGAAACGTCTATCTTGTATTATCTATTCAGTTACTACTGACTATCAAGCAACAGTTAGTCATTTATTTGATGACCTTTATATCTCACAAATTAATGATCGTGACGTTTTTCCACGGACAACAAATTAAAACAAAGTAATTTTTAATTATTATTGCTCACATTATATAAATGTTGTCAAATTTTACTTTTAATTTTATAATAAAGGAATTTAAAAGTGTAAAACAACGAGTTACGAACATTGGAATATGTACGGACCTACCATTAAACTTACGTGAAAGTTATCGGGTGATTCGTTTTATTGACCTACAAAGTTACAATTACCTATTATTACAATAATAAACCAATGTTTTATGTAATCTATAATTCTAAGTATTAATGTATAATGATCTAAAAATATTTTAAAACAAGCAATTTGACATGTTGTTTAAAAGAAAGTTAAATAGCAGTTTTAATTATTTTTGGAACTAGTTATATGGGTATTTTTATCGATAGACAAAAATTGTTAAGGAAGCTAAAAGTCTTGCAGTTTTTCGTGGATTATGTCTCAATGTTGTGAAATCTAAATTTTAGTATGTAAGAAGTAAATAATATTGTAGTAGTCATAGAAAATAAAATATTAGGTATAAGATGTAAACTCTTATAACTAAATAAAATAAACATTAAAAAAAAAGACACTGATATACATTAAAATAAAGTATTTTAATCGTTGAGGAATTTATAAAATTTTATGACAGTTCTATCTATCTAAAAATATAATAAAAAAAAAACAATCTGTAAAAAACAAATTGTTATATCTATTTTAAAAAGTCAACAAAAGATTTTTTGGTTAGACTTAGTATTGAATTATCCTACCCAGGAACAGAAGTTGACAACTCTACCGACCTCGCCAAATGCTGATTGGGTGGGATCGACATTTATTTGGTAGATTAACTGTAGTTATGTGATCTGATTTCAGAGAAATGCGTATATGTCAGCGTGCGTGTACGTTATTGCCAACAAAAAGGTTGGGAACCCCTGGTCTATCTATAGGTACCTATTAAGATATCCATTTTTATAAAACGAAGCTAGATTTAACTTTAAGATTGGGAAGTACTTGGCCATTCTGATCTGGCTATCAAACCCGGATGTTTTGATTCTGAATGATGGTCTTTCACAACTGCCTCCGTAGATCTTACTCTTATTTTCATATTTGTTTCTTTTCCCTAAAATGAACACCATCTGATGATATTTAAATTCTATACACACGGGTAAGAGACATGTTAAAGGAACTTCAGTTATTAGCGCGCTTGACTCAAGTCCTCGGGAGAAAAGTTCAATTTTCAGTATAACAAAAAAAAATGTTTCATTTAAAAAGTTGTCCAATGCGCCGGGGTCGTGCTATATTTTTTTACAAACTGTGTAGAAACGGGCGGTCCAATTGTGAAATAAAACCTAACTGAAATTAAATAAAACGGTTAATAATAATGCAGTAATTTATCTCTGAGTAATTCACCGAGTAATTCGATTTTCTCATCAGGGTTAATTTTTGTTCAAATTTCAAATTTTAAAAATATATTCATTTCAGCTGGGAGTCAAATAAAATAAAATAATCAACCAATATAAAAATGACAGCTAAAGAAATAATTTGCCCTAGCAAGCCTTGAAAATTGAATGGGACTCATCATACAAGATATAAATATTTTGCTTAAGAGGCATTAAAATCGCCTGACAAACGGAGTCTAGTAACGTTCGATTTCAAGCACAAAACTGGTTTTTATTTATGTTGTAAATAATTTTATAAGAAAGCAAAAAAGTTAATCA
Source organism: Hesperophylax magnus (assembly GCA_026573805.1). NCBI lineage: Eukaryota > Metazoa > Arthropoda > Insecta > Trichoptera > Limnephilidae > Hesperophylax > Hesperophylax magnus. The sequence continues at coordinate 1,016,950 of JAIUSX010000229.1, read as the reverse complement.
AATGAAACTGTCACAGATAATCTTAGCTATAATACTGTATTTTTTTAAAGTTGTTTCCTTTACGCGTTCATACATTTCTATAGAAAAAAAATATTTTTTAGTAGTTTACATTTATATTTTTTATTGAGTGATTTATTTTTTATTTGTATTCTACTGAAGCGAAACGATAGGAAAACCTTCAATTTATCCAAAGCATATTTTTTGGTATTCATAATGTACACCGATTTGTTAAAAAAAAGATTAATCAAAATAGTGATTTGGCATTAAGCTTCGCTTTAAACTGTATTTATAGTAATCCACTTATCTAAATTACTTATTGTAATATGATACCTAGATTTGCCAATAAGGGTGTGCCGCAAGGAGATTTTCAAAATAGTGATTTGGCATTAAGCTTCGCTTTAAACTGTATTTATAGTAATCCACTTATCTAAATTACTTATTGTAATATGATACCTAGATTTGCCAATAAGGGTGTGCCGCAAGGAGATTTTCAAAATAGTGATTTGGCATTAAGCTTCGCTTTAAACTGTATTTATAGTAATCCACTTATCTAAATTACTTATTGTAATATGATACCTAGATTTGCCAATAAGGGTGTGCCGCAAGGAGATTTTCAAAGCTGAGACAACGAGTCTATCTGCCGAGTTTCAGCTCGATTTCCACTTCCAAACTTTGCACTCACTCAATAAAGAAAACAAAACTGAAATCCAAAAAGATGTACATACATATTATTTAAAAAATAAATAGCTTCACAGTTCAACCAACTATACATTTTAATAAAAAACTAATTTCACTCTTATTTTATCGAAGCGTCATCGTATACACGTTGCCCGAATAAAATCATTAAAATGGAGCGAGTAATGTGGTTTTGTGGTGCCTAGCTGGAATTATGCAGATATCCGCGACGATCAAAGTCGCCCTTTAATACATTTATTATTGGAAAATCTTTAGTTTCCCAAAGATTTAGTGGCGAAATACTATTTAGTAATCGATATTCAGGTTCCACTGAAGAAGATTATTGTTGTTTTTGTTCGGTTACTAAAAACAGGCGGCTAACTGAAAATGATGTTTTAGTGAACACGCCGGATATTCCTGACTACACAGCGACTGTCGAATGGGAAATTAATATCCAATCAGAACGGAGGATCTTTCTACGCTTCAACGATGATTAAAAATTCCGTCAAAGGCAAAAATAGGCAATCAGAATTAATACGAAATTTGCAAAACTCGTTTTTGATTACGGCAGTTGGTAAATAGACGCAGAATCAATTGGCTATACACGGAGAATCTTTTTATCGAACTTTTACAATGCATTAATATAATAGGTATCTTGTATTCAAAATTTGATTCACATAGGTAGGTAAAATGACTTATAAAGTCTCCTTTCTAAAAAAACATAATACAGGTTTATATTCGACTTCGCCGGGTAAAGTGTGGGTAGGTTATAAGATTTTTTATAGCCGAATAACTAAAGGAGTAAAACCTCAAATTGTAATATTGAATCATTGAAGACAATATTAACGACTACTAATCGAGATATGTGAAACAGAAAAAGATTCGGAAATTATTCCTAGATGCGACTAAATCTTTCTCCGGCTGACGAGGTCAAATAGTCTCCCGATAAGGGCAGACGCATCTCTCGCCAAGTCCTGGACAGAACTAACCCCATGAACCCTGCTAAGTCTCCAATAATGTCTTCAAATTTAATATATAATAGATGTACCCAATCGAGGAAAGTTGCAAGGCAGAATAAAGTATCTGAGTTTATTTAACTGGATTATTCTCACGTAAGTCAGATCGTCTCTAAAAACCCAGATAAATAAATAAGAGGAGGGTTGGGGAGTCACTGACTATTCAGATCTACTTACTAAATGGATTTAAAGCTAATTCAAACAAAGTTTTAATTGTGTAAGATGGTTTCACATTAGGGTAATGTTAAATACACGTTACATAGCCAAGTACATATTAAACATACAAGACACGTTATTTTCATGGTAATCCAAAAAATGTAGCACCGCTTATGAAAAGGATGGTGACCGGATAAATCATCACAATGATAATTATCACATCTTTAAAAAGTTATATAAAGTCATGGAAAGTGATGAAACAAAAACTTTATTAACTGAGTTAAGTAGGTTAGGTTAGGTTAAAAACTTTTTTTTTCATTGCTTCTAATGACTTTATATCACTTTTTAAAAGTGTGTTGAATTGTCACTGTGTTGAGTTATCATGGAACCGAAAAGGATATGATAGCCGGTCAAAAAAAATGTGTGTATGAAAGAAATTGCCATATGAACCGTCCGCTAAAGTATTCCCACTGGACGACTGGACTCATTGACAGTTCATTAAAACCACACGCTTTGTATCAGTAACGTATCTTCATTCATCTAAGAATACAGCCCTCTCTTGGTCAAAACACGAAAGTGAACTGCATTAGAACAGATTAAATATTGAAATATGCATTTATAAATTGATCAGAGCAAAGATTTTACCGTTGGACCACTGTGGGCTATGAAACGCAACGCAGGAAATATAAGGTATATATTGTTCATCGTTCAAATTTACCTTGAGGGCACAGCCAAATTATTATTTGCTTGAGAGCAGTTGAACCAATAATGCCATGTTCGTAGTTATAGGTACAATTCACGCAGGCACAAAAGCGATGTATGATTGATTATATTATAGAAACCTAAGTGATTTCAAGCAGAAATTTCAATAATTTAGCGAAAGGAAATGTTTAAGGTAAAACTCGAGCTTCTTGAGAAGGTATGCTGAAAGTTAATGTTTCATTATTCAAGGGCTTGGAATTCCGTTAATTATATGGGGATTTCTCCGAGGGCATAATCAATAATTATCAAACGCTCGCCTAAAAATAACACACAATGTAATTACACATGTTTAGATACTCATTGAATGTTTTTTTTTAAATTGCGTACTATTAAATATGAAAGGGGACCTATATACAGAAAAAAGGCTCACACTTTTTTGCTTTATTGTAATTTCTGTGACAAAGAGAAATTAAGACAAGAAAGTTGATAGTAAAATTGTGATAAAAAATATTGGGAATGAATGAATTGAAAATTAATTTCCTTCAAAAACTTCGTCAAAAAAGAAAACCGTTTTAAAATAATATATTAAAAACGTGAATGAATGTACTTTCTTAGCTTTTTACTCTTGAAACTTCACAGGAATATGGCTGGGAGTAATAACAACTGAGTTGAAATCATTCGAATGAATTTTGAATAAAGAACATGGATACACAATATACGCTGTCTTTTATACATGTTTTACCGTGACAGCGTAAACATTTCCCGGGACCGTTAATAAAGTTGGAACACGGGACTGTGGCTATTTTTTTTTGTACCACCCACCACAAATGTATAGCGGTCGGACCACAGAAAACTCCGAATAGAGGCAAATTCTATTTGCATTGAACGGAGAACGAACAGTGGTGCTAGCAATGGGTGGACGAAAAAAATACAGTTTAATAGCGATCACAGTGGTGAACGAGCTTTTTGAAGTTTCCATCTATTCTAACATCGTCATTGCCTTTTATTCACATTGTGTACCCGCCCAAAGAGAGTGGCGCTCGCGAAATCGAATCATGACTTTAAATTTATGGTGATAAAATGATAACTAAGCTGGAAAAATCTTGGATTGTGAATTGCTTCTTTTATCCCGTTTTCAGAGAAAATATTTATGATTTCTGAAAAAAAAAACAGTATCAAGAGCGATATCGCACAAGAAGAGTACTGCCTAGGGCCAGCTGGATTATCGCACCCCCTCTTAATAAAAAGGAGACGGAATAAAAATGAGGACAGAAAGAAGGTTTGGAAATCTGGCTACTAAGATCTAATTCCATTGGAACTTATCATTAATTTTCCATGAAGGGATACGCAGAGATGATGAAACACTAAAATTCCAGATACTTAAACATCATACATTTATTGTTGTTTGTTTTTGGGGTGTTATGCCGTGTTGCGCTAACTCCTTCTTTAGCCGACGTTTCGGAAATCGTTGCAGTGTCCATCATCAGGGCAGATCCGGTAGATCCGAAGAGGTATACAAAAAAATTCAAAGAGAAATTGGATTCCGTAAGTATTGAATCAAATATAATATGTTCTAATGTTTTAGAAATGTCAATCATTAGCCTCATTCCTCTTGTCAAGCCAAGCTGTGCTAGAACGGTTCGTTCTGCCGTGTGGTATCTAGAAAAGTGGTGGTGACGACAGCGGCTGAAATTTTCGGGCACGTTTAATAAGCCTTAGCATTCCAAGATGATTGGGCCATCAATAGAGTTGAGCATTAATATTAAAACTATATACGTATTGCAAGATTTGCATAACATCTGGTTTCTAAGTTAAATCCACTATTTGCCATAAGTAAGTGCATACGGTGCATGAACCTAATTGGTTAATTTGATCGAGCCATGTCGTTCAGTAACGTGTCCGACTGCTTCTACCAACTGAGCATTATACATATTCCGACTCATGATCCTATCCTATCTTACTACCTGTATCTGTATCCTATCTTACTTTATCTTATTTTTTTCTTTTTTACATTCTTATTTTCCAGGTTGGTGGTTACTAGTTACCAGTTACTTTCTTTATATAAATAGAACGGCGTCATTGCGCCTCTAAATTTCTACCTCGTATGGGTGTTTAAAATTTTACCTGGCCTTGTATATTCCCGTAGGGAAAAATTTGTTACCTAAAAACCCTACTTTATCTTTTCACCACGCTTATATCGGCAAGCTCTCTTCAGATATTTCAGTCGAGACGTCACAGGTTCAATTGAGTCGTCCATCATTGGATAAGATACATTTTCCTTGTTGCTTTGAAAATAAGCTAAACTCAGAGCGACGGAGTTCTATTTAACTATTTTAATAAGTGTGTTGTACGCCTTGTTTCATACATAGAATATTATAAAATATAATTCTAATTCTATTACAATACGTACTGCATATTCGCTTTTTCATAAATGTAATTTACAATTTATTTTCTCAGTTTCACGAGAACGTAGTTGTTCAAAGCGAATGAGCTCGAACAAAATGGAAATGGAACAAGGTTGTTTAAAAAAATATTTTTTTATCTATGGCAGATAGAGCTAGAGTTGCTCGTAAAATTTTCAAATGGAACCTTGTCATACTAAATATTAAGTATTTTAAATAAAACTTTGCTGTACAATTATATTGAACTTACACAGAAGTTGGATATATTTTAGATGGGTTTTTAAGAGAAAACAATCTAAGAACCTTGAGATAGAACCTTATTGTCCCAAGGGCAAGATATGGGAATGTTTGTCTTTCTTTTCAAAGGCTAATAATACCACTAATATTAATAACTTACGATTCCGTAATGGGGTGGGTTTATTATCGTTGATTTTCTTTAAAAAAATTGTGTTTCATTTTTCAAAGGTTCTAAAAAATCAAAGCAATACGTTTACTTGGAAAGATGGATTATTTGAGGTAGACCGGTAAAAGGGTTGGAGTTTAGCGTTGGTCGAGGGTTGGGGGTCGGGGGTTGGAAGTTGGAGTAATGTGTTGTGGAAGTGAAGCAAAAAGTGTAATTTGAGTATAATAACAGGAGAGGAAACAAAATGGTAGAAATATTATTTTTTATAAAAATAACCGCCAATATGAACTACAAACACGCAACAATATCAATTGAATTTCGAATAAAAAACCAGTTTCGTTTCAGTGAATTTCAATAATATATTTAAGTTATATATGACTTAACATTAACCGGATAGAAACTGTTCATGCGATCGGATATAAAAAACTTTACATTGGTTTATTCCGGAAGTAATAAAGCATGTTTGATATTGACATTAACCCTTCCGTACTCTTTTGTTCAGTTTGCAATGTTTTCTGAGTATTTCAAATGCGCTATATAAATCTATTTTTAATTTATGAAAAAACAAATACTGTTTTAGAAACTGGATAAAATTATCTTTCCGGTGTATGCATTTAAATGATAAATTTCTAAATAATAAAATAATTTATTCATGTTGGATATTTTTTAGGATTTTATTAATGGCATTCAGAATAAAAACGAAGCAAACTAGAAAGAATTATTATTTCTGTTTCTATCGTCAAATTACGTATTTCCGCGTGATAGAAAAAAGATAAAAATACTTTTATAAAATATGCACGCCCGGTCATATATGACCCTCAAACGCTGAAGGGGTTAAAAACTTCATAAAATAGTTCACAGCGCGCCATTGATGTTGCGGAAAATAAAAAGAAAGAGTTTTAGTAAAGCAAATAAAAGATATTAGTGTAAAATTCTTCTTATTACTTAACATTTGAAATTGTGTATCAAAAGTTTGAATCAAGGCTTTATGCACTGAGACTGTTTTATTGAATTGAAAGAGAATAATATTAGTTAATAATGTAATGTTATACCAATTTCCTAAATATATGCGTGCGTACGCCATGATCAAAACTCATAAATATAATAAAACATTAAAGAGATTGTCTTGTGATAGTACTTACCTATTAATTCCAATTTTAAAGTTTTGATACATATATTTAGAGGTACACCTGCTATACAAAACTTGACTGTCAAATTGTTTAAGAGGAAGCTACAATCCAAAAATGTGTATATTCTTGGTATACTTTATATTGTAGGTAATAGTCATTAAAATCGCTTGACAAATGAAGTCTAGAAACGTTCGATTTCAAGCACAAAACTGGTTTTTATTAATTTTGTAAATAATTTTATAAGAGTTAATTAATACAAAAAGTTAATCAAGTGAAACTGTCACAGCTAATCTTAGCTATAATACTGTACTTTTTTAAAGTTGTTTCCTTTATGCGTTCATACATTTCTATTGAAAAAAAATATATTTTTTTGGAGTTTACATTTATATTTTTTTATTGAGTAATTTATATTTTTATTTGTATTCTACTCAAGCGAAACGATAGGAAAACCTTCAATTTATCTAAAGCATATTTTTGGTATTCATAATATACACCAATTCGTTATAAAGATTAATCAAAATAGTGATTTGGCATTAAGAAAGCCTTCAGAACATATTTGAACGTAGTTCCTTCGTTGTAAGCGCGGCACTAGTTCTAAACATTGCTACATACCTTGCGGGCTTTGACAGAGGAGTGCGTCTATAAAATGCGTGACATTTCATTTTAATTAGCTTTTTAATTCCTGCGTGTTAATGCGTCAATAGAAAAGAATTCGTAAAAAACCAACACCGTCCGTGCGCGTATTCTGTCTGCTGATATTTACCATAAAGGGTATAGGACTACAGTGGCAGCGGTGATAAAATTTTAAATGTCAAGTGTTTTTTTTTAATACTATGCGCGGGGTTTCAGGAATAAGGAACATTTGAAACGGGCCAGACCGTTCGTTAAAATTAATTGCCGACCCGTAGCCCCGATCCGCGACGGTAATAAAACGTCAATGTGGGGACGTTTCATGAAGGCATTAAAAGGCACCTTCTGGAGACATGTTGGAAATGATATAAAATTTTCTAAAAATAGTCGGTTAATTTTTATATAGCAATTTTTGGCGATTATCACCTGAATGGCGCTTTACATAGAAAGAAAATAATATTTACTAAAATTGTACTACCCTACAAACGATACCTATTATTGTTAAATAGGATGTAATATTAGTAATAAGTTAATGGCTAATAATTATAATAGTGTCATCTTTGTGTAATATCAATCCATAAAAATAAACATTAAATCATAGTAAACGAGGCATCATGAAATAAACGGATTATGTTATTTACATATTTCAAATGTCGAGGATCGAAAATGAAAAGGTAGGTACGTGTTGATAATGAGGAAAGAATTGTATAAAAATGGACAAGACCTAAATTAGCCAAATAGATATTGTAGAAATAAAATATTCTAGAGAATGTAGGTACATGTGTCGGTTCTGAAATACCTATAAGGCGTACAACTCTATTCTAGTCTAAAACGTAGGTACATGTGTCGGTTCTGAAATACCTATAAGGCGTACAACTTTATTCTACTAGAGAATGTAGGTGCATGTGTCGGTTCTGAAATACCTATAAGGCGTACAACTCTATTCTAGTCTAAAACGTAGGTACATGTGTCGGTTCTGAAATACCTATAAGGCGTACAACTTTATTCTACTAGAGAATGTAGGTGCATGTGTCGGTTCTGAAATACCTATAAGGCGTACAACTCTATTCTAGTCTAAAACGTAGGTACATGTGTCGGTTCTGAAATACCTATAAGGCGTACGACTTTATTCTACTAGAGAATGTAGGTGCATGTGTCGGTTCTGAAATACCTATAAGGCGTACAACTCTATTCTAGTCTAAAACGTAGGTGCATGTGTCGGTTCTGAAATACCTATAAGGCGTACAACTTTATTCTACTAGAGAATGTAGGTACATGTGTCGGTTCTGAAATACATATAAGGCGTACAACTTTATTCTACTAGAGAATGTAGGTGCATGTGTCGGTTCTAAAATACCTATAAGGCGTACAACTCTATTCTAGTCTAAAACGTAGGTGCATGTGTCGGTTCTGAAATACCTATAAGGCGTACAACTTTATTCTACTAGAGAATGTAGGTACATGTGTCGGTTCTGAAATACATATAAGGCGTACAACTTTATTCTAGTCTAAAACGTAGGTGCATGTGTCGGTTCTGAAATACCTATAAGGCGTACAACTTTATTCTACTAGAGAATGCAGGTACATGTGTCGGTTCTGAAATACCTATAAGGCGTACAACTCTATTCTAGTCTAAAACGTAGGTGCATGTGTCGGTTCTGAAATACCTATAAGGCGTACAACTTTATTCTACTAGAGAATGCAGGTACATGTGTCGGTTCTGAAATACCTATAAGGCGTACAACTCTATTCTAGTCTAAAACGTAGGTGCATGTGTCGGTTCTGAAATACCTATAAGGCGTACAACTTTATTCTACTAGAGAATGTAGGTGCATGTGTCGGTTCTAAAATACCTATAAGGCGTACAACTCTATTCTAGTCTAAAACGTAGGTGCATGTGTCGGTTCTGAAATACCTATAAGGCTGGCCGCATACATACGTTTTTCGTATTCGATTTCCGAATTCGTTTTCCGTATTCGGACATCCGAATGCACGGAATCAGTAGAAAATACATTAATTGCCGCACACGTTCGTTTTAGTTCCGAACGGAACAAATTCCGTACGCACGTTCCGAATGCGAGCCGGCGCATTCGGAGAAAACGAATGGAAAAAACCTAATGACGTCATGTGGAACGCAGCTATTGCATACAGTTTGTTTGTGCCGACGCAAACGCACGGAAATTTCCGTTCGTAATTCAGTGTTGCCAACGGATCTTGACCTAATATCGCCGTTTCTCATACATAAGGTAGCGTAAAGTAGCCGAATTTGCTGTTAGGTGGGACATGTTTAAAATTGATGTTTTTACGTGAAAATAAAAATTTCGTGGGGGGGGGGTGGCTAGAGAATTTCAAAAAGATAAAATTTGTCCCCAGAAAATAAAAAAAAATCATGGGGAGGGTGGGTAGAGAGTTTCAAGAAAATATAAAATTTGTCCCCAGAAAAATAAATTTGGGGGGGGTGGGCTAGAGAATTTCGGGACATGTTTAAAATTGATGTTTTTGAAGTAGCTTAATTGGCGACCAGTCGCCTTTTAGATTTTTTCGGCGCCGATTCTCGCTCTGAGTAGCCTAAATGGCGATATATCGCCCTTGTTGGCAACACTGGTACTGACGTTTATACATTCCGAATGGAGAAAAACGAACGTTTGCGCTAGTCTCACGGAATTCCGAATACGGAAAACGAATTCGAAAATCGAATACCGAAAACGTATGTATGCGGCCAGCCTATGGCGTACAACTTTATTCTACTAGAGAATGTAGGTACATGTGTCGGTTCTGAAATACCTATAAGGCGTACAACTTTATTCTACTAGAGAATGTAGGTACATGTGTCGGTTCTGAAATACATATAAGGCGTACAACTTTATTGCATTTTTATTGATGGATATGGTTTTCTGAAGAGAGGAGTTTCTATAAAAGATTTTTATAGAAATAGACAAAGAAAAAAATATTCACGTATTTTGTGCTTGAAAAAAGAAACAATAAGCTCTAGGCCATAAATATTATTTGAAATGTCTTGTTTGCAGAGATTACACGGACCAATGATTTCGGAGCTTGTAAACGGAACTGAACTGAAAATTGTTTATCATCTTCGGGTTCATAAATCACCTCCATAATGCTCCCGCCCTTCTTATCCGGCGAGGTGACAAATTGCAAATAAGATAAAACTTTTGGTCGTAATGAAATTTAATATTAAGCTGCTCTTCAACGGTGTGCGCTTCGAAAAAAGCTGGAGTCTGTCGCGTCGCTTTAAGCGCGAGGGAACGCCATATTGCGTCCATAGATTAAAAATTTCAAGAAAATCAGTCAGACGGTAAAACCTTAAGTATCCTGTCACTGTTAATTGATGTAAAAACAAGAAGAAAAAAAAAACAGAGAAACTTTAAACTTTATTGGAAAAAAAATATGTAGATTATTTCGATATTTTTCGAAATGTGTATTATAAATTGATACCAAGTGTTTTTAAGTAGGGCAACTATTGCACTCGAATTGTAATAAAAGAATTTGCTAATAGTGTGTTTTCAGTGTTGATCTCTAACAATCTAAAGCAATTAAAGGTATTACGAATTTTACGTACATTTCAAGCGAATACGGACGTTTCGTACATTTCAAGTGAATGCTAACATAATCTTGGTCAACGCAATAGATATTGTTAGTTCGTAGAAAGGACTTGTGGTTTGAAATTATACATTCAATAAAAACAATGTACAATCCATTATTAATAAATATAAGACTATATGTTATTACAAGTTTGGGGATCAGGTGGTGAGGCACGAAATGAAAGAAGGTTGTGAAGGTCACATGTGTTTATTGGTGAGTCAGTAGCCGTGACAAGGAGATGATGAAGGACAGATGTAGAATACTCCGGTTGCTGCTGTGATGTGTTGGCAGGTCAAGCGCGGGTCAGTGAGTCGACGCCGGGCGCTGGTGACCGGGACTCGATGGAGGTCAGGCACTGGCGAAGAACGTAGGTCTTCAGGCACTCCAGTGCTGACGAGACGGCCGAAGGTGCGACGGACCTTATAGGCGGTTGAACGGGAACGGCGTGACCAGTGAGGATGCTGCGTGTCCTCGTGGTGGTCATGGTGTCGTGGAAGAAGCGCTGGTCAGAGACGCTGGAACCAGGGCGCTTGTAATCCGAGTAGCGCTGGCCGCGGACGTGGCCGAGGCGCTATGATGATGTCCCGATAGAGTCCATGATGATAGGGGCGAAGCCGGGTACGTGTCCCTCGCGCTAGTAAGAAGAACGCGGGTGATCACTCGTTGAGCCTTGTAGACTGACGGCGAAATTATGACTGACTGACTGGCTCGCTGCGTCGGGCTTATTTATACTAGACGGCCGACGGCGGCAGTAGGTAGATGGATGGCAACTAAATTCTAGGCACTCGCACAGACTGTGTGTTTCGGGAACCTTCGACATTGCGGCGATTAAGCATAGGCCGTAGACTCGAACCTTCTGGCGAGTTCTCGTAGTATCCCGGACTGAGTGCGCGTTAGTATTGTCGCGAGTATGCAAGTAGGTCTTGAAACAGGTAGGTTGCTTTGTTTTGATTTCGGCTGCAAATACGTACCTAAGTAGCAAGTACGTACCTAAGTAGGTCGAGCGTTTTATTATTAATTATTCAATGGATTAATATCGACGCTACACAAGTAACTAACTAATCATTATGCCGTTTCCCTACAGGGATAGCCTCATTCACACACTCATTGCCTCATTCACACTCATACATACTCTTTCTGTTATACAATAATAATAATTAATTAAATGAATTTAAGTGCTTAGAATACCGATATCTGCCAGATCCAAAATGAAACAATTGGTAACCTGTGGCTATTTCACAATGATAGTGGTTATTATTAATTATTATTTTTTTGGTAAACTAATGTTTAAGACAAGATTTTTTATGCATAGCACAAAGGGTAACAATTATTTTACAAGCAATAATTATTCGCCTGAAACACTCATCCACATTGAAAAATCTCCTGATAAAAGATACATGACGCCAACGGGTGTAACAAGCAGTAATTGTTGAATGAAACACTAGAATATATTGAATTATTTCGCGGATAAGAGATAAGCCGCCATAGCTCAGTGGTCAGAGCTGTCGACCGGAAATCGAAGGGACACGGGTTCGAGTCCCGTTGGCGTCATGTATCCTTTATCAGGAGATTTTTCAATGTGGATGAGTGTTTCAGGCGAATAATTATTGCTTGTAAAATAATGGTTATTATTCTTTACAAAAAAAAATAATAAGATTTATAATACGTTTATAAATAAAACATTTATAAACAGTTATTAATAAAAAAGAGTTATAATAATATATGTATCTTATATCTATTTATATAAAGAAGAGTGGCGAGTGGCTGTAGCGGGCGAGCGGCGTGGATTTGATTTTTATACAAACCTACAGTCCGAGATCGACGAAATTTACCACACTTGACCATCAAAATAATATAAAGGTCAAAGTGCACATGAGTTTTCAACTTGACCATCAAAATAATATAAAGGTCACAGTGTACATGAGTTTTCGAAAAAATCTGCGTAAAGCTCGGGCATCGCCGGTGACTTCCGCTAGAAATATAAATATATTTTTAGTCATCCTAAAAATTCGTTAAAATCTACGAAAAATAATGTAGGTACAGTAGACCTTACATTACACCTGCCCAAAATTTTGTTTTCTAATTATCTCACAACTACGAGAACTGTGCTTTATGAATTTTTACGCTTTTGAATCGATATGGTTACAAAGTAATTGCTTTTCATCAGAGTTTATGAACTTCGAAGAAGAGAATCACGATGGTCAAATAGTTAACATACAAAATATCAAGTTATGATACGCCTCAGTTGGCATTAGTTGCAGACATTATATGATCGGCTAGTTTGTAGAACACGTCCAGTGTCCTCAATAATGCAATATCCCATTGCATAACGAAACTTCTCACAGTTCTCTTCACCCTTCGCCGAAGCTTGTCCTTTCCCAATAAGCTCAACTATCACCGTATAAAGTTTCACCCGTTCGTCTTGCCATCGCAGCGGCCAGACGTCTAAGGCGGCATTATAACAACCTCAATATCAGATTCCCATAATACCGTCTGTGGAGACAACACAGTATTTGACCAATGCCAACTATTTCCAAAGAATTACTTAGATTTATGTTGAGCAGATTTGCGAGTCTGTGTCTGTATATTTTCCCTTCTGAAGCGGTACTTAAATAGCGAGAACAAGATACAAAAGAAAATACTCTGATAACGGATAGAGTCCTCGTCAGAGGAAAGTGATAATTTATTGGACGATAAATTTAATATAAAGTGAATTCAACCTTAATGGGAATATAAAACAGTCGGAGAAATAATATTTAGAGAGTGCAAGTGTGTTTGATGGATCTTAGCACATATATCCTCGCTTTATTCCGTTCCTCCTATTTTATATGGCAAACACACGTCGTGAATAGTGATATATGCGCGATGTTTTTACGGTTCCAGGTCATAGTTCATAGTTCTCACTTCCTACTCCCAGTTCCCACCGAGTCAATAATAACAGAGATGCGCAGAGTATTAAGAAACGTCGTTCGGCTTTACACAACACAAAACAGCCATAAATATTAGGGGGAAAGCTAAATATGTTATTAAACATTAGACTATTTTATGTGATAATGTATACCGAGATTACTCGACGGAACTACGATATTTTATGTGGGATATCTTTTAGCTAGATTGTGGAGAGTTTCAGCTAAATGAAGTAATAAAATAGTCCGCGCTGTATAGGGTAAAAGCTTTCAATACCAATTTATCGGAACTAATACCAGTATTCTATTCGGGAGAAATTGATGTTTTGCGGAATAGATATAAAACCTCGGTTTGCCTCTGAGAGGAAATCCCGAAAAGAATCAATTGTGGAATCAAGACTCCAAAGTGAAAAGCGAGCGAAGAAAGAGAACGTTACATTTTGGTGGTTTATTTAAGCGATTGGCAATCTCACCGTGATAACTTTCGCGACCTAAATCATTAAAATTTATTCGTGTTTTTAAATTCGTAATTTATTATGGCTCGTTTGAAGTAAATTATTAGTTAGAATTTAACATCAAACGGAATAAGTAACGACCTCCAATCATCTGAATTCACATCAAAATGATGGCTTAATGCGACCCGCCGCAGCAGGGCCACTGCGAGGAAAGGAAAATACGCCAATTGGAAAAATAAAAGAAGAAGAACGCCAGGGAAATATAAAGGAGTTGCAATAAGTTAGCCAATTGCGAACAAAGGGATATAGGGAAAATAGAAAATTGATTTCTAACTCGAAAGGTTAGGCGCCGCCAATCCGAGAGTATCTCTTCTGGCATCTTCTCTGTATCTACTTAGTTACTTTGTTGTGTTACGGACTTTTCCCAAGGTTACAACCAAACTTGCGTAAAAGTGCGTTAGCATTTTGTAAACTGAAAACACTCTGTAAACCATTTTATTGATAAGATTCAATTATTTTAAAAGGCGAGTTGGTATTAACGTAAATAATGGTAACCGTACAGAAATGAACTGGGCACAATAAACAACACAGTATTGTCTAAAAATCTAGACAGGAAAGGCTTCATCTGAAGCGCTCCTAGAAATAGTCAACATGATTTTAAAGTCCGCATCCTCGGGCAATAATACAATATGTACCTACAGTAGATAATTGGAAAAATACGCGTAGCAAATAGCCTAATGCTAAGCTCAAAACAACAGCGTATCGGGCGTAATCGAAACAAATTACCCCTAACGGTGTTTTATATAAGCTCTTTGGCCAAGTCGGCTACGTAATAGAATCCACTTTATTGCGCCCATCAACCTCTGATTAATCTCCTGAGCTCTTCTCTCGACCTAACAGCCGGCCCAGTAATGGCCAGGTTGACGATGGGATGTCACACAGGATCAGCGTTTAGACGACAAAGGGGGTTCTACCACCCACAAACACACAATGGTCTGATTCACAAGTATAGCTGGTCAAAATATTTGTGATTAAGATTCCTCAAGTAGGCAAGTACTGTAACGTTAACAATATGATGTTAGAGTTACTTGTGGAAATCACCTCAAAGGCGTAATAAAACATAATTTTTGTAACCTGTAACTACTTATAACATAAGTCATATCTATAATTTATTCCTAATAGTTTTTTTACATTAACCCCACACAGGAGGCCTTGAGGAAAATAATTTACCTCGGGGTCTATGTCGTCTTTGGGGATGCTGTGAGTTTTAAGGAAAGAGAAGAAGTTCTGGGAAGGACAATAAGGAGATGTGAGGGGTCGGTAGGAATCTAGGGATCAGTGTATCCAGGGGTGACGGACGTATGAACATATCCTAGCCGCTGCGGCGCAAGGCGAAGGGTCGAGAGACCAGTTGGAGAGGTCAAAGGGTCTCCACAAACTAGCCTCTCCCAATCTGGCATGCCGCGCAGCTGGTGGGCAGGCGCATCCGACGTATTTTTAAAAGAGTTGCGAGCCCAATAAAATAATGTAAAATTGATTTGAATTTCTCTACGAATAAAAAAACATATCGATGAAGGTTGCTGTAATTTTTAGTCACTGATATTCGAGTACCGTTTTATCAAATATAAAGATTTCGTAAAATGTTACTATTGTTATATGGTAATCAAGTCATAAGTTTGGCCAGAAAAAGTTGGGAAGCGAACGTTTGTGCACTCGGTGCCTACAAAATCTCCGGCTTAGGAAAGAACGTTCATTAGTCGGATTCCGGGAATATCGACTGCAGAATGGTGGTCCGGTTTAAAGAAATTCCCTACTTCACTTTAAGCTAGAGGAAACCATATTTACCTCAAAGCAAAGTCTTGCTTTGACTCCGACAGAATTCAAAACATAAAAACATTTTGGTATTTCAAAGTAATTAAATGCCAATCTATTTATTCGAGGCGGTCTTTAATAGTCCGTCGAGCTTTCGATCAAATTTTCGATGGACAAGAAATACTATTATTCAAAATCTTCGTTTGTTCGATCTTTATGTTAATAAAATAAATAGGCATATTGATAGAAATAATTTAAAAAAATCAAAGCCTTGAAAAAATTTATAGCTTCCATCCAATATTTAGATCGTAAGAAAATAATTTGGTTAGCAAAAAAAAACCGTTAATTATCTAGGATATTTCAGAACGCGGAGATTAAGTATTCAAAGGGGCTACTTAGCCCCTGAGAATTCACTTCATTTTTGAGTGAAGTTAAAATTTTCCAGCACTCTCGGGTTCCGGTCTTGCCACGCCTCTGACGGGTCTGTAATTAAAGCAAAACATCCCAGGAGCAGCCGTCTTCGGACCAGGCCGAGGGGCGCCAGCAGCAACAGGGCGCTACTAAATAAACCAGGAAACTTAAATAATATTGATAAATGATCGCAGCGATGACAGACCCCGCTTGACGTTCCTCCATCAACTTTAAAAACGACCGAAAATGTTTTCCAGAGGAAGTACAGAGGAGAAAAAACTGCGAGAAATAGTGGGTTTTCGTCCTTTTTATTGGACGAAGATAGAAACACAAGGAAGATGAGAAAGGATGTATAGAAAATAGATCTGAGAAGGAGGCTTAAATTCATCTACACCTGTCATTCACAAAGTGGTCTATATCGACCCCTGGTGGTCCATGACAATGAAAAAAAAATTTGCGCATATTCTAGTGAGCCACCCCCAACCCCCTGTGGAATTTGAAAATATTGTAGGAAGTTGGGGAATTAGTGTAAATTCTCTAGCAGCCGCCCCCCCCCTATGGATTTTAAAGTATTGTGTGGGGAATTAGTGGATTCCAGAAAAATCAATATTAAGAAAGCAGGGAAAACAGAAAAAATCGTTACGCTTCTACGGAACAAAAAAGTTCGGGGACCTCTGATCTACACAAATGTAACAAAGATTTTTCCTCCTACGAACAAAACATCCCCGAAGAAAGCGAAATAACAATTCCAAAAAAGACGTCGTGTTGAAGTTGATGGATACTTAAATAAAGGAAAAAACTTTGAAAAATTGATTTAATCCTAGCAACCCTAGAATAATAATTTAAGGCCGGGTTCGGACTTTAGCTTCCTCGGTGGCAAGGAACGGGTTTTTTGTGCCTTCGCCCGAAAACAATTTATGTAATCACATTTACGGGACGAGCGAATGGAAGATTATATTTTTGATTAGATGAACACATCGCGAGTCCAGCGTCCCTCGGGATGAACCAAGATTTGTCGGGATTCCTTGTTTACTCTGAGTTATGGGACATCATTTAAATAAACAGGATTTTCCACTCTTTACAAAATTATTCTAGAACCCCAAAAAACAACAAAAAAGTCCGACGCCTACATCGTTAGACTTGGTGATTTGTTCGCGTATTTTAGTACATTCTTTGGGCCAGTGGTTGGCAAACACGCAGAATCTGAACACGTGGAAACTGTTCGTTGAGATGTTTCACTCATCTTACCCTAAGTAAGCTGAGAATCTCGGTATTGTAATCAATATAATACCCTGTACAGACCGTGATATTGAAATATTCATAAATTGTGTGCAAAGTTCATTACCTCCGTAAAGGATTCATTAAAGACGAGGGATGAGTTGGGATAATCCCTAGCGAGCGGAGGCTGCCATGCCTTCCTATTACTGGGGCACTTGATGCTTGATGCTCCATGCTGCGTGCTTGGATGCTGTACTGAACATCTTACCTCTCGTCTCTAGTTTTACACATATATTACCTGGCGATAATCTCTCAAGCCACACATGCGAGACATAGAGCCGTATACTTAATTTAATGAACACAGTTATAATATTATGCTGTATGACTTTTGGGGTGAATAGCGGTGTTTCGCTTTGGCCAACATTTTGGGCAGCCTTGCAAAGCACATAATTAGGGCAGATATCAGCCCAAGAAATGGTAGGAAGGGCAACACGGCTTGACACCTTACAAATCAAAGAAAATAATACATAAATAATTTGCTGTGAGAACCTCATATAATATCTAGCATAGTTTGTAGCAAATCTGTATTCTTGCCTAGTGTGAATGGCATACTCGTACGAGTATATGTCAAAGGCATCTATATCTGTATAAGTATCAAAGGCATCTACATCTGTGTGCTTAAAAATATCGATGAACGAAATTGTTTTCTGATAAACCGTTTTGATTTATATTGTCAACAGTGTTGATTAGAGAAGCACAAATATTTATTTTGGAAAAAATGTAGCGTGACGAAGTTATAAATTACATTGGTTTGGTATGATTAAACGTTATTTCATATTATAACAAAGTACACATGTTGCTCCGTGTACTTTCCTTCGCACAACATATTGTTCAATGATACATCACATATATTATTTAAATCCGAAATATCTACAATCTTTATGCCGCCTGGATTTCTACGCGTTAACAGGGCAAAAGTTTATTGGTAGGCCTGAGGGGGTTAACACACGCAAACCTTTTAATTTTATAATCACGATACGATTCGCCCGAGGCTTTTGTTTAGAAGATTCCCTTTCAAGAAACCCAACCTAATTTAACAATCGCACGTAATCATTGAAACCATCCCTCGGGGTACAGCTGGGTAGGCAGGGCCCCGGAGGGGTGGGGGTGTGCTGTCATTAGGAGCCGGAATGTGCGTGATGGCTTTTACATTAAACATACGAAGAGCATATAAAAAATAATTTACTAATATTTAATGTAATACATCTTATAAAGATAACTTTCAAAAGGTTATTCAACAACGAATACAATTACATATTAACATTCTTGGGTTTCGGAGCTTTTGAAACCTGTGAATATCAATGCATTAAGAGACTTCTATGTAGGTTTATCGACGGGTTAATTTTCTGAGAATTAGTTATAGGCAAATATGTGAAATTCAATTGAGTTCTGTATGAACAAGATGGGCTTGAAAGAAAACAGTGAAATGTTGTTTTATCGTGATAAATATTTTAACTGATTGTTGTAAAAATTGTCAACAGTTTAAACATGGGGCAATGTCTTCCTCGCTGTTGGTAGTTTAAAATGTGCAACTTTGCTGTCCGTGTTTACAAACAATGTAGGAATAAAGCAAGTAAAATTTCATTAGACTAACAACGCGCACAAAATAAGTGAAATTTCAGAGTAATAAAAAGCTTGCGCAAAGTCAAAGGAAATCAGAAGTTATGTACCAACGACCGAGGATGTTGGAATATTATCCACGGAGGATTTCGTCCATCAATCCGGCGGTGTCGCGTCGGACCAAACCGATCAGTTGCGACCACTGCAATACCTTGTAGGTATTATAGTCCAGTCAGCCTGTGTTTTTATATGTAACTAAATAGTATAAAGCTAATTTCGACCCCATCGACTACTATCATCTAGACAAGTGTTTAGCAAAAAGTCCCCGCCCCTACCCCTCTTGCCTCCCCCCCTGTGCCCCCCCAAACATGAAAAGTGTAAGGGTTTCGTAAATCGCGTCTATCTCAATTACTAAACAACATATCGGATTGCAATTTTTTTTATTCTCTTTGCTGTAACATTTTCTACAAAAAAAGTTCAGTTAACTTTCGTCGTAACTTTTACCGTTTTTTTGTAATTCGTATGATAAGGTAAAAATTTGTATATTTTTTGGCACATAATTTTACATTTTGTCACAGAACTTTTCAGGCCGACATTTTATGAAAAAATATTTCCTACAAAAGTTGTAGCCCCTGTTATTACCTTTAAAATGATATAAAATAGTACTTACTTTGTTGGAGATCCAGCGAGATTATCATGGCGGGTTCGGTCGAGGTGGGGCCGGCCGGCGCGGCGTTGCAATGCAGATATTGTTGTATAGTGATAGTGTTTTTTATCTTCAAGGTACACTATTGCATTTTCCATAAATAAAACTAATCGAGTCTCGGTGAAACCTAAATTCCCCACTTTTTAAATTTGTTTCAAATAATAATAAGTCCTTGTATACAGCGAAAATAGGTATTTTAAATAGTTTTTGGTTTGAAAATGCATGTAATATTTTTTAAAGATGTTATTTTAGAACAAAATAATTGCGGTATCTTAATTTGATCATATCCTAAACTTCCATGAGAGGTTCTTCATTTTCCTCGACTTCAACCAAAGTTACATTGCTGCATGATCCACCACAGCTCCCGCACATTTCTGTGCAATCAAGTGATGCTTTAAAGCAGCTACAATTATTTTTGCAAGCCTTTTTGCAGTTGTAGGAAACTAAGTTTATAACTTCTTCAGGTGCCGGTGGTTTTTTTGAGTGCACTGGGTACAGCATGTTGTCTGTTAAAATCCATCCCCAGTCCGTAGCGCTGATTTCCTTATCTCCAATCCATTTTTGATTCTGATAGTATGTTCGATAGGCGTGTTGTTCAGCAGCATCAGATGTTGGAGGGAGGGACGCCATTTTAAATTTGGATTTTAATGACATTTTTGCAACAGCTTTAAGGTACATTGAATATCTACTGTCATTCAGACTTGCAGACCTTGTGCATCCATATAGTTTCAAGACAAAAGCCTCTCCTACCTCTTTGAGAATATTTTTGTCTGCCTGTTTTTCATAAAACTGTAAAACTTTTGTGCGGAGATCATTTGATGAACTTAGCAATTTGTACGCGTTAATTTTGCCTTTGCCGAATAAATAAGATGTGGTATCACATCCTGTGATAGCATGCAAAAATAATACCACATCCTTCATATCACCAATCTCTTCACGAATCTTGCTGATGTCATACGTTGATGGTGTGCCAGAGGGTTTGTGAAAGAATAGTTGCACATTTTGACACTGTGGTAGCCCTAACAATAGAACGAAAAGATCAGTATCCTGTCCGACAACAACTACAGGCCTCCCACTTTGAATTTGGGAGACATTTATTGCTCTTCCGACCACTTTAGTATCTGCATCTTCCTCCGCCACAATGGTTGGAATGTTTGCTTCATTAAGCTTCTGAGAGAGCTGTTCAATAAGCTGGCTTTTGTTTTTTGGATTTGCCAAAAATTCATTTTGCTTCACAGAGCATTCCATATTAACGTTGAATTTCATTTCTAGAGATGTTTTTTTACTTCTCCGCATATGTTCGACCCCTTTTGTGGTGGGATAGTCAGGATACCCATCGAACACAACATGACAATCTTTCCCATACCGTTTCATTACAGTATCAACATACTTCTCTATGATGCTGCTATATGTTACTTTGTCAGGCCAAATAACACTGTGCAAAAGATACCCTCCATCTACTACATATATTTTTGGGGGCAAATTTTTAAAAACTTCGTTGCTAACTGTCCACTTTTCAAATATTTTCATAAGACTTGATTTAGTTCCCTTTCTTATCATTTTATTGTTTTCAAATAAAGACAAAGGGTATGGGCTAAGTTCATAGTTGAAGTATTGTTTGAGATTATTTGTTCCTTGAGACATACATATAACCCTATTAAACAGCTGATCAGGATTAATTGGCACTTCTTCAGATCTCACATTTATACCACTTACTACGGAGCCTATAGTTTTAACTTTATTTTTTCTTTTCAATTTAACATCTGCAAAATTATTTCCTTCGATGTCTTTCAAGCATTTCATTCCTACATCATACGCTTCATCGCAGTTTACACCCGAACTTGTCACTACTAGACCAGAGGATAAAGAAATTAAATCGTTGCTCTGTCGGAAAGGATTATGGATACGCAGCCACCCGAGAAATTTATTAATATCTTGCAAGTCCCTTTCTCTTCTACTGCATCTAAGTTCAGTGTGCTGTTCGTTAAACTGAGTCAAGCAGCCAGAGAACTTCTCGAAAGCCTCACAAATTTGTAGGGATGCAGGAGCGCAAGCAATGAACTTGGTTAGCGTCCTCTCGCTTAATCCTCGTCCATGAGTAAGGCCACCTATGGATTTTGATGATCGCATTAATGTCTGCTCTATGGTCATGTCCGTCCAGATACCGGTAAAAAATCCATCTGTACGCCGAACTGTAAAAAAACCTTTATTGACGAACCTTTCGAAGTCTTCATTTGACATCTTCGATTGTAGATTCAACATTTGTTGTAAGTATATGTGTGCGGATTTGGCGTAGAGCAAATGTCCAGCAGCATGGAAATACGGTATCATTTGCTTGACTGTATTAATGTGCAAATTCCAATCGCCGATTCTCTCTGCCAGAATAAAGTCTAGAGCCAAATTCACCAATTTAAACTCTTGTAGCCACAGTTTTGAAGTTCTACTAGTTTTAACCAAATCTTCATACACTTCTTCTAGTCTTGTCATTATTTCATTTGTTTTACACTCTCTCATGGCGTCTTCAACAGTTGTTTGTTTGTTAATTGTTTGGATATGAATATCATTAAAGTCGTTTGTAATCATTTCTTTAAGAGATGAACATTCCTCGAATAGCAGTAACATCAAAGCTGCCTGGGTCATCATGTGAGCTCTATAAGACCTTGCGTAAGCATGTCCTGACATAAGGTGAGGAATCGTTGATTTTCCATAAACAGAGGTCCACATTTCTTCGATTCCACTACCTTCCATAAACTTTCCTAAGCAACCAAGGAAACTCATTAGAAGATGGAATCCGCCTAGTCTGACGATTACTCCAGATATTTCACTTTCTGTAGAAGAACTTGCAACAATGTCTACTGCTTTCAGGAAAAGTGGTTGGTCAAAAGTGACAATACACGGCTGGCCAGCTAACTTGCTCTCTTTAGAAGCGTAACTAAGGGCAGAATAAATAGCAGTCGGATTTCCTGGATCTATGTTTATAAAAGGCAAAGCCAGTACATAAGATGGTTCAAAGTTTTGTCTACCATCGTAACAGTTTCGCATGTATGCAGACCATCCAGGTAGTGAAACTGGCACAAAAGCAAAACTACATAACCAAAGCATGTTACGAGCTGAGACTAAGCATTGAGTGGGCATATTTTCAGAAATGTTTTCTATTGTTAAGGACTTTAAGCCACTTTTCGCCTTTTTAGTATACATTAAAACTGGGACATTGAATTTACCTTCAAAGTCACTCTGCATGCAACAACCCGAAACCCCCTCCTCAAGGCCAGTACACTCTGATGTCACATCCCGACTTTCACGGTTGATATTTGGCGTTTCCTAGCCATAAAGTACACATAAAAATATATCATTTTAAAGGTAATAACAGGGGCTACAACTTTTGTAGGAAATATTTTTTCATAAAATGTCGGCCTGAAAAGTTCTGTGACAAAATATAAAATTATGTGCCAAAAAATATACAAATTTTTACCTTATCATACGAATTACAAACAAACGGTAAAAGTTACGACGAAAGTTAACTGAACTTTTTTTGTAGAAAATGTTACAGCAAAGAGAATAAAAAAAATTCCAATCCGATATGTTGTTTAATAATTGAGATAGACGCGATTTACAAAACCCTTACACTTTTCATGTTTGGGGGGGCACAGGGGGGGAAGCAAGGGGGGTAGGGGTGGGGACTTTTTTCTAAACACTTGTCTAAATGGTAGTAGTCGATGGGGAAAAAATTAGCTTTATACTATTTAGTTGGTCTAAATGGTGTTCTACGACACAGGCTGACTGGACTATTAGGTAATTTTGTATTTTACAGATAAGTCAACACAGCGTAATAGAGAATAGTTGTAATTGGTATGTTATTTGAGATTCATTTGCGCTCGAAGTGAATTAGATCCAGGGAAGAGATTACAACTCAAATTGAATATTAAGTGTATAATCTTGATTGTTTGAACACTGCTGGAACTCATTTTATTTGCATTATAAAGCGATTTAGAGGGTCTAAACAATGTTAACGGATTCGCGCTAAACACAAGACGGGGAGGAGCTTTCTCTATTTCGAATCGAGTCAAGGGGTTGCGGAATAATTTTATATCAATTTATGACGGAAGTTCTCAAATTATCGAACCACTGCGAATTAATTTAAACTTCCTTAATAAAAGACGTCGCGGTAATTCTAGCCCCTGAAGATGAAATGGAAGATCTTCTGGTGGGTGGTGCCGGCTACTACGCACTGCTTACGGAGTCCTAAGTAAAGTTACTTATTGCCCTTGTTTATACTTGTCGCCCGAGGCATTCCCGTATCTCATTGTTTCTGTAGTATAAAGAATTTGTTTAAAAAAACAAGCTTAAGAAAACAACGCGCCGTACACTTCGACCAATCGAGTATCTTTTGTACAGATCACGTATTCTGTTTCTTAAAGCCGCAGTACGTGCACGGAAAAATAATGGGCTACGAAACCGCAACTAAACTGGAGGTAAAAAAGCCGGACCCGGCATCGGCAAGTTAATGAGAAATACTTGTATTCTGGGATATGTCCTAAAGCCAGTTAATTCGGAGTAAGGATAGCACACTGTCCTGCCCGATTGGGCTGCCGGGAGAATTGGACCTTGTCGTCTATCGGCAATTAGGCCTGAGAAGGGCACTACAGATTGAACAATGGGATACAGAGAGGTCTGGATTTCATCGCTCTGTACTGTTTGCATCGGGGTTGATTTTAACTTCATTCTATCAATAGAAGTAGTTCGTATGTATCGGATATAAATTAACTCCTTCAGACTATGTTTTCAAATATTCGGGAACATAGATGAATTGAAAAACTTTGTTTGCATAAATATAATACAAATTACAAAAAGTTATTTAATTATCGAAGGAAGCAAACACTTTGTGGCTTGACATTATTACACAAATGAAAGAATATCTTTGTTTTAAACCACTTTATTACATTTATATACGTCGACCGGTTTCGGTTGAACTCAACCTTCATCAGGACAGTACAAATATAAACTAAAATATAATACAGAGGAAGATTATTAAGTAAACAATAAAGAAAGAGAAAGTATATAAATGTGAGGGAGAGAGCATCAGGGCAGCGGAGTAGGTAGTGGGATTTAAAAGTGATTTTAAAGATGTTTCCTTTCTCCCTGGGTAATCCCCACCCCTCCCCGACCCCACTACCTACTCCGCTGCCCTGATGCTCTCTCCCTCACATTTATATACTTTCTCTTTCTTTATTGTTTACTTAATAATCTTCCTCTGTATTATATTTTAGTTTATATTTGTACTGTCCTGATGAAGGTTGAGTTCAACCGAAACCGGTCGACGTATATAAATGTAATAAAGTGGTTTAAAACAAAGATATTCTTTCATTTGTGTAAAAAGTTATTTGTTTAAAACCACTTTATACGAGTTATGCATGTTGAACGGTTTCGGTTGATCTCAACCTTCATCAGGACAATAAACATATAAACAAAATTACATCACAGAGGAATATTATAAGGTAAACAAAAGAGAAGGAGAAAGCATATAAGAGAGGGAGAGTGGCTGGTTGTGGGTAGGTAGAGGGGTATTATGTGATCTTGGAGGTTTTTGTTACACAGGGAACAACTTTAAAACGGGATTATCGGTTAATTCTAACTGTTTAAATATATCAAAGTCAAAAATTTGTAATATATTTTTATTTTTTTAAATACAGGGTTTTCCAAAAAGAGGTGTTATTTTGATATTCAATCGTAAAAGATCAATGGTTTCGTTGCTTGTGTGGCACGTAGCGCCGTCTTGTTGAAAGTAAACGTTGTCCAGATCAATACCATCCAATTCCGGCCATAAAAAATCATTAATCATCTCTCGATAGCGCAATCCATTCACCGTAACTGTTGCTCCAGTCTCATTTTCGAAAAAGTAAGGTCCAATGACTCCGCCGGACCATAAACCGCACCAAACAGTCACACGTTGAGGATAGAGAGGCTTTTCAACAATAACTCTTGGGTTTTCCGAGCCCCAGATGCGACAATTTTGCTTGTTGACGAAGCCACCGAGGTGGAAATGGGCCTCATCACTCAAGATGATTTGCATTTGATTCACTCAAGTGAATTTTAATAATTTCAATGCGTTGTTGAAGCGTGTATCGTTCCATTTTTATTAATGGCGTAGTTTCTACTAGTCAAATATCAAAAAATGACAGCTTCAAAAGTAACATCTACCGAAATAGCGGGCTATTCAAAATAACACCTCTTATTGGAAAACCCTGTATATATTTAGTAACTTTTCTATGATTTGCCGTCCCACATTACAGAATATTATAAACTTTTTAAAGTTGTTTGTTGTGTGCCAGCTAGTGATTGTTTTCAAATCTTTCCATTTTTGAAAATACACAATAATATTGAATGCATTTTGTAACTCTAGTTGAATTTTTTATTACTAACGCTCGTGGCCCAATAACTTCTGAAAGAGTTGTACCATGTCAATATTTAAGTCAGTAGTTCTAGTGTTAATTAACTATTTAAGAAATATATTCGCAGAGCGCCCTTGAGGTGATTTCTCACGACAACGGAGCTATATAAATTAGCCAAATATTAGTATTATTATTTATTATAAATTCAACACACCGTCAATAATGTTATGATTGATCGAACAGACGGTTTACCCTCGCGGGAGCGTAAATTGAAAAGGAGTGTTAATATTCAAATGAATAAAGTTTATGAATGAAGGAATATAAATAGTCTCTTCAAAGCCTAAAAATGAATCGTTACAAAATATCCAATCAAATGGTTTGTTTTTTAAGAATCATAAAATACGTGTCGCGAAAGTCACGGTATAAATTATAGTCCTTTACGATAAATGACCGACCATAAATAAGTCGAAAGTCTAGAACCCGTCAATAAAAAGGTGGATGGACATAAAATGAATGTCGCCCCTCCAAGGAAAAAACATAAAACAAATGAGGTCGGGGTAAAAGGGAACGAAGCCTTTTATTTTAACAACCATCGTGATGGGACCCATCAAAGCAAATGCGTTCTACAAAGGACATCATCTCGAAGGTAGAAAGATTCATAATTGGCAATAATGCTAAATTAAAATATAACTTTAAATAAAATAATCTATTACATTCTATTACGGAACCAAGAAAAAATGTTTTACGGCAAGGAGGATAAACGGTATCCTCAGAATCAATCAGCCCGAAAAGATAAGCAGTTTTACTATGCATTTTAAATAAGCTTGCACGCAATTGTGCGTGACTCCTTTGGCTTTTTGATACAATTCATAATGGACGAAAAACATTAAGTTTAGAAGAAACAAAGATAACCCGGTAATATGAAAATGTGAATAAAATAAACCGGAATTATTATATTAATTTTCCATTCCTATAAACAAGTGTTGGCGAATATCATTCCTACGACTGAGATTTCAAACAAAATAAATGGTGAAAAAAATATTTACCAGACTCGTGATCTTTAGGGGACCAGTCAGCGGAACATACCTGAAAAAAAAACAAACCACATAAATTTACAGGAAATCTGACAAAGGTCATATCATCTTACTGTGTAGGAGAATAAATTCCCGCAAATGGATGTACTGATCTGATGTAATGATCACATTTACGGTGTACCGTTCTCGTGTTATTATTCGATCAGCTCAACTCCGGAGGCATTACAATGTATCCAGTTTGCGAAAGTGTCACAAATGTTTACGAAATAAGCACGTGCTTATTCTTACAATAGATATGACAAGCATCAACCGATTTTGGTCATGATGGAGATGTTAACAAAGCAGATAATAATTCCTAATCCTAGCTTTCAAATACCATATATATAAGCCTTAACCGAACTTTCAAAAACACGTGTATTTACACTTAAAACAGTATTTGCTTGCTAAGTGCTCTTAATTAAACATAATTAGAGAATATCTCGGTGGGAATTCGGAGGTAACTTCTGAACGCATAGTTCTTACTCTTAACATGCCGTTTAATAGTTCAATTAATTGTTGGAATGACAGAGGCATGCTGCTTTGCTTGACGATAAATTACAGACAATGTAAGCAAACATTGAAGTTCTTAAGAAACAATGGGGAACAGATTGTTATTATGATAAGTAGACGGGCATGCGGCGACTATTAAAATGGAGAAAGTCACTGACATGGGATGCTGATCTGTGGACCACACGTGCCAGAGTTTCAGATACGTACCAACAATAGGTTATTGTAGAAACAATATCTAGTGGCCGTGTCTTATAAATTACTCAATAGGGAGGTGTGTGTGTGAGTACCAAACATAAGGTTCTAAAAACTGATTGACTGTTAGAAACATTTTGCTTGAAATGTAACAAATAGTGTATCCTGTGAACTGACAATTGCCAGCCGGGGTTTTTTCGTAGTTTGTTCATTTTATTTTTGTCGCATTTTAACAATAATTAATCGGCATGTCCGCGGGATCATCTGTCCCCGGGAGCAACAACAACTGAACAAACACGCGCGTGCCACGAGGCGTGAAGACAGTCGCTGCTTTGTAGGGCTAATGTCCACATCACGACAATTTCGTGGTTCATTTTTTTTCTATTACACGCTTCTCTTCAGAACTCGTAAGGACAATTTTAATGGTCCACGCTCCATTATCTTGTTCGCTATTTGGAGCTAAAATCAACCTTAGATTTGCGGACATGTAGCCGGTAATCAATAATTCATTAATCAAGGTCTGAAATAATCAAAAAGTAAATAAAAAAATGGTGGATCGCTGCGGCAATCAATGCTTGGATTAAATATATAATGTACCTAACTATAAATAAAAAGGCACGTGATTTCAAAAGAACTAATAAAAAGCGGAAAAATATTTTTAAACAATGCTTTTGTCGTGACACAAAAAAATAACAATATTTCAGGAGTGATAAGAT
This sequence comes from Hesperophylax magnus, assembly GCA_026573805.1. Classification (NCBI taxonomy): domain Eukaryota; kingdom Metazoa; phylum Arthropoda; class Insecta; order Trichoptera; family Limnephilidae; genus Hesperophylax; species Hesperophylax magnus. Next base: position 988,228 of record JAIUSX010000229.1, on the reverse strand, counting down.
CCGGTGTAGTCACATGTGGAGTTCTCGTGCCTTATCACAAGTGTCATCTACACAAGCAACAAAGATGTGTTCGTTGCATCTGCCGAGCGGGTAAATGAATTAACAGCTTAGCGCATTATTCATCTCTAGTCAGGCCTAGCGCTGGACCCTGAGGTATTCCGGCTACAACAGATTCAAGATGTTTATCATTCGAGTACCCGGAGAACTTACTCAAGTACGAGTATGTAAGGGATTTAATCAATTTTTTTTAACAACACTCTCTGAAAGGAATCTTTTCCCGTCGCGTAACGGGGAGTGAGGGAGCGAATGGGGATTTGCAAGTAAATCCTAGAGAAAGATACGTCGCGTAAATAGAAGATTTCCCCAATAGCCCTTGCCAAATAACCCTTCTGAATGAGGATTGATCTAGGCAACTCTTTGAAATTCTTTCCCGGCTAAGCGCTCGGGGAATCAATGGGAAACCTCGTTCGTGTTCAATTGAGTTTGCGAAATTATGTTCATTCATTGTCGTTCGTGTGAGATGAAATCTAGATTATTGCATCTGACATATGGGCCGATTAATTACGAAATAAAATATATATCGACATAAACCACTATCTTTAGTGAAAATGTCATAAATTAGATCAAATAACATTTGATTAGACGGAGACAATACACTCTCGAGTAAAAGTGAACTCCTTGATAATAATAATGGTCTGTGTATATTATTTAGGTTATCGCTAACCTATTCAATTGAAATCTTCGAGTCGATGAAGCAAAACAACGCAAAGTTACCCATACAAACTTTCAGATTTAGCCGTTATCTGAAGGTTTCTCGTGTAGCAAGTACAAAGGTATAAATAAAAGCGTTTCCTGGTTTAAACATAGGGACCGCCTTTCTCTCCGCTTCGGTATAATAGTAAATCCGTGCGAAAATCTAATAAAATATACAGTATCGACTTAATTGTTTTACTAAACATGAAATAACGGAGCGAATTATTAATGATAATTTATCTTTAGCAACAATAGAAATTACCGGAGAGGCCCTTGCCGTCTGTATTTATATCGGTTCCGTTGAACCCAGTTCCGATGTACCTTGATGAGACGGGAAGCCATACAAAATATGAGGCCTCAACTCTTATGACGGAGGGTGGGAACGGATAAAGAAAAACATGGCTAAATCGCATTGTAAATCTTTTTCACGAATTTAAAGTAGATATTTTTATTTATCGCTCGAGGGTTATCATTTTAATAGTCTCATTTCTCGCATGATGGCTATCGTGATGTTTCACTCTCGTACCTCTATGCAGTAAATTTTAAATTCTACATGAAAATTTCTTTCTTATAAAATGGTGGATCAGTATCTATTGCTAAACCTATTAAATCGGCTGAAGGATCTTTCTACGAAAATGGTACAAAACTGTACCATTTTCGCAGAATTTATCCGTTCCCACCCTCCGTCATAAGAGTTGAGGCATAGATACTGATCCACCATTTGGCGTAGATACTGATCTACGCCAAATGATGGATCAGTATCTATTGCTAAACCTATTAAACCGGCTGAAAGATCTTTCTACGAAAATGGTACAAAACTGTACCATTTTCGTAAAATTTTTCCGTTCCCACCCTCCGTCATAAGAGTTGAGGCATAGATACTGATCCACCATTTAGCGTAGATACTGATCTACGCCAAATGATGGATCAGTATCTATTGCTAAACCTATTAAACCGGCTGAAAGATCTTTCTACGAAAATGGTACAAAACTGTACCATTTTCGTAGAATTTATCCGTTCCCACCCTCCGTCATAAGAGTTGAGGCATAGATACTGATCCACCATTTGGCGTAGATACTGATCTACGCCAAATGATGGATCAGTATCTATTGCTAAACCTATTAAACCGGCTGAAAGATCTTTCTACGAAAATGGTACAAAACTGTACCATTTTCGTAGAATTTATCCGTTCCCACCCTCCGTCATAAGAGTTGAGGCATAGGTACTGATCCACCATTTGGCGTAGATACTGATCTACGCCAAATGATGGATCAGTATCTATTGCTAAACCTATTAAATCGGCTGAAGGATCTTTCTACGAAAATAGTACAAAACTGATTGGCGTAGTATAATGTGGAAATATGGAACAACCAATTCTCATGTAAATAATAATGTTTGGATTATTTCTATAGCGCTGTTTTCTTGAGAAAATCACCTCAAGGGCACTTTACACCTTCATTTATCCATCTGTTAACCGTAAATTGATAATAGTTTAACTAGTATATCGTTAGTAATAAGATAGATCAATGTAGAAATATATAATATATTTGTACATCGCCCTTGAGGTGAATTTGCACAAAAACGGCGCTATACAATTCACCGAAATATTATTATTATTATATAATCTTGATAATATTATCAAGAGTGCAATTCTAGGAATAATTTCGGTATGGTGCATCACAGTGTCACTGATCAACCAGTTTCAAGACTGTAAATAACCATGAAACTCGTATTTATTTAGATGTGTTTTAATGGAATAAATTGCGTGTGGATGTGTGGTGACATTTTGTAGGAACAATAGTTTTTTTGTGTTGAGAATTATTATGACGGAATGGTGTAGTATATTTTCAGATTGCCAATCAGGCAGAAGTGATACTCTGGGGTTATTTCATCATCCTCGTGATAGCTTGTATATTTTCGATTTATTTATTTACAAAGATATATTATTCGGTACAAGAACCTATGAATATATATTTGACTATATAATGGTTAAGTTAGCTGAGTTTTCAACCTATCGCGAGTATGTATTTGTTTATTTATTAATATACGTTATCCTATGGATAAGCTATCAAGATGATGGTGAAATACCCTCTCTAAGGGTAAGCTGTATCTTCTTGAGCTTACCGGTACATTCGGTACTGGCAAAAATAATTCACAGACATTTATTCCACATTATAATACCATTAAATTAAGACATTAATCATTCCAAGCTGTGAGAAGCCTAATCGATTAGCCTGTGAACACATTTAATAAGAGTAGTATAATATATGGATGATTTGTAAAAATTACCTCAAGGCTGACAATATTTTTCAAGGCTTTATCTTACCACTAACTATTGGTAGAAAATGTATTATTACAACTTTTAACTTAGGCGATGCACTACGTAGTAATTTAAAATGATGTGTTTTTGGTTTGAAAATTTGGTCGCCTAGAAATGTTTCAGATGCTTTAATTAAATACTGCGAGTATAATCCATCTTGGCTTTTGAAATTATCGAGTATTTTTTACATAAGTTTTTTTATAAGCAAAAAAATAATGTATAGGCCTATGAAAACTGCTTTAAAGTTCAAAATCTCCTACTTACGAACTCATTTTCGGTTATAGTTTTATTGGATAATGTGGCAAATTAAGTTATTAATAAAATGATCGAAAAACATATAAATATTTGTGCCTGAACATTCCACAAAATAAAATAAAAGGCACTTTTTGGCCATGTTTTTTTCTTGCATAAATCAAAACAGGTGGATGGTGTGAAGCGGGAATTTAAGCCTTATCGCCATCTACGTAAGGTGTGTTATTGATAGCGGCTCGATTCAAAATATTACACGACGTAGTGCATTGCCGGCAAACAGATTGCATCCATCAGCTCATCGGTCAATAACATTAAAAACTGTTACAATTCACTATAAAAATATATCACACGATCGTGATACTTACATAATGCATCACTTTTCAACCAAATCTTGCATTTGTTAACCACATAACGGAAATCTCTAACAACCTACAAATCGAAAAAAATCAAATGTTGGGATTTGTAAAAAAGTTAACTAGAAATTTAAACAATATTAAGGACGGGTTGTTTCACAGAATTTGAACAATTCATTAAATTTCAAAGTAAATTTTCAAGTTCTGTGAAAGTTTTATGCAAGTGTTGTTATTATATCATTACGGATCAGTGGCGTCACAGAACTGATATAATAGTTTTCCATAGATTTCCATAGTAAAAATAATCTTTTCTCATTTGCCTACTCTATAGTACTATGTTTGATTTTATAACTATATACTTTTTATATACTTTTTTATGTATCTATTTTACTTTAGGGAGATCAACAGTTTACAATGTGGTTCATTAATACATATGTAATTTACCTAACTGAGATTTCCTCAATATACTATTGTATTATGTATCTAAAAATAACACTTACAACAACTAAAAAATATTATATTATTATACTATTATATTATTATACTATATTATATTATTATATATATTATTATATATATTATTATATTATACTATTATATTATATTAATATTATGCTATTATATTTTTATATTCTACTGTATTCTTCCATACTTCCTTATATTACTATAGTCATTTACATAATTTTATGTTCTTAAATATTCTTTAATAATATGTTATTTTATTTTATATTCCCGCACATTCCTTATGTTAATGTATAGAAAATCGACCACCATAACACGGGCATGTGCCTAGCATGGTGGTCGAAAAATTCCTCAATGCATGTAACTAATAATTTTTTGAATAAAGAAACTTAAAAAAAAAAAAAATAACAGAACTTGAAAATTAACATTTTATTATTTTTTTATTATTTTTTATTAGGTACATTATTTTTTACAATTCAAGGTTTTCAGTAATGTAGGCCTCACTGGGTGGCTTGCCCGTGCTGAGGCCTTCATTTTATAATATAAAAAAAAAACTACATAATACATTTAATGAGAAAAATTATATATTTAAAATTAAAAATACATAATAATATATTTAAAATTTAAAAATTTGATGTTTGAAATTTGATGTGTTCAAATTCTGTGAAACAACCAGTCCTAAGTGTGAACTGTTATATTTTGCTTTTGTTAGAAGTCAACTTAAGTACAATTATCATCAGCTCATCAGTCAATAACATTTTTTTAACTAGCACGGTGTATCACCAATGAGCGTGATGCTGCATAAATTGTAAGTATAATTTTTGTACAGTTTTGCACTGAGAGGATATAATATTGTAAGATTTTATAGCACTGCATACCACGACAAGAGGAATGGTGCTATTGAATGAAATTTCTAACAGTGGTGTTGTTCTTAAATAGTTGCAAAATTACTTTGTGGGGTAAATTTAATTTTATGAAAATTAAAAGTATTTCATTTTCATATATTTATTTACTCAAATAAACTTAAAATTTATTTGTATACCTTCCATCACAGATATTAGAACGTTAAAATAAAAAAATTCGGATGATCAATCTTTCGTACAATATATATTTTTAAATTATTGTTTCATATAATAGGTATTCCAGAAAATATCGCGTTTTTCTTTCGCCCAGTGAACTTTTCTAATCAGGTGAATTATTTTTATTGGAAGTCTCTAATGAATGCTACCTAATTGAAAAAAACCTAAAAAGAATTAAGAATATTTACATAAGCTGCAATTAATTTATTTTAATCGCTCCAATAATTAAACGGTCGCTGACTCACCACTATTATTTAAATACGGTGATAAGGGAATATACTACGAGAAGCTCGTCGGCGTGTTTGAGGATTGAGAAGGGAGCTTTTCAACTTGAGGGAATTTGTTTATTATCGAAATTCAGGCAGTTAGGCTGGTCGATAATGGCCGAAAGAAGTCGCCAAGGTTGATAATTACTCAGAGGACGGGTAATTAATTAGTTCAGTCATCGCCGCGAAGAAAGATAAAGTGTGAGTTATGAGTGCTTCTGCTTCGACCGACCATAATAGGTAATTAACATTCCCGTACCAAATAGTTTAATCATGTTTACCAACAACGGTCTGAACATTCATTTTCATTCTGTGTCGTGTATTAAATTTGATTTATTGGATATTTTGGACCTAAAACAGTACTATCTATGCCGCTAAATATTTAGGTAAGTAAACAAGTACCTTTTGACTTGCCCATCGATATAAATAATAGAAGCCAGGATTTGCGTATAGTGTTTTCTTTGAAGGTGTGATTCTAAAGGGAAACTGATACAGTAACGTTGTAGTGTTGCTGGAATGTTCTCTGAAATACGGATTCAAAGGGTAAACTGTTACAGTTACGTTGTAGTGTTGCTGGAATGTTCTCTGAAATACGGATTCAAAGGGTAAACTGTTACAGTTACGTTGTAGTGTTGCTGGAATGTTCTCTGAAATACGGATTCAAAGGGTAAACTGTTACAGTTACGTTGTAGTGTTGCTGGAATGTTCTCTGAAATACGGATTCAAAGGGTAAACTGTTACAGTTACGTTGTAGTGTTGCTGGAATGTTCTCTGAAATACGGATTCAAAGGGTAAACTGTTACAGTTACGTTGTAGTGTTGCTGGAATGTTCTCTGAAATACGGATTCAAAGGGTAAACTGTTACAGTTACGTTGTAGTGTTGCTGGAATGTTCTCTGAAATACGGATTCAAAGGGTAAACTGTTACAGTTACGTTGTAGTGTTGCTGGAATGTTCTCTGAAATACGGATTCAAAGGGTAAACTGTTACAGTTACGTTGTAGTGTTGCTGGAATGTTCTCTGAAATACGGATTCAAAGGGTAAACTGTTACAGTTACGTTGTAGTGTTGCTGGAATGTTCTCTGAAATACGGATTCAAAGGGTAAACTGTTACAGTTACGTTGTAGTGTTGCTTGAATGTTCTCTGAAATACGGATTATTGACATATTATAACCTCTTTGTTCTAACTTCTCACAACATCCAAGAAAATAGACGAAGACCAAATAGTTGTAATTATTATTATAAGCTAGTTTTAACAACCGCCTTAGACATAGATTTCGGGATGCGTAAATACGTCGTGCTGCTTGGTTATTATTTCCAATTAAAAAAAACTTTAAACAGTTTCCCTGCTTTAGAGCTCGTGATGGAACTGATATTAAGGGCTGAAAATTGTTATGGAGTAAGGCTCTATATATACTAGCAAGGAAAGTTCATTTAATTAATTTGTGTGCTAACAAATTAATTCATCAAAACTAATATAATTTAGTATATTTGCGAACGTTCCAGTGTGGAAGATACTTTTAGTATCGCCTTGGTGAAAGATGCTACAATCAGAATTTAAATGTTACTTAAAACGGCTTTACCCCACCTTTCTCTTCCCGCTACGCGAAGCCTCACAACATACCCCAATTGGGGATGTCAATGGGGTGTCACTCAGTTGGGACCCTTTGACGATACCTCTTACATTAAAAAAATAATTAAAAATTAAGGTCCATGTACCGGTTGGTATGTCTATATTTGCTTGATAGTGAAGATATTAAGAACAGATCCATTCAATGCCCAATTACGATAGATTAAAATAAAGTAAATAAAACGTAATTTCAGAAAACGCAAAAATTCTTTACCGTTAAGAAGATAAAGTGATAATTAACCGTGAGTAAGATAAATGAAGTCAAATAGACAACTCAAAAGCGAGATTTTTTGTGGTTCGTTTAACGTTTACGCTTATTGCAACAGAGTGAGGTAATAACTTGACTTTAACTTTGTGCAAACAAATACATACTTATTATTTATTACGTAACTAAACATCACGTGTTAAAAGCATACAAATAATTTACGACTCATGTAAGTCATGCAAGCATTCAATGTGAGAAAGTAGTCATTAAAAATCCAAAAAACGTCAAAAGCATTTTAACTTTAACTGTTAATATTTGTCCACTAAAGTGTCTTTAACTTAACATTTACAATCACGTTCACCTGTGAGCAAGCGATAATGGATAATGTCGGTGAGTCTGTATAGCGGTTTAACGAAAGGTCGGAGGTCAACGTATAGTTGTATACGTACCGTACTGTACTGCTGAGTTCTGACTGAATGTCAAACAAAACAACCGAATGGCACTTATTAGTGCTATTTGTATAGGCGTATGTTTGAATAGAATTATACAGCTATTATGAGAATGGGCTTGCGGAGAATGGGCGAATCAAGGACTTAAATGAATGTACAAGATTGTTGTGATGTGACCTTTAATTCGGTATTATTATCTATTCTTCGCTTTGATCGTAATCTTTTTGTTTGTATTCAATGGTTCTTTTAGATTTGTATCAAAACGAGATGTCAAAACAAATCGTTGTTTTAATTAAACAGTTAAAAATACAGGTGTCCCCACTAACTTCGATAGATGATTCTAAATTATGGTAGAAGTAAAAGTACAGGTTGTCCGCACTAACTTCGATAGATTATTCTAAATTATGGTAGAAGTAAAAGTACAGGTTGTCCGCACTAACTTCGATAGATTATTCTAAATTATGGTAGAAGTAAAAGTACAGGTTGTCCGCACTAACTTCGATAGATTATTCTAAATTATGGTAGAAGTAAAAGTACAGGTTGTCCGCACTAACTTCGATAGATTATTCTAAATTATGGTAGAAGTAAAAGTACAGGTTGTCCGCACTAACTTCGATAGATTATTCTAAATTATGGTAGAAGTAAAAGTACAGGTTGTCCGCGCTAACTTCGGGAGATGATTCTAAATTATGGTAGAAGTAAGAGTACAGGTTGTCTGCACTAACCTCGGGAGATAATTCTAAATTATAGTAACTTTTTTGAGATTATATTATATGAGATATAAAAATATTTTTCCTTAGAAGATTTTTTTTCCATACAAACTACCTTAAAACGTTGGAATTTAGAATAAAGTTACTTAACTTTTTAATGTGTATCTACTATCATGCAAAATCACTTTCCGAAGTTAGTGCGCCCTCGAACCTTGTATATGGACAAACAATGAGTACTTTTTTGGGTAAGGCGAATATTTGAAATCTACATAAACTCATGCTAGAAAATAAGTTTAAAAGTTGTGCTGAATTAGAAACCCCAGACAGAAACAGCTGTACACATTTCATGACACTAGAGCTTGCCGTTCGAGTTAAAGAGAGATTTTTTAATCAACGTCCCAAGCTGTTTTTGTAATTATTATAATTTTTGCTCATACCACATTTTGACATCAGATTTTCAGATATTTATCAGATTTTAAATAGTAAATTTTGCCAAAATAGAATGCCAAATGCCCAAGAATCCCATTGCGCCACTGGCCACGGCAATGAACCCATACCTTCTGTAAGTAAATACAAAAGTATACTCTTAACATAAAGGTACCCTACTTGAATCCATTTACCAAAATAGAATGCCAAATGCCCAAGAATCCCATTGCGCCACTGGCCACGGCAATGAACCCATACCTTGTGTAAGTAAAGACAAAAGTACACTCTTAACATAAAGGTACCCTACTTGAATCCATTGCGCCACTGGCCACGGCAATGAACCCATACCTTCTGTAAGTAAAGACAAAAGTACACTCTTAACATAAAGGCAGCCTACTTGAATCCATTTAAGTATAAACTTGTAACGCAGAAAATCCCTTGGGGCCTTACAAAAGAACCCGGAGATGGTTACACGTGACACGTCGCTTTGCAAACTTACTGCGTGCACGTGGAAGAAGCACGTTATTCCAACGAGCCTGAATATTTGAAGTTACTTCGATTAACGCATCATCAAAATGTCAACATTCAAAGGTTCTTCCAATACTACTTCTTGAAATTCTGAAATACGGTCTTACGGTTCACCTTACACGGTGAAATCAGATTTAAAAATGTTTAACTACTCGTAACTAACCATTACTTCCCGGCCGTTTCACCGCAGGGGATGGCAGAGATGGTGGTCCGCCGCACAACTCTGTATTCCTATAGCATTCAGACTACTTTCATCCTTCCTCTGCCAATTCCACGATTCATTGGCATACATCACATCATTGGCATACATTCATTGGCACGGAAATTGATATTTGTACAGTGTCCTAAATATTTTCCAAAAAAGGATTTAAAGTTTATAGAATTATTATTATTATTATCAGGTTCGGTTTCAGAACCCTATTGCGAGCTGGTAGCCTGTTCTATAAAAATGTTAACGCTCAATATAATAAACATTTATGCGAACCGAATCATAAATGGCCATTCTCGTGCGGCCGAAATTCACGCAAATCATGAATCAACTAAATAATTTAGTAAATTGACGTCGACTAGCCTTCAAACTCGTTTCAAAACACTTTGAGCTGAAAAGCAAAATGTGCCCTTTAAATTTTTTTACATAAAAACGACGTTTATTTATCAGTATTATTATCAACATGAGATATCGAGGTTGCCTGCTGTGGGGTCATGTGTTGTGAATTTAAATAAACAAGAGAGGTTTTACGAGGGAAATTTTTTGAAGTGGTGCTTAAAAAGCGGCGCTTTACAATTTATCGGGTATTTTTGGTGTGAAATAAATTAATGGCTTTCGGATAAAAATGAGAGTTTATCTGCAACTCTCCTAAAGGCAGAAGGTACTGACAATATGTACATTATCAAAATATACATGAATACTAAATAACTCGTCATTATTCCGACACCACCACTGTCATCACAGGAGAGGGTTTCTACCCTGACACATTTCTCGATTAACACACATTCTTGTTGCCATGTTCAGTATGTTACAGGGGTGTCGTCTAGTGTCTGGGTACGTAACTCTCAGAATGTTGTGCGTATGACATTTTAGGGAGAGGAACAAATTTCCTAAGTTCTCGAAGAAACTCAAGCAAGAAGAAAACATAAGAGCTGACTCATTGATTAGCAGCGCTGTAGATAGTGTTAACCGTAGACAGCTAACGTCGGTCAAAATGACGAGCATCAAGTACAAATCAACCTGTCTTTTTTTTAATGCTTCTGCAGAAAGTGTATATATTATCTATCGCATGCGCGTGGCAATTGTTCCGACTTGCGCCAAAAAAAAATGTATTTTGACTATCATCGTTGATTTACATATTTTCCCTCCCCGATGTTAAAGAAAAAGATAATTTTTTTCCCAATTATTATCTGTATTTAGTGTTGAAAAGTGAAATAAAGTTGAAATGTGGAAGTTATCTAACCAAAGTACTGCCATTTTAGTAATCTGATTTAATATTTCAATAAAGAAACGCGTCGGTTATTATATTGTTTAAATTATAATCTCATCATTCCATGTTTTACTAAAAAAATACAACATTTTTTTATTTATTAAAGAACAGGACTTTAAAACATGTTTGTCAAAAAGACGAACGGTTAGCTCATTGGGGTACAATAATAACATTAGCTATCCAGGGTTAACGAGTAGTTTCAATGATGCTGGAGGTAATAAAGGCGCTATATCCCTAAGGACCAATTTCTGTGAAATTACCTGTAAAACAGACACAGTTCTCATTTCATGTGTACTCTAATAGGTATATATATGTTTAGTACCTACGCACTCATCACAGCCATCTATCTAGTCTTTCGCTGGCAGTGACGGTGATAACCTTGTAGGATCACTCACTCCAAACCTTTATGGCAAAACCAGTGCATTACGTGGAATGAAGTATGATAGCCAATACTGTTCTCAAAGGAGACTCCGAATAATATTTAGGGGTGACTAATAATAATTAATACTGTCATACTGGTAATTTCCATTGAGTCAAATTAGCAAGATATTATCCCAAGAGCACTTAACCGAGCTACAAAAATAATATATAATTAAACTGGACTTACAACCACTCAGTGCTTCCATATTATTATTATTATTAATATATACAGGGTGTCCGGAAACTCGTAGTACAAGCGGGAAACTGGTGAATCTACGTCACATTTGGAGTCGATTTTGTAGTATATTTTTTTTTGATTTGAGCTTTTGTTATCGAGTAAATCGAGTTAGAAGTTGATTTTTTTTTTTTTTTTTTAATCAAATTCTTATAAATTATTACTGAAGATCAAAGTACCCAACTAATTAAAACTATTTGAAAGTAAAACAAATGAAGAAACTCGGATTTGAAGAATTATTTTGAAATCACCCTTCATTTAATCCGGTGTAATCATAAAATATTTCTGCTCTGCAGGGTTAAAACATCTGTTGTTCAATCCTAAACACCAGAAAAAACTTTAATCCAAAAATAGCCGAAAAATATTTTTTTTTGGTTTTTTTTTTTTTTGTGAAAATGCTCAAATCAAAAAACTTTATGTTTTTTTGGGTTCCCCATGTGGTGTAATTTCTCCAGTTTCCCGCTTGTACTACGAGTTTCCGGACACCGTGTATATGTACTCCTGGAAAACAAACTAAAATTATATGTATACTTGTGGTTTGCGTTATGCAAATTTCGCGGACTGAAGTTTTAACTTTCATGATAAAATAATGAAAACAAATAATAAAGGGATTGTTATGTCGCAAATTTTGACTGTCCTAAAACGGGAATTACTCCTAGTTGGACAGTCAAAAAAAATTACATGTACTAAATAAAAAAATAATATCACAGAAATTCCAACAATAGTCAAATCGTATTGTAATACATAATAAGACAGTAAAGTAGTTCATGTTAAAGAACATGAACTACTTTACTGTCCACATTCAAAATAAAAATAGTTTGATATGATAAAAGATAATATTTCGCTTTATGCAAAGTACTAAAATAACCGCGCTAAAATATTCACGTTCTAATCTCTGCTAGAGTGTGCGCTACCAGATGTTTAGCGAAAGATTTCTTAGAAGTATTTAAACACATAAAGATAAGATCTCCGTTAATACCTACCCTCTACACTGTACAGTGTGTACCTTCCAGAGGTATAAAACAAACAATGAACCGTAACCACACGGAGTGTTGTAAATCCCGAAATAATGAATTTGACGGGTAAGTTACAACTAACGTTCCTAAAATTTTGCGGGCAGGTTTAAAGGACGGGTAGGTGGGTAGTTGGTAGTGGCTAGGTGTGTTCAGCGGCTAAATAACCAACGTGAGGCCATTCCAAAGGTACTACTTATGGTCTGGTTGGAGTAGGAACACGCTTGTTTCCACACTTATTATTTCACTTGTTTTTTAGCTGGAGCAGGTAGGAATGAGTGCGCGACATAAATAAAAGTATGGAACGTCCCATTTTATGCTGCGGATGTTTTACGTTCCTGCTTTATGGTGCATCGTCTTTGCTGCTTTCGCCCTGTTGTAAAATCGGTCCGTGTGTGGAATGAGAATCCGGAATTGTTTTATAAGGCATTTAGTCGGATTCTCTTCAAGATTCAGATCAATTAGCAAAATAATTTCGCAACCCCTTTCTTCAAACTACCTCAAAACTTCAATCGAATCTAAGGATTGATTTAATTTTAAACAAGTCCGTCAGGTCCTAAGAAGATATGACATGACTAAGCGATTCAATTACTTGCACCGAATGAAGTCGAAATAACATTAAAATTTTCCATTTTTTAACTTATTTTCCATTTTGTAAAGCGCCCTTGAGGGGATAGTGAATATTCCATTGTATTAGCCTACCCTTGTTAATAAATGGTTTGACGTTAGTTGAGAATATATTGCTTATAAGGAAATTAACCAACTTACTGTGCCGAGTCAAGAAGCTTAAAACGGTTATTAATAGTTCGCACACAGTTCAAGTGCATAGTGGAAGCAGGAAGGAAGCCGTTAGCATTATAGAGACGAGGCAGGAAATATGCATTCCGGTTTTCAATTACATGGAACAGAATGGCAAACAATTGAAATTTTCAAAAGTCGATAAAAATATGCAACAAGTGGAAAAATTACGTAATATTCAAATGAACATTTGACGTTTTAAACATGCTAACGATTGCGTGCCTTAGTATTTCATAACGTAATTGCAAACTTTAGGCGTTCCGAGGAAATCAAAATCTACAATTATTTTAAAAACCAACTACATTTCCGTCATAATTTTACCTGTAATATTGAAACATGATCAAAACTATATACCTAGACTGTTTTGGTAAAACCCCAAGCCCCATTTTTGAGAATGTTATTTTTCAGTAGTTTCACGCAAAATAGTAACACGGTAAAGTAATTTCTGCTGATTGAGGCACTTTTAATACTAAAAACTACATTTCTGCGTAAATATCTTATTAGGTTATTTTAAGAAAACTGTAGAAGAAATTGCTCAACCCCCAAAACTCTCATTAAAAAAGCAATATTTTTACATAAAAATTTAAAAAAAAAAATAACCACTTTTATATAAACTTCCATATTTTAATAATTTTTTACGAATTTGTAAATATTCGTTTTTATGGTCTCCCGAAAAGTTTTTATTTTGTGGCTTAATCATAGTAACATGGCATTTATATAGCGCACTTTAGTGTCATTTCACTTCAAGTGCGCTTTACTATAACAAACTTAATAACGGTAATTTAGTATTAGTGGTCATGTTCTTAAAATTATTCCTACAGTGGTTTTACCAAATCAAAGTCGATATCATTCTGATTTTCACCTGTAGCTAAATTATTTATTGTGTATTGTATAATTATTATTAGTCATATTACACCAGGAAGGTAAGACTTTTAAGGAGTATAAATTAATTATTATTTCTTTAAAATATACTTTTAAAGAAATAATAATTTGACGGCCGGCATAGTCCAGTGGTAACGCATTGGACTGCCATTCTGAAGGTCGCGGGTTCGAACCCGGCGTGCGCAAATAAATTTTATTTGATTAATTTGTGTTATTTCACAATTAATTAATTAAAATAATATATAGTATATTTGCGGCACGTTCCAGAGTGGAAGATACTACCAGTATCGCCCTGGTGTAAGACCACCATTCAGAATTGAAACGTTGCTCCAAATGGCTTTAGCCGTGTTTAGTGACTAGATCTGAATAGCCAGGTACTTCCCCACCTTCCTCTTTCCCTTCCCCACTTACCTTCAGCCTCACAACATCCCCCAATTGGGGATGCCATAGTCTCACTGGCTCCAGACGGGAGCAGTTGGGACTCTTGTGAGGTATTCGCTATAAAAAAAAAAAAAAAAAAAAAAATACTTAATCCCTTTTCAATCAATAAATGTTGATTTCTTACAGAATTTAAATTGAAAGTTAATTGGGATTGCATGTCATAGGTAGGCACCATTCTAATAGATGCGCAGATGAGGTGGATGGTAGAATTTATATGTCATAAAATCACTTCGTTTAAATCGTTACCAACGAAACTTTTGATCCACATAACTCTAGTAAATTTCACCAATCAATTAGTTGTGTAACTGTTTATATTTCTTGGTAACTTTTACAAAAAAAAAACAATAACTAAACCGATGGTCAATTACTTGACAATAGAAGGGGAATATCTGTAGGATTTTTGATGAACGAAATAGAACCTCATTAAACAAAATATAAGTTTTACAAATGCGGAAAAAATATTTAAAAACAATCAACAAAACATGCGGCCAACCAATACAGTTGTTAGAAACGGTTTTTGTCAATTTTTTAGGCCCGCAAACAAAGTCAATCATTATTTTTACAAAAAGCGAACTTTAACGAACCAATTATTCTGAGAAAAAGAGCAAACGCGAGGGACGACGAGGTTGGCGGATGCTTGGAGATTCTAAGTCTTCTGCGTGCAACAACGCCGACACATATGGCATGCCCATTGCCCATGTTACTAACATCTGCTGCACCGGCTGAAGGTGCGGGCGTTCCGTAGGGCTCGCTGTAGGTACCTCTTCAATTCTACACTTCCTACGAAATCTGATATCGGGATGGGCAAGGAGAAAAAAATCAGCTGGTGTCTAGCAGATGGCAGATTCAAGAAGGATCCTAGCGGAACACATGCTGTTTTGCCAGCAGGATATGAGGTCGGTTCGAGATGAACGGTTTGCAGGTTGTTAATTGTATTTTTAAGTGTAAAATGGTTGGAATTTGAATAGTGTTTCCACTATCACTGTTATAAACTAAATACATATACTGAGAAAACATTTATTTATTTTGACTAATTGTTTCCATTATATTCTTCGTAAAAAACAAGAAAATTTGAAAATGAGACATTTGTTGTAAGTTGTTGATATGTTAGCTTTCAGCGGTGTATATGGATAAGATGTAAAATCATGATCGTGCTATATTTGTACAAATAAGGGTGAATTTAATTATTTAGCTACAAAAATTATCAAAATTTTTTGAATAAACATCCGTTATCATAGGAAGACAAAGTGACAGTAATTAATTAGAGTCGGGGAACGGCTACCTCTTGAATTCTATAATGGTCTTTACACCATAATTTAAAACAAAAAAAGAAATACCACAATATGTGTACTAGATATTTGCTGTACCTTTAGATTAAAAAAATAATTTTTCAATTTGGTTGGGTATTATGCCATCGAATTCAAATGTAAATTTTGTATTAATAAGTCGTGCAGCCGTTCCTCTATAAATTAAAATTCATTTAAATACACCTTTACTTCCTCGAGGTTATTTTTATATTTCGCAAAAATAGCTCTATGGAATTTAGCTAAGAATTTGTAAGAAAATTAATATTTAAGGATCTGAAAGGCATTTTTTCCGTAGTTAAATTTTACTGACGTTCAAAGAGGAAATAATTCACATTTACGATTTTGTATAAGTAATTTAAAAGATAATAATAATATTTGGCTAATTTATATAGCGCCGTTTTCAAGAGAAATCACCTCAAGGGCGCTGTACAAATATATTTCTTAAATAGTTAATATAATTCTTAATACTTAATTATGTTGTGTATTAAATTAAATATGTATTGTAAAGAAAGTTTTGTGTATGGCCACGTATTGAAATCTCCAAAAAATGTGATCCAGCAAAGTCAAAAAGAAAATATTTCCGCATTCCGATTCTCACAGAAAGCATGAAAGATGGTCTGCACACAATACGTAACGCAGATAGCAAATTCATTATTTTGCAGAAAATACTCGACTCTTCACTTAAATTCCCAAAGGCTAGAATTGAGAACCAGTATTGTGGTGGTTACGTCGTTGCAGATGTTAATAAACACTCTTGTATGCAGCTCAAACATTCAGCGGTCAGAGAACGGTCTTGGTAACTGCAGAATAATATGCGGTAGTGCGAGGGAGTAAGGACATTCGTCCCTGACTAGTAAATAAGAGGAAAGGAGACAGATCAACAAGGAAAAAGTTTTTATAATGCAGTGATTGTCGATTGGTTCCAGGTATGTATAACGTTACTGCAATGTTCTCTTCTTTTCTGCTCGACAATTGAAGTTAAAAGATAAAACTACTCTTGAAAGTTACTTTTAATTCCAGCTACTTTTCGCATTCAATTTGTGGAAAACGTGGAAAAATGCTTCCGGAAATTTCTAAAGAGGTCCATAGGGAATTCCAGGTAAAGTAGTCTAACTATGTAGAATACAAAAATAACTATAAAATTCTATTATTCATTCGCCGAGAAGAAATCTTATCCAACAAGTTGAATAAAGGTTAGGAATGAAGCAATTTGAAATCTAAGGAAATAAACACAAAACATATAAACATTTGGCGTTTGTTTTTTAAGGTTCCATATCTCACGATGACATTGACATGGCGATCTGCAAATTCCTACGTAAAAGTATGTGCAAATATGTTCACCGTTTTTGGTGCTTCAGACAGACAAAACTACGTTTTTAATATTATCAAGTGGTTACAATTGGTGAGACAGATAAACGGATTGTCTACGTTAATTATGTAGTTAAGATAGGTGTTTTTCCCAAACTCCTTTACCAAACCGGTTTGAGCGTTTAATGACACCAACGGTATTATGTAGATGCGAGGGGGGCGCTAGGTAATATGTACCCGGCGAGCGAGTCTGATAAAATTGCCCGGTATTTCTAGGAAGTGAACAAAGGCCTGTTCGTAAAGAAATTACAATGGCAAATACGTAAATCTGCCATGTGTGCGAGTGGAGGTGAGATGGCGCCATATAAGAATGAAAAGATGATAAGAGAAAGGTACTTGACGTATGCAGAAAACGTCGTCGGAAATGCCAATACCAAGAATGCTGAGTTTAACTCTTTTTATAAGTATTTATATGTACGTTATTATTTTACGACAACTGTGATGCTTTAGATATGTATATGAATCATCAGTTGTTAACAATCGCTGACATAAGAGAGAATTATAATGTAACGACAGATTTTCCATTTACTTTCTGTCGTAACATTATAAGTAAATGGAAAATGAATCATCAGTTGTTAACAATCGCTGACATATAATTCTCTCTTATGTTATCCCAAAAGTTAAGAATAACATAAGAGAGAATTATAATGTTACGACAGATTTTCCATTTACTTTCCTATTTATTTTCCATTTACATAAAGTACAAAATTGTTTATTTTATTCTTAACATTTGGGAAGATGCATACAGATAAAAAGTTTTAAGCTTATTTAAATAATAATTAAATACATCTAGATCTAGAGACTACTTTCAAAATTTCATTAAATAGCACCATTCCTCCTGTTACACTATGCTGTGCTAAAACATCTGTTCTGCCGTGTTGTTTTGACGACTACGGCTGAAGTATTTACACGTGCTTTATTTAGCTTTTGTATTGATGTATTGTATTTAGATGAGACGTGAAAGCGAAAAAACAGGTTCTACTTTTTTAACTTCAATTAACCTCCAACGTTCCCAACGCTCTGACAAAAACTATCGAATCCGTTTATCGCGTTGTAATTCATTTCGACGATATATACTCGTATGTTAATACGCAATAGCACCTCTAATAGTGTACGTCTGCGGGCCTCGTATAGATATATGCACTGTTATACACATGTTATTTGTACTTGACAGTATTATATATTATGTTTTATTATATATTATTTGACTGGGTGAAAACTTGATTGACCATTTTTTTATTCGACGGGGTCACTTGTTTGAATGTTGTGATGTTAATTGTTAAGTTTGATCGACCGAATAGATGGCTATACTCTTCCTACAAAATACACAGAATAATACTAATCCTCTCCAGTAATGACTGCTTACTATTGTTGATGATGCGAGTTCGAGTATCTTTTCCAATCAAGCGAAAGTTTTATGTTTGTTTCTAAAACGTAAGGAGAGCTCTAATATTGTGGTGACCTTGATCAAGTAGGCGTCAAACATCTGTCGGGGCTGATGAAAACATTTAAAATTCCATTTAATTTGTTTTGTTCATCAGAATAGTTTTAAAAACATGTAATTCCTCTCAGACTAGAAAACGAATGAGTTGCGTGACTCCGGATAGCGGCCAAAGATGGCGGCCTTCAACTTAATGTATCAATTTCAGATTCGTAATTAATTCAATGCTGTGGTACAATTTATTTATACGAAGTGCCTGCATAAAGGTATTCAAACGGTGAATTCAGATTGAGGTTAGGTTTATAATTTAAATATAACCTGCTAATACCTACCAGGTAAGTATGATACTGTATATT
Source organism: Hesperophylax magnus (assembly GCA_026573805.1). Classification (NCBI taxonomy): domain Eukaryota; kingdom Metazoa; phylum Arthropoda; class Insecta; order Trichoptera; family Limnephilidae; genus Hesperophylax; species Hesperophylax magnus. Next base: position 969,057 of record JAIUSX010000229.1, on the reverse strand, counting down.
ATCACCATATACATATAGAGTTAGTAATAAAATAACATAGATCACTGTAGAAATATGTTTGTACAACGCCCTGAAGGTGATTTTGCACAAAAACGGTGCTATACAAATCATCAAAATTATTATTATTATTATGTATTACGTACATCTTGCAGAGTAAACATTGCACAATCCGGAACTCGATTATTCGAACCTTGATTATTCAGACTTCGATTATCTGGATCTTGATTATTCTGATGTCGATTATACGTACCACAATTATCGTATCTTCGATTATGCGGACTACAAAAAACCGGAAGTTCATTTTCCGGATCTCGATTATTCGGACTCTCGATATCCATGTTCTCTCCGGACCGTCTTAATGCCAATTTAGTTTGGATTGTTTAGCCAATAGAAATATATAGATTCAAGAATTAAAGCAATAAACACTATTTGCAACCTTTTCATCTGTGCCTTCTACGTTCGTCCTGTCAGACGGTCAATGATCACTATTATTATTATTATTATTTATTGGATAATTTGTATAGCGCCGCTTTTGTGAGATATCACCTCAGGGGCGCTTTGCAGAGTCAATAATACATAGTTGGGATGATATTTCACAAAAATAACTCTTTAAAAATAAGCCAAGTATTATCAAGATGAATGAAAAATTAACTCATATAAGCAAAAAATTTAGCAGACCTAATAAATTGTACAAATCGAATTTTAAACACTTTCTCGTCGATGGATTTTTAGTAAGAACGATAGGTAGCTCGGTTGAAACCATTATTTCTGTGACGTGCCTCGTTCAGGAGAAAGAGAGAGAGTTACAACGGTAGTAGAGTCGCAGCGGTAGGACCATCCAAAATACCTACTTACATTGTATGTACGAAGGTAGGTAAAGAAGGGTCGGGGAACTAACCCTGCTGCGCCTATTATTATTATTATGTTCTCTTGTGACCAGTAAGAGAGGTAGAACGGCAAGAAGACAAGAAGCGCGCAGGTATAAGGACTGCGCACTGTTGCCGCGCATACCGCACTACTGTCGGCCTGATGAAGGGGGGAGTCTGAATTAATAAATAATTAGATTATTTCCATAGCGCCGTTTTTGCGAAAAATCACCTCAAGCGCGCTCTACCTACAAACTTTACTTACTAAACTTCATCTTTTTATGTACAAATAGATATAGAAATATGCAGGCAAATCATTTTAAAGACGCACAGATTTTTTTCACAAATCTCAAAAGTTCAAAAAAGTTAAAAAAAAAAACCTTTTCGAACTTGTTTGTAATACCCATCCGCAGTCCCCTCCTACCCCGCAAATGCCCAAAGATTCTGAGTGCGTTCCGTTTAAATTCAGACTCCCGATTCAATTCAGCAGGGTTAAATTTTAAATTCATTGTTCAGCTTTGTAACAAAAACAAAATTATAATTTTATTTATTTATTTTTATCCATCACCACCAAACAAGTAAGGGTCTCATTAAAATAATTTACCCGTACTTACCTGAAGTTACTGAACCTAGAATTATCCATTATTTATATTTACATTGTATTTAGTGATTTACAATGTCGCGGACTGTGAAAAGTTATATACTTTTTGTATAGCAGTATATCGACGCATTTGCACACTATTGCATACAATTATATATTCTGTACGTGACTTTAGGTAGATACTGCTATATACCTGCTGGCTTTATTAAGGCATCGATTTGTTATGTGGTTTGTTTTGCTAATTTTAAAATTTAATCGATAATTCAATGAGAATAAATAACTATGTATACACCACTATTTAATCAAAATAATCGACATGTTTCGAAACTAATAGTTTCTTCTTCAAGATAAATGTATAGTAAAAAAATTTAAATAGATAGGTTCAGAAAGCTATACGGAAAAATATACTAATGATATGAAGTTGTCAAAAAGCTTTTAAAGACAGAGCAATCTCTTTTGATAATAATTAATCTTTTCTAAGCAGTAGGTGCTTTGTAACTTGGAAAATCGAAGTTTTTTTAAAATAAATAAGAGCTTAATTTAATAGGCAGCTGTTTATGGTCAAATTAAAGTAACTAATATTGTGAAAACAGACTGTTAAATTTGTATCACAACTTGATCAAAATATGTTGAAGACAATATAATAGCCCGCGCAGTGCATAGTATTTTTAGTGTATTTGACATCAATAAAATAAAGAATAACTAATAACTGGACGAGTATCGTGATAAAAAAATATTTGGCCGATCGGGCCTTAAATTTACAATACAAAACTGTGTTTTAACCAAGATTACGAAATCCAAATAGGGATTAGAGACGATTAGAGAGTCAGAGTGCGTGATAAATGGTCTACAACCAAAATGTACTAAGTCAGTGGCTACATTTGTTTCCATTCAAATTTGTAAGGCACTTCTGGTTTTCTTCTTTATAATATGTTGATTATAAGGAACAAATAATATAAGACCCTTTTATGAACTTTTCGGGAATCTACTTCGAGAATAGCATACGTAACATACCTACCCAATTCATAATTATTATAAATCAGGCTAGCCCGGTCTAAGACGTTGTCAGAACAAAAAGTTTACTTCAAATTTGAAAAAAACTTTCTTCGACAAATTTGTACTTTTTTGTAATAAAAATATGTCTTTCATGTTTCAGTCGTAAATGCCGGAGGGCATCTTCTTCACGGCCGTGAGTACACCTGACACAATCGAACAAGCAACAATAACAACAAACAACATATTGAAAGCACAATGCAACGAAGGTTTTTGTAGTTCATTTGTAGGCAGGACGAAACAGCAACAGAGATGCTTGTTTCGTTGCATCGTTTCGACAACGTAGCAGACACCGTCATCGGAGGTGCGACCACCAATCACCACACCAGAAGGAATTTACTACATTATGTTCATTGAAATGTGCTGTTGTTTGATTGAACAAATTTCGATAATTCCTAGCTAATTTCTTTGTCGTGTCATGTCTTCATCCACCAAATGACTCCAACTAAATGTAATACATTTAATATACAGATTGTTGTGAAATTTTATTGTAATCACTGTTTTTTACAAATAAATAATAAATAAATTTGTTTAGACACAGATCCGCCAAGCATACCCGTGTTTGAATTCTGGGCATAAGGTCGCTGTTACCATATTTAACGTTAAACCGGGGCATTAGAATCTAATAAGAAGTAAGTCGAAGAAATATATACATATAGCGATCAAGTAATACATATAAGCTACATTATTGAAAAGGCCATAGTTACAGAAAAGATTGTGTTAAGTACCTACCTAGGAAAGGAAAAAATGTCGCCATAATATAGCACACAGAAAAATTGAACCGATTGCTAACAAACATGTCACAGTAATTGAGATTGTTGATTTTATATCAACTTAACCTAAAACAATTCCAACTTAATAGACGGCTTCTTCTTACATTTGGAATATAAGGAGTAAGTTTCTAGTAAGGAGTGTTAAGTTGAGGAATTTAAAATGATGTCGCGAAAGAAATTTGTGACATCCTCCTAGATTAGCAATTGTTTTCTCAACGGCGTTGTACAAATAAATGTATAATAAAATGAATATAGTATAATAGATTACAAATGAGACATAAATGGAAAATCATCCAAATGTTATTATTATTAGTAACCAAAACGGGTATAAACTTAGATTTATGGGAAATACTGTTAAGAAGAAAAAACATAACCAGGAATTCCAAACTGGAAACGAGCTCTGACATAAGGGTTTTAGCTACCTATGTACTAGTGCAATTGTTCTTTGATGGGTTGTTAGTTGCAATTTGTTTGAGGCATAATTAATGAATTGCTGTTCTTGTGATAGACTTTCTTACCTTTAATAATATTGTGTTTGAAAATCATCAAGCCTGTGACAGACCACGCTATAAGCGCGCTATATTTGCGTGGCTTAACCTATTTCAGCATATCAATCGCCATACGACATACATTCCCATAATAGTATGGCGAGCGATATGCTAAAATAGGCCAAGCCATGATGCGTATAGCGTAATGTGTCATGAATCACGTGAGGAGATTTTTCCCAACAACGACGCAATAGGAATGATCCAATTATAATAGAAATATGGAGGATCTACAGAATTTTGTATTAGGAAATAATAATTGAAGTACCACTTTAATTAAGGTTAGCGTTAACTTATACATATTTTCATATCGAAGTGCTTTTTAAATTGTAGTTAACTATCATTACATCCGTGTTCTTTATTTTTTATACCTTTTTTCTCTGTACTACAATATAAACCACTGTAATCATTTGTAAAATGTGTATTCAAGAATGGACATAAATAAATAAATCCGTCATACAAACATTGCATAGGTACCCTTTTTCAGAAGGGCAGAACCGTCGAATAAAAAAAAAACCTTAAATTAATACAAATAAAAATTATCTTCAGTAATTAAAAAAAACTTTTAAATTAAAATTTATTTTTAATAATTTTTTTTTTAAATATTCTCCCAAGCCGGTAGAGCAATGTGTTAATAAATAACTAATATTGTTAATATTGTAAAAAATGTCTTCTACTAATTGCGAGTACCTACTACTATTATTAAAAAGATTTAAGTATCACACTAGAAGGCATTCAAAGAAAAGTGCATTTTATTTGCACACAGGAAGCATTTAGATTCAACAAAGATCGGACCCTTCCTACTTATTGCAATAATTTTACCTTTGTTGCAACTGATTCTCATCCGAGAAAAAACCAGTTTCACGCGCGTTTCGAATTTGAGAAAAGAAATTTCAATCAAAGGCGTTGGCAAACTCAATACATCAATGATCTGTGACTTTCTACTGCGGTCTTCAGTTAACCTTTCAGTAGCTAGTCTGGTGGAGATTTTATTACAGGTAAGATTTTAGTATGCCAACAGCGTTGCCGCTGTTATGGCCTCATGCAACGCTGTATGGAGTGTTCGCTGTATCGGGGTTAGCTCAGCTGTGGAAACTAGCACCTGCCAGTTTTTTGTACGCTAAATAATTTGGTTCTTTCGTTGTAGGATGCGCGCGCAATAGTCGCATCTTGCTGCCTACGTACCTAGATACTAAATGCATTTAATTCTGTGCGATAAGTTAAACATTACCACGATGGAAATATAAGAATGTGTGTCAATAGCTGATTGTATGATTAAAACATATGCTATATGAAGAAAAAACCAACATGTAAAAAAAATGTTACAATTTTTATTTTAAAATGATCATTCATGGCTAACTTCTGTATTGTCAGTTGATGCTTTGCAAAATATATAGAAAGCTTTGAATTAAAATAAAATAATAACTTAGTAAACACCACTTTTATATTTATACCTATGCCGACCGGGATTCACTACAAGCGTAGTTTCTTCAGGGCTGTATAATACTGTATTCAAATCTAAAATCTACAAGTAACACATGTTATCAATATATGTATATGAACAAATAAAATTGTAATTTACACAACTAACTAACTTATACAACTGTGCCTACCTGTTATTGTAATTTTATTTGTAAGTAGGTACAGTTATAGTTATGTTTTGGCGTAAAAGTGCTTTGTAAAGAACCAAGAAGAAAATTCGGACAAATTTGTGAAGTAAAGGTGAAAATCATTTGTACACCGTTTGGAAGAAGAGAGGTGGGTGTTTTGTGGTATTATATTCTCCCTAAAAACCGTTCGACAACCTTGGCAACTGAAAATTCACTTTTTTACACATCTTACCGGTTATATATATTGCGTATTTTTGATACATCAGCTAAACAAATACCAACTCGCAATTTTAACATAATGATATATTCTAAGAACACAAAGCATATTTTTATCGGCACAGTTTTACATACGTAGTTAATTATATGCATATCAAATTTCAAACCCGGATGCAAGCCATTGTTTTATGCCGAAGCAAAATAGAAAGAACAAAAAAACATATTACACTCTAGCGACGTATTTTCACATCATCATACGATGCTGGCATATTCAAACTTTTATTTTTGTGAAGAGACGAAAAAAGATAGTTCCGCGATATCTCCTTACATAATTCTGTGTATTTTTCTCAGATACTGTCACAGCGAAGGTATGTGTTTACGAAAAAATTCTAAGGGCATAAAAACTCCAGAAGAATTCAATCCCCTTCAAGAGATATTTGATACAATCATGCAGCCTCTATCCATCGAGGTATGTACATTCTACATAGAGACACTGGGTATCGATAACAAAGTTTCAGGTGAACTCCTAGCGTGGAGGACAATGTAGGTACTATACCTTTGTAATACTAATTTATTTAAGAATAAAAAATAAAAATAAATATTTACACACGGCAGCAGCACATCACATTGTGTATTTACGTTACTACTAGATAGATAGACTCGCAATTAATATTTCGACGCAAAACAATCTTCTCTCTACATCGATAGGCACATAATAGTATTGGAACAAGGCAAAAGGTTGAAGAGAAAACACAACCTGTGTGGAAGAGATATGAGAACCTTGGCTTAGTGGTCTCGGGTTCAAAATACATATTGAGATGGGTTTCCTCACGTATTCAATTAAAAATCGTTTAATTGATATAATATACGGTATGGTATACGATATGATACTCAGTGAACTTGTCCATCTTTAGTTACCACATTTAAAGATATCATCTGCCAGGTAGGTACTGTCTAACCTTCCTCTGCACTTTTTTCTGCCTTCCAATAATTTTTAGTAGCCAAAAATTAAATGGCTATCATTTAAATGGTCAGCATAATACTGATATTTTGTTCAGCTCTAACCGCCCGGTTAGTTATTAAACGCAACGGTTTTAAAATGCCAAACCGCGTACAAAACATGCACTGCGGTGGGTGTTTTTACTAAATTCTATTTCAGTACCACGATGAAATAGAATTAAGTAAAAACGCCAGCCGCAGTGCGTGTTGGTACGCGGTTTGGCGTTTTCAGCTATTCCAAAACCGCTGTGTTTATTTCGCAGTGCAAGCATCCACTGTAATGTTTTCTGTGGTCAGAAAGTAGAAAACATTTATCAGCAAATAATTTCAACCCCAACCTAATCGCGTAGTGAGCCTACTATTTTTTCACTACCGACAAAAACATAGTTTGATGTTCAATTGATTTAATGGATGTTTTTTTTCTTGCTACCCCAACATTTAAATGCGAACGATTGAATTTATATAAATTAAATGAAGGTGCTTACGAAAATCTAAAGAAGATTCAAGAAAAGAATCTGTGAATATGCAGAAGCTGTGTAATGAGATAGTGGGCCTGCAATAGACCAAGGCCACCGAACTATGTCAAGACAGGGACGCCACAAGGTGGCATGACGGACAAATAGGCCAAGAGCCACGACCCCACTAAGAAAAAAGGTACATTTGGAAAAATAAATATTTTATATCACAGTTCGCTCGGACATTTGACACGTTTGTCACTGTTAATATGTATTACAACGGAATATCGCTTGGACATTTGACACATTTGCCATTGATTAATATGTATTATAACGGAATATCGCTCGTACATTTGACACGTTTGTCATTGTTAATGTGTATTATAACGGAATATCGCTCGGACATTTGACACGCTTGCAATAGATTAATATGTATTATAACGGAATATCGCTCGGACATTTGACACGTTTGTCATTGTTAATATGTATTATAACGTAATATCGCTCGGACATTTGACATGCTTGCCATTGTTAGTATGTATTATAACGGAATATCGTTCGAACATTTGACACGCTTGCCATTGATTATTTTTCCAAGAAATTGGAACGTGGAATTCGAATGCAGATTCCGAAACGTCGCTGGCAGATAAGGAAAAACCCGTATTGAGGGTCAGTCATCGGTTCAAATTATTTCCTTTAAACCCAGTCCGGATTTCAAATTTCAAACCGACTTTCTTTTCTTCTTAAACAGGCCGCAAAACGGAACAATTTATTTTATTTATGGAATATAAAAAAGCGATTATTTTATATTCGATAGAGCCTAAAGTTTTGTTCTGTCACACAGAACGAACACAGTGAAAATATGACAAAAAACCGACACAAAGCGCCGAGGGAAATCTGGTCGCCAAACGGATCGATAGATGCCAAACAGAATTAGTAAAAATTGGACGGTCCAACAACAAAAGCCCGTGTTCTTTCACTAAGCACGTGACGCCAAACAAACTACGAGTAAATAAACGCCAAAAATTGCGTTCGGCCCATTTTGGTCGGACAACATTTAGCCTTATATCGTATACTCGACCATGCGGCTATTGGTTGTTTAACATTTACATGCAAACACACGCACTTACCGCGGCAATAGGCAGTATGGGCAGTATGGGCAGTATGGGCATGCGGGACCCGATTAACATGTAGCCAACCATTCTGTTGATTCGATTCGCGGTTTGACGAAATCTGCTACCGTTTGGACCGCGACATCTGCAGCCAGTGCCACTAGCGTCCCTATTCACTCCATTGTCCTTTAGGAAGTTACAATGATACCACACCATGTAGGACGTACGTGTGCCGAAGAATAATGAAGTTGTTTATTTCTAGATTTTGATAACGTTGCAAATAGCACGACCATAATGCTAAACGTATGTAAATCGAGCTATTAAAATGCAATTAGCTTTGAGCTTTTACATTCGTGACAGCCTTTTTGAGGAAAATCGTAGGTTTGTGCTTTATTATTTCCGAAACATTGCTGGAACTAATGGAATAAAAATAACGATGCCTACAGCTTTAGAAAAAATAAAAAAGCAACTGTAGTATTTTCTATTTATTATTACGTCTTGTAGTTGCCGTGATGAATGCCTTTTATAGCAAAAATGCTGATATTTTTTTCTAACCTTTGCTTACGATGTAATAAATAATAATTCAATGACAGAAAAAAGCAAAGCGTTTCAAATCGGCCGTGAAAACACGGCAAACTATGAAAGTACAGCTATCAATAAACAGTACTGTTGTGCCCACCTTGTTTATAAAGTTTAGAGTGAGTCTATCATTCCGATGCGTTGCAAACGTGGAATTAACACTGTGTTCAAAATGCAAATGATCCAAGGGACGGGGGGGGGGGTGAGGTGGGTGGTTCCGCACATAATGTCAGTAACAAGGTCTCTGTGTATGCCTTGCCGATTAACAATACCTATAAAGTGGCACAAAGCGGGGCTCACACTGCAGACAGTACATACTGCATACTGCACGCGGCACATGGCCGTGATAGGGGACATCGTGCAATACACACACACACAAGCTGCGTGTGGAATGTCGCGTAGCAGGGCAGGACTGACTACGACCGGCAAATGGTATTTCGACCATTATAAAAAAACATAATATGTTAATAATTTTTTTTTTTTTAGAAATGCAGAAAAAAATTAAAAGTAAATTTAATGCACATTCAAAGTTCGTACATTTTTTCATGTCCTACGATCGATTGATTTTTTTATTAAAGTAACTAACCATCAAGCCGTTTCCCCGAAGGGGTAGGCAGAGAGCACGGACCGCCAAACAACTCTGTCTAGACACACTCCCTGCCTCATTCACATGGATATATACTCTACTGTTATTATAACTCTAGACATGGCCCGACTCAAGTATCTGAATAACACATTTGCGTCATATATTCTCCTTACACTCCTTTCTTCGCTCATTCGCTCTACATGCCCAAACCATCTAAGCGTCCCTTTCTTAATCGTACTCATTACGCTTACATCAGCCCTGCATACTTTGCGGATCTCCACATTTCTCACACGATCATACATAGTTTTACCCACATACGCCTCAGGGATCTCATTTTTAGAGCTTCAGTCTACTTTCATCATTTCTCTGCCAGTTCCACGTCTCACTTAGGTAACCAACTTTGTGGACTTCTGTCTTCATTGATTTTTTTCATAGTTATGTATTATGTACCTACGTATTATAGAATATTGGAAAGTTATGTATTTCTTACATGCAAATTTATCAATTGAATTCAGCTGAAGAACTTGAATATATTTTCAATGATCAAAATGTAGTGTGTTTTTACCACGTCCGACCACTACATGCAATTAAACAAAGTCGGATTTCGTAAATAATTGGTTAAAATGTTAGTGTCTTAAATAACTAACATTATGTACTTTCGGAAAATACGCAGTTTTTACATAAAATTAGATCAACATTGAAAAAAATCAAATTTAGCATTTCTGATATAGAATCCGTTACTTCCATTCCGAAACTATATTGGTGGAAACTTATAAGTGAAGTAAAGGAATGGAATTTATAAAAACATCTACTTGATTTGGCGGAAACATGACACGTAACAAATGTTAATGAACTTAAGGAGTTTAGCTTTTTTTCCCTTTTTGACACATGTCAAAACCACTCAAAACTAAGATATAAGAATAAATTATTATCTACAACAAATTAAAATGGGCCATTTTCGATTTGCTGCCAAAACGACATGTTCGTTTTCATTCTTAAATTTGGTGGCGTTGACGTCACGCCGGGCAATATACCCGTAAGTTCCAGTCGTCCTACCAGCCAGTGGCGTTTCGGGATGTGCGGTATCTGATAATAAAATTACACATTTGATCACTATTAAAATAAACTTTAAATTTTCCACACATTTTAACGGTATTCATAGATTGTGAAAATATGCCATTCCCATTCAGCGAATTCGCTATTTTTTCACAACAAAATAACGGTAGATTCTCCAATCTTGGATAAAATCTTATCTTAAAGAAGCAAACCGAAATTCATTGAAATTTGTCAAAAATGTTTTTTCAAGCCACTTCTAGATATCTAACTATAAATCGTATATCTACTATTAGGCAAAATTACATTTACAAAATATTTAATAGTTATGAGGATGGGAAAGGCGAGTTAAGTGATGGATCTTATTGCATTTTGTACAAGGTAAAAGGTACAGTGTAAATTCAAAGCTGTCCAAAAAAAATTACGGCCCACTCTTACAACTATAAAAGCATTATTCTCAATCCGGCCCCCCAGGTAAAATATTTACTTCGCCCCGCTTTATAGTGATAACAATGGGAGCGGTTAGAACCGCTACCAACAGGACATCGCACGGGGAAAAGTAAACATTTGAACAATATTACAAATTTTATACTATCGACTTCAAGAATCGCTAAAGGAAGAAATTAAATGATAAACATGTGTTAGCATGATTAGCCAGATCAGTCGTATATACGTATTACGGACTACAGTTAACTACTGTATGGTGGTCTTACACTAGAACGTGCCGCAAATATATCCTATATTATTGTAAATGATTAAATTGTGAAATAATACAAATCAATCAAATAAAATGACCTTTTGCGAGCCTTACCCCTCGACCACAATGTGACAATATGTTGGTCTGTAAGGAATTGAACGGTTGGCTGTGATTTAAATATACAAGTATTTATAATGGACATATGTGCGCGTTAAAATAACCTTTTAACAGTCTGTAGCTGGATTCTCATTACACCGCACTAGCGACAATATTTTAAAATTTATGCAGGCACTTTCTTTGCAATTATTTTTAACGCGTATTCAATTCTATCACTATTACCTACATGTTATCTTCAGGTTAAATGATTTTTTTTATAAATTTATTTTAACACTAATATTAATTATGCATAATGTGTTACTTTTTTCTATGTTAATTTTTTTAGTGACATATTTGAAAGCACAACAATATAAGTTTAATTATGCGTGTAAAAATAGGTAGAGGGTACCGACCAGTGAATAAAAATATGAATGAATGAAAAAAACAGTTCCCCTCGATATGTAACCCCAGAAACCATATTAATATATTTTACACTGCAACAATATCAACCTTTCCCGAATACAAGTCTACAGATGGCTTCATGTGGTATAGAAAAATAACAATGCATTTTATTACGTCGAAATAGCTTGTATCAGCTATATATATTTTAAAAATGTACTAATTTACCATAATGCTTTTCCGTACTATTTATGTATAATGATTTAACATTGATTTGAGATTTTCACTGCCAAAAGTATTATAGTAATTTATTTTTTGGGTATTATGCCGTGTGACGCTTCCTCCCTCTTTAGCCAACGTTGCGGACAACATTACAGAGTCCACCACGTCAGGGTGGCCGAGTTTCCATGCTCGAGAGTGTTCCGATATTCTTTTGCAGATCGTCCATTCTGTCTGGCCTACTCAAACCTTGTCACATCCGGAACAGCTGACTTTACAGAGGAAATTTAGCTTTTGCAGGCCTCAGTGAGTCTAGTATTTTTGTCGTGGTACTGAAGACAGCGATGTCTTGATGCTTTCTTTAGTCGGTATCTTGGCAATTCTGTCCATCACATTGTGAACATAAGGCAAGAAAGTGCAGCCTTTTAGTTCTTGTTCCATTCTGTCTACTGTGTATTATATTTACAACTAACCAACCATCACGCCGTTTCCCCGCAGGGGTAGGCAGAAAACTCGGTCTTGCACACACTCCTTTCTTCATTCACATGCATACATCTATATGATTAACTTGATCGTGCCATGTTTTCTTCGGTCGTCCCAGACTTCTTCTACCATTCACATTTTCGCCATATATTCTCCTTACTCCTTCGTTCATTCGCTCTACATGCCGAAACGCTGTAAGCGTCCCTTTCTTAATCTCACTCATTACATCACTCATCACTACTTATATCAGCCTTGCATTCTCTGCGGATGTCCACATTTCTCACACATAAATACATATATAATTGTCAAAATAACCCAAAACTTTACAGGGCAACTACTTAGTTTTGATAGAAAAGCTTACACCTGGGAAACTGGTTCCCGCGTAATCTCTAGGTAGATTTATCAAAATCACGAGAAGAATAATTTATAAACAATCTTTTAAGACCGCGATCAAAGATGTTGATAGTAAATCAAATTGATGCTCGAATTAAGAACTAGAATCTGAAAGACGAGAAAGAGGAATAACGAACAACAGCGAACGAATTATTGAACACAATTTGAAAGTCTCGTTCAGAAGGCACTTGAATTAATGAAACGAGACGGGCAAATTAAGATTTATTATCATTGAATACCCTTTATGTTGACAGATTTCAGCCGCAAGACATCACACTTTAAAGGAAGTTTACTAAAGTACTTTGCCATAATGCAGTTAACTAGTTTGAATTAAATTCTTAGTTACGAGTATGTAACCTGAACTGTTTGTAATAAGTTATAAGGAGCAGGGTAGGAGGGTTACAACCATAGATGTATTATAAATAGATGAGACACTTAACCAAAATTTGGCTCAATTTTCAAAGACGTTGGTACATCTACCTACACTATCCCTCCACTATATTAGTTTTTATCTATAACTTCATCGGTACACATGCAAAGCTGCCACATGGCAGCTTATCTGATATTTATATCATTTTCTTAATTTAATTTTTTTAAATACATAACATCTAATGGTAAATTCAGTTGAATTTAATTTCACGACAATCTACTCTATTCAACATTTTCTTCTTCTTCTGGTAGTCCTCTCCCATCGGAGTTTGTCTACTATCGAAAGAACTCTGTAGAACTGCACAAGTTCCCAAGCCATTGATGCAGCTACTTCTTTTATCATGTTTCCACTACTGATGCCCTAGTTTATCAGTAAATTTATCTCTAATTCAAAAACAATTGCCTAAAATCTTAAGTTCGCCAAACACATCAACGTCATTGTAAATTAATTATTAATTGTGTTTTGTGTTTAATTCGTAGAATTCTATTTGATTTTTATAATAAATTAATGTAAATCAAATTTAATAATGTTGTTATTAACTTGTGCAAGTATTTTAATTTTATTATTGTGACAGCTGTTTCGACGTTCAAGGCCATTTTCAATTGTCAAGAGCGCCGTAATAATAAAAAAAATCAAATACTTGCAGAACTCAATAATATCATTAATAAATTAAATTTACATATTTCTATATAAAAAAATAAATTAAAAAAAGTCTAGTGAGTTTGGTTTGTGGACATGGTTCACGAGCATCACCAGCACCACATACCTCGAAACAAATGGAACACAGACTTCTCCAAACTCCTCTGTATCTTCCTGCGTATGAGTTGCCTACTCTACCTTATGTTAGTAGCTCCATGGTGAGAACAATATATCGAATCTGCTCGCTGAAGTTTGGAGTCGGTGATGATGCTATCGGATTGCAAGTTCCTGGTAACATTACGAGCAGTGGAAAAATGATCAAGATCACAGCGGAAAACTTGAAAACAATATTCTCACAATTTGCTCGCGAAATGCGAGATGATATTTAAAAACAAATGTTTGATCTCTGTGTAAACGGAGTTCCAAGACTCAAAATTGAGTTTGCGAGCGCGATGTGAACGAGAAGGTAATACGGACTTTTGAGTATTCAGTGTGACTTGATCAGCTTGAGAGTCATATTACATTTGATTGGTTTCTTAATTTTTTTACAGAAGAAACAAAAAGCAATAATAATAAGTATTTGATAAAGCGCAATTTCTTAGATTTCACACCAAATCCTTAATAATTTAGCATAAACTTAGTTAGTGGCCATCCTTATTTCAAATTTAAAACCCTGGTTTTAGGTTAATATTTATTTTAACATTAATTAGACGCGGGAGGTCCATTCAGATTCCCTCAATTCCTATATTATTATCATATTAGGAGATGATGTGGGGAGATTATTCTTGATGTAATATATCAAAATAATATTTCTCTTATCTCCCTAAAAAATTCTGATATTACCGTGATATTTGCGGGTTTAATTGTAAACACTTCCGTTTATTCAATTTATTCGCGGTTTTTGTTAATAATAAAGTTTATTTTTAACACGATTATGTGTGTTCTCCATAAAAATACATAAATTATAAGTTGATGTTATACACGCCCATGAGAGCTGTTTATTATTTACACAATTCTTACTTAAAACTTAACTTGAAATATACTTTACTTATTATACACCTACCTATAAGCATTTACTGTGTACCTCATCTATCTTGTCAGTTACTTAATATATGTATAATATCATCACATATATATACTGTTTAAGCATGAGTTTATACATATTTTTTTCTTTCCAATATTGTATAACTTAAACAGGATCTCAATTTGTTTGGAAATTTACTCGTGTTTCTTATACTATAAGTATTATATCGTCGCTGTTAAATCAAACCGGCATATGTGCAAAAATGGAGCTTTTGAGTTATTGGTGTCAAAAAATTTATTTTTTTCCCTTCTATTCTTATGTCGAACCGGCATGTCGTATAGTTGAATAAAAATCTGTCAGATGGCGTTGGGCCGGTATGCATTTACGCGGGAATCGCCACTTTTTTTAGCAGAAGACAGACCTATTCCGCAATACGCCAGTTGCTTCAAAACTTTCAAGGGGGAAATGCGTCCATCATGTAAGTAAAACTGAATTATCTCACAATAGTACATTTTTATTATTAACCAGATATGACTTATTGTATGACTTATTGGCAGATAATCCGGTTTGCACTTAACAAAAGCGTTTATAGCAGCCTCAACTAAAACAAACCGGCATATATGCCAAAATGTCTGACCCGGGTAAAATTTCTCCCGGTTAAAAAAAATAAATTAAAATAGGCAAATTTAATTAAAAAACTTTAGCAAACTGAAAGATGCGAAACTGCGGTGAGGAATACGAGTCTAAAACCCGTGGAAGAGTGAACCAACACAGGGAAAAAGAAGCGTTATTGAGATTGGGAGCTGTGTGCTGAAATGACTGCAACATTTAAATGACAAAGCTGACTGTCCACGTTGTCTTTTACAACGATACTTGTGGTGGACAACAAAAATAACTTTATGATGGCAATGTACAAATATGCTGTTACAACATCAAAAAACATAAAATCTATCACTCAGTTAAAAGAGCACTCCGAAGCGGACCTATATACCTTCCCAATACGCCATGGCCATGAAAACGGCAAAGAAAAGTGGTAAGCCTTACCTGGTTCATGAGTTGAGTCATGAGGACTTTTTGATATAAAAGCTCTGAAGGACCCCCAGGTAATTTTACCCATTTTGGACATTTGAATGTTTAAAGTAATTAAAGACAACGGCAACTTTTACTTCAAAACATCCCACGGATCACATGCCTGGGAGGAGGCGCAGAAAGGGAATAAACGGGGAAGTGGGAGCGTGAATCCTGTTCTGATATTAGCTTATTCCAAGAGACCATTGATGAGAACAAGAAAAATGGTATCCTAAAGTTAGTTACCGCCGGGATAATACCGTCAATTTATTCAGATTTCCATAAACGATTGGGAAACTTTGAAGTTACCAGCGAAGGGAAGAGCAGTTTTATGTTAATTGTTTATAAAAAAATTGTGAAGCAATAAATTATTTTTTCATTGACAACATTATCCCTTTTTATACGTAAAACAGGTTCCAAAAGAAGAAGCCACTATGACACAAAAGCGAATATTACACTGATTTTAAAGCCATACTGGCATATCTGCATTTTACTCTTAATTTAAGCAATTTTCGATTTATTTGCAACTACTACTTCAATAAGCAGTATTCGTCTAAATTTTATTCATTCACAAGGTGGCTTTGAGGTGAACCAAACGGACGTTAAAAGGAAAATATCATATGCGAAATCTTTAAAGCGCTCTGGTGAAAAACTAGCATTTTGCAGATATGCCGGTTTGATTTCACAGCGACGATATGTAAACGCTGAAAGGCGTTAATTCTGTATATATAAATAATAAAATAAATTACGTAGTTCACAACAATCAAACATACAAGTGTCGGTTGCATTGTGCGTGAGATATGCATTATTCCTGCGTGAATTTTTATTATTTATATTCAATGGGCTCTAATTTATTTGAATTTAGGTGTCATTTTCAAAATTGAAACTGATTGTTTAGACAAGCAATAAAGTAGGTACATACTTATAGGCAGAATATATTGTTTTATTAAAATTAATTAATAATTCTATTTATTTTAAATGTGTATTTCTTTTTTTTGTTAATTGTTTTTGGGGTGTTATGCCGTGTTGAGCTAACTCCTTCTTAAGGCTAAAGAAGGAGTTAACTCAACACGGCATAACACCCCAAAAACAAATAACAAAAATACTTTTGGCCGTGAAAATCTTAAATCATATTTGTATTTCTTTTGTTTTAATCTTTACAATTTCGCTTGTTTTAAGTTTTACTAACGGCGTTCAATCGAAGGGTAAATATTTCTGATCGTGTTCTCTCTAATTTGTCAACAAAAAATACGTGCAATTATATTATAATGAAAATTGACAATATTATATGATTTTGAATCTTAAAATGTTTTCTATAAGTACTATCAGCTTCGCAATTTCTACAATTATAACATCCTGTGATGTACTGGTCTGCATTAGTAAATTAATATTAATTTAGTAGTGTTTAATCTTCAATGTAGAATAATTACATTGAAGGGCAAAATAAGACTCGTCGTCGACGTAAAAGTAACGCCGTATGATCAAGTAATTACGATGGACTTGAATGTCACTTGTAGCAATGAAGAACACTGTAATAAAATGTTGTATCGTGTATAGGAGCAAATCGTTTACAATCTAACTTAGTCCCGCGTTCGGTCCACACAATACAGCCTCCCCGATTTGTTCGAGTATTTGATTGCTCTCGGGCCAAGTTCGTTATAACTTGCATCACGATCTGCGAGAGGAATCGCCAAGTTCTCGGGAAAGTTGAAACCAGTTTGATTGTGCAAAGGGATGGTCCGTGGAATCAAATTGAGTGTACGGAGAGAAATGTGTTATTGCAGATCGCACACTATCCGCTATCCACTAACCCCGGCAACTTTCATTTCAGATTTTATTCCCTCACTTCCGCTATCGTTGATTGGAAACTTCTATCTTTAAAACACTCGCTAGTTTTCTCTTTAAATTAAGAAAGTAACCAACCACACACCAGACGAACTTTACACTCGTGAATTCTGCACATCCGAGCGGGTTAATGAAAGTTTTTTAAGAGGTGCAAAGCAATATTACGTAGTTGACCCACGTGTCTGTAAGGAATTGACAAAAACCGAGGGCTGTAACGATGCGGAAAATGTTGCGTGATGTATGTTGCTTGGTCTCTGCACACGGCAGATAAGCGAGATATCTTGCGGTAGCTTGTAGCTCAGTAAACTGTCGGTACAGCAGATTTCTGTGGTCGGTATTGCAGACAGATGACAGAATTAGACCGAACGTCAACAATAACAAACAACAAACCGGCAAGTCAAGTCAGTCACCGAGTGGACGAGGTTGTGGAATGTTTTGTGATATTATTAATAAGCCTTAAAAATAAATTCTTAAGAATATTTTTTAAATCATTTCAAACTAAAACAATTTTTTTTTAAATTGATAATTATTAGAATTTCGCGTGATATCGGCGGTGACGCGGTAAATATCGAGCGCCCACTAAATTCTGGTACCGCTAGCTGAATACGGGAAGTACATCGCACCGCTACCGCTCGCTCCCTGACCCGTTTTCACTGTTTGCAGGCCTCACAAATATAATATGGATTGGTGGGCTCTCGGTAAAACGCACATCTGTTTTTGTCGATTCTTTATCGACCCGTGGAACGACAGCCTTATAGTTTATCCGAAATAAAAGTTTGACTTACCAAAGCAGAATCTCAGAATTGTATGAAGGGGGTAACAATTAAATAAGGTTGTCATGATTGAAATGGTGAACCAACCTGTAAGTAAAGAAAAAAACATCCATTAGCAAATTTATTGAGAAATATCATTTCTATGGTGTTGTATTAAGTAGAATATAAGCAGGAACATACACATGTCAAATACAGCTAAAAAAAGTACTCCCAGCCGTCTGGAGCTGTGGAGACTATGGCATCTTCCAAGTGGGGCTTGTTGTACGGCTGACAGTAGGAGGTGGAGAAGTAGTTGGCTATTCAGGTCTGTTCACCAAACACGGCTAAAGTACTTTCAAAGCAACATTTCCATTCTTAACAGTGGTCTTTCACCGGTGTGATGCTGAAAGTACGAGTATCTACCACTGTGGAACGTACGGCAAATAATATATACTTAGTAAATTGTGAAATAACACAAATTAATCAATCAAAATGTAGTTATGCACGCCGGGATTTAAACCCTCGACCTCTGGATTCGTAGCCAAGGATCGTAACAGTCAGAATTTGAAATACAGATTTATTCAAAACATAAATATAATCTAACCAACCGTACCGCTGTTTGGGAGTAGGGGCAGGCAGATGGGATTAAATGCCACGCACATCTGTCCTAACAAACTCCACGACTCACACGTAGGCACTCTTCTATTATTCGACTGTTGACATGACCCGCCTCAAGTATTCGATTCAATCGTTTATGTCACGTCTTCCGGGACGTCCGAACTGCTTATTTTTATCCACTCTCATTTCAATTCAAAAAGTTAGTATCCACTGGTAGAGGGCGTTTTGTGTGATATTCGCACACGTGACACAAGCTTAGGCTACGTGTTGTGCCTCTTCGAATATCGTCATTTTATATTAACCGGATAGAAGCCGAGATCAACCAAATTGGGAGGTCTCAGAAAAGGTAGCTAACCCGACGTTTTCTCGTGAATTATGGAACACCCCTAAGGCCCTATTGGTAACTTCGAAATGCCTACTAAAATATTATTCTAGCCCATATGGTACGATTGTTTCAGAAGCAAAGGATATATTATTCAAATTAACGTCGTAAATACGGTTACGATGAGAACAGAGCCTGTTTTTATACAAACTACGTAGGTGTATAATATCACGTTATATTTCTAATCTGATTGCTACATCGGTAAACGAACGTATCGATGCTATTTCTTCTATGACTCCCACAATCCGAGCTCAATACGTTGTTATTGAGATCATTATCGAAGTTAATATGTAACTATACAAGTTGAAATAGAGTCCGATACTCGATTGACTGAAATAGCTGTTTTTGAACGTAGCCCATAATAAAGTATTGTTTTTGGAAGTAAATAAGATACTCTTTAAGATTTTGATTTTACAAACAGACAAATTTATTTATTTGCGTTATTTGTTTGCGTCAATATAATTAATAAAAAATATTAATTTTACCAACGCAAACATAGCTTAAGTTTTTCCTACCGCTTACCGATGATTTTTCTTGACTGAATTTATAACGATAGAAAACTAAAAAACTCATGTAATTAGACAAACGTAATTAAGTTATTTTTTATTTAATTTTTTCGTTTAACATAAAAATAATTGTCAAATATTTGGCAAACCTTGACCGGGTAAAGTGTTTGGCCGTTTTCTGTTTTATATATATTTATTTTCAATTGTACTGGAGCGAGTATAGTAAACTTTTGAAAGTTTGGTATTGTATTTCATTTTCATTTCAGGAACAACATTTTATTTTTAACTTATTTTGAAGGTTATACCAATCAATCCAATATACCATTGAAGAAAAAGATAATACTAACAAACCTAAACGAAACATGAGACAGAACAAGGACACAGAAAAATAACAAGATAAAGGTCACAACAAGGAATTGAAGCCAGGATCTCTTGTCTTACCGGGACAGGCGTCTTAAACTAATATTTTAGCAATTTATTAGTATTATGTATCTTCTTCTTCAATGATATATGCATTATATATTTTTGACAGTATTTTTTACAACAGATGTACTACACTGCGTGTAAAAGCCCTCTGGTAGTTTAAATAAAATAAGCGATAGATAAGGAGACAGAACAAGTTTCACGAGGACGTGTCATTTGGTGACAAATATAGCAATGAGTGACCCGAACGGTTAAAACAGTTAAAAACTACCATATAGCGTCACGCCAATTTCGCATTTGACGAATTACAAAAATGTGGTTCGCCCACATTTTTACACGCGGTGAAGGTACACAAAAAGATATATTTAAAAACATAGTAATGTTTACCCACCAGGTTATTCTGATGGGTTTTATCATTTTGGGATGTATTTTTAACGAAATAAATATTTATGGAATACTTCGCATGATTAGGTACATTCCAAGATTCTATTTTCTTTTTTCCTTCCAGGAAAAACAATGTTTATTATGAAGTAATTCCTTAAAATTCCTCTGTTTTTCCGATATGAATTTCATTATTAATAGGCCTTTTGTACAATCTGCGTACCTACATAGAAATGCAAAAAATGTGTTTCTTAAAATTCATAGTTAAATTATTATTCAAAACGAGTAAGCTAGAATTGAGATTCCTGTGAATTAATAAGAATAGTTCTATTAATAATATATGATGACTGTTTGTGAAGCTCGGTATAAGGCATAAAGCATAAGTGCACGTAACGAGGGTATTGGTATGCTTATCAGGTCATGTTTTTGTGTGAGCCGATTGGTTGGCTTCTAAACAACATACACTATATATTATACACATGCATGGGATACGATACGCACATAACAACTCTCAGCAAGAAACCATGAATACTAAATAGGCTCTGGGCATTGTTTTACGAGTATTACAGCACGGCAGCGGAGGCCTGGACGGAGGCTGACTTGCCATCCCCTATCCCCCATCCCCCTTCCTCCAACTGTTTAACTGTCGCGAGAGACAGACTACTTCACTCCATAGATTTTATCGTAGTTAAAAACCAACCTTTCATATTTATTAAACTACTAGTAGTTCTGTGAACAGTAGAGTCCAATAAAAAAATAATGTTATGCAATCATTAAAACGGCTACCATCGTGAACCGGAACTGGTAAGTAACAAACAAATTTAAAGCCGGGTGAAATGCCAAATGGTCGAGTGAAAACAGGACTGGGCTAAACTCAATTAATATGCAATACTCATTTAATGTTTCAGAAACGTAACCATTTGATTGTTTCGTATTTAGTTCTAACGCTCGGTGTAGTTCCCATCTCTAGTGTACTGCATGAGATCAACATAATGTACGTAGAACATGCCACTGAATAATAACATTAATAATTACGACGGTTTTGAAACACACACGGAACTTTTCACACGAGGTGAATTTATTCAATAACAACAGAAATGTACTTAACCAATGTACGTACACAATACACATACTCTTATTATACATATTATAACGAAGTCCCACAGAGTTCCTGCAGTGAAAACAGAAAAGTACAGGAAACAATGACACGTAAATGAATTGTACGGAAATCTTATTGTGAGGGGATCCATGAAGCAGGAAGACCCTAAAACCTTCATTTTACGCTGTTAACGAATTAAATATACAAGTTTTTTCTTTAGTTCGCCGCGTACGTGACCAAGACTTCTTTAACCATCCTTCTGCTGGGATAACATAATAGTTCAGTGGTTGTTTTCTGTCTTTAACCACAGCCCAGAACCGGATGGGTTAATGTCCCTATGCGTGTCGTCGAAAAATGACAAAGACTTCTGACAAATTATAGACAATCGTGACACGCAATATCGTCATAATTCAGATATAAATAAAAACAATAGGAAATTAAAAAGAACGGAAAGTACGGAAAATGAGATGCTTCAAGCGTCGAGTACTTTACAGTACGGGAGTTGCTTATTAACTTATTATATTGTGTTCTCAGAGCATACGAGAAAAAGTTGCACGTCATAATGAAATTAAGGAAAGGTATGAATTGGTAATCAAGACCAAGTGAAGAATTATACACTTCTAAGTCACTAGAACCGTTCATCTCATCGCTCAAATTATAACTGAAGCCTTTTTTTATTACTTCGTGGTCGCAATCACCTTTTGCAAGAAATCGAAGAATCAATAAATGATAAAAATGTTGAAATTTAAATTAAATAAATAAGTTTGTACCACTATTTAATCAAAAGAATCGTCATGTTTGAACACCGTCAGGATAAATGTATAATGGAAATGAACAAATATTAGAATTAGTCAATATATTTTTTTTAAATATACAAATAAACTAAAATTATTGTAAAATAAGTAATCATTGCATTTATGTACATATAGAAATCATTTATAAATGAACACAACAGAATCAGTAGTAGCTAAGATGTCTAAATAACAAGAAATTAAATTATTATCAATAAAGTTGGTTGTTTACAGGTGAAAAAATATAATAAGCAATAATTGTGGGTTTAAATACTAGTACATATTGAATTATTTGGCGGGTTGGGAATAAGCCGACGTAGCTTAGTGGTTCAGAGCACCTGACCAGCAATCAGAAGGTGCGGGTTCAATTCCCGTCGGCGGCATCAATTTTTACTCAGGAGATATTTTCAATTTGTATAGATATTTCAGGCGAGTAATAATTGCTTATAATAATTTGTTAGGAATCCATAAAAACTTAAACACTGTATAATCACTCTGTATCACAGCGAAACCGTTCAGCTTAAACGCCCTCTTATAAAGATTCGCGCATTATATCCCAACTTCGAGGTTTAAAAACAAAAAAAAACAACCGAACATGTTACTGCAATTCACAAAAAGTAACCACAAAACGTGCAAACAATTCTATCCAGCAATGTGTCCAGATGCTGAAAGCGTATGTAATAATACCATAAGATTATTGACTTAAGCACCAGAATGCTGCATTAGCTTCATTGAACGCTGGAGAAAGTAATAA
This sequence comes from Hesperophylax magnus, assembly GCA_026573805.1. Classification (NCBI taxonomy): domain Eukaryota; kingdom Metazoa; phylum Arthropoda; class Insecta; order Trichoptera; family Limnephilidae; genus Hesperophylax; species Hesperophylax magnus. Next base: position 945,610 of record JAIUSX010000229.1, on the reverse strand, counting down.
AAACTTGCTTAGAAAGGGGGTTCTTCTATTGAAAAGCGGATTGAACAAAATTGTATACTAATCAACACCCGATGGACATAAACAACATCCCCTAACATACCACTATTTAATTGACTGAGTATAGCGAAGTCCTATATTAACTGGACCGTTTTGCATTTCGTTTGTCTATAAATTTGTTTGTACGTTCCATTTCCGGTTCCAGGTGGTGGCCGTTTTAATGGTTCGGTAAAAATGTGAAACCGTTATTTGCTATTTGGAATTTCTAATTCGCATTTTTTTTCAACATTGTGGAAAAATTGTATAATTCCTTATTTGAAAATAGAAATAGGTAGGTATTTAAGTACCTTATTGAAAAACCTCATGTTTTAAGGGGGAAATTTTGGTTTTAATTAATTAAATAAGATAAAAATTGAAACACATTTTTTTCAACGCGACGTTGGGAAGCCCCATCTTGTTTTTCTTCACATACCTAACCCAAAAATCCATTTGAATTACCTATTCCCGAGTGTTATCTTCCTTTAACCCATCTTGGTACTTTTACAAGTCAGAATTAAGGAGGAGTCATAGACGATCCTCTTTTTTTTGGTAGGGAGAGGATTTTTCTTCATCCTCGAAGAGACTGCTGTAATTATTAACACCTACCAACACATCCCAGTCTCATCAGAAATGGGGTTCTTAAAAATTCCAGGACGAACTAGCTCCATCTAAATAAGTTATTAATATTATACTCGAATATAATTATTTGGATGTGCCTACATAAAATTACTATGCAAGTTTGAAATTGAAATAGGTTTCAGTTAACATATTTTATGTAATTCTAAGAAAATCTAAATAAATGTATTTAAAAGATATTGAGTGAAGATTTGAAAGTCGCAAAAAGATTTACTCGAGTTGGATGGAGCGAGAATTGAAGGACACCAGTCTGCATATTTTAAATAGAAACTTAATATCTACTGTTAACAAACGACAATCCAACATATAATGTGTAGAGAAAAGGCCAATAATATGATAACTTAGAATATAGATAATCTTATTAACACCGATAATCATAACTTAAGTGCATCATTCGACCTGATGCAACGCTTCTGAGTGGAAGCAACCAGGAGAACAAAGGCGAGGCGGGCAAGAAGGAAACCGGCTAGAAATAACCCACAATCAAAGGCAAGAAGACTTAATGTGTTTTTTTATACACACCCTCGCCATGGTAATGGGAGGCCACGTGATGAGCAGGATATGCCGTAAGCACCCAACACACACACACTCACAGGGACAATCCACCGCAGGGCCAGACCACCAAACAGACTGGTTTTTTATCGTATAACACCACGGAGTTTTATGCAAATCTTTACATGGATGCATACATTACAATCGAGTGGGTTCTTTCGTTCTTTGTCAATGTTTGCTCAGATGGTAATGTCTGAAAAACATATTCAATGACCCTTTGAATTACAAGTATCTTTTGTTCGTTTCTTAGCTACTAGCTAATTAAAATCTGCATAATTCTTTGTGAAGGTTAATTATACCATAATTACGCCAAAAAATATTAAAATGCTAATTATTATGAGGAAAACAAACGCATATTAATAACACCTCTTTTTGAACCTAGTACTTATCAAAAAAATTATAAGCGAAGTTTCACAGTAAATGAAAAACACCATGACAATAATCAAATATTGAAAAGCGTTTAGTTTATTGTAAAAAAATTTGCAATGGATAAACCGGGCGACTACTTTAAACCACTATGTATAAATATACCCACCGTGGTTGACAAATACGTATTGAATTTATTTTGCTGTGTTTCAATTCGCGAGTTCAAATCCTGAATGTGGCAATTTACACTTGTTTTTTTTCCAAGACAAATATTTAACCTTTTTTTAAATATAAACTTGTCATGAATGATACATATTGATAACCCATTAATAACTCAGTGTATATGTCATATAGACAGAGATTATGTTATCAAAGCAAATATTTTATTTGAAAATTATTTTATCATAGTAAAACAAGCAAACTGCGTTCGTAGGCATATTATTATATTTATATTTTATGTTTAGTCATGAACTCGAGTCCTTGTTTTAGGGTGCAGTCAAGCAGAAAGCCAAAGGGGTCGATTCTACCTGACTCTAGTAATCATTTTAGACGAATGTACCAGGTAAGAAACTAGCCATGGCCGGGGCAGTCCCAGTTCTATGAGCACTAGATTACGTTATTAAAATCGTAGGGTTATTTATTACATTATTATCCAAATACGTAAGCAAGGTAATTACTTATTTAGTTCTAGGTATTCTTAGTTTCTAGCAAAACAAAAACAGAAATCTACCAGTATTTAAATTTTGCACGTAAATTGGTTGTGGTAAAACCCACTAGTTTTGAGCTTACTTTTAACGAGGTAGATATGACAAGGCAACAGTTGTGTTGCAAACTATATGATATATGTTTATAATTAAATTCATATGTTACTTTGTTGTAATATTAATTTCTTATAATTAAATTATAACATGTAAATGAAATCCTCAGCACGGGAGATCCCAGTGAGGATATCATTATCTCTATATGTTACTAAGAAAAGAAGACAATAAATCATTATTATTATATTATTATTATTATAAAACTAGGTTGGCTTTACCCCAAAATAAAGTGGGGCACAATGTAGTTTTTTTAAACTTATTTTGATACCAGGTACAGATTTCGTATGCTATCAACATACTCTGAAGGGGTACCATCAGTACCTAAAACAGGGCAGGGAAGTGGTGGGCCTCCTCCAGAATACCAGGCTCTACCCTCCGTTTTTCCTGAATTTTAATTTTGATTTTTTTATTATGTCGCTGAAAAATTAAAACAAAATTTCTGGTTCTATTTTTACAGGATATTTCAATGTTTCATAGTTCACGACGGAAATGATATTGCAAACGGAAATTAGTTGCGTAATCAATAATCCAATCCCAAGAGAAAAAAAAACTTGGAAAGTTTCAAAAGGTTCGCGAGTTTCTAAGGAGAATGATCACATTTTTTTCTTTTACTACAAGCTTGTATGTACACGGTGTCCGGAAACTCGTAGTACAAACGATAAACTGGTTAAACTACATAACATATAGAGTGGATTTGTTGGAATAATTTTTTTTAGATTTGAAATTACGTTTTCGAGTAAATCGAGGGTAAATTTGTCGAATTCCGCTGCATGCAAAGGCTTTTAAAAAGAAAACAACACTTGATTTCAACTCAAATATCTAATGAACACAACTATTAAGTCGTGGGTTTAAGTAAACGTGCACAAAATAGGTTTTTAGGGTGATAGTTTGGATTATTTTAATACTTCGTGGGTATTTCCTATCTTTCAAATACAACTTAAAAAAAAAATTAACTTTAATGTTAATCTTTTACCATCTCCAACGACATAAATAATTATTTCTCGTAGTATTTAAATTAAAACCATATGCTATTTATAAATTAAGGTGATGCGGAATTCGACAAGTTAATCAAATAGAGTTTTAAGTTTCCGGATACCGTGTATAACGTATGCTACTATGGGAACTTATTTTAATTTAATTAACTTCCAGGTTTTCAGAACACTTCGAGGAATAACTCCAAGCTAAAACACCCTTGAGGAAATATTCATAAAAAATGGTTCCATAGAAATTAAGCTGGAATTATTAAGACAGGTGTAAATAGTTTTGAAACAGGACATGTATGACACGTACGAGGTATTTTATGTGGAAACCACAGCATTAAAATGGAGACATTTCTTTTGACACCTGTGGAGAGATTTTGGTTGGAAGGCGTCATTAAAATTGTTTTTTGGGTGAGCACACAGCACGGAGTTACTCCAACACGTATTCTTTTGTCACGAAAAAAGTCCCATATAATTTGAAAGATTTCGTACGTGCTCCAAAGCTGACGGGATGCAGGTAATGATTATTGTGTTAACAGGTGAAATGACATGCCCAAAGCTCCTCATAAATTATTATTTCTACGAATTTGTTGACGATTGCTTTGAGCACAATAATTTAACTGTCACACGAGCTGTTTCGTTTCGTCGAATCGGTGGAATCTTAATTAGGTACGTCAAAGCTTCCGCACAAAGGATTTGTTACATTTCAAAGTAAAAATATGATAAAACACAGCGCAAAGTTGAAATTGTGTATAATCAGAATTGCCATACATCATGATTGGCTATAATTAAATAGAAAGCCTCGAGTTGAATGAATGGCATATGGGATAGCAATTTCAATGGTGAAAGTTACTACATCCATATATGCAAGTATGTACGCGCGAGGTAACTTGTAACTTCAAAGAATTTAAAACCTTTTAATGGCTAATTGGTTTCATTTCTAACGACTGCAAAGAATGAAACAACAAAGAATGGTTAGTGATTTATGATAAGCAGAACACAAGTTTAATTGATAAACAAACATTGACAATGTAGGTAATGAAGAATTTTTTAAATGTGAATAGGCACAAGAGTCCCAACCATCTGGAGCCAGTGAGACTATGGCATCCCCAATCGGGATATGTTGTGAGTCTGAGGGTAATGGGGAGGGGAAGGAGGTGAGGAGGAGTACTGGCTATTCAGATCTAGTCACCAAACACGGTCAAAGCCATTTTAAGCAACGTTTCAATTCAAGGTCTTACACCAGGGCGATACTGAGAGTATCTTCCACTCTGGACCGAGCCGCAAGTATAATATACAGATATTATTTCAAATAAGTAATTTGATCCGAAAAATAATATTGTTTCCGAATAAGTATGTATTTTTGTACCTATTTGAAGGCCTCCCCGAACGGAGTATAATGGGAAGTAAGATGGGAAGAAAGTGGAAGAGGAAGATACCTACCTGGCTTTATTCAGATCTGTATCTTACTACTGAATTACATTCATTATTTTATAGCCCGAAAGGTACTAAAAATATATATTTAAAGGAAACGTTTCATCTAATTTGTTAGCGGAATATCATTATTTAAACTAACGACAAAATTAATCTTGCTCCTTTATTATACCGTTTACAGTTACCGCCCTGTTTTGCCTAAATATTCCGTGAATCCTCGAATTAATCCTAAAAATCCTAAAATTAATCCACTAAATAAATGTACCGTAATCTAAGGGAAATAAAGCAGGTTTTTTCGCTGAAATGATGGTTCTAATCACGGTTGTCTGTAGTTGGAGTTTTACCTCACAGTTCGACTATTTACTACCTGCGAACTGTGAACTGAAATTGCAGCCAACAATGTTTCGCGTTCAACTACTCGACAGGGCAGAAGTAAATTAATGAAACATCGTGTTGTATTGAAAACTCAACGTCGAATAAAATAGAAACATCGAAATTAAAATTGGGCAAAATCGAAACATATTGATCGAATTATTCTAACTATAAAACTTATGTAGGTACATATCAATTTTATAATGCATTTGCTGATAGAAGTGCGAAAAATAAAATGAGTTTTTACACCGGTATCCTGTTTGCACATACACACATTTGACATAATAATAATTGGATGACTTATACAAGTGCCTGAAAGTATCATGCAATGTTGAACATAAATGCAAAGGCCAGAAATATTATAACGGTCAGAATTGAATTCGATTGCCCCCTTTCCCTTGGCTTCTGAAAAAATATTTCTGCCTTAACCGCTAGAAGCTGCGAGGGCGTATGGACAACGCTATTGAGGTTGGGTGATTGAGAAAAATTCACCACACGCACTAGCAGACAACAAAAGGTCCACAACACACTTTACAGATATGCAAAACTCATTGAGGCAGTTGCGAAAAATTGTGAACTCTTCATAAAATTATTTCGCGTCTCCAAATGAGACGATTGTGAATAATAGTAATTTTGATATTTATTTATCACAGTGGCATCACCTAATTCGGGAAATGCTTTTGAAATATCACACAGTGAAGGGTTATTTTTTGTGATTTCTATTTGATTTCTATTTGAAGTTAATATTTTTAATGTTTTATATTACTATAAATTTTTAGGATAAGGGGTAAAGTTCGATGTAATCTCAGTATAACTGACCACAACGCAACAACTGCTTTGTTACATTGAAATCAGGTTGTCTTTCCCACAAGTGTTAAATTCGCCGAGTAACTATTGGTGAAAGTGATGAATTGGACACGCTCCCTTGGTGAAAGAGGCGAATCCGTCTTTAAGCAGAAATAGTGCAGCCCTTTCGCGGCTAATCGCGGAGTGTAAATTATACAATTCGCGGGCGCAGCCTCCGAGGGATATGGACGCCACGGGTGAGTCTTCCGTAACGAGCTTTATTCAGAGCTTCGCGTGCTATCTGCGTTCTTTAGTTAGCCTTTCGGGAGGTTTTTACCGGGGAAGAATGGTCTATTAGTTTATCTCGTGCTTTATTCGCCCGCTCTCGCAGTGGCTATCATAAAGATGTTTCCGTTTTAAGTTTGTGTTAAATAAAAGCATCCAGTTTTTACAGCCCAGACAGAAATGTATACTGCGCGGCAGCTGGGCGGATTTCTGCAGATTACGTCGCTCTAAACCGGGATTTATCTTATTTTTGCGTGGAGAGTATCAAAAACGTTCCAGCGACAGAATCTTAACAATATTCCAGGGGATTTGACTCGGCTTGAAGTAAAAATATCTGATATCTCTCATGTTTATTTATTTATTTTGTATGCTGCACACGAGTTATCTTATACAGTACTCGTAAGTAAAAATAGAGGGCTTATTTTTAGGTGACAATTTCAGACAGTGTAAAAAAAATGTTTAAAAAGAGTGTTTATTCCAATTCGTTAACGTAAGAAAAAACAAAAATATAAATGTTTAAGGAAAGTAAATGAAAATAATTTGAAAACAAGGTAACGGTACACCATATGGCAGAGAATGTGTACATGATTTAAAGGTTCCATGATAACTCAACACAGTGACAATTCAACACACTTTTAAATAGTGATATAAAGTCATTAGAAACGATAATTTTTTTTTAGCCTAACCTAAACTAACCTACTTAACCCAGTTAATAAAGTTTTTATTTCATCACTTTCCATGACTTGATATAACTTTTTAAAGATGTGATGAATTATCATTGTGATGATTTATCCGGTCACCGATTTAAAACAGTGGGTATGATTTAAAGGATTTTGTCACCATCTGAATGAAGAGAGAGAGAGAGAGTCATGTTGATAATACTTAAGATCATGATGTTTTTATACATTTGAATGCATCTTGCTCTTGCCCCTTGCCCTATACCACTGAATATCTCCACACCAATCTAGCTTCGCCTCGGGGTTTCCAGTTGGTACCGAACCATTGTTAAGGGTTCGATGTAATGATTAATAATAATTGGTATCGGTCAGGGGTACGAGGAAACGACTCCACGTTCAGAAACAATCTCTTCCAATCATCACTGGCTGAATTATTATACCAGCCCATTTGTTAAAAAGTAGTACAAAAGCAAGCAAGATTCGTGGCTGCCGACTAAATTACAGCACGAACACAACAAAACAACTGCAACAGAAAAGATTCATAACACAACAACTGACCATTTACTTTTTGGTTCCAAAGCAAAAGGAAAACACCAAAAATATTGATTTAAAATCGTACGCACGGATACAGTATAAACTTTCGATTTGATATCAACTTTCAACAGTAAAAATACATCACCACAAAAGATCGGGTTTAATTTGGAAGATAGTCCAGGAAGGATAATCGAACAATTATTTTTTCAAAAGGTGTTTAAATTACCGATGGGTAAAGAATAAAAGGATAGGCGTTGAAAAAAAAAAGCTACGGACTATTTTCGAATTTGAACATTAAAAAAGTTAACAGGTTGGTGTAGGTGAGGACAAAAAGAATGTATATCAAAATGAAGTAATAACAAAAAACGTAGTTAGTTGTATTTTCCGTAATGGAATTATAAGTGGTCGTTTGCCAAATACCGTAAGTCTACATGCGGACTATTAAATATGACAATGGAGTCATCGCAATGAAATTGACAGTAGAGTCATATAATTTTTTTAGGTAATCATTTAAAGACGGACCGCTCAAAAACCTTGAATTATTTTATTAGCTTTACAGCTAGGCGGAATGAATGCGGCCTTTTTGCGAAATCATTTTATTCTGATTTGACATTTCGTTTACAGCGTTTATGCAATTAAGTATAATAGATTTTTTAAAAGATAATGTCAGATAAATAAATAATGTCAACTAAGAACACAAATAAAGCTTTAAAAATTAATTGCACGTTCTCGGTAAGATTACATTTAGTTAGGTTCCGTAAAGAAATAAGTATTTTATTGCATTAAAGAGTGTTCTTACGCAAGGAAAAAAGTGTAAAAGTTAGAGGAGAGATTTAGGATGAGTTGTTTCACAGAATTTGAACAATTCATCAAATTTCAAAGTTAATATTCAAGTTCTGTAATTATCGTAGTACTGTGAAATGTACGGCCCCAGACGAAATAATAACAGAACTATCACAAAACTTCAATTTTAACTTTAAAATTTGATGAATTGTTCAAATTCTGTGAAACAACCCGTTATTTTTAACTCATCTTTTGGATGTAAGCAATCATTAAATGTCGGAATCTTTTTAAGTTTTCTGTTCCTTAAAATAAATGCAATTTTACACACCCTGGTATAGTAATAAAAAGGTGTGTATTAAATTAATATTGGCCATACAACTATCGATTTCTCGACTGTTAAATCACAAGAATCATATCCACAGAAAATTTCATATATGATACAGAGGGGACTGAAGGGTTAAGATTTGTAACAAGAACAAAGAATTTTTAATATTTCATATGTAACACAGCGGCGTACGTAGGGTTAAGATTTTTAACATGAACAAATATGTGATAAGAAAATACTATGAATACAAAAATTTGGAGCTTTCATTAAAAAGTTGTAGATTTTCTAAAAGCTTTGGTGGTAGTGCGTATTAAAGATGTATCTGTGGCATCAGTAATTCTTAATAATATTAGAATAGGGCGAAACGAGAACATTCGTGGTAACTAACTAAGATTTCAACACGTGATGTTCAAGTGCTTTGTGTGCATGTTTCGTTATTCAATTATTTGCCCTGTTTAGGAATATATTTCCATAAAAAGGATGGAGATCTACGATTTCACTTTATCACTGAAAAGCCGGATGTGGACCGAATTGTTAATAATATATTGTAAGTCTGACAGCGTTGCTCTTATTTTAAGCCTCCATTTTAGGTTAGGTTCGGTTTTAAGTAAGCCCCCGATTAAGGTTAGGTTAAGAGGGGCATGCTCGATGAGATCCTTGGCAAGCCAATACAGCCACGCGAAACATTCCTTTTTTTAATTTCGATTGTATATTGCGAGTGTATAACTGCATAAAATTGAAGTAGGTTCATACCATTGACGAACAGTTGGATGCAATAAATTGATAATAGTTTGACTTGTCTTGTATAATATATTTGTACTGCGCCCTCGAAGTGATTTTAAACAAAAAACGGCGCAATACAAATTATCCCAACATTATTAGTATAATTATTACCAATTGTAATCATTCGTTATACCTACATAGGCTGTACTGTAACACGTTTTCTTGTCTATGGGTAACAATGCAAGTTCCTACGTGTATAAGCACTCTGATATAAAAAAAAATATATCAAAACTACAGTTCTACCGCAGAGAACTCTGTCGTAACCTATATTTCCAAAGACTCGTTTATGAGAAAGAGAGAGGGGCTACAATGGATCTATCAGCGGTATTCGTTTATTATCAAAATGCCGGGTGAGCCACCTTTAATGCCGCCATTTATAATGCCACGTGAAACGCGGTTCGATTAAAGATATAACTCAAATGCCAGCACGGATTATTACTACTTTAATAGTTCATCCGCTGAAAGCTTCCCCGAATAAAACTTTATCATCCGGGAGGTTTTGATGGTGTCACGAATAAAGCCTTATGTAAAAATGACATTTATAAAATCAAATACAAATGTCCAGTTGAAACCGGTTTCTTTGCAGGTGGAACTGGACAGTAAACTGTAGAAATAGATTAACGTTCACATCACAAAAAAACGTGAAAACAGAACAAAAATAGTTTCAATACAAACACAATATTTTGAAACCACCTTATTTTAATAATTATTACTCTACCGGTTTCGAAATGTGGTACAGTTGTGTATAAGGCACAAAGTATATACTTTCTTCGATTACAATTTTTTTTTCGTTCTACTTAAAAATAACGTTTAAGGAGGTTTTTGAAGGTCTTATCGATAATAAACATTTTGAAGCAACTCATTAATATTTTAATATTTGAAACTGTTATTTCGTGGTGGAATTCCATTATAAATATATATAAAGAACACAATTTTAAACTTTTTTCCACTTTTTTTTTTTTTTTTTTTTTTTTTTTTTTTTTTTTATATATTCAATAATATTATTATTGGGTTTATAAAAACAGTTTATTTTTAAACAAGTTCTGCTGTGTAATTATTATTACGCGTGACAGCTGTTTCGCCTTCTGAACGCGTGTTCATGACTACCACTGACAGTTAAACAGTTGGAGGAAGGGGGATGGGGGATAGGGGATGGCAAGTCAGCCTCCGTCCAGGCCTCCGCTGCCGTGCTGTAATACTCGTAAAACAATGCCCAGAGCCTATTTAGTATTCATGGTTTCTTGCTGAGAGTTGTTATGTGCGTATCGTATCCCATGCATGTGTATAATATATAGTGTATGTTGTTTAGAAGCCAACCAATCGGCTCACACAAAAACATGACCTGATAAGCATACCAATACCCTCGTTACGTGCACTTATGCTTTATGCCTTATACCGAGCTTCACAAACAGTCATCATATATTATTAATAGAACTATTCTTATTAATTCACAGGAATCTCAATTCTAGCTTACTCGTTTTGAATAATAATTTAACTATGGATTTTAAGAAACACATTTTTTGCATTTCTATGTAGGTACGCAGATTGTACAAAAGGCCTATTAATAATGAAATTCATATCGGAAAAACAGAGGAATTTTAAGGAATTACTTCATAATAAACATTGTTTTTCCTGGAAGGAAAAAAGAAAATAGAATCTTGGAATGTACCTAATCATGCGAAGTATTCCATAAATATTTATTTCGTTAAAAATACATCCCAAAATGATAAAACCCATCAGAATAACCTGGTGGGTAAACATTACTATGTTTTTAAATATATCTTTTTGTGTACCTTCACCGCGTGTAAAAATGTGGGCGAACCACATTTTTGTAATTCGTCAAATGCGAAATTGGCGTGACGCTATATGGTAGTTTTTAACTGTTTTAACCGTTCGGGTCACTCATTGCTATATTTGTCACCAAATGACACGTCCTCGTGAAACTTGTTCTGTCTCCTTATCTATCGCTTATTTTATTTAAACTACCAGAGGGCTTTTACACGCAGTGTAGTACATCTGTTGTAAAAAATACTGTCAAAAATATATAATGCATATATCATTGAAGAAGAAGAAACATATTTATTGTTATTAAGTTTAATTTGTAGAACTCCATTTTATTTTTATTTTTTTATATATACAATAATATTATTATTGGGTTTATAAAAACAGTTTATTTTTAAACAAGTTCTGCTGTGTAATTATTATTACGCGTGACAGCTGTTTCGCCTTCTGAAGGCGAAACAGCTGTCACGCGTAATAATAATTACACAGAAGAACTTGTTTAAAAATAAACTGTTTTTATAAACCCAATAATAATATTATTGAATATATAAAAAATAAAAAAATAAAATTGAGTTCTACAAATTAAACTTAATAACAATAAATTTTTTCCACTTGTTTTTATTTGACCGTGACCGGTTTCAGCCTGTTAGGGCCATCTTCAGACTGGTGCAATTATTGTCTTAAACTAGGGTTTATATACATAGGCAAATTACATTGAGGGGAGAAAGGTACTAATAGAAAATCACTATGTTAACCCCTCCCCTCAATGTAATTTGCCTATGTATATAAACCCTAGTTTAAGACAAAAATTGTACCAGTCTGAAGATGGCCCTAACAGGCTGAAACCGGTCACGGTCAAATAAAAACAAGTGGAAAAAAGTTTAAAATTGTGTTATTTATATATATGTAAGCAACTCATTCTCTTACCTTCAATACCTAGATTAATAACCCAGCAATACAGACAAGAGAAAGTTATAAATAAATAAAATTAAATACAAACAAAAACTCGCCTCGCTGTTGATTACATTTTTAAGCTTGCTGGAGGCGTTTTTTGTGGATTTAGGAATAATATACATATTTTTATAAAGTAATAGTGATGTAAGCGAGTATTTCGAACAGCTATATTTCGAGCAGCACATCTTTTCATTCAGATATAATAATCGCATCACTAGTTTCCAACTATGTATTCCATTTTGTTAAATATAACCTACACGGGGTTCCACAAAATTTAAAGCTGACCGTAGAGACCGGGTTCTGTATGCATTCGTGCACAATTTGCAGCAAACCAGAATTGCCAAAATGCCAGCATGCGCTCCGTTGCTTATTTAATATAAAACTGCAAAACCTTGGCCGAATTGTGCCCATAGTTTGTTGTGTGAAGTCATGCTCTTGGAATTTTTTTTTTTTTTTTTATATATTAACTCCACACAGGAGGCCCTGAAGAAAATAATTTCCCTCAGGGCCTATGTCATCTTTGGGGATGCTGTGTGGAGGGTCTTTTTGTGGAGAGGAAGGAGTGAACATGGGTCTTGAAGAGTCCCATGTTGTAGGAGGGAGGAAACACAGAGGCCGGCAGTTCGTTCCACAGCCGAGCTGTTGAACTTAAGAACGAATCGTAGAAGCGACCCGTTCTCATGTGACAAATGTCAACCGTGTACAAATGTTGGGCGCGCGTTTGGCGTGTATCCCGACTACGCACCGGTGCCGAAGGGATCAATGACGCTAGTTCCTCAGAGCATCTTCCATTGTAATACCGATAGAACAAGGACAGCATACCTACCTGACGCCTGTGCTCTAAAGATTGCAGTCCGCTTGTTAAGATTGGGGAATCTATCAAACGGACCGCCCGTTTTTGCACAGAGTCAAGGGTTTTTTTCAGGTATTTAGGGGCTCCGGACCAGAGATGGCTGCCAAATTCGACAGTAGGGCGCACTTGCGATTTGTACAGGGTCAGCAGTTGTGTACTATTAAAGTATCTGCGGGCCCTGTACAGTACGCCCAGCTTCTGAGAGGCCAGCTTTACTCTGGCTTCGATGGAGCCCCCATACCTGAGCTGGTCACTTATAGTTACACCAAGCATATCAATGGAAGGCCTGTTCGGAAGATTGCTTCCGTTGAAGGAGACTAGGTTATCATTTAGATCCCTTTTAGACGTAATCAGACAGGATTGGGTCTTTAAAACATTAAATTCGACGAGATTATTTTTACCCCAGGAGGAAATACTCTCGAGATAACCGTCCATTCTCTGCTTCAAAGCCCTCCGAGCCGTTGGAGTTTGTGTGCCCTTTGGGGGCTTGTCAAACAAAAAGCTATCATGAACTGTACTGTCATCCGCGTAACAATGAATCGGGGCACATGTCAAAAGGTCATTGATGTGCAACAAAAACAAAGTCGGAGACAGAACCGATCCCTGTGGGACGCCAGCATTTATAGAGTGTGAGGATGAGGTGAAACCGTCAGCAACAGCCTGAATCGACCTATCCCTTAAAAAATCAGCAATCCACGTACACAGGGATGCGGGAAGTCCGTAAGAAGGCAATTTGTTGACAAGTCCTCGGTGCCAGACCCGGTCAAAGGCCTTGGATATGTCTAGTGCGACCGTTTGGGTCTCACCGTGACGTTCCAGGCACCGCCCCCAAACATGCGACACATACGCGAGAAGATCACCGCATGAGCGGTTCCGCCGGAATCCGTATTGACGGTCGTTGATAATTTTGTTCTTCTCGAGGTATGTGAGCAGTTTGTCGTTGATCACACGTTCCATCACTTTGGACAGAACTGATGTGATCGCTATGGGGCGGTAGTTGGCCGGGTTGGAGCGGTCACCTTTCTTGGGAATAGGGTGAATGACCGCTTTTTTCCAACCAGAGGGCACAGTGCCACACTTCAGGGACATTTTGAAGAGCTTTGTCAAAACTGGAACTATTTCCGCAGCACACCTCTGCAATACCAGGGCAGGTATTCCATCAGGTCCACTAGCTTTGTTAACATCGAGCCCCCGTATAACGTGGAGTACATCCCGATGCCGGATCCTCAGCTTTTTCATATAGAAGCCGCAGTGAGGAACCGACGGCGGAACAGCACCTCCGTCATCGAGGGTCGAGTTTTCCGCAAACATTTTCCCTAATAAGTTAGCCTTTTCGGTGGCGGTGTTTGCTAGTGAGCCGTCAGGTCTGGTAAGAGGTGGCAAACTGGGTTTGCAAAAATTCCGACCTATTGAGCCTGCAAGGGACCAGAATGCTCTGCTGCCATGCGGGCAGGCAGCCAGCTTTTTGCTGATCTGCAGGTCGTGTTCGAATTTTGACCTATTAATGATTCTCTTGCATTCCTTTGCCGATTTGTTGTATGCTGATCTGCTTTCGGGCGTTCGAGATGTGTTGTAGGCTCGGTAAGCCGCGTTTTTTCGTCGAACTGCTTCGGAGCATTGTCGACTGAACCACGGCTTTGAGCCCACACCAGTTTCTTTAGTAGTCGATTGTATGAAGCCATCCATCGCCGATTTGATGACTTCACCAATCTCCTGGGCACATCTTGAAGGGTCCGAAGTCCGAAAACAAACAGCTGACCACGGAAAAGCGTTGAAATGGGCCCACATACCGAACCAATCTGCTGACCTATAGTGCCACACTTTTCTCCTCAGCCTCTCATGTTGCGACGTTTCAATTAGGAATTTAATTCACGCTGAATACTAACAAAATTATGTAATACTAGATAAATTCTAACATATATTCTGTAAATTCAGAAAGTCTTAAGTAAAATTTGCTCTCCTGTCCTAAAATAGAACGCTAAAAAATATAAACATTTAAAACAAATACCAACTCTTCTATTGCCACTAATCTTCTAACAAAAATGTTTCTATCTAACAATATCAATAAAAATGAAAGGAATTTTTTTTTAATTGCAATACTTAAAAAAACTGAATTTTCTCCAAATTTAAATAATGTAACTGTGTTCTGAAGTAACCTGTCAGGTACAAACGTACTTTTCTATATATTATCCGCTTGTACCTACACAATAGTTGCACTAAATAATATTAACATATTTACGCTCTATGGTCAAACGCAAAGCACAAAAAATAATTTCGTGTTATTGATTGATGTGTTGGTTATTGGATATATTAATTTAAATTTGAACAGAGCCCTTGAGGTGAATTTTAACAAAACAGATTATTCGAAAATTATTATTATCAAATGCTTTACCGTATCTACCCGTACAACGTGTAAAGTATCAATTAAGTTCACTGAATGCATATATCATATCACTTTATACGTTGGCTACATTAAACATTCGGCTTAATTGCTTCACAGCAGTGAAGTTTCTGTATACTTTATACTGGAATTGGTTTAAAATGAACAGTCATAGAAAAAGAAAGTTGGGACGATACATGGTAATGAGTACTAATAGGTGAAATCAAGATACATATAACTTTTAGAAATAAATTTGTAGCTATTTGAGTAAATTTGTATTTGAAATAATGGTCACTTTAAATATGGCCGTCGTGGAGCAAACAGGCACCACATACGTGATGATCATGTTAACTACACAATGCTTTGTTATTATCAATCAAATTAATTCAACAAAAGCCTTATTAATTCAATAAAGCTACCTTGACAATAATAAGTACAAGTAAAATATGTAGGTATATAAAATGTTTATATATTTTTGTGTTTTTTTTTACTAAGTCCCTTTTTGACGTACTGAGGTAACAGTACACGCAATTGATTTCTAAGTAGACCGGTCTTTATCGAAAATATTAATAAATCAGTTCAATCATATAAATAAGTCGGTCTGAATGTAGTTCGATAATGGCCGCCGAAACGAAACAGCTGTCAAACAATAAATAAAAAAACTAAAATACTTGCAGGGCTTTATATAAAACAAGCATTGTGTAATTAAAAATAATATTATATTCAATATATTAGTGAGCTTGAAATAAGTTGAAATAGAAAAAATTGAACATAATAAGGTCATAAAATATGTATAGGTTTATTATAATTTATCTTCTTCACTTCAACGAACGGTTTCTAAACCCGATCTTATGTTTCCTATCCTGTACTTTTATTCTCTCCGAGAACCGTCAAAAATAGTTCTGTCTCCATTTTGAACAAACGCAACGTATTTTTGAAAGGGAGCGTTTATTTTTTCAGAGTTTTTTTACGTGAATTTAACTTAGTTGTGGAATAAAAATTGATTCGCGATCCAAATAATTGCCTAATCGAGGCTTAAATTTCCAATATAAAAGAAACGATAGAGATCTACGATGTCAGACGAATGTAAGCGAGACAGAGCACTGGGCTTATGGGCTAAACGGAACATTTGTTTCCATTCAAATTTGTATGGAAGACACTTTCTTCGTTATCATGTATTTTCATTTCTTATCGCATCGCGCAGTGTTTATTTTGCGAAGAACATTTAAGATTCATTTAAGTTTTTCAATACATATTTTGTATTTCCGGCAACCCTAGTAAATAGTAAGAATAAGTAAATAATAGTTGCCGATGACAGGCATACGACGGGATAATGTTATTCATGGTGTACGCTGAAAGACGTTCATTTCCTCCCCATTATCGGTGTGCTGATGTGCATGTGATGGAAATACCAAGTAGCTAATGGCAGACGTCTGAGCTCTGTGAGTCTATGGGGTTTTGTATGGCATTCCCCATCTCGTTTTCCATACTTTGCTCGTTTGCTGTAATGAGTGATAAGGAACGTAATGATAATGATGCTAACAAATGAAAGACACGGATACACATTTGCTGGGGATTAAAGTTATTATTTTTTTATGAGAATATCACACGAGATTTTTACCGCTCTGATCCAGTGGGATTATGGCAACTTCAATTGAGGAATTGTGTGAGGCAAATGGAAACCAGTGAGGGAAGGAGAAAATTGTAATACGATAAACAACTAATTAGGCACTAAACAAAGTAATAAATAACGAAAAAAAACACAGATTGCTTCTGCTGTTGTTTTACGGAATCCAAAGTCTTATGATAGGTACCAACTTAGAAAACAAAAATTAGCCGATATTATGTAATAAAAGTTATCGCAGATAACAGATTGAAGGTGGTTCTCGAAATACAAAGTAACGCTGGGATCATTGTATCTACCAAATTAAAGCCAAAAAATACGTAGTAACGTTGGGATCATTTTATCTACCAAACTAAAGCTAATAAATACATGGTAACGTTGGGACCATGATATCTACCAAACTAAAGCTAAGAAATACGTAGTAAAGTTTGGATAATTTTATCTACCAAACTAAAGCCAAGAAATACATAGTAACGTTGGGACCATGATATCTACCAAACTAAAGCCAAGAAATACATAGTACAGTTTGGATCATTTTATCTACCAAACTAAAGCCAAGAAAATACTAAGTGAAACTCATTACGTATTATTTATGTGTGGCTTCTCGGTTTTATAGCAGAAATCATGATTAATGGTTTATCTTTTACACTCTTTACCCTAAAAAAAATGGTCTCCATCATCCATGCCGGCAATAGTGTAAATGTTTACCCAGAATGCTGGTACATTCCGTAAAAATGAGATGATAAACTCTTAATGTAGATCACATCCATCGTTCAATGTCAAAGTTTCCCCCGTATAAAAGTTGACGAACAAAAAAGCTAAAAATGTGTAAAATGTTGACGTCGGCAAACACCCCACATACTCGCCTAGCTTCAAATAAAAGTTAACTAGAAAGCGGTCATAAAATATAATAATATCGGTAAAGTTATATGGCTGACATTTTGCTTTACGGCGAGGTAAAGCTGCAGAATTATCAACGGGTTTGCGAGAGGGCCATTATGAAAAATCATTCACATAATCACGCGGAAAAGCCGAGACTGAACTTGACGGAAGCAATCATTTATGGATATCAAAATTAAATGTTGATACGGACTTTGTTATTTCGGTAAACTTGTTAGGTAATATTCGCTAATCGTTTTAACTTTCCTAACAACTTGGTAACGCTTATAGTGAATGATACGGTTCATACTCAACGGGCCGAAAAGAATTTTAAAGATTTAATGATAAAATAAAGCGCATTGTGAATTTCCCACGGTAGTTAAAGTTTCGGTCTTAAAATATGTCACAACGAATCAAATTTTATATTCCAAAACCTAAGAATAATTAAAAATCACATCCAAATTCCCACTCATTCCGAAATGTTAAATAAACAATCCTAACATAAAAAAACAGACACACACTTTCATGCAAACAATCCTCGGTGATTGGGTATGTTTGATGAATGATGCAAAACGTCTCAAAATCGAAGGCTTCGCAGTCCGATAGAAACGTAGACATTAATTTTTGGTGATTTATTCCAGCAATAATAAGATCGTGAAAACCGAGCCGCTTTCTTAAACAATAAATAATAATATTAGTGTGAGATATTCCCCTCTACCTTTGCACAGTGAATGTGCAGATTGCCAAGTGACATCTTAAGATAATATTAGTTAGCGAAATTACGTCGTATGAGTACCAATGAATAATCCATTAGTATTAACAGCGGAGTCTATTAGTTATTTAGTGGCGCCGATCTGTTCAACGACAATCACTTCCCCCCTCTTCGCTGAAACACCTGTCACTTGCTTTAATTGATCGATACGTTCAAATTGAAAATATAAAAGAAGCAATTTTATGGTCTGCGGGCTTTTGGATTGTTTGGCCAACAATCAGGCCACCATGTGGTAAATAATGGAAGGTGGTGGAACGGTTGGAAGGAAGAAGGAACCCCTCACTATTATAATACTCGTACCTTTCATGGTCTAGTGCTTTTAGGTAGAGGGCTAACAGCCAAGAAGTTACTTCCCATTGTCTTGTGGGAACAGAGACAATTTGATTTTTCATGTTGAATAAATTAAAACATTTCAAAGAACTAATTACATTTTTTCAGTTGTTATTTTACCATGGATATTATTTTTTTATTTATTTTACTTCGCTGTGATTTTTTGAGAGTTGTTTGTTACTGTAATAAAGAGCTAGGTGTTTTAATTTCTTTCGAAAGGAGTTTATTTAGCTTCCCTGCCAGCAATGGCAGTTTCATTTTTACGCTTTATTGAAGCAAGAACAAGTGGGTCACAGTCGTGTGTGAAGTTTCTAAACCCAAGTCATTTAGGTTTAACAGCAAGCATTATTGAAATCAGACTTTTATTTCTGTGTTTTACGGATTATTGTTGGGTAATATCTGGAATAATATTTTATGGCGAGTACATGGGACGACTTTGCGTAACTATTACGCATGTACAGAGGCAATCACATCACAATACGCCCACAAATGGGACAATGTAGTAATTACAACAATAAGTCGCAGAAAACATTAGAGATGGAAATAGAGTACATTATGTAGCTAAGAAGGTACTTGAAACTAAGTACGTAATGGTAGTTTGGCACTGGAAAATAAAACAATGGGACGATCTGTAGCTAGCTTGATGTCCCTAGTCGGGTAATTGGTTAATTTTAGAGATAACGAGATATGATGAATGTGCGAACAAATCTCGCTTAGAATACATTGTAACTGTTCATTTACGTAATCTAAAAATAACTCACATGCTAAAAATCAGGCTGCACGAGAGGTCGATGGTCTTTAGAAGATAATCACGCATGAGCAGGAGAAGACAATCGCTTCATAGGCTAATTCATTATTAGCGTACAATGTACTACTAATTTAGGTATATTGTGGATAAACGTGTAAACGATACTTCATTTCCAAACATGTTTGTAATGTCGTGTATTTTTTGGTGTTTCGTGAATTTCTTTCAAGATGTGCACAGCGTAGCGTAGATCAACAAATGCCTGAAACGTGTTTTCGCGGAATAAGCTTTTATAACACGCCACCCACCCGACGTAAAGCATTTTTTCTTGATCGAAGTTGCGATCCTTACGGTTCGCTTTTACGCGGCACTTCTGCGGAGTGCGGGAGCATAGAGGGGATGAGGGATGCAGGGAGGTTAGGTTGGGATACGTTCTGGCAAATCTTTTTATTTATCGCCATCGAATATCGTCAGTTTTCCTCTTAGCTGACTGCTGCAAAATCCTTCGAATACGTATGCCTTAATAACGTGCGAAACAAACGGTAAGCGACTTGCGTCACGTATGGGAATGATATTTTTCCGAACCGTGCGAATCGGCGGAACCCCCATTCGTAGTTTTGTACAAACTCCGTTCCTTTAATCCGGCGATTCTGCAGTATTGGGTCTGTTTTTCTCGCGAAATATAAAACTGTGTTGATCGGATGTCAAGGAGGTGTATACCGCCGGATGTCGAATGGCTTAATTAGCGAATAACAAGGAGGGCTCTTTACCCGTGACGCTTCGCTGATCGTCTCGCCGTCCCCGCGGCACAGGACATGGAAGGAGTCATGCGACACTTCAACTAGAAGATGACTTGCAAATTGCCATCATTGAGTCATTTATTTATTTAACGCCCAGAGGGCTTTTACATGGTTGGTAGTATTATTTTAATTTGACAGATATTTTGAAACATAAAAAATAAGATTAAAATTACATTTGATAAAAGCTATGCAACAAGTCATACAAACACAAGAAACAAAAACCGAGAATTACAGCTATTTGTAGGTTTACATGATGTGTTTAGGAGTATTGTTGAAATAAATGTTATAAATGATCCACAAAACTTACCAAGTTGGTATTGAATATGTCAACATCACCCAAGTAATGATTTCCCATGGTGTGAAGTCGTTGTAACGGAGAGTGGGCAATGTAGTTACGCTTATGTGTGATGCTGTAGAATATTGTATTTTGTCGTGTTGTTACTGTGGGTGTATGTATGTTTATAAGTTGCACAGTTCACAACAGTCGAATTTAGAGTTAAGTATTTTGAATAAGAACGTTAAATCGTTTATTTTACGTCTATCTTCTAATGTATGTATTTTTAGAGTATTTAATAAGAAATTGTATTTTAAGTCTTCGACAGGGATATTTAATTTAAAATTAATAAAACGTAGAAATTTTTTTTTGTATTCGCTCAATGTTGTTAATGTAATTTTTGTAAGAATTTTGAGTCATGCAAAAGAATCGTCCGATTGAGACTAATTACGAAAAATTCTTCCTCTGAACTCTGAAGGCAGAAACTACGTATTCCTCTATAGCTATAGAGGAATCGTTAATCACGTACGTAGTAAGTACTAACCTAATCTAATTTGGATTAGGTATTGTTCGCATTAGGTCGGTTTTTTTTAAATTGCAAGAGATTAAATAGTACTAAGAGTAAAATACAAATACTTTAAATTACAAATACACCTGCCGAAAATAAAATTACTTCCTCAAATTGCATGTTATGATGTTATTTCTAATAGAAAAGAAAGCTTTTATCATCAATAAGAGTAAGTACTTATAAACTAGGTAGGCAGTTGATGTAATTATGTAGATATGCGTCTAAAACCTCGGTAACTGGCATCTAACGAGCTGATCAATCAAATCGATACTCAAAAGAACGGGTCTACTACCAATCGACATTTGAATAATTGACGGTTACCGACGGGCAACTGAATCTGTAAAGGTACAAGTACAGTACGACAAGAAAGTTAAGACAAAAATAGAGGGCGCTGCGATCGTTTAAACTGTTTTAAATTCCAACACCGAGAAGGTTCAAAGGAAAAAAATTGTATATTTAAAAAAAGTACTATGGTCCATGTGAGTATTTTTCGTCAATATCAAACGATCAGGAATTGGTTACAATTCCAGAAAGTGAATGATTTGGCGTAATTTGATTTTCGAACTTGTTATTTAATAATTGCAAGGTAAATTATTGTGGGTTATTAAAAATTAAGGTACCTATTAATAACACTAAAAAATGCGCAATTTTTGCAATCGGAACAAAATAAATAAAAACAACAAAGAAAAACGTTAAGAGAAAAAAAATTATGCCACTTTTCCTGTCCATTGTCGATCTATCGATTTGGAATTCAAACATAACCTCACATTTCAATCTACTATAATTTGTTCTAAAATTGGTGTTGCCACACTAATTTAAAAGGTTTGCTCCATTTTATAAAATTCCTACACTTTTCTTACGGCCTGTAGTAGGCAGTTTTGAAAAAGCCGTTGGCACCCCCGTGCGGGTGCGCGCGCAACTGGCAACGATGTTGCCACGCGGCGTTGCCAAGCCTCTCCGCCATACACGACATGTGCGCGTCGGGTACCTACCTGGCCGGTTGGTTGTGCGCCTCGCGAGCCGGCAACGCGGCCCGGGGTCAATGCCTAGCCAGCGAGACGATGACTCTGGTCTCGGGTCGGCCATCTTGTGTCTTGTACAGCCGCAGAGCCTTCGATTATGTTGAGATAAAGCCTGCGCCGTGTTTAGTATTTACGGACCGGGCTGTTGATGATTCTATAATCCGAAATGTAATTGATGACGAAGGTGTTAAAACTTGAATCACTACCTACTAAAGGAATCGTACGAATGATGAGTTATGATAAAAAGTGGTTTAAAATAAAATAAAGTTAGAAATATTTAAACATTTAAGAAGCTGGGGTGGTGATGATTCTACAACCCGAAATGTAGTTGACGGCGATAAGGTAGATTACGAGGGCTGTTCGGAAAGCAAATATTCTCTTAAAAGAAATTTCCACTATTTTCAACACAGTCGCCATCTAAATTCGAGCACTTGTCATAGCGTATCAATTTGAAAATTCCTTCATAAAACTCCTGTGCGGCTTCACAAATAATGTGCTATAAAAACATCAAAAAACCATTGAATGTAACAATGTTTAAGTAAACTAAGATAAGGGTTTTAAAAAGAAAGGACCAACTGTCAAAAGGCGACACTACGTATTCGCCATCATCTGTCCGTAGAAATATTGTTATTACTGTAGCGTCCCGATTACGCGACCCTAGCGGGATTGCGGGGGATATACCATAACAGCCGGAACTAAGTTATTATGATTACCAACGCAGTGTAGAACCAAATAAAATAGAAATTTATGGTTTATGCACACAGTGGGTACTACGGATGAAAAATGATTGCTATTGGAGACTATAAACTATTTTAACTTTTGACAATCTTAACTGCAGTAAAGCAGAAAACTCTACCGGTACAAAAAACGACACAGCAATTTGTTTGTGGAATTTATTAAAAAAATGTCTTTATTCAGTGTGTTTGGTAATTACAATTATTGGGTATGTTAAAACCGCCAAGCTAGGCACATGCCCGTGTTGTTGTAGTTGATTATATATGTATTTTATTTATTTATTTTATTTATTAGCGTTATAAACAGTCTTTATACATGCATATATGATAGTGATCAGAGTAGTTATGTCATTGACCAATAAAATAACGACAAAACAAACCATAACAGAAAAATACATAACAACATACCTAATACAAACAATTCTGATAAAGTACATCAATTATCAAAAATGTATTAATCAATTGAAATATTTAAAAAAAAAAATCAATGAAAAATTAAATAACGACAAAACAAACCATAACAGAAAAATACATAACAACATACCTAATACAAACAATTCTGATAAAGTACATCAATTATCAAAAATGTATTAATTATTATTTTTTTGGTAAACTAAAGTTTAAGACAAGATTTTTTATGCATAGCACAAAGGGTAACAATTATTTTACAAGCAATAATTATTCGCCTGAAACACTCATCCACATTGAAAAATCTCCTGATAAAAAGATACATGACGCCAACGGGACTCGAACCCGTGTCCCTTCGATTTCCGGTCGACAGCTCTGACCACTGAGCTATGGCGGCTTATCTCTTATCCGCGAAATAATTCAATATATACTAGTGTTTCATTCAACAATTACTGCTTGTTACATTTCCGGGTTCGAGTCCCGTTGGCGTCATGTATCTTTTATCAGGAGATTTTTCAATGTGGATGAGTGTTTCAGGCGAATAATTATTGCTTGTAAAATAATTGTTACCCTTTGTGCTATGCATAAAAAATCTTGTCTTAAACTTTAGTTTACCAAAAAAATAATAATTAATATTTGACAAGTTCAAGTATTTCACCTAAAAATGTAGACAATTTGTCTCGACGCCATCTAGTGAGAGAGTTAGCACTTACAATGCCTTTCTCATATAAAATAAAGTTGGTTGTTTTCAGGTGAAAAAATGTAACAAGCAGTAATTGTTGAATGAAACACTAGTATATATTGAATTATTTCGCGGATAAGAGATAAGCCGCCATAGCTCAGTGGTCAGAGCTGTCGACCGGAAATCGAAGGGACACGGGTTCGAGTCCCGTTGGCGTCATGTATCTTTTATCAGGAGATTTTTCAATGTGGATGAGTGTTTCAGGCGAATAATTATTGCTTGTAAAATAATTGTTACCCTTTGAAAAATGTATTAATCAATTGAAATATTAAAAAAAAAAAATCAATGAAAAATTAAGTTTTTTGGTTAAATAAGATGCAGTATCACTTTTTTACGGATGCTGTGAATTTAGCTAGGTTCGTGTTAAACACATCGATGTTTGGGCATAACCTATTAAATGTGCTACAGCTTGTTCTTATAAATACATTTTCGAGGTAATTTGTATTGCTTTTAGGAATATAAAACGTATCCAGAGATCGAGTAACTCTTTTTGGACATTTGAAGTGAATATTTTGTAGTAAGTATGGGCTATCAATATGGTTATGAAGTATCTTATAGAGCATCAATAGGTCTCTGATATCACGGCGTTGTTCAAGAGATTTAAGGTTTATAGGGACATAGTATTCATCATTTCGCACGCGATAAGAGATATATTTGATAAACTTTTTCTGAACTCTTTCTAGATGTGTTTTATAAGTAGAACAATGAGGGTTCCACACTGTCGAAGCGTACTCCAGGTGGCTTCTGACGTAAGATATGTAAAGAATCTTAAAAGTTTGTGGATTTTTGAAAACTGAACTTACCCTAAGTATAAATCCCAACATTTTCAAAGCCTTCGACGTGATATGCTCGACGTGAGATTGAAACATAAGCTTACTGTCTAATAGAACTCCAAGATCTCTTATTGCATTTACCCTGTTTAAAATATTGTTCTTAATTAAGTATGGATATAATATTGTGTTTTTCTTTCGAGAAAAAGAGATGACGCTACATTTATCTGCATTCAGAAAAAGACGATTTTCTAGACAATATACATTAACCAGAGAGTTCAAATCATTCTGGAGCTCCATACAATCCCTCTCAGACTTAATTATTTTGACAATCTTTTTGTCATCCGCATATAGATACAGCTGAGAGTTATGGATAGTTTTGTAAATGGATAGTAAAAATGGATAGTAATAATGTATAATTATAATTTAATATATAATGATATATAATGTATAATTTTTTTGATAGTTTTTTAGTATACGGTACATTAAAATTATAAAACGCCCTCTGTGTTTCCTCCCTCTTACAGTATGGGTCTGTTCACTGGTTCACTCCTTCCTCTCCTCAAAAAGTCCCTCCCGCAGCATTCTTAAAGACGAAATCATTTTCTTCAGAGTCTCCTGTATGGAGTTAATGTAAAAAAACTGATTTCGGCTGGCAACGACACTTCCATCACCAGTTATGGAGCTTTGAAATTTTAATTAAACTGTGAAAATGAGACAAGCCGCGATTGTTTAATAAATCTCCAATGTTAAAAAATAACAAAGAATATATTTTTTAGAGAAAAAGATATTTCAAAACGAAACCAGTTCGTAAACTAGTAAAATAAATTCTATTAAAAATTTCTATGTCCTGTTTCAGGATAGAACTGTTTTGACAAGCTTCTACCAAACGTGTGATTTGAAATAATAATGTATAATAAAGGGTACACCTGGCTTCATACAGAATCAAGCAATATCACCTGAAAACATTACTTTCCTACCATCCGTCCTACAGTGGAGATCTGTTACAGGTGTCCTGATACAGGTATAAGCAGTTATTCTTCTTCATCTTCTCGCCAACCCACGAGAAGCTGCTTACAGTAGTAACAATATAATAATATATGTACTGCAATTTTATTATATCACAAATTTTCGTTCTAGAAAAGACAATGCACGATCAAGCAAATCAGAATAAAAGTAAGAATAAGACGATATATTTATATTATGTGAATAAAGCATCGATTGTGCAAAAGTACCTACCTAGCTACCTACAATATATTTTACAAAACCACCGTATATTTTCATTCTATATTCGATTTTTAATTCTTAAGAAATAATTTTTTCAGATTTATTTTGGAAAGTCAATTTCTTTGTGATTTTTCACGGGTGGACAACCATTGTAATATTATTATTTCTACTGAGAAAGTAATGTTTAAGAGGCAAGGTTTTTTGTGCATAGCACAAAGGATAACATTATTTTTAAGCAATAATTATTTGCCTGAAACACCCACACGAATTGAAAAAATCTTCCGAGAAAAAATTCATGCCGCCGACGGGAATTAAACCCGCAGCCATCTGATCGCCAGTCAGGTGCTCTATCAGAATAATCTAATTAAACCCGCAGCTATCTGATCGCCAGTCAGGTGCTCTATCAGAATAATCTAATTAAACCCGCAGCTATCTGATCGCCAGTCAGGTGCTCTATCAGAATAATCTAATTAAGCCCGCAGCTATCTGATCGCCAGTCAGGTGCTCTATCAGAATAATCTAATTAAACCCGCAGCTATCTGATCGCCAGTCAGGTGCTCTATCAGAATAATCTAATTAAACCCGCAGCTATCTGATCGCCAGTCAGGTGCTCTATCAGAATAATCTAATTAAACCCGCAGCCATCTGATCGCCAGTCAGGTGCTCTATCAGAATAATCTAATTAAACCCGCAGCTATCTGATCACCAGTCAGGTGCTCTATCAGAATAATCTAATTAAACCCGCAGCTATCTGATCGCCAGTCAGGTGCTCTATCAGAATAATCTAATTAAACCCGCAGCCATCTGATCGCCAGTCAGGTGCTCTATCAGAATAATCTAATTAAACCCGCAGCCATCTGATCACCAGTCAGGTGCTCTATCAGAATAATCTAATAGAAATCTCTAATAATAAGGCTGCGGGTTCAATTCCCGTCGGCATGTATTTTTTCTCGGATGATTTTTTCAATTTATGTAGCTGTTTCAGGCTAATAATTATTTCTTAAAATAATATACTAACTTTATCCTGAAACATATTAAATAATGGTATAGTGTACTATACATTACACACATAACTTATAATACATTAGTAGTATGTATTAGCTACATTTCAATCGCATTAGAGGAATATACTCTTAATAAGCGTCCTAACTTTGTTATTACCTCGTCCCAAGTAAACACTTTCAAAGGATTATTTATTGCATTTAACGTCGTGACTAAGAAATGGAGGATAAACTTTAATTCAATAATTATTTAGTGTATAACCACGAATTTATGTCCTTTATTATGACCGACCGGTTTCGCTTAACACAAGCATCAGTAGGGTACAAAATTAAATTAACGAAAAAATCATAGTGTGAGCTTCTATACACAAATATTTTGTATTTATATTTGATATCTTGCATAACTTTTAACAGATATACGAGTATATAGCTGAACTGCTATTACCTTAATTTAATTATTAAATTGTTCCGACAGATATACGAGTATATAGCTGAAGTGCTATTTTAATTTAATTTAATGTTCCGACAGATATACGAGTATATAGCTGAAGTGCTATTTTAATTTAATTTAATGTTCCGACAGATATACGAGTATATAGCTGAAGTGCTATTTTAATTTAATTTAATGTTCCGACAGATATACGAGTATATAGCTGGAGTGCTATTTTAATTTAATTTAATGTTCCGACAGATATACGAGTATATAGCTGAAGTGCTATTTTAATTTAATTTAATGTTCCGACAGATATACGAGTATATAGCTGAAGTGCTATTTTAATTTAATTTAATGTTCCGACAGATATACGAGTATATAGCTGGAGTGCTATTTTAATTTAATTTAATGTTCCGACAGATATACGAGTATATAGCTGAAGTGCTATTTTAATTTAATTTAATGTTCCGACAGATATACGAGTATATAGCTGAAGTGCTATTTTAATTTAATTTAGTGTTCCGACAGATATACGAGTATATTTGATAAAATTTTGTTACATTTAAAAAATTTATTTTGTTATATTAAAAAATAAAAATTCTTTTCATTATCTTTACACTCTTTGAAAAAATATGTGAAATCATTAATTACACGCGTTTCTCCGCCTTTTTAACACGAGCATTTGCTCTAAAAAAGGTGTATCACGATGTACTATAATAATAAATAAAATAAACGTAATGTAATGTAATAACATGTATTGTAAATTTAATATTAAATAAAGAAATTAAAATGAAAAAAAAAATATATAGCTGAAGTGCTACTTTAATTTAATTATAAAAATTTTAAATGTAAAGTAAATATAATTATATCCCTTAGCTAATTAAGAGTAATCGGGCAACTCAGGAGAGTGGCAATTCAATAAACTGTTGAAAAGTGATATAAAGTCATGAAAAGTGATGAAAAAAAACTAGGTTAAATAGGTTGTGTACTTTAGATTAGGTTTATGTGCTATTTTTTATCACTTCATATCACTTTTAAAAAGTGTGTTGAATTAGCACTGTCCTAAGTTAACATGCAACCCTAATTAAGACACAGTCAGACAAACCAGCGGACATTTTAACGAGCTGCATTATTGCAGTGTCAAATTTCCAGTTAATTTGCTACAATATTTATCTATAATTAAACTGCGAAGAACAATAACGGGAACACGATGCTAAATGATCACAAATTTTTTTATTGTAAAATCATTGTTTAAACAGTACGTTTTATCGAAAACTTCAAATTTTAGTGGAACATTGGAGATAAGTTGTTTACCGATGACATATAGAAATAGTTTATAGAAAAACGTTGAAGGCTTGTAGGATTTGACTTATTATTATTCTGAATGTTTGCTTACGATCGCAGTGTCAAAAATTAAAGAGAACAAAATTATGGCAAAAAATGCTCAATGTGTTTATAGTATCAACTTAGGATATAGGTATGATTGAGAGTATTTAACACATAACTGAGTACACTCGTATACTAATAGTACCCGAGAGTCGAAATAACTATATACGGATTTGTTATTTGTCAGGATGGGACGAAGTATTTTTTTTAAATCAAATATTTCTTTCCATCGGCATGTAGTCAAAATCGATTCAATGCTGTATTCGTGAAAAATAAGCTGCGAATATTTCTGAGCTAGAGTAATTATGCAAATGTTGCTTTAAACGATTTCATCAATAGCAATAGCTACCCGCATAGTTAGCTGGAGAAGAACCGCCTACCGATATTTCTTTGCGAGAAGTATTTTCCGTTGCTCCGCAGGCGCCATTATTTTTAATTTCGGTAGACACTTATATCACGAAGGCCACATTTCATTTTCAGGAAAACTAGTTCCACATTAAGTATATTTTAACAACGATGGATGTATTAAAGCGCACGCCCAGAATCCTCCTCGTTCTCCATCTGAAGCTGTAAGGTACCCCACCCGGCCCAGGTTTAATGTAAACAGAATACCAAATTTACATTGTATAAATAAGATTAAAATCTTCGCAAGAAATACGAGCACAAGTAGAATGAATTGTACACGTCTAGCACTATTTCCTACTTACACGTGACGCGTGATAATAACAGCGATATTTATAATGCGTCTAATGCCACGCTAAAACAAGGAGCAACGTATCATTAGCTACGTGAGAAAGAAATTTAGTTGGCTAAATCACCTAGTATTACGCTGGAAGCTTAAAAAGCTAAGAATACGTACCTATGTACTTTGAGGTATAGTTAATTGATACTTACAAGTATGTAAGTAAGGTGTAGAAGGATTTTCTTTACTAATACTTACATGTAGAAAGAAGAAAGTTAATTCAAGAAAAAAGTGGTTTCGTGTGAGGCTTTTAAAGCTTTTGCAGAATCGATTTCTTAGAATTTGTTTATCTTTAAAGCCCTAAAAGCTAAAATGTGTCCAACATATGTGCAAGTACTCAAATATTAGGCAACAAAGTTCCGTATAAAATAATTCACATTTATTTTTTTAGTAAGTTAGTTGTATCTGCTAAATGATCAAATATTTTCAGGGGAACATGGTTCCATGGTTTGCGTTTTACTTCGAGTTCAGTCGCTTGGGACATACAAGATTCTATATGTCAATTATGGGAAACGGAAAATAAATTAAGTGATAAATTTATGAAGAAATATTGATATTAAATTACCTTTATGTTTAAGAACATTATATGCAAAAACATCGCATTTAGCAAAAAGAGCGAATTAAATAATCAGATAAAGCCATGTTTCTCCGAGTTTAACATGGTTCTATCTGTTTTTGTTTGCTCAAATGTTTGGCAACATGTCGTAGTGTTCTTAAGCATAAAGAAAAATTCAATTGCAATACGTTCTCCGTATTGACTTTTTCGTAAATTTAATGGGTTGGTATTTTAATCGGGATTCAAATATTGAACCTTCATATCTCAGTTTCGTATAAATGACAGATAGAACATTGTGGTTTGTGGTCCGAATTAACAAGTTTGTATTTTAGATAGCTTTATACATCCTACTTTCAATAATAAAGAGTCTTAGAAATCTCCGGTATTAATTTGATAATCCGGGTTAAGTGGATATTATCTTTGGCGAAAAGGAAGGAAAGCCAAGTTTAAAGTTAACAGATTTGTGCTTAAAAGGATTAAGGTTCCAGATGCTCGCTAGAGCCGGGGATAGTCTGAGCCGTAAAAAGGCAATTAACGATCCAAGCATTGACACTCGGCACGCGTTATAGTCAAACAGGTATTCGCGGGAGAGAGATAGAGATAGAGATACATGCCTCCTGCCTCTTCTCTAAGCTCTTGGCTTGTAAGGCCACAAGTTCATCTGCAGGCCATCTTATGGCTATAAGCTATACGCTATTATAAGACTGGTGTGATTATGTCGGTATGTGTGAACTGAGGACGTGTAAAAAACTTACCTAGTTATATAGATACCTGGCCAATGATTTAAGAAATGTTTGCACTTTAAAATCGCACTTGTGATGTGCCCGCTGTCTGTACAAATATAATTAGCTACCTACTTCAAAATAGACTTACAAGTCACGCAATTTCCTAGCAGCGGTAGGCAGAGAAAATGGAATGTCAAGCAAACCCTCTTACTTGAGGCAACGAATAACTAGATTTAGCCTAGAAACTCGATTTTATCTACATCTTGTAATAATACTTAGTTATAATATAGTGAATAACTCTATTGACAGCAAATTCCTTTTGGAATGCTATGGGTGCTTGAAAACTGTCACTACGAACTCTTCAAGATGCCACAAGGTAGAACAAATGGTCTAGCACAGCATAACATGACATGAGGAATGGTATTACTCTTTAAATAAACATAAAACTTTTCTTATTCCCAAATGTTGTTATAAGAAACCTTGTACATAGATAAGGTAAATAAATGTATGGCTAATCTGTCGTGTAAATAAATAACAAAATAAAAAAACTGCTAAAACATAAACTCAACTTGGTTTAATCAGCTCTAGAAAACAGTGTAATCAAGAATTAGATCCACTTGACCGCACCATGTCTTTCTGGGGTCTCCTCTACTTCTTTTTCCATTCGCTTTCGCCTCAGTCTTGTGAAACACCGTATATTCGCTGTACTAACATAATATCAATATTCTGCTTATATTGGACTTACATTATGTTAGGATCAACCATTAATAATATATTATCTCACAATATCATTTACAAAAATAGCCATGCAGAAAAACTAGTGACATTACGTAGGTACCTACTAGAATTAATTAAGTATTACAAAGAATTAATAAAACATGAACTAATAATTACTGGCGACGTTGAAAGGTTACTCATAGAATACAGGTGAATTCATATTGTGGGGGACATTGTAAATAGGCAACACACACTTTATTCAAAAATCTGATTCATCGTAAAAAAAAACGGTCCGAGTTTACAGAGATAAAAATATTTACAAATAAGACAAATTACTCTAGTAGTAAATATTGTGGAATGTATTTCAGACATAATAATAAGTAAGTTTTGAGAAACAGACAACCGGTGTACACAAACAGGCTGAAATATGTGAGCGTAGAATTATTATTTCCTAAGAACACACACCTGACCTAGTTCACCTTGAAGTCAAATGTGCGTAGAGATTTTTTTTGTATACATACATATTAAATGTGTAATACATGATTCAATACAATATGATGGTAATTTACTGCGTAAAATATAATCATTTGGATTTTATTATACAGCGTTAGATTAGATGAATATCCATTTGTGAAAATTTTGTAAGACTGAAGGAAAAGGACGAGTTTAACTGTGTAGCTACTGAATAGTTCCAAACTTCTCAGCCTTTCTCTCCCCACTACCTTTAGCCGTATACCCTTATTATTGGGGATGCCATAGTCCCACTGGCTCCGGCAGTTGGTGCTCTTGTGCGGTATTTAAAATTGGGAAAGAAAAAATATACGTAACTAAAGCCATTTAAAGGCCGGTCAGTGGCTAAGTTGGCATCGAGGTTGGGTCCCACCCAGGGGTCATGCGTTCCTCGGCTGGCTAAGTCCTCCATAACGACACAAGCAACATTTTCCGCTTACTGTGGTGGTAGTAGGAGATTTTAAAATATTGTCAGGTTATTCGTAAAACGGGAATGTTTGTCTTTCTTATAAAAAAATTAAGTTTTTAATTCTGTATTGTAGTTTCTCATGAGGTTACTGCGCGTATATTTATTATTCCACATTGTAACGAAGTACGAGTAAGTACGTATGTTAAAATAACCACATGGATGCATAGTATATTATATTTCAAAATATTGAGGTTAATAGGGACCAGAATCAAGGAGCTTACCGCTCAGTCACGGAGGTCGTCAGATTTAACACTTTTGAATAACAATATGCAAATGCGAGGCATGCGGTGTTGCCAGGTAAACAAAACAATAAACATGTTTATATACAATAACATGGTTGAAGATTGTACAAATTTGAATAACGACTGCGCCATAAAGAAACTGGTAGAGGTCATCGAGGGCCCTAAAAACTATCTGTCGTAGATCAATATCTAATTCAAAATTATGAAAAATTATCCCTGAATTCATTAGTTTTGCAATTAATATTCAATTATATAAATCAATCGTGGCTGTAATTATGATTGTTCTGCAATATAAACACTAACAAATGGTATTTTCATTTGGTAGTTAAAGTTAACTAACTAAAGAGTGTAGCGAGCCGCGACTAACTAACCACCTACTCGTACCACGGTTCAATCATAAAACTATGCACATACGAGTTCATCCGCTTCTATTTCGCGCCAAATCGCCTTGGGGATATTACCAACATGGAATAAAACCAGTTTCAACTTTAGCCAAATTCTTCAACCTCAAAACTTGAACACCGTTGTACTGTATATTTTCTCCATAAATAGTTAAGTAATAACACTGTAGAAATGTATTACAAGTTTGTACAGCGCCCTTGAGGTGTTTTTGCACAAAAACGGCGCTATAAAAGTCATCCAGGTATTATTATTATTATTATTATTAACAGAATATGAATACCATACAAGTGGTAAAAAATGAGTTCCACGAGTGTAGGTACATTCGCCGAGTTATGTACTAATAATTATAGGCATTACATACTTTGGCAAACAATCGCTTTAGAAGTGTTGTTATTGATAGGTAATCAAATGTCTCCAATGGCCTCCAAAGCGGAGAGTTCTGATAAGACCAAAATGGAAAGATCAAATCAACACAAAAGCCTCGTTATAAAAGTGGATAAAAGTTTGTTTTTGAGAGAAATCCTCTCACATAGACAACATTCTGCGGAAGCTTGAAAGAATTTGAACTTTTTATGAAGCTTTTATAAGCGAAAGAGGCCCATAATAAGGCGAAGATGCGATATAAATTATAATTATCTGGTAGCGAATGTGAGACATTTCACCGAGGCGCCATTCTTCCAAAATGGCGTGGAATTACGTTGGAAATTATTAGGTCTTTAAGTTTTATATAAAATAATTCCCATGGCAATATTACGTACTAACTCAAGTACTCTGTTTTCCCTTCATTATAATACCGCAAAGTGACGCCAGAGACCTCCATTGTACCCGGATTAAATGCCAAGTGTTGATATTATTACACGAGTGTTACTATTCTTTTTTCAATGAAAATAATAACGTTTTGTGTTACAGTACAAGGATATTATAAGGTCAACCCCAAACACCATTCAAAAGGCACAATGAGATTATGTATTTGCTAAATAACTTCGAAAGGCATTGTCCACAGTTATAATAATATCCACGCTACAACAGTGGAGGTACTTTCAACAATGATTATTTATCTTCCTTATCGTCCAACATGCTCTCTAGTACCTGCTACTACCCGCTTGCCTCTCTAACAGCAGAGAGGTGACACACTTCGAAAGTTATTTAATGTATCTAACCTACCTATTATACATTAACTTTCCTTTCTTTTTTACGAAGTTTTATGGTATTCCGCTGGTTTCACAAATCTGGATTCAGCCTCGAATCACGGTATAATTTACTTTACTCCTTCCGCACAGGTTATTTGAACGAAAAATTCACAGGCAAACCATTCCGTAGTTTACACAACAATTTCCTTCAGAATTCCTTTGACAAAAAATAAAGATTGAATCTTTATTTGGGGAGCAGCCATTCAGACGGTTTCATGGTTGTCAGCCTGACGAAATGGGACAGCGGAAGATCAAAACAGACAAAGCATAGGTTGGTTTAAACAAGCTTCGGAGTGACAGTCGTGGTCATGTGACGGAATTATTCATCGCCGACCCTAGTTCACTCCAGCATTGTGACAAATAGGCTCCGTTCACACAAATGACTGCAATCTATTAAATTTGTTTCCCTCGTCCTAGCAATTGCACCCTCGGAATTAATCATTAATCTCCGTTTGGGGTTTTTATGAAACTGTTGCGTTTCCTCGTAAGACGGTTTAGTGTTTGGGCGGGGTGACTTCGGACTTGCGGTACGGAAATTCGGGGATAAAAGGCTCAGTAAGAAGTTTCGGACCATAAGCCCGAGAGGGTCGGACAACTTCGCGACTTGTATCTGTAATTGGTTCACGCCTTTATACGGAAAGAGCACGCCAAGCGGACAGGGTTTGTGATCTTCGACTGACCCAAGGAATAACGAACAGTCTATCTAGAGATCTCAGATACCATCCAAAGATATTTGTGGAAATATTCCAGCATAAACTATGCTCATCAGTTTCGTAACGAAATTTTAAAGCTTTTTTTAAAACAGAAAGATATACTTTTTTTAGGATTAAAATTAATGCGCTCGAGATAAAAAAGATGCAATCACAAACACGTACGAAGATAACTTCCATTAAAGTTTATATCCAAACGTGGCGCTCTAAAATGTCGTTACGTACCTAATGTTAATAATATTTTGAAAGGACAAAAGCTGAACGACGATTCACCTTCCTTTTGTTTTTCTTCTTATCTGCCTAGTTTTTACAACAACATTCCTAATCGCTCCCCCGAGCCTCGGGACGAACACAGAACACAGCGGATAGCGAGATGCGAGATGCGAGTAGCTGCTACTCGGCTCGAGGGACCAAACCTAATTTTCTTTCTCGTCACATGTTTTCCTCTTTCCTCATGGCTCACATCTGATCCTCTCGTATCCCGGTTCCCAGTTCCCGGCATCGGCACTCCATTTTAAAGTTGGCATTGTAAGGCGTAAGTGCCTGTTTTGTAAGTCATTACTTTATACCGAGCATACCAGATAGCAATCCCACGGGCAAAGTGGTGACGGGCGCCAGGAAAACTCCCAAATGATATCTACCTACCGATATAAAAGCAATATAAAAGATAGGTAAGGGAATTCGTCAAACTTCTTGGAGAATATAAAAATAACTTCGGAAAACTTTTGAGAAACAACAACTGCTCTCCACTCGAGAAGAAGTCCAAATAAATAACTGTCATTTATAATTGATATTGCCACCACAGTGTGCAGCGCTTGATACGCCATTCTCTAATTCGCCTCAATTGATCGCGTCGAAACTTTTTCAAGCTGAAATGAATCACTGGCCGTGCGGGCAATACTGAATCAAGTTGCTTGGAGGGTTTCAATAAGTTATTTCAGACAGAACTGAAATCAGAAGTATTTTTATTACAAGACTACTATCTTGGTTCTTTTACTTTAAGACTAATAATTTGTCTTTCGCATTATTTCATTCACTGTAGCTAGGTAGTTCAAGCCGTGACTCGCAAATATACGCAATAGGCTCATTGTGTGTCCATGACGACAGCGGTTTTGTAGAAACTGGATTGTTTGTTAGTAATAGTTGCCATAGTTGGTCACAATCACGGGTGCCCTTTCACCAATCAAACAAGTCTGGTAAATGGAGTGTGTTCGAGTAGCTCATTCTGCTTTCGTTATAGCCGGCGAGTATTGCAAGAAGTTGCAAGAAGCGGCCAGAGGTAGCGAGAAAGAAAGGGCATAGAATGTCTAGGAA
Organism: Hesperophylax magnus; assembly: GCA_026573805.1. NCBI lineage: Eukaryota > Metazoa > Arthropoda > Insecta > Trichoptera > Limnephilidae > Hesperophylax > Hesperophylax magnus. Next base: position 908,982 of record JAIUSX010000229.1, on the reverse strand, counting down.
TAATCGGATACGGCAGCACGAATTGCTCTAAGAGCAGCGTCTTGGGACACTTTTATGGCAACGGCAAGCTAAATACGCCGAAGCTGATATTTCACCGCAGTCTAGATCGTGCAACTAACTTTTGAAGTTGTTATGAAAACTTGCTTTAAAAGTATGCATTTAAGTCTGTGAAGATACGGCAACTATAAACTTTAACAAAGTAATGCTGTGCTGAAGCGACGCAAATAAAGTCTAAATTATCGAACAGCTCTCTAAAAAAAATTATACAGTCAAGTCCTGAAGTCACAGAACTGTAAAATTATGTTCCCGCATTGTAGAATGTATGAACCGGCACTTAAAGCTCAAGTACATGTGTGTAACACGCCTTATGTCGGAATGCCTGTTCCTGAGGACTTCTATATATAGACTAGCTAGACACTTCACATTACCGCGTTCGTCCTCCATTCTCAGACGAAGTTCCGCAAAAGGATAAGGCCGCAAAACAGTCCCGAATGATTTATTCATCCGGCTAAATTCGAAGTGAAGCCTGAAGGATTACACTGACCCGCGCGCCGATTTGTAAACATTCCGATTTAAAACGAAAATTGATCGGAACATTAAAGGGGTGGGTTCAAGCGGAGGCATTTATCAATCTAAACATCTTGAGAAACACTTCGGAAATCTTTTATTTTATTATTTATACTGTTCAGGTTGTTCTGGACGGGTTGCGTTTGAACATGATAGAATGGTATCTAAACGATATCTTAAATGCTTTAAATCTTTTCTTTGGAGGCTTTTCTCTTCTTGGATATTTTTGTTATTTTTCAGGGAGGAAAAGAGAGAAAGTTTTAACCCCAGTAGCCACCCCAGACAGTTTATTTGCGTTTCTCTAAGGGTTCGTTCTTATTTCTTATTGCCAGACACTGCACTGATTAACTGCTGAAGATAGTGGGACTGTAAGTCAATTTATCTTAGCGCGTTAAAATACCTCGCCTACCGTTCGGTTGAATTAGCCGTCCGATGGAAAGAAGAAAAACAACTTTCTTCCTACTAACGACTCGATTTCCGCTCTAGAAAAAATAGTGTGGCTGCTCGACAGTGCGTATTCTATAATATAAAACAACGGCACTTGCAGCCCACCGCCCGACAGTCATGTCATGAGCGAGATTCGATTAAAATGGCCATACTAGCTACTTACTACTTACTGCTCGCTGATCGCTAGCACATGCCATGTCCATTTAAGTTCCACGAAGAAATCAGACTTGTTGAAGTGATTTCAGAGCTGGTATATCTCCAATTACAGAACGCCAATCAGAACCACTCTCCGAGAAACGCCGGTAAAAGTTTAAAGTTTTCACCAGATCCGAGTGTCACGCGGAGAATTTCTCGATTCAGATTAGGTAAAGGTTGACGTGAGCCGACAGTAGGCAAACACAACGATGCCTGGAATTATTAAACTTCCACGAATAAACGCATTAAAGGGAAAAGTCCACAAACAAATTACTATATGAATGTACTGGGGAGGTCGTTGCTGAAACTTTGTTGATTAATGTACACCGTGGCGAAGATACTTTACGCACGTGTAGACTCACATGTACAGTGTACCACCGCTAATGATTTGTGTGATATTACGGTGGCAGTCGTAAAGAGATACGAGGTGGTTTTTTATCTCTTTGAAGTGAGTAATGGTTAGGCACGAGGATGGGAATCGCTAGAATAAATTAGATTTTATGAACATTTTACGGCATTGAACACTGGGATTCTGAATTCGCAACATCAAAACATGCAAATATTAACATGTTTAAATCGAGGTTCAGAATTGTCGCATTTGAATCGATTGACACTCGTCAAATGATGATCTATTTTAAGAATGAGAAACGCAAAAGCGACTATTTGTCGGAACCATTGCACTGGAGCATCTTTTGTCACGATATTTGGAGCGATGTCTCGCCCGATTTGGTCCGCCAGATCATTCGCCCCGATTAATTATTGACCACATCTAAATGGCCACGTAATAAATCGCAATGGCATTCCTGAGTTGGACATTCACCAACAAATACAGTTAAAATACTGCGAGTTACTTGCTTTATAAAACGAAAACCGACCAAAATCTCTCGCACAAACGATGAATGATATTGGTGCATACATTGCGTTGACGGCTGACCAACTAAAAGTTTGTAGAAATAGATTATCATAAAGGGAGCTGTGCATACATAAATTAATAAAAATTTTGACAGTATGATAAATGAAATAAATATTCATTAAACTAACGATGCAAGCCCCACGAAACATAATTAGTCCAATTTATTTCGTTAACAAGACCGTCTAGGCCTAAGGACTCGCCGTAATGAATGAGGGACAGTCACGAAAGGGCTTTTGGTTTTAAAACTGTCGTAAGGGAATGTCACAATAAGGTAACAATGAGCGTCCGTAAAGATCGTTTGACGAAAGCCACTCTCGGCTATTAAACGTTATCTAGGGTCACAAGCTGGAAAAAGGGATTCACTCGAGGACCCTGCCAGAGCAAATAGACGCCACTCCTTTAAAATGTAACCCAACTAATGCAGGCCATATAATATTGTATTTCAAACGAAGCCGAAATCAAATTTAACAATTCGGAGTTTACAATTTACAACCAGTAATGGTTTCTCGAACCGAGGGGGAAATCGCTTCTATTCTGCGGCATTATCAGATATAATTATATTTCGAAGAAATAACAGGAACGATTTTCAGGTAAATGATTTGACAGGTCCAAACGGAAGCAATTAAGAACGAGCCATTGAATTTGTTGCCAAAAATACAATGTTATAATGTACGCATACCTATCAGAGGCTATCGGAATTTATTAGCTATAGCTATTTCGCATTCCCGCCAATACGGGACATAAGGAAGGAACAAAGAATATAATACATTTTGATCTGCGGGAGCGATACAATGGAAATGATACGACTTTTGTCAATCTCTTTTTTGATTGAAAATTATAAATGATTCTTCTTCATTCTCTCTTCTTCATTTCCATTACCTATCGGGAAAGTGGTTATTTATATCTTAGATAAATCACCCGACTTGGGGTTAGAGGAAATTGCCGGGGCAGATCCAACAGCTTTAAGGGCCCACTATTCGAATTTCATCCAATTTCCGACATACTTTCCTTAAAATTTTGAAGTTTTTAAGCTCTTAAAAAAATATATGTTATTCTTTAAGATAGTATCTATTTGTTCCAAAAGCCGAAACGGTAATTATTTGAAATTCCCTCGATAGAAATAAATCGCAAAGTATGCTCCGAAAAATATTATTAACACGTTTATTTCTGTTATTTTACAAGTTATATGTATGAAAAAAATCACAATGCTTCTTTTAATGCTACTCAATAGACCCCATAAGTAATTTTTGCTATTTTTGAAATACGCCGTGATTTATTAAACATTTTCACAACTGTCGCTTACGCCTATTGCTTTTAAATCATATTTATTATAGCGCGCTCGCTCCGACTTGCAGATTAAACTATCTTTCTTTGAGAAGTTCATTCGCCAACTCGAGGGCTTTGGGGGCAGACGTGTCGTTCATCGTTCTATGATCTACAGACGTGCGATTACGTACAAATATTTGAATTTATAAAGATAATTTTTACGCGTGTAAAGTTTATGAGTTAATAAATATTGTTTTTTCAAAGATGGGAAATACACGAAAGATATCCCGTATTTCAAAGAAAAAATGTTATCTCATAAAATTATATCCTATCTAATAGGTGAGAAGAAAAAAATACAATTTTTGATTTATAAGCTTATATTTATTATAAACGATAATTTACTATAAAAATTAATAATTCATATTTTTATTTATGTATTGTGTAGTAAAAAGTTATTATTTTTTTTTCAGAATAGGTACTTTGGGAAATAAAACTAATTCCAATGCATTAGAAATTACGGGGTAAATTTTTATTAATTTAATTTTCTTGTTGTCTTGTCTCTTTTCTTGTTCCTATACGATCGTGATTTATTTGCGAATTAACTTTCTACGTACACAAATACACACGTCACTTTACATCTGCTCCTTAGAGTAATATTACTCTAAGATCTGCTCTAATGATTCACAATGCAACGATGTCCGAAATATAATATAATATGTAATAATAATATGGGCCACCTGTTTCAAATAACAATACTCGAACTTGGAATCCAGAAAAATAATGAACGGGCCAGCGAAAAAAGCTATCGAAAGTTCTGAAACTGTGGGGAATATAATTAAATAAAATAAAATACTTTTTTGTTTTAAAACCACGATATTTATTAATTTAAGAACCGACCAGTTTCGCTTTACTTAAGCATCATCAGGGTACAAATTAATACTAAACAAAAAGTACATAATGTGTGCATATATATAACAAAATATAGAGGGAGACAACATGATACAAATATAAGCAACACAAAGACGGTCATAAAATACATTAACATAAGTGCACAAGTAATGGAAAAACCGCTAGATAATTATGTAGACTAATGGGTTATACGAATAAATCGGGAGAAACAAAACATCAACTGGCAAGGTGGTAAGGAGGTAAGGAGAACTGGGAATTTTTTATGGGTTTATTGGAAACAGACTTAATATTGGACTACTTGATATGTCTAATTGATTATTAAGTATCTGACTTTTGGTTTTTACAGCTTTTTTAATTTCTAGTGCCTCTAAATTGTTTAGTCTGTTACCATGCCCGTTTTTATGTAAGATGTTAGCACCGGTTCTATGACAGAATGTATGATCTTTATCGATCAAATGATTTGCAAATTCGGAAAAACCGTTATTATTGAGGTTTTATTGATGTTTTGTTTTTCCCGATTTATTCGTATAACCCATTAGTCTACATAATTATCTAGCGGTTTTCCATTACTTGTACACTTATGTTAATGTATTTTATGACCGTCTTTGTGTTGCTTATATTTGTATCATGTTGTCTCCCTCTATAATATATTTGTATCATGTTGTCTCCCTCTATATTTTGTTATATATATGCACACATTATGTACTTCTTGTTTAGTATTAATTTGTACCCTGATGATGCTTAAGTAAAGCGAAACCGGTCGGTTCTTAAATTAATAAATATCGTGGTTTTAAAACAAAAAAGTATTTTATTTTATTAAATATGTCAAACCACAAAGTGATTGCTTTCTACAATAATATAATTTAGTTCAGTGATGTTATTTTTTATGTCGGAAGGAGGCCCTGAAGAAAATAATTTCTCTCAGAGCCTGTGTCATCTTTGAGAATGCTGTATAGAGGGTCTTTTTTGAGGAGGAGGGAGTGAACCTGTCCTGAATGTCAACTGTACAATTTCTTCCCAGAATTAACTTTATTGTACGTTTTTTGACTAACCGTACCTTGGTGTTCTATTTTCAATAAACTCTTTAATTATGTTTCAGATGTGAAATCTATACTCTGCTACAGAATGTTTTGCCCAAGTCTTGTAAAGATGCAAAGGCACGGACGTAACAATAAAATCATTTGAGCCCTTTACTGTTATTTAAAAGGTCACTTGAAGTGCAGTTATAATCAATGATTTTATTTTTTTTCTAGCTTCCACGAATAATTTGAAAAGGCATTATCTAAGGATTATACTCTTAAGGAGAATATAGAAAATGTAGAAAGGTGAAACGGATTTAAGATTTTCGATGAAATTATTGTGTTGTGAAATATTTATTTTGTTATTTATTACTTTATTTTTTTTTACAGTTTTACCGTACGCGGCCTTGTTGTAGAGTGGTATATCTAACTGTCATGGAAAGTTTTTTTCTGAGCTTTAAGAGAAAGGTTTCTTAAAGATACTGGAGTTATTCTAGGGCTATGTTAGATTTTTAACATCGATCACCGTAATGCTTGCCTTCCTGAATAAATCTAATTTTATTTAATCATTTACGGCCAAGATGTTTTTGACAATGGTGTGTTTTTATCTTTCTGTATTCCAATCATTTAGCTTGGCTTCTAGGGTTGTGCCCCAGTATTGCTTTTTGGAGACTGTAAACGGATCTCTCGGCATTTAATGAAACTGCAGCAGAACAAAGGCTGTTGCTATATTGACGTTCATGGTATGTTTTGCTCAGATTGACGATAAGGTTTCCAGATCCGCATTTCGCTCGAAGCATGTTTAGGGCAATAAGTTCATAGTTTAGGGTTCTTTCACCGTATTTATGGGAACATTTCAGAACCACCAATCTTTCATTTTGAGTGAATCTTGTGTTTGTGATTAAATTATATTTGACAATTTAAACAAATAATATTTAGAGAAGTTAAAAATAAAATTGAAAGTTCACTGAAAGCTTAAACTATTAAAAGTAGTAATTTCATAAAAATGTAAATAAATAGAGCCCCTTTCACATTTTAGAATGTAATTTTATGTTGCTTACATGTTTTATTACTCTTTATAATTATTGAATTGTTTAAATGAATAAATAAATAATTACAAAAAAGTCTTCTGATTTGTAAGTCCTCAGGAAGCACTAAGGATCTTTCTATCTATCTTTATAATATAATAAATTTGATGAGCATAAAAATGTAAACGTGTATATAATTTATATAAATGTACAAAAGTAGATATTACACTTGTATAAATATTATATTGCGCATATTATACAAGATGTCGGGGGTAAAGTGCACAAACTTCGGGAGGTGATTCTAATTGATAGTACAAGTAAAAAAGAAAAAAAAACTTTTTTTGGAATTCCAACGTTTTAAGATAGTTTTCGAGTAAAAAAGTTTAAAACCTTATTGATGTAAAAATATATTTATTGATTTTATAAAAGTTATAAATTACTTTTATAAAAGTGAGAATAGTATTTTAGTAAAGTAAAGTAATTTTTATACCTATACAAATAACTTTCGTAAATGTTTTTTGTAAAATTAAAAAAAAAAATTTAATTAAATCCGTAATAAAACCCATATTTTGAGAACCATCTTCATATCGACTTCGTTCTCATTTGGTCGGTGCATTATTACTCTAAGGTCGGTGCTAACTAAAAATGGTTCTGTTTTTCTAAAATTGCAATAGATGTCGGTAATTTAATTTCATAATCCCCAAAATTATTCCTAATACGAATTCAGACACCTCTGTCGGATTCTTTTAACACTAAATTTTGTAGGTGTTGCCCAAATCTAAATTCTTTACGCGGAAAGCGGGCCCTTAAACGGGGAGTTGAGTTCGGAGGTTGAATAGAGAGATTGAAAATTCATCGATAAATTTTAATTATTCTTACTTAGCGACAGAGCTACATAGTACCTACTTTTCGATGATACATACTAATATTTTTCTTAGGAAGGCAGGTACTTCAATTTAGGTGCTTACCTGCAGTAAGGATATAAAAACGATTATTTGTTTTAGTGCATTCAAGTCCTTTTCAGGATTGCTAAATGATTAATGATTTTGATTTCTGATTGACGTACATGCAGAAATCTAATACTCTTTGATGTTGCTGTTAAAATATAAATAAATCTCAACTATTTTATCGCGCCAAAACCAAAACCGACGAAAGGGGGTGTAATTAAAAACGATGTTATCGTCAAATCCTCGCCTTTGTTCTTGGTGATTTTACTATCTGCGCCAACAGTAATAATACATTATATATTGTTGCGGTTTAAGTCTCAAATTTTCTTGCTTAATTAATAGGCGACGTATAATCTGGGGAACGAGAAGATACATAATATGCTAAACTAACGCACGTTGAATAATCAACAAGATAAAACTAAACAATACTGTTTAACATATTCATTAATAATTGATATCAACCGTCTACTGCTAAGAGGTTGTATAGACTCCATACATGGAATAACAGTTGTAACTATGCACCGTGTCATAAGAAAAAAAGTATTTATATATTTTTTTTATTTTATTTAGTCCATTATTTCAGTAAATAATAATAATAACCGAATATTAAACAATAAAAAGTTATAATATTGGTTAATTATCTCGTACGATATGTGAGAAAAAAATAACAGGTCCCTCAAACATAACGTCATATGTTAAATTTCATTAATTCATTTCAGCAGCAATCTAAAATCATTAATTTCTAAACGGTTTAAATTTGGCTATGACGTTGTAACGCTACTGACTGCTAATACGGTTGTCACCGAGTCCCGGGAGCATATGCGTAAATACCCGACGCGATATCCATTAAAATCCCGACGTCTCGCGACAATAACGTCCTTTTTTAAATAATGAGAAACCGCACAAGAGTCCCAACTGCTCCCAACCGCCTGGAACCAGTGAGACTATGGCATCCCAAATTGGGGTATGTTGTGAGGCTGAAGGTCTATGGGGAGGGGAAAAAGATGGGGAACTTGAAGGTGGGGAAGTACCTTGCTATTCGGATCTGGTCACCAAATACGGCTAAAGCCATTTAAAAACGCGTTTCAATTCTGAATGGTGGTCTTACACCACGGCGTTACTAAGAGTATCTTCAACTCTTATTTTAAACTTCAAAGGTCGTGCATTGTTTTTAACGAAATAGGTATTTTTTTTAAAGCATGTAAGTACATTAAGATTGAATTTTAATTTTAATATAAACAATATGTCTAAATAACTCTAATTGATTTTTCTAAACAAATGAATTATATTCGTCGATTGACTGCAGGTACTTTGGAATGTTTGTTTGATCATTTCCAATGCTACGTTACGAATTATGGGAGAGGAACGAAGCAATCGCAAGCGGCGTTTCGCAAATGTATACGTAGCACGATATAAACAAAAAAACATTGCTCTTTTAATAATGTCGATGCGGTCAATCGACGAAAATAAGCATTAGAAATTTAAAACATTACTGATTAAGAAAGAGTTAAATAATTATGTCGGACATTTACCAACGCTGCCGAAATATCCCGAACGGATAACGCGTCGGGTATTTATGAGTATGCAACACAGGATTGAGCCTACAGACGTTGGCCGGTGTGACGTCACAAACGCCGTCCACACGAACGTATGGTTTTGTCGGAAAATAAAATTAAAAACTTCATATTTTAAATGGTTCTAGAAAATCTATTCGTCAACATACAAATTTTTTAATTTATTTGTTTTTGGTAGGAAATTAAAAAAAGCGAATATACACAATTATTTCATGGGTGATCTGTTTAATGTTAAACAATTCGCTTGATTGTAAGGAAGCAATCGTGCAGACAATTTCCTATTGCTTTTATACATACGTGGAAGTAAATCTACGAATACTCCTCGTTTAATGGAAGACTTAAGAAATCGGATACGAACAATTCAACACAAATAATAGACTTTCGACATAGGAAGGCTTATCTGTGTTTTTGAAAGCAAGATTAATTAAGAAAATAAATTAACAAACTCAACAAAAGAGATAAAGCCCCAATAAACTTTACCAACGGAGATAAATCAAGCTCAAATAATCAGAACAAATAATAGTGAAAAAAGATATAAGATAAATGGAAAAGGACGAAGGACGATAAAGAGCCTTGGAAGTTCAGCCATAGGTGGTGAATAAAGAACCATTTTGATTGAAATAAAAATAATCAATAGTTACATATGTACAAAAACTTTCACTGGCGATTCTTGAGCATACGACAGTCCCTAAGAACTATGTGCAGATTAGCAGTTTCGCAGTAGAGTTGTTCAAAGTTTGTTTCTTCATTTTTAGTGTTTTTGAGATCAAGAAATATAGTGTTGTTTGATATTTTGCATTAATCCATATTTATTTAATAGGAAAAATATATTATCAAAAACAGTACAAATGCAGAAACGATACTTTAAACAGCTCTACTGCAAAACTACAAATCTGCACATCCGACATTGTTCTTCGGGACTGTCCATTTGTATACATACGCAACTAATCATGTGATACGCACCCTACTCGTATCTCGCCTATGCGGTGTTGTTGCAACTAGACGGAGTGTACCTCACCTAATGGTTGAACCCATTGGTGACATGTGATGGAAAAATATATCATCAAATGCAGAAACGATACTTTAAACAGCTCTACTGCAAAACTACAAATCTGCACATCCGACATTGTTCTTCGGGACTGTCCATTTGTATACATACGCAACTAATCATGTGATACGCACCCTACTCGTATCTCGCCTATGCGGTGTTGTTGCAACTAGACGGAGTGTACCTCACCTAATGGTTGAACCCATTGGTGACATGTGATGGAAAAATATATCATCAAATGCAGAAACGATACTTTAAACAGCTCTACTGCAAAACTACAAATCTGCACATCCGACATTGTTCTTCGGGACTGTCCATTTGTATACATACGCAACTAATCATGTGATACGCACCCTACTCGTATCTTGCCTATGCGGTGTTGTTGCAACTAGACGGAGTGTACATCACCTAATGATTGAACCCATTGGCGACATGTGATGGAAAAATATGTTTTGTTTTTAATTGAAAAAAATATCATCGGTAAGAAAAAGGCCTACCCACACAGGAATCGCTGGTTAAAACCTTGTACATATGCATTATTTTATTATTGTGAATAGCGTACAAGAGCCAACTTCTCTAAGCGATAGAAAATTAAGCAATTTATTAGCGCACGCCGGGATTCGAATCCCAATTGAGGATCTCGCTTGGCCACTGAGGTCTACAATATAATATCATCAAACAAACTAATTTCGGTTTTGGGTCTGTCTATGGCGTAACTCTGGTTCAATGAATCTGTCTGCGCTTTTTCCATTTTCATGAAAGCGTTATTTACTAACACGGGTCTGCGCTAGTTCTATAATAAGTTCCATAAATAATATCTAAATTACGACCCCTAGATAACGTGACATTATTAAATGCCCGGATAAATCTAAAGCAAACTGGGGTAATTTCAGGCCGCGTTCTCTATTGCGGCGGTTTGTTCGAAATATCACTCACATCACATGAACCAGCGTCGATATATCTGAATTTAATGGAAAAAACTTTTCCCGAATTTCGATATTGATTTCCGACGTTTTATGAATCGCGGTGGAGGTACCTACCTGCGATTTGCCTGTAACCTGTGAGCCCTGGGAATGTGGATTCCCCCAAGGAACATATAGCAGAAGTGAACCATTTATCAAAAAAATAAAACTATTTTTTTTTCAAATTCAATACATGAAACAGCGTAAACGAACCTTCGATGTGATATTCACCCGCATTTTACAGTGTGTAAATATAGTATAAATATTACAAATGTTTTACATTCAAAATGAAAAAAATGCGATGGTGGTAATAAAAACAATTCAGTCCACGGGGAAAGAACATAAATACAACGAGTAAGTGGAAGAAGAAAAGGAGATTCCGCTGACAACTCTTGTAACTTCTCCGTCTTTCTCATAATATACGACGCATGTTTGTATAGGTGTAGCAACCTTAGTTGATTCATCAAACTACTCACACAGATGCATAAATCACATACAGCGTGTTTCGTTTGGCCTTTAATAAAAAATAAAAACAGTTAATGATTATTTCACAATTTAGAGTTCAAAGCGAAAGCCGAATATCGTTTTATTTAATTGTGATTAAAATACTTTATCGGAATGTGATAAACTTTGGGGCTGATTTTAAACGAGAATATTTCAACACAGTAAACATGTAACCTTACTGTCTCTTTTCCGCTAGATACAATAAGTAGGCGTAAATGAAACAATGGACATCGCACATTACTATTTTACAGGAAAATTAATGTATATAATATGCATGTATATATTTATTTTTCTTTTTTTAAATCCTTAGATAAATGGAAAACGGTACTGCCAGCATCAGCCATTGTCTATATCCTATATCCCTATAGTCCAATGAGATGTAAGGTAAAATATACAAATTTTATCAGAAAAAAATTGAATCTATAAATAAATAACGATGCGAAACGTCGTGATATCATGCACCCGATCAACTTGAACCGATATGAATAGAGCACGCTCTAAGCTTCCTAACAATATTCTTTTGACAAGCATCGTATATACTTGCTGTCCCTCTTCCGCTAGTCACAATAATAGTTGTAAAAATTGTATAGCGCCGTTTTGTGAAAACTCGCCGCAAGAGCGCTGAAATAAGTAGGCGTAAACAAGACAAAGGGCTGTTCCTCGGCGGGAGAAGTGTATACAGATGTACAATTACATTCAATGCTCTAAGCTTTTTCATTGCAGCCAACTCTCGCTGCGTTAAGAAGATGTGTTTATTTCATTGCAGCCAACTCTCGCTGCGTTAAGAAGATGTGTTTATTTCATTGCAGCCAACTCTCACTGCGTTAAGAAGATGTGTTTATTTCATTGCAGTCAACTCTCGCTGCGTTAAGAAGATGTGTTTATTTCATTGCAGCCAACTCTCGCTGCGTTAAGAAGATGTGTTTATTTCCACTGCTTATGCCCTTCTAATACCCACACACCCAGTATCTACCGGTTTTATAAATTAATACGAACCTATAACGATTGTTTGTAGTAAACCTAAATACAATTTTAGTAACATGAGAAAATGCGATAAAAAAAGCCGTAACAAATCTTAAAGTAGGTATGTGACGTGCTTCGAATGAAGAGAGATTAGCGAAAATCTCGCATGACTTAGCGCAAATGTACTCCTAACCAGTGGCGGCTCGTGACTTTTGTGTTACTAGAGTGCTAATATTACAAAAAATGGCATTATTGATGTTGTTGTAGCTGAAAACGATTTTTTATTTTTTTTCGAAAATTTAATTTTTTGTATGAAGATTTTCAGGAATTCCGTGCGGCGCACGGCTATACTGAAATTTCCTGAAAATCTTCATACAAAAAATCGATTTTCGAAAAAAAATTAAAAATCGTTTTCAGCTATTTTTTTAATATTAGCACTCTAGTACACCCAAAAGTCACGAGCCGCCACTGCTCCTAACAAAGAGCAATCAGTTATGACTGTTAGTTTTCTCAGTTACTTACCGTCACAATCGAGAGTCTGTTACAGTTTATTATAGATAAGTGAAGTCTATATTTGTTATACCTCCAATAATAAGTGCTCAGGGTAACTTGAATTTATCGACAAAACTTTCTAATAGTCGCCTGCGCTAAGAACTCACAGGCACGCTATGCCTTCCCTTTAATGGTGCACTTTTTTACAAAAGAAATCTACCTGCTAAAATTCGCAGGGCGGATAATATGAAAAAATTAACAAGAATAAAAGCTCCGCGCAGGTAAAGTGGAGCCTCCTACATACGGTATTCCCAAGTATGTGTCGGCCCAATGCACGGCAATGGCCGCCAACAGCAATATCGATACCTTTGAGGTCCGTTTTGTAAAGGGACCCTTTTGTAGTCGACACGTACAATGTACAGCGTGGTCCCTTACCTTTTAAAGAGAATTTCTCAGCGATCGCACCGTACCTTTGCAATCTACTCGACGTATGAAATATGGTTGATTTGCTTTGAAATATTTCCCATGGTCCGTAATACTTCTCTAGGGTGATATTCGAAACCTACTTAGACAAGTAGATACGCTTAGGATGAGAATTCCCAAGGAATTTTGGTAAAACTTTTTATTACGTTTTAACAAGAGAAACGAGTATGTACAACAGTAGGTACCTATCTAGTAAGTAAGTATAAGTTCTGCTAGGTTATAAGATTCCTTTTCATAAGAATTCACGACCTCATTTTTAAATATTCTGCACACATAAGACCGTCTTGATTACTCTCCTCCTGGATTTATATCTTATTTGATATCTGACGATGTGTCATTTAGTCGTGAGGTGACATTTATGTAACCTTATTATAAGGATGGTGATTTGAAACAGGTCTTGAAGGATCATGTTGTAAGGGGGAGTAAACACGAAAATCCGACAGAATTAGGCTGTTAAACGTTGAAAGCTAGTTTCTGAGAGCATATAGCATTGAAATATCAGTAAAACAGAAACAGCATTCCCATCCGCCGTGTGAGCTTGTCTGAGTTATAAAATTACATATATTATATGGAAAGCTGAAAGTTACCGCGAAAGAAAGGAAAAACAATAAATGAGAAAGAACACCGTTAAAAATGTAGTGGAGTTCGTAGGCTGAAGAAATATCCGTACATAAAGTATTTATTGTTTACCTAGAAAATATTTTTATAATAATGAGGTGTTTGGTAAATATACTATGCCTATCTCGCTGGAATGTTTCCCGTGTCGAGGAGGCCTGGCATACAAAACGTCAAATGTGTACCAGTGTAAACGTTCATTTTACACAAGGAGACAACATTAAAAAATTTCAATGGCATAAATATAAACCTTTTTTAGTTACTTTCTTGAGCAGATAATCAATTAACTCGCCTGCTTGGGGCCTAGGAGCCGAAATAACATTATGTAAATTAAAATCAAATGCGTATGTACGCAGAAAAATTAGTATTAATAATTAATTAAGAATCTCTTCAAATGATTACAGGCCATAAACGAATGAATTAACAGGATTAATTATACAATTTTATTAAATTACGAATATTTTATCCGAATAAAATCCGTAAAAATCCGAATTGTAGTATCGTGATAATATATTCGTAACTTAATAAAAGTTTATCAGGAAACCAGTTCATTCGTTAAAGTCATGTAATCCCGTTTTTAACTGGATTACCAATAAATTGAAGAGATTCTTAGTAAATTAGCAATACTATTTTACCCATTTTTCTCCGTGTAGGGTGTAGATTAAATTTCTAGTGATTTAGTGTTCAGTGACTTTGAGCAGACAATGTCCAAAATATTGTTATTTTTAAATAACGCAGAAAAACTCACAATTAAAACAATTGTTGGTTTAACATTTTCTATCAATTATTAAGAACATTATTTTGAGAGTGCAAAGGAAATGGACAATCCGATAAATGCTTTTTATCAGATTTGCACAAAATAATAATTATTAACGGAAATTGCAAAATTCATAATCAACAAAAACATTACGTTAAACTTCCTTGAATAAATACGTACCTACCTAGTAGTATTAGTAATAGTACCACCGTAGATTAGATTGATTGTGTTTATGCACAAAAAGTGACATTCCCTCCTGTGAGGATAACACAGTACGAGTTTTGGTTAATGTGACGAAACTATTAGTTCAATACTTTATCACGAACATATTTAAATATCACTATAGGTTCAATACTTTACCATGAATATTTTAATTGTATTACTTTTGTTCAATACTTTATCTTGAATATTTAAATATTACTATTAGTTCAATACTTTATCACGAACATATTTAAATATCACTATAGGTTCAATACTTTACCATGAATATTTTAATTGTATTACTTTTGTTCAATACTTTATCTTGAATATTTAAATATTACTATTAGTTCAATACTTTATCACGAACATATTTAAATATCACTATAGGTTCAATACTTTACCATGAATATTTTAATTGTATTACTTTTGTTCAATACTTTATCTTGAATATTTAAATATTACTATTAGTTCAATGCTTTATCACGAATCTTTAAATATTACTATAAGTTCAATAGTTACTTCATCATGAATATTTAAATTGTATTACTATTAGTTCAATACTTTATCATAAATGTTTAATTTTTACTATTAGTTCAATGATTTATTATTAATAGTTAAATTGTATTACTATTAGTTAAATACTTTATCAGGAACTAAATTGTATTACTATTAGTAAAATACTTTATCATTGACATTTAAATTGTATTACTATTTATTGAATACTTTATCACGATTGAAGTGGGTAGAACTATTTTAAATATTTTGTCCGACAATTTTTTGGAATGAGATTTTTTTAAATCACGAAATGTAACGACCAGCCAAAATGAAAACTGAGAAATTATGTTTCTCAGTTTCTAGAATAAAAAAAACGGTACATAATATATTATGAAGATGATGATAAACAAGGTAAAATTTTACTTACCACTACCACACTTATATATGAATATTACCAAAACACCATTTATTTTTAAGAAACCAAAGTTAAGAAAGTAAATTACAAAAGTACAAAGCAATACTTAGCGTAAAATTCTATTTTATTACTAATAATGTAATAATAGGTTATGTTTCTTACATTCAAGATGGCCGCCTAACTATACATAAAATATTAGTTTGCCTTGAACGAAATAGCTGTTGAAATAGCACTATTTTTGATCAGTTTAAGGTTTTATTGTTTTATACTTAAAAATGATATAAATCAGAATTATGAATGATAAAATCCAAACATTGAAGTCTATCAAGACAATTTTTAAGAAATTCCAAAAGAAGTGTTTCCATTTGAATTAATATTACAAAAATATACTAATAATAATAATTTAAATTTTTCATTTTGACAATTCGCTGTGGAATTTTTTCCCTCAAATGTCATGTTTGTAAAACATAGTTCGAGGAATAATTGTTCCAGTCTGAAAATGGCTACAATAAGCTGAAACCGGTAACGATCAAAATAATAAAATAAATGGAAAAAACTTTTAAATTGTTTAAATAAATCATTATATACGTAGATATATGTTATATATGTAGATATATGTTACAACATAAATATGTGTTTATACTTTTTTTTTTATTTTTTTTTTTTTTATTAACGACAATTTTAATTACAAAGTTAAGTATATTATTCGCAGTCCTCCTCACTAGGTATTCCTGTTCCGAGGCGGACTGTAGGTTTTGGTATAGGTGTAGATCGTGATTTCCTTGTTAATTTCTACAAAAAAAATTTAAAAAATTGTCTTCACATTTGTTCAGTTCATAATTTTATTGATTTCCTCATCTTCGTGTTTACTTAGCCATAATTTGATGTCGTTTTTAAATTTTTGTGTCTCCGTTGTGTTTTTGAGTTCAATTGGGAAGGCATTATATAGTTTTGTAGCATGGAAATGATGATTTTTCTGGCCAAAAGACGTATTTAATTTTGGGATGTTCAATAGTTTTGAGGATTTCTTCCTTGTAATATAGTTGTGATGGTCAGCAGGGTACTCATATTTTTCTGTAAATTTGATTAGAGCATTTTTTGAGTATAGTTTTATTATACTGAAAACTTTAAAATTTTTAAAAATGTCTTTTGATGGAGTTCTTATGGGTACTTTAAGGATTATTTTTATTATTGCTTTTTGAGTTTTAATAAGCTGCTTCATGTGGATGTTTGAGGCAGATCCCCATCCAATAATCCCATATTCTATGCGTGAATGACAGAGAGCATAGTATACCTTATATAAATCATTTATACTTAGTATATTGCGTATATATCTAAAGTAGTATATAAGCTTTGTGAGTTTCTTTGTAATACTATTTATGTGGGAGTCCCATCGAAGATTTTCATCAATTTCAATGCCGAGATATTTTATACTTCTAGAGTGTATTATGGTGGGGCAGTGGCATGATTGCTTAATTAGATAATATTGGTTACAAATATAAATAAATAAGAATAAAAACATATGTATATTTCAAAGAGTATGTATTAGTTCCATGGTATATTTGTAGAAATGTATTACATATTTGTACAGCGCCCTTGAGGTGATTTTGCACAATAACGGCGCTATACAAATCATCCAAATACAATAATAATAATTATTAATATAGGCACTACTTACATTGAATATAAATTAGACATCAAGTGTTGTATCATCAGCCAAAAGAGATAAAAACATGAAATATATTTTATTAAAAACCTGTTTTGAGTAGAGTATCTCGTATCTCCATTTTCTTTTAAATGTAAAACTGTGTTGTTATAAACGGCGCCTGATCCCAACACAGGATTTCCTAGTAAGACAAGCATTGTACATCAACAATGTAATGTCATTTATAAAGCTGAATAAATAAAATAAAATGTCTCTCTGTAGGTCTACAGAGGTACATGCATCTTAAATATATCATTTGACTATGACTGCGTACACTCTTACTCCTTCCACAAGCAAATGCTTCTAATGGAAGAATCATTTAAAATCTGAGATGTAAAATAACTGTAATGTAACATGTATCTCGTATGTACAAAGGTAGGTTCCTAAAAGTTTCATTAACCCCTATCTATCTGTCATGCACTAGGTATATTGCATTTTTGTCCATTGTTAAATTCTTCAGTTATTTATTCTAAAAGTATACAGAATACTGATGTATTGTTTTTTTCTAAATTTATTTGTGGTATTTTAAATAGGTACATGGTTATCTATGTTCTAACATGAGGATTATTTTTTTTAATAAATCAATCACATATTTTTGTCGAAACTTGTTAAAAAAATGCTACACAGGCCTCCAAAGCCAATGTATTTGTCAGATACATTGCGACAAACGTAGAGTTAATGTTTTTAAAATAATGTTTCTGGCACAAACTATATTTAGATTAGTAAAAGTTGAGAAAGTGTTATTTTATCATAAATCCATTGTTAGTGGCACAAGATAGCAAATATAAGAAAAATGCTGGTTCATTGATTACATACCAAATAAACGAATATCGAACATCCTCATTTCATGTCTAGCAGAAGAAAATTTGTTATTATTTATAATAATGACTGAGAGTGGATTGTTAATTATTGTGTTCTTGATATTGGCTAGGTACCTAGAATAACGGACGTCACGGTGTTTTTTCGTCTCAAGTAAGAAGCGCGGGTTAATTTGAAAATTATTCACACAAGATGAAAAAAAAATGATAAAGTAGGAATTTTGGTGCTCTCAAAAAGATAACATTACGCAAAAGAAAATAATAAATTTCTGTAAAAAAATGGAAGACATTCACTAGGTAAATATTCTACCGTACCTAACTTTATACTTTCAAAAGTTTTTTCAGGATAATATATATACAGAGAACAAAAAGTATATTAAAGTGATATTTATATAGGTAGTTACTCATTGCCAAATCCCTAGTTTTTATGTTTGAGTAAATATGTTTTATAATGTATTTTATTTGTCGCAATAAGGAAATGGCGTTAAATCTTTTAAAAACGTTATAAATGACAACAAAGAATTCGTATACAACCGTAATAATGAATGCAGCACTGTTTACTTACAATATTACGAATTTAGAAATCTACAATAAACAATCAAAATACACACAATAAATTACTGTGAAACTGGGTAGGTAGGTAAGTGTTAATAAAACGATTGCTACATGAACGGGATAAAAACAAAAAACACCAAAGCGTATCTTGTACATCAACAGTGTCGTCATATTAGTTAATTCAAGAATGTGGCCTGCAGATGTGTTGTCCTCAACATCGCAATAAAAAGTATGATGATTCGCCAAGAGATTGTAAGGAGTTTTGCTTGCATTCGTGTAGGCGGAAAGATAATGGTGGCTGGTGGCTGAACCGGTTTGGATGCAAAAGCCAACAAGGCCAGTTCCCGAGGAGAAGGGATAAACTCACCTGTGATTGAAGACAACACCAGAGAACTCCGCACATCCCAGGACTTGCTCCCCATCTTGAAAGAAGTTGTTATCTTCCTTCAAAGTGGCACGCACTAACTGTCAGAATCCAACGGTCACCACATCACAATAAATTCAGATAAAAATTCAATTCACTAGTTTTATTATTATATTTTCGCACTAATAATATTCCCAGGTTGAAAGAACTTCACCGTACACTATGCTTGCATTAAAAATGCCTTCACCGTATCCATTCTACGCCACTAACACTGAAAAACTAATGAAAGCACTCGCGAATAATAAAATGTTAACTTTTATAAAATTGTGTATTTCACTTAGAACTTTTTTAGAGGTTTGGATCGGGAGTTGAGCACTTTGCGGCGATTTGGAGAAGTTTCGAATGTATCGCCGAAGTAAACGGGCGCGAACGCTGAGTACACGTGACACGTCGTATCCAACCGAAAGCCGGTCTCTCGCTGGCTGACGAGCGAGTGGGTCTCTCTCCGCACGCGAGCTTCGGCCCGCGCCGCTAGATGGCCGCCCCAACGGCCGCCACACCGCTCGTTCCGTGCCCGTGTGCTCTGTTCGCTGAAGTTCGCTCTGTTCGCTGAAGTTCGTTTAAATTGTGACGGCTGACGGCTGCAGGCACGCAAATAGTACCAGTACAATAATAGGTAATACTCGGTTACCTCAATGGTTAGAAATACAAATACCTAGAAAAAAGTGAAACGATACTTTGAACATGTAAAATAGACACAGAATGTGTGAAAAGTAGCAAAATGTTGAAGAAATGATTACTAAGAAGTTTTTTCGTTTTGTCATAATATTTTCAGAATTCAATTAGTTAAGTATGGAAACATGGATTTCCTAGTTCAGATAAATTATTTATTCTATTTCGAGAAACTAAACGGAATAAAATGTTATTTTTTATCGTTTACCGAACTCAAGTAGACCGGTCTACAAAATGCATACTACAACATTAACTAGAACCATTCATCGGCAACCTTTTCAACTCGGTACACCCACACTGAAGAAAAGGGTAGCGCAATAGTTGTCCGAACGTTCAAACAGAAATTGGATATGAGGGGTTCAATTCTCGACGAAGTTATTTCACTCGAACAACGAGTGGTTCGACTCACTTTTGACGTTTGGTGTGTGTAACTTCGAGAAGATTCAAGAATAAGAATGTCGACTTATGAACATACTTTTGACGGCGATGGCCCTACTCGAGTGGAATCACTTTTGACGTTGAGGTAGAATATGTACCTTCGACGAGACTCAAAAATTAGAACGTCGACCAATGTATGTACTTTCAACGGCGATTGCGAGCAGCCTGGATTGAAGAATCAATACCCTGAAACATGAAATGCTCTCATACAGCACATCTGCACAGCTTTTCAAGCTTACCTATGACTTGGTAATATATAGAATATAGTATGGGCAATAATTAGAGATCAGATATTTCCGTCGTTAGTCTTTTTAATAATAATACGTGTTTTATTTTCTTCTTTTTTTGTAACAATTAAATAAAATGATAGCCTCATTTCATTTACAAATTATTAAAATTTAGTAGTATGGACATTATAATGGGGGCTTAGGATTAGGCTTTGTGAACGCAGTGTTATTTTAGATTAAAGCGATGTTATTAAAAAATGCATTTTTTTCCAAAAGAAAATGGAAAGAAGGAAGAGAAAAAGTTTTTAGAAGGCATATGCATTATTTGTTTTACAAAATCATGTATGTAGGTATAGAGGAACACATCGGGATATAAAAAAAACTTAATCATTCGGTGTGAATAATGTCATCTATGTTTATGCAACAACAGCAAAAAAATTGTTTTTTTTTCCAATTTATCAAAATTTTCATTGTATCTGAGAATTTATTTATATGCCTACTTTATTATAAAACCTTTACAAATAGAGAAGTATGTATGAGACGATGTATAAATGTGAATGAGGCAATGAGTGTGTGCCAAGACTGAGTTATTTGGCGGTCCGTCCATTCTGCCCACGCGGGTGGGAATCAGCGTGATAGTTAGTTAGACAAAATTCTGCGTTTTCTCTCAAACAAAATATAGGTTTTTGAGTGGTATTAATCATTATGTATCTGTTTGTATATAATAAGGAATATTAAATGTGTAGGTTAGATACCCCGCTCTCGGGATGATTTTTCGCTAAAATGGCGTTACACAAATTATTATTACTATTGTAACATTATTAGCTTTCCAATAGAAGAGCAAAGCTAGTAGAAACCGCGATGAATAAAGCGCTTTCAAACAAACTTTCTGTTTTATATTAAGTAGATATTTCGTTCTTATGTTGAAATAAAAACAAAAGCAAATACTGTGAAATACCACTAACGAACCGAGTCTTCTTATTGTATCAGAGAAATGAATGTACCGACGATATATTTTAGAATAAATCCAATAAGATTCATTTGAAATTTTGTATGATTTTTCACTGAAATTATTATGAAATAAGAATATGTCTATACAAATCGCAGTAAATAAATAAATAAAATACCTTTATGGCCATAAACCTGTAAGGAAAGTTCGCAATGCTTCTTATTACTTCTTATTTCTCGAGGTTTTTATTACGATTCTTGGAAGTTTAAATTTCTTTCATTCGTAAGAATCATTTCATTAATCCTAAGTTTATTTTTTATTATTTGACTTTCAGATAGAGCCTCCGCAACTCAATAAAATTTTTGGAACCTGTGCGGGATTGTTTTGGTCGGCCTTAATTTTGAGCTGGACTAGTTGAGTCGGATTATTATATTGCGAATCGTAAACATGTATTTTGATGACATTTAACATAACTCATAGAACGCAATTGTGCTGTCTGTCTCTATTTGAAGGCAGTAAAGAATGCCAAACAACCTTGTCTGGAAACAAACTGTTTTTTTGACATGAACCGACTCAACTAGGTATATTAGCCATATGATCGTGCCACGACTTCCAGGAGCGACTCGACTACTACAGACTACCATTTGTTTTGCGTGGCAAATATTCTATTAACACTTCCATCTCGATCCATTCCCTATACATTGTTTACATGTCTAAGCAATAAAGTGTTTTCGGATCTTCTCATTATCAAAACCGTTGAATGTGGTTTTACCACACGAACACCTCAGGGATCTCATTTCTACTTCTAAATAAAGAAATCAACTACTGGATGACTAAATTCAGGAGTTAATTTGGTGTTGTGTAAGGAAAAAATGCTAGTGAGAGGCGTATTTTAAAATCATAGAGTATAGAACGCAAAGATCTAAATTGCACATCCCAGTGTTGGAAAGCATACAAGCTGGGTTATTACATGGCAATCGTGTATATTTGCTAAGAATCTACTCCTAGAGGCTATCACTATAATATACTACACCAGCACCATTTGCGGACTAATTATATATGTCCTTATATATATAACAGGTATATGTGCTATATGTAATTATATACATACTTTGTGTATACTCCCCGACGCGCACGTTATATATTTTTTCTCTGCAGGTTACAGATTTAAGCTGTTAATTTCTAGATAAACTTTACTGCCTCAAGGATTAATTTGTTACAGCCAAAGTGATTGTATAACGCAACCTAAGAACCAATTATATATTTAATACAATGTCGGTTCTCAAATTGAATTTATTTTTGTAATAGTGTGTTCAAACTGATAAACTTATTATTACACCCTTACTAATCACATATAGCAGAGGGTATACTTTCTAAAGAAGATCTTTCTTAATATTTCTGAAACCAAACAGCGTAAGTACACTATGGGTGCATTTTGGCCTTGTACATTCAAAATATGTGCCCACTAATCGAGGGTAGGAAGTTTTTTTTTTTACATTAACCCCACACAGGAGGCCCCGAGGAAAATTATTTCTCTCTTTATTATGTCCTCTTTGAGGATACTGTGTGGAGTGTCTTTTTTAAGGATAGGAAGGATAAGTTCTGGGAATGAAAAGATATGAATGACTGGTAGGAATCTAGTATCCAGGAGTGACGGACGTATGAATATATCAGTCCCGCTGCGGCGTAAGGCAATCGGTGGAGAGACCAGTTGGAGAGGTCAAAGGGTCCCCCAAACCAGCCTCTTCCAATCAGGTACGCCACGCAGCTGGTGGCCAGGCGCATCCTGAACACACCTCACCCGATGAACCCGGGCACCCCTGCTATGACTTATGTCAGATGTGTTGGTTATCTAATAAATGGTCCCTGAGGTGGCGGCACCCAAACCCGCCTCTCAAATTGAAGTATAAGTCATTAGAAGGAACAAATTTTTAAATGTACTTTCAAAAGAATTTATTTCTTTATGCTTCTGAAACCATACAGCGCTAGTATACTATTTGTGCATTTTGGCCTGGTATACTTTTAAAATACGCTAGTAAGACATAACGAAAAATATAAATCAAAAATTAAATTTAATCAGATTTTAAAGAAATATTATCGTTTATCGCAGGAATTTTGAAATTCGTTGGAGAAGTATTTTTTTTTAATTTTTTTATTATCAATATAAAGTTTTTTTACAGGTTTTTTTTCCGATGTCTGTCTCACTAGGATAAACCTGTGTCGAGACAGACGTATTTGATACATGAATTAATGTTTACATATTTTTTGATACATAAAATATTTCATTACACTAAATGAAATTGTGAAAAAGATAAAAAATAATAAATAATAATAATAAATTTGTTAATCAGCATCTAGTTGGAGTACATACTTATGTAGGTATTTTTATAAATGAACAATGAGCGTGTTTTGGGTGAGCTACAAAATAAAAGAAAACGAATTTTTATTTTTTATTTAAGCATAAACATTGGATTATTTTGAGTTGCCGACCACTTTTCACTTACTGCCCTGCCCTAGGGACACGAACCGGCTCGCCGGGCTTTGCCTACATTTTTTCACATGTGTCTATGCGCGAGCTATGTGCCACAACCAGCTCACAACGGCTCCTAATCCTTGGTCTAATCTTTCTAACTCTCAACGGCCGGTCAGCGCATACAAACTTTGAGATGAAACTAGCGCACTGCGGTTACAGTTGCATGGCTTCATTAGCCCTATCCAGGTAGATTCCGAGAAATAGGCTTTTCACACTTGGCACCTGGTAAAAAAGTTTTATGCAAACGAAAGTTTTTTTTTAATTCTCAGATTTTTATTCGTGGTTGATTTGACCTTTTTAACAGTGGGCGTATTTTAGTTTGTTGTGGTGAGTTTTGTGGGTGAGTGCTGTCAGGTCGTACGTGAACCTTCGAGAGAACCTGTTTCGGACTCGGAACCGGTTTGGCAGCGGCAATAGTTGGACGTAGGCATACAGTTTTGGCGCCAAAAGTCACGATTCTGACAGTAAATTATGTAGGTATTGGGAACAAATGAGTCTTAGAAAAACCATAATCCGTTTTGGTTTCCGAGAAACATTACATCATTATGTCTAGTCACCATAACCAAGTTCTTAAATATTTTTACTTAAAAATAAAATTATGACAATTAACAGTCTCCTATGTATGTAGTATGTAGTGTCTAAGACTAGGTATGTAGATTTTATGTAGTAACTTGCTTAGGTTATAAGCAAAAATACACTTCATTTTGTTTTAACACTGAAGATGTGTTCCACAAAATACTATTGAAAAAGTTGTTAAAAATTCTATTGGAAAATTCTAAGAAGAACGGATATTTCCATTACTCGGAATATATTGATTATATTAATTATCTCAGTTTGATGAATCAATTGCATCTTATAACACTGTCGACAGGAGAATTATTTCAGACCTGGTTGTGTTACACATTGTCATAAACAACTTAATTGATAGTCCTGCCATCCTTGCCACTATTAAACTACATGTGCCGACTAGGAATACAAGACAAAGTATAACATTCTTCTGTAATACATACTCGACCAACTATCAGACACACTCACTGACCAATAGGATGCATGATCTGGGCAACAAGTATGGGGGTGCTATTGATTTATTTATTGACTCCATATATAGAACTAAGCATAATCTACACCAACACTTTGTCGAATCCTACAAATTAGAGTAGCGTTGGTAAATTAGTTTTAATGATTTGTCTTATATGTAGTGTTGTTGTAATTTCTTTTTTACTTTATGTTACTCTTACGTTTTACTAATATTGCTTCATATTTAGTTTTTCTTTTTTAATTATTTCTTAATATTTTCTCATTATACTTGTAATCACAATTTTACAATTGTGTATTTTGTACCTTCTTTAAAATGGATTAGGTACATCTATTTACTGTCAGTATCTCCTGTATAATACAGATATTCTCCTATGTACACTGCATCATGTATCACTTCTATGTAAAAGCCTTTTTAGGCGTATATATATAAATAAATAAATAAATTACTTTTAGTTGACCGTGTTACGTCATAACAGTGAAAAAAAATTGACTGTACTTTCGTTTTTATAGTAAAATGTTTAATCAGTTAACTAGAAAAATTAAAATAGAATTAGAATAATCATACACAGAATATAATGTGGTTGTGTGGGTAGGCCACCCTCCATCACCTACTGTCAGCTTGGAAAGACTTCATATTATAAAGAAGCATAATTGGAACTACCTGAGCATCCACACAAAACACACATTTAACGTCTTGAGGTGAGTTGACCATTCTACATATTCTGGACAATGGTGAATTCTAAGCATAATTAGTCGAGTATTGGTTGGGGAAGAGCAATTCTTTATTTCTGAGTCTACGAGCAGGTATATTGAATGTAATGAGTTCTAGTAATGTAGGTGAGTCAATCAATTTGTTGATAATTTTAAAGAAATAAATGAGATCAGATTTTTTCCGACGGTCTTCTAAAGGAGAAAGGTTAGAATTTGTTCAATTTCATAAAACGAGTAATTGCCTCTTTCTAATCCCAGCCTCCTATCAATCCTTTTTAGGAACCGATGTTGAACGGACTCCATATGACGAATATGGATAGCATAAAAATCAGACCATATAACACAAGCATATTCAAGATGGGGGCGAACCAAGGAGCAATAAAGTGTTCTAAAGGTTTTTATATTTTTGAAGTCGGAAGTGGTTCTAGTGATGAAGCCAAGTAGTTTGAGAGATTTATTAACAAACACATTTATATGCTCCCGAAAAGAAAGCTTGCTGTCAAGCGAGACACCAAGGTCTTTAATAGAAACAGTTGTTAAGAAGTTATTATTTAGTCTGTAATCGAAAACAATCGGATTTTTAGTTCCGTAGAAGGACATAATTTTGAATAATAGTGATGGTTAGTTAGTTAGTTTATGATTTTGGGTAAATATCTTAGAGTAATAATAAATTCTTACTCTAGGGCAGGGCTTCCCAAACTTTTTTCAACTGTGACGCCCTTGGGAAGCTGCCATATTTTTGCGACGCCCCCCCCCCCTCGGGTTACTAAAAATCTAAGCCCCCCGCCGCTCATTTGTACCAAGCGTAGTATTTTGAAGCCCCCCCATGAACGGCAAAAAAGCAAACAAAAAAGATGAAAAAGCATTTTTTTCTTTGGTAGGTATTAATGAGAAGGATGTGCTTGCTTTTCTGAGCATAGTTTCTCAAAACGAGGTTGAAGTTTCGAAATCGCCACTCTCGTCTCTGCCTCTAAATTTATTTTTGATCTGTACTTATTCTTAATTACTGCAACTGCAGAGAAACCTGTCTCACACAAGTATGATGTCGCAAACGGTAATAAAACCCTTAACGCTGCAGTGCTGATGGAACGATATTCTTGATAAACTGAGCTGCTCCAAAATTCAAGTAGCTTATCCTTATTATATTGCAGCTTAAGGCTGGAGTCACAGGACAATTCTATTAACTGTTCTTCTTCTGCTGTCGAAAGTGTTGATGGTGAGGTCGACTGGAAAGGGTTTCTAACCCAGTCATATTGCTCCAGATTTTCGCTCCGAAGTGTGCGTGTGGAAGACGCTATAAAGATTGCCTCACGACGCCCCTGGGATCATCCCGCGACGCCCCGGAGCGTCGCGACTCACAGTTAGGGAAGCCCTGCTTTAGGGTACTGTGCCGCGCTTCCTCCATTTTTAGCCAACATGTTTCGGATAGCGTTACGATTGGCCAAAGAAGGAGAAAGCGCAACACTGAATTATAACCCAAACAGTAATCACGATAACACTTTTGACCATGAAAATCTTATATCCAATCCGTTTAATATTATTAGTTCTATATGTTGAATAATGCAATGAGAAAAATAGTTGCGCAGTGTATTGAATCTCGGGCGAAGCAGTATAGTAAGTAGCGACTACTAGTAAAGTAATAAAAGTAACAACTGTTTTTGAGTAATCTATTGTTATCAAGTTAATTTGTAGAATCCCATTTTAATTTTAAGTTTTTCTTTTATGTAGTCAATAATATGATTATTCAATTTACAAAAAATACATTTAAAAGTTACGATGTGTACTTATGGTGGTAAAGACTGCAGAAGGCGAAACAGATGTCACGCGTGGTAATAATTATACAGCAGAACTTGTAAATAATTCAACTGCAATTTTATAAATTGAATAAAAATATTGTAAACCGTGTGAAAGGTAAACTTAAAATTCATTTTAAGTTTTCAAGAAAGTGATATCTCAACAAAATGCTTCTACAGTTTTATTATTTTAATAGGTACACAAATAATAATCCTGCCATCCACGAAAAACGGGTTAAAAAAAAGGATTAACGGTAAGTATGCAATTAATTTTCAAATGTATCATTAAATCTGGAGCTGGGATAATATTGTAGCACGTCTCGTGCGAGAACAAACTTCCTAATTGGGAAGATTCTCATTATAATAAAATGGAACTTGTTTTGTGAAAATTAAATTATAAACTTTATTTATTCGGAAGTTAAAATTTATATATCATGTTAGAGTAACATTTTCCATTATAACTGATAAATTGTTTAATTGATTTTGAGAATTACAACATAAAAGTGAAATTTTAAAAATTATACTTAATATTTGCATAATTTAGGAGCCCATCCATTTATATGTTTATTTATTGTTATTGTGTTTAGTTAGCAGAACTTAAATTAAAACATAAAAAATAATTATTCCTACTCTATTTTTATTGGTATGTTGTTTAAAATTATGGATTAATATTTTCTGAAAAAAGAAAATTATTTAGGTAATCAATCAATGTTGGTTTATTCGTTTGTTGGCAGTTTTGTCTCAACTGTTTCATAATGAAGTGAATACTAAGAACGGGTTGTATCATAGAACTATCTATTTAAGTTCTGTAAGCATTTCAGTTTTGTGGCACAACTTGCCAATAATGGGCTTTTCATCAAACCTGGGATGCGTGGTTCCTAAAACTAGAACCACATTCGCTCATCGACAATTCTGGTTCATCGCTCCTAAAATATACAATGCCTTAAACACCGATATTAAGTCAATTAATTCTATATCCCTTTTTTTCTATCCTTGTTCAATATTGGATATTTGAAAGGGGACGAGCCTTCTTTAAGGAATGCATGAGTTCCTAACAATGTTTAAAAAAAAGTTTTAACTCTTTCATTTATTTAGTTTTATGTTTATTTTTATTTCTAATATGGTTCCTATAATGATGTGGATTTTTTAATTTTTGTTTTACCATGAAAATTTGCTTTTCCGTTATATTTTATTTTTGTTATACTTACATGAATCCATAATACGGGCATGAGCCTAGTGTGGTAGTTAAGAAAGTCACCAAAACTGTAATTTTTTTAAATATTTATGAAATTAAAAAAAATAACAGAACTTGAAAAGAACCTTTGCAGAACTTAAAAATTTGATGAATTGTTCAAATTCTGTGCACAACCTCTACTAAATCAATAATTGCCATTTGTTATTTACCCGGTTAAGAAAATGAATTAAAAAGTGTCAATGCCTCAATTATTTTAAGGATTTACATATATTGTTTCGTTTTCTTGAAAATACTAAGGAAAGGAGAATAGATAGATTTTATTTGATTATTTATAAGGGTTCGATCCTTGCTACATGACTAGGTATTTGTTCTGTTTATTTTAACAACTGCACAATTTGAAAAGAAAAATACTAATTTCATCAAAAAAGTTCAAATGCCATAGGGAACGGACATAGAACATCAACACGGTCTCTATCAAAATATACAGTATATTATCAAATTTATATACAGTAAGGTGATGTGCTTTTTAAAACTTGGGCAGGTTCCATTACGATACGATACGATTGTACCACCACTCCCCTTATTTTAAATTAATAAACTGTGAAATAACACAAATTAATCAAATAAAATTTACTTGCACACGCTGGGATTTGAACGCGCGACCTTCGTCCTGCTAGTCGAGAGCCTTACCCCTCGACCACAGAGGCCGTTTGCGTGAACTCTATCTAATTTTAAGATAATCAACTGTTGCACGTAATTTGTTTGACACAATCTGTTGAAATTTCTTCTTTTATGTAATAATCTGTTCCTCAAAAAAATAATCGATGGTTTGTTCCTCCGAACATGGGCAGCTTCGATTGACGTACCATTCGTCGGTATATTCGTGAGATCTTAATTTGACTCTCACCCATAACACCGAAAGCATTCCTCCGTCTTCAACACACCCATGAATAATAATAGCGATCCTTCTAATCTAAATAATCATCTTTCATTTGATAATTTCACGCCTCTCTCGCTTCAACCCCACCTTCCTCTCCTCCTCTTCTGCTTGCCGTTACTTCCCGCCTTCCGCCTTCCGCCTCCCGCCTTGCGCATCCCGCCTTGTCTAACCTAATATCATGACGAACAATAAACCCTTATTTGGAAACAACAAACAATCATGTCGTATTTGTATTAAATTATTAATACAACACGTTCCGAATCCTTCGCAAGTAACCGTCAGAAATTTAAAAGGTTCTGCTTTGTAGGAAAGCTCTTCAAGGACAAGCTTTTATAAATAATTTTACGAAATTTATTATTCCGTACATAGTAGCACCTGTTTTCTTATTTCTAGGATGGCACCAAAAGAAATTTATTATTCGGTACATGGTGTACTCTCTCGCTGCAGCAGCTGGTCCAGTTTCTTCACCACCTAGGATTCTTGCTGCAGAGTCTCCATCATCTATCTTTATCGAACGTCACAGCGGTTCTGCCAAGGTCTGGTAACTGTGAGAGGATATTCTGTCAGCGCTTTATTAGCAGCAGACACATACCTGGACAGATGACGAACCTCGTGCTGGCACTGTTGGTATACGCGGTGGACTTTTTCGCTGCAGCAGCTGGTCCAGTTTCTTCACCACCTAGGATTCTTGCTGCAGAGTCTCCATCATCTATCTTTATCGAACGTCACAGCGGTTCTGCCAAGGTCTGGTAACTGTGAGAGGATATTCTGTCAGCGCTTTATTAGCAGCAGACACATACCTGGACAGATGACGAACCTCGTGCTGGCACTGTTGGTATACGCGGTGGACTTTTTCGCTGCAGCAGCTGGTCCAGTTTCTTCACCACCTAGGATTCTTGCTGCAGAGTCTCCATCATCTATCTTTATCGAACGTCACAGCGGTTCTGCCAAGGTCTGGTAACTGTGAGAGGATATTCTGTCAGCGCTTTATTAGCAGCAGACACATACCTGGACAGATGACGAACCTCGTGCTGGCACTGTTGGTATACGCGGTGGACTTTTTCGCTGCAGCAGCTGGTCCAGTTTCTTCACCACCTAGGATTCTTGCTGCAGAGTCTCCATCATCTATCTTTATCGAACGTCACAGCGGTTCTGCCAAGGTCTGGTAACTGTGAGAGGATATTCTGTCAGCGCTTTATTAGCAGCAGACACATACCTGGACAGATGACGAACCTCGTGCTGGCACTGTTGGTATACGCGGTGGACTTTTTCGCTGCAGCAGCTGGTCCAGTTTCTTCACCACCCAGGATTCTTGCTGCAGAGTCTCCATCTTCTATCTTCTTGGGGTGACACGAAGTAATTCATTTTGCTTAACCTTCACTTTATTTTTGTAATATTTATATTTTTTATAATACCTGCATCAACTGTAAAGCGCCCCTGCGGTGATATCTCACAAAAGCGGCTCTATACAAATTGTCCAATAAATAAATAAATGGTGTCACCTGTATTCTCATGTCTATGCTGGATCCAAAAAAAAAATATTTCGTTTCCGCCGGTCAGAACCGTTGACTTAACTCGTGAGCCACAAACACTTTTCAGCAATTTTGTTACTTATTTTGTAGCCATTACCGTAATTAATGCGTTCTCACTCAGTGCTGCGACTCGCTCACTCGCTCGACGTCTTCCATGGTATAGGGTTAAGGCTCTCGTCTAGCGATGAATTTGTGTTATTTTACAATTTATTCATTTAAAATAATATATAGTACACTTGCGACACGATCCAGAGTGGAAGATACTCTTAGTATGTGTGTAGTATAGTCTCTGATTTAAGATTCCGGTTGGGAGCAGTGGTGTGCGGTAATTACATAAGAAAGTATTCATGTCAAATTTAAAGCGAGTAATGAAATCTTATAGTATGTAGGTCGAATAGATCTATTCTAGTAGTTCTGTGAAAGTTGACCTGAAAATGTTTCTAATTTTCTCAATTAATAATTCAAATTCAAAAATAGGCACTTAAATATATACCTATTTACTTATAAACCTATATTCTATGTACCTAGGTAACATTATTTTTTTTATTTCATATAAGGAATCTTACAATTTGTCCAAAGAAATATTCTATATCATTGAAAATTATTTTTCAATCATTTTTCAGGCTGGTAGTAGGTACCATAATATTGAGTAAGTGCGAATAAGAAAAACCAAATCAAAACGGCAATTTCACATAAAAAAAGATTCTTTACCACACCATTACAACGGCCACCACCTTGAAATGGAAACGGAATGTACAAACAAATGTACAGACAGACAAAATGCAAAACGGTCGAGTTAAAATAGGACTTCGCTACGCTTAGGCATGTAATAACCGCATATTTAAAATGTATATTAAATTAATTATTTTTACTGAACTCAGTAGGTATCAGAAATTAAATATCTCGGAGTGATAATAGAACAACATATGAAGTGGAAAAGACATATCTGTGAATTGGTTAAGAGTATCAGAAAGTGTGTATATATATTCATAAGATTAAGAAATATTTTAAAAAGAAGTAACCTAAAAAGAGTACACCACGCACTAATCCAGTCGTTAATTCAATACGGAATTATTGGGTGGGGGGGGGGTCATACAATAAGATTCTAACCCCGATCAGAAGTGGTCCAGAAGCTAATCCTCAAAGTAATCCTCAAGAAATCCTTCACATATCCTACAGAAACGCTATTTACAGATTTCAGGGTGCCCTAAAATCTGTAAAAAAAATTTCAAAAAATTTGAAACCCACCTATCTAAAAGATATCAATACAATATCAAAATTCCAAAATATAATACCAAACAAATGCAAAATAACTATACCTATTTAGGAATAAAGTATTTCAACAACCTTCCGATTGAAATAAAGAAATTAAAGCATATTAACATACAACTAAAACTGAAGTTACACTTTCAGAAATAATTAAGTAAATAATTGCCTGTTTTTCCCTTTATTGATATTTATTATCAGTCTATACTCATCTCCACTGTATTTAGATGTTGTCTCTTTATATATTGTTACCTGTAGCATAATGGCATTCTATTTTTCTTATAATTAGTGTAACTCTCTCACCAAGCACAAGAACCAGTTTCTTCACTGGTGAGATTGCGAACATAAATATATTTTGTAATGTAAATATATTTTTATGTACTCATATAACATCCTGTACCCACTTATATATATTAAATAAATAAAAAATATTATGGTTTCTCTAAAATCACTTCACAGTTTGTCGTTAAATCTCTACGGAATCCATAGCTGAATCAAGCACCTGAAAAAATGCAAATGGTATAACGAAAGGTATCGTAATATGGGAAGACTTTTAAATCGGGGGTACTTTGATCATCGCGGTTATCTGCAATAATTCTCGCTACCACTCAGAAATTACTCGCTTCTTTTGATGATTTTTTTCGGGCAACTTGAAAAAAATATCCCACCCCGAAAGGTGACTTTTTTGTCTTCCCATATTTTGTATAGCTTAGACATGATATAAAATTATCCTACACAAATGTTTTATTAAAAGTTTGAGAAGTTCAATATGAATCCCTTATTACTCTGATTAACCCCCTTTTACCCCGCAACGATCCAAAATATACTCCATTCCATTTTATTAATCTTGCGTCTGATTTTTAACCGTGGTATAGGAATGACGTCTTCACTTTCCATACCTGACCTTCGAAACATCGTTTTTCGTTCTTTGTAATTAACCGATTATTAGCATAATTTCATTCACTTACTTTCCCGAAGTAAAAGTACGTTGTCTTCCGCAAAGTTCAAAGTAAAACTAAGTTTATAAGTGAATAGCCCCGCCGAGGTATTCCAGGTACCATTTTTGCGTACAGAAACAACCCGAAAGGGAGGAACGCGATCGGAATACTGAGTAGCAATTTTCAATTAACCATATAATGGAACAAGTTTAGCAAGGAGCCAAACGAGCCCCATCAGACATTAACTAATATCAGGCAATTATTAAATAAGAGATCAGGGGTCTAATCTAACCCCGGACTAATGGGAGGGAGGGTTGAGGCTGTGTTCCAATGTATATTTGTTAATTTATATCTACGTACGCATTGACAAAGAGAACATTAGGTTATTTCCAAAATCATTATTAATCAAACAAAAGGATATAGTGCGACGCGATGCCTAATACAAACTCATGTTTTAAAATTTGATGCCTAGAGATATAAGAGATATTTTCTTTAAATACTGCATTTAGACATCTTGGTCTTTCCTATAATAGACATTTTGATACGTCTTTTAATTAATAAATCATTGAAAAAAAATATCAGGCCTATAAAAACTGTAAAATCTCCTTTTCAGATATGGTGTAATTGTATAATTTGGCAAATTACGTTCTCTTGATTATCACGGGAAAAGGTTTTGCCAGAACAAAATAAAATGATTGAAAAATGCATTTTGACCGGTCAGTGGCTACATCGCGTTTGGATCCCACCCAGGAGTAGGATGTTTGATTCCTCGGCTAGCTAAGTCCTCCATCACGACACAAGCAACATTTTCGGCGTACTGTGGTGGTAGTAGGAGATTTTCAAATATTTTCAGGTTATTCGTAACCCGGGAATGTTTATCTTTCTTTTAAAAAAAAGAAAAAAAACGATATTTTTTTTTTTTTGCATAAATCCAAAAATGCGGCCGGTGTTAAAGAAATTCACCCTTATCGCCATCTGGAGAACAGCAGATCGATATATCGATTAGCACTTTAGGGATTGCTAGAACATCCACGCTTACCTTTCTCGGAGATATTCTAGTTTCTCTAAATGAACAGTCGCGGAATTTAGCTTGAGAATTATAACACTGATTGATTGTTAGAGTTATATTTTATTAAAGTTGTGATAATACAAAGATTCAGTTCGCGACAATTATTTGCGTAATTTACAATTAATAGCTTGCTGGTGGGAGAAGCGCTCGAGGCAGAATGGCGACAAAATTCGTTCCACGCGCGAGGTCGGTTCGACCGTCCGCGCATCTTGCTGCGCAGGCAAGTGTTGCCATAGGCAAGGTGGCACTCAAAAAAACAATAATAATTGCGGTGCCTACATACCTCCTCCCCAGCATTTCATGCGACAAACGCACATATGTAGAAAACTTAAAATTAAACAAAAATTACATATATAGTGTTCGATGCCCATTGGTTATTTTAAATTAACACAGTGGGATAAATTGGAATACTGGATCAACCAGTTTGTTGTAAGAGCGATGAAAAAAAAAATAAAAGTAATAAACTTTACCTATGTTTCCAAAAAATAATCAAGTGGGCTTGACAAACAATGCTGATTATAGCAACTCAGTTTGAGTGCAATAGGAACTTACTGTTTAAAAAAAAAAAAGTGTTAATTAAATTATTAATTAATTAAATTATTGATTAATTAATAAATTTTATAAGTCTCATAAGCTACGGAAAGGGGAAACCACATCGTGCTAATATAAAAAATGTGACCTGTTGGTTAAGTTAAATTACTTCAAATCTATTATAGATGAGTGACAAGTGTCAACATTATAAACATGTAATCCAGAAATAAAAAATAAATATGTGAAAACTTCACACGACTTATAAGTCAAGAAAGTAAATAGGTACATAATGGGTATCACACTTCGTAGAGATAAGGAAAGGGGGCAGCCACATCATATCTATACGAGGTATGATATTCATTGCACAAGTAGAATGGTATGTCCTAGGAAATTAATAGTAGGGAGTCCAAATTGACATTTTTTAATGTTAATTACTAATCCATTATCTGCTAATCTTTTAAATAGAATATCCAAATGCTTTTTATGCTCCTCTTCATTGCTGGAGGCTATAAGGATATCATCAAGATAAGCAAAGCAAAAATCCAGATCTCTGGTTATGGCATGCATGAAACGTTGGAAGCTTTGGGCAGCGTTGCATAATCCAAATTGCATAGTCGTAAATTCAAAAAGGCCAAATGGTGTTATAATAGCAGTTTTGG
Source organism: Hesperophylax magnus (assembly GCA_026573805.1). Lineage (NCBI taxonomy): Eukaryota > Metazoa > Arthropoda > Insecta > Trichoptera > Limnephilidae > Hesperophylax > Hesperophylax magnus. Next base: position 873,189 of record JAIUSX010000229.1, on the reverse strand, counting down.
GTATATCTTCTGGTTCCACAGGGATCTGGTGGTATGCCCTCAGCATATCTATTGTTGTGAAGATTGTTGCTTTTGTTAGTTTATGGGAGAAGTCCTGGAGCTGTGGAATGCTATATTTGTCGGGAGTCGTTTTGGCGTTGAGACGACGATAATCTCCGCACGGTCGCCATTCCCCATTAGGCTTCTTCACCATGTGCAAAGGGCTCGCCCAGTTACTCTTGGACGGCCTGCAAATGCCTTGCTCCATAAGGTAATTAAATTCTTTTTTGGCTGCTTCTAACAGTTTTGGTGCGAGTCTGCGAGCTCGTTCGGTTACAGGTGGACCCTTGGTCTCTATGCAGTGCGTCACTGTATGTTTTTTGCTATTTAGAGCTTGCATATTCGGTCGCGTCAGGCTTGGATATTTACTTAAAATCTCTCTGTATTTTTGTGATGAGGAAATACTGGAGATACCGGATGAGGGTCCATTGGATGTTGCGCCTCGAATCCGTAAGCCTGTAGACTGGTCTGTAAGTGTACCCTTTTTTAGGTTGACTGACAAGTTAAAATGATGGAGAAAATCAGCACCAAGTATGGCTCTATTCACGTCAGCCACTATGAAACGCCATTTCATTGTTCTCCGTAGGCCGAACTTAAGTTCAATCGTCCTTGTGCCGTAGGTTCGGATGGAATTCCCATTAGCTCCGTATAAAGTTGTGGGGCACTTGTCGGAAGTTATATAATTCTTCGCTATTTTTGAAGTCTTTGGGATCACAGAAATATCTGCACCAGTGTCGACTAAAAACTTCTGGCTTGTTACTTGGTCATAAAGGAAGAGACGACGAGTCTGAGTAGGAATTTCGCATGTCTCTACTTGTGGAGTTCCTCCGTCGTTTCCCGACCTCGTCGAGCGGAAGGTGCACGGTTGTTGGCATCGGTAAGCATTTTCACCAAACTTGGCATGTAATCTGCAGTACCCATTCGGTGCTCTGTTGGGCGATCTACCGCGGGACCTGGAACGTGGTCTTCTAGCGGGATTCTGATGATTACTCTGTCGACGTGGGCTCTGGCTTCTGTGCTCGCTATAGGTAGATGGGCGGTCACGATTATGGACCTGCGACATCTTCAAAAGCTTTATCTCTCGGGTAAGGGCTGCGACCTGCTCTTTAATGTCTTGCAATGATGTATCATTATGTTCGGATCTTGAAGTTCCGGGTTTGGTGTCGTGGTCAACTGCGCCACATTCGGTTGTCTGATACACATCAACTATCTTATCGGCAGCTAGTGCTAGTTGGTTTAGGTTATTGTCCGGAAGTGCTGAAAGTATAGCTTGTACTTGCTGCGGAAGACGTTGGAGCCATAATGTTTTTACGATAGCGCTCTCCGCTAGTGTTGGTCCAGCTAACTCGAGCATGTGTCGTAGAAGTCCTGTTGGTTTGCGGTCTTCTAATTGTAATCCCGTTAATAATCGTGTTAAACGCTTCTCTTCGGAGAACGCCATTTCATTTCAATCAGAAGGTTGCGTGTTCAAATCACGTCGGGGTCACCAGTTTTAGGGATTGCTAGAACATCCACGCTTACCTTTCTCGGAGATATTCTAGTTTCTCTAAATGAACAGTCGCGGAATTTAGCTTGAGAATTATAACACTGATTGATTGTTAGAGTTATATTTTATTAAAGTTGTGATAATACAAAGATTCAGTTCGCGACAATTATTTGCGTAATTTACAATTAATAGCTTGCTGGTGGGAGAAGCGCTCGAGGCAGAATGGCGACAAAATTCGTTCCACGCGCGAGGTCGGTTCGACCGTCCGCGCATCTTGCTGCGCAGGCAAGTGTTGCCATAGGCAAGGTGGCACTCAAAAAAACAATAATAATTGCGGTGCCTACAGCACTAATTAGCAAAAAATGAACAAAACCTACTATTGTAAAAATGACACAACGCAAAGTCCCAGTATGCAATGCCAGTCGGATTATTGCAATCACATTTCGTTTTCCTTTTTCATTCGACAGCTGTAAGCTGTAATGCTATGTATTATGTATTTGGAAGACTAATAAAATTTACTCAAAAATGCATATTTTTTTAACATGTTTTCCAACATTAATTTAGTATTAGACTACAACATTTGAAGTATCGCTACATTGAACCTGTCTGAGCAGCGCCTGTCGTACAAACTTGACACGAATATTAAATTACTTAATTTTATTCCTAACTTCCCTGATTTGTAATTGTGTTTATAATAAAACTCATCTAAGTATTAAATGCTTAATTCTATCGACCTTAATAATACTTTGACTTGTGTATTCTGCGTGCTTAAATATTTGAAAGGCGTCAAGAGTTTCACGAGGCGATTAAGGATTAACGAAATGTTTCCATTCAGGATTCCAGGAAACGTGTCGGGTGTTGAATGCAATGAGATTTTTGCATGTCAAAAGTGCGCGAAATGTAGAACGCGGCTTCCACGCGTTCCTAGTTATATATTTTAGAGAAGAATGTTAGAGGTGGATTATTATAATACGAACTACGTCTGTTCACGGACGGAATAATTAAACCACGGGTATTTTGCTTTCGCTGAATTCTACCAGGTCGTGTTCATACCTATACAACATCATACCGCGAGAATTCATACAATTTTTTTAAGGAATTTTCTGCTTCTTTTTGTTGCGAAGTGTTAATAATTTTGTATAAAGACGGGTGTTTTTAAGAAAACTCGGGTAAATTTTATAAAAGAAAACATGGAATTTTTCAGAAAAGAATACTTCCATGAAATGTTAAATAATAACTATGTTGTTTAGAAATTGTGCAGAATTATTCCGGAGTGTTAAGGTTTGAAAATAAAAGTTTTTCCGTCGATTACGCGAGCTTCAGCAGAAAGCACCTTCCAAGAAATACCATTGTATTTGATAAACTTATTAACGTAAACATACAAATCTTTCACAAAATATACTTGGATTTTATGGTGGGTCAATTAATCAGCAGATGTCGTTTTGTATAATTTAGTCTAAAAGCATCTAATAATTTTATAATTGATATTACATTACTTTATATTATAAAATTTTTCGTTTTCATTTTGAATTATAAAAGTTTCTATGAGGTTATAAGGTGGTAAGCGACAGATTGAAATCTAAATATAGTTTTTTTGTTTCGAAATGTTTCTAATAAAGTCATCACAAAACCAACGAAACGTTTAACTTACGCAAATTCAATACGTAATTATTATTGTGTCTTGCAAAGATTGAATTCCTACGCGCACACTAATAATATTATACAAACTACTCTGCCATATTACAATACTATTTACGAATTAAGTTTTTTCTTTTATATAGATACATGTAGGCAAGGTGACAGTTTGATAAAAAAATCAGTCCGTTTATCAGACAAATTGACTTTTTAAATTGAGTTTCTTGTGAGTTGAATTCAAATCAATTTTGAAACTGAGTAATGTTAGAAACACAGAAGATGCAATTACATAATTTGTTTACAGAAAGTTGTAGTTACAGCAAAAAAAATATATGTGAGGTTATTAAATTTTCATTTATTTCCACGACAGGCCTTATTTAGGACGGGTTATTTCACAGAATTTGAACAATTCATCAAATTAAATTAAAAAACAAATCATATTAGTCATTACGGATCAGTGGCGTCACAGAACTGAAATAATAACAGAACTTGAATAGATCTTTCACAGAACTTAAAAATCAAGTTGTTACCTTAACCTCTATACGTTTGTATCCTTACGTTATCTTTATTTTATTTTAAATTATCAACCAGTTACTTATTATTTTTTTGTTTTAAAAGGTTTCTGACTAGACTACGCAGTAAAGACCAACAACATTGGTTCTTGTAAATGAATATAAAGTGATAAATAATAAAGTAATAGATTTAGTACTTAGAGGGGAAAAACGACGTTCTGTTTAAAACACTATCTATTTACAGAAAGGAAAGGAAAGGTCTGCGTGTTTGTGGCGGGCGGGCCTAATGAAGCAAGGAAAATACAAATATTCCCCACTTCTCAGTATGTTCACAAGACGTTAACAATATAAAACACTTCAATTAGCTAATAGCAGTCACGTCATTATTACAAATAAGAAAACATTACCATTTAATGTGGGGAAAACAGATTTCAAAGTACCCCACAGAATAGAGAATCTATCTACATATAAATTAGTCTCCCAACCTAACCTAACCTAACCTAACCACAGTTTGAAATTTGCCGTAAATGCCGAAACAGCACTAAATTTATTAAAAACAAAGTAAAATACTCGCAGAACTTAATAATAACATTATTAAATTTATTAAAAAAATAAATGGAGTTCTACGAAATAAATACAAAAACAATTAATTATTTCGAATTAAAGTATAAATACATGAAATACTATTATATTTTGTAAGTTTGATTTGTCTGTGAGAAGAGGCAACGAAATATTGCCATTTAGTCGTTGGAAATGGCAACATTTAATTTCGGAGAATAGACAAAACATAGCATAGACGAAGATAACAATATGCAACAACTGCAATATAAACTTTGTAACCTATCCTATAACAACACTAATAAGTCTAATAACAATAACAATCCGTGATATATTATCACCATTTTCTAAGAATGTAAACTAAACAAGCAGTTTTTACCAAAATAGAAATGTGTGGCAGTTCATTTTCTCCTTCTATCCCTGCGGAGAAATTGTGTGATAGTTAGTTAGTGGTATCGATACAGATATTCTTAGTATCGCTCTAATGAAAGACCACCATTAAGAATCAAAACTTTGCTTGAAATGGTTTTAGCTCTGTTTGGTGACTAGATCTGAATTGCAACAATTTGCAAATATTATTTCAGTCTTTTTTTCGCATACTTTGAATCGATATTGCCAAAATAATAAAATTGTTTCCGCCAATATCAACAACTGGGTAATGGGTCAAGGATTAAAAACTAGGACATTAAATAAAATTCCTGTTTTTACGATGTATTCCGATGAGGAGGGTCAACAAACACTTATAGACGGCCTTTGAGGGCCTCCGTGGTCGAGGAGGGCTCTCGACTAGCAAGCTGGAGGTCGCGGGTTGTGTTTACAAATTAATCAAATAAATATTATAAAATTTTCTCATTTAAAATAATATACGTATTTGCGGCTCATTCCACAGAGAAAAATACTGGTAAAATCGTTATTTTAGCTAAGCTAAACTAAATAACTAAGTACCTATAATGATTCATACCGTACCGTCTCATATATACCCTTCTGTTATTCTGACTCTTGACATGGCCCAAATCAAGCATTTTGTTTACTTGATCGTGCCCTATCTTCAGCTGGACTTGCATGACTTCTTCTACTATTCACATTCGCATCATATATTCTCCTTACACCCCTTTCTTCGTTCAATTGCTTTGCATGCCAAAACCATGTTAAGCGTCTCTTTATTAGTCTTACTCAATACTCATTGCTCGTAATGCATACATAAACCTTGCATTATTTGAGAATCAGCACATTTCTCGTACCATCATATATGGTTTTACACACATAAACCTCAGAGGTTTCTACAGCATTCAGTCGACTTTTATCCATCCTCTTCCAGTTCTATGCCTTACTTCCAAACATCAGGATAGGTACCAGCATCCCATAGCGGACAGCTTACTTCGTTTCTTTGGACATTTTTTTGTTATACTTAGTGCCTAAATTTGAATATAGTCACAGGCATTTCCCAACCTTCCTCTCCTGCTTCTTCACAACATCATCTAAGAAGAAGAAATTATTACACAAAAAAACTTTTTACAATATGTTTTTGATGTAATATAGGTTATATAAAAATAAACTTTGAAGACAGAATATACTATAACCAGGATGTCGTTTAAAATTGAAAACTTCAGAGGGCGGGGACCTCCGTCCTTATTACCTGCCTGTACAAATAATAGGTAATAAATTCCATTAAAGCGTTGTCGTTATGCCCCAATGGAAAGACCGCCACCTCTCGAACCTGTACTGCCGTTAAATGACATTTGGAGACCGAATGTAAAATATTTGAAATGCGTTGAAGCGATGCAGGCCACGGGACACCTTTGTGCTGAAATCGCAGGTAGAAAGCAGGACACCGAATAAATGGTGCACCCCCATTATCAAATATATTTGAAGCTTTAGGCATTTGTTGGTAATGTGGTGGGACAGAACCGGCGCTAGGTAGGATAACTAAGCACAAACCTCGGGTGCAGTGCTTTGATGTATTATATTTAGATGAAACATGAAGCGAATAAATAGGTTCCAATTTTTTACCTCCAACTGACCAACGATCTAACTAAAACTGACCTCTAAAACTACCGAATCCTGTCTACCCGCACCGTTATCGCGTTCTGATAGTGGAACTAGTTTTGACAAGATATTAGTACGCAGTAGCGCCTGTAATGCTTTATTAATAGCTTTATTGTACAGTGATGGTTTTGAAAAGTAGGAAGGCAAAAACAGTTTTTCAAGTAAGTATTACGTATACCTACACCTACCTGAAAAAAATGCAACTATTACTTGTGAAAAGGTATAATAATTGTTATTTACAGACTTGGTGGTACTCAATAATAGAACGCGTGTTCGGATATAATGTTTATTAACAATTTACTACGGATTGACTACTTCTATCTTCTGAGCTGTCGGTTGGGAAAAGAGAGCGAGCAGATGCATCCGTTATCTTTTATACCTCTATCTGCCATCTCGCTCTTACACATTCAAAAAAGCAGGCGTACCACCTAAAACCTTTCTTACAATAATAATATTCTACAAACGTCATCAGAAGTCGGGGACACCCGAGGAAGACATGGCACGATTAAGTGAATCAGATACTTGAGTCGGACTATGTCAAGAGTCAGAAAAATAGAAGAGTATTATATGTGATACGATGTATGAATGTGAATGAGACGAGAAGTGTGTGCCAAGACCGAGTTGTTTGGCGGTCCGACCTCACTGCCTATCCCTGCGGAGAAATGGTGTGATGGTTAGTTAGTTAGTTAGTTAGCCATGTTGGCTAGCTAGCTTATTTTTTAAAGATCTTAGATAATTGTGAAATTAAGGTGATCGGTCTATAGTTATCTGATTTCGATGAATATCCTGATTTATGTTTTGAAAGAATGTTAGCCAGTTTAATTTTTTTCGCTATAGTACTGCCGCATACTATCCACAAATAATCACAAAAACTAACAAAATGGTCACTAGAGTGCTAGGGTAAATCATAAATGGTCAATTCTTCTACTTCGGAAGTGTTCGTTTTTGAGGCGCGCCTCAAACTAAACAACGCGCGACCATGTCGGACACCGTTCATTTCGATTTCGTGTGACTTTTGCACTCCGCTCCGCCTCCATGAAATCAGCGACTCTCTGAGGCGGGCCCTGTCTTTGTCTCACTAGCGAAATTTTGTACTTCGTTGTGTAGTAGCTCAGCACGGCGCAGTGAGCGTAAATCCAGAGACAACCAGTCCTAGTTAAGTACCAAAATATTGATGGGTATTATTTAAAATTTAAAGTAATTTTAATGTTTATAGAATATATAAAACTTTGATTAATAATATTCTCCTGTGTACCACAATATGTTACAATCCTTTGTATCATTCGATTGTAAAAGCCATTTTATGGCGTTTAAATAAATAAATAAATAATTTGATACAAATTAAATTAAAGTTTGACTAAGAGTATTTAATATTTCTGGATATTCCTCTAGTTAGGGAAGCAAAGCCTCCCTGCCTCACTGCATTAACCGGTTCCATGATAAATCAACACATCGACAATTCAAAACACCTTTAAAAAATGATTTAAAGTCATTAGAAACGATGAAAAAAAATTCAAAAATAACCTCACCTATTTAACCCAGTTAATAAAGTTTTCAATCACTTTCCATAACTATATTATGTAACTTTTTAAAGATGTGATGAATTATCATGTTGATGATTTATCCGGTCACCGCGTGAATCTCATTGGAATTAATACACAGTAGGTCATATTGGTACAGTAGAATATCACACACCAATCACGCGTCAAAGCATTCACCTGATTGTTTGAATTATCAAACAGTTTCTTAAATTGAATCGTAATGTTTTCATGCATTACTTCAGACTACAAGCATTGTTCAATTTTAACTAACTGAATTTTGATTGGGTGCTTTTAAAAGTAACGCTACGATCAGAATTAAAAAGGTTTTTTCCTATTTTCACCTGCTCAATGCTTTATTTCCACTTACCTGATCTAACATGCGCACAACGCGGAGCACGGCAGAAATATTTCCATAAAATTAAAAACAAACTAGTTTTTTATAATAACTGAGAATCTGTAGATATTTATCTAATGTATCTAATCATATCGACCAATCAATTGAAAAACACTGGTTTATTTTAAAACTAATTTCAAGAAGTTGTGCACCAACCATCAAACAATAACATCGTTCCGGCTCTGCATTGAGGTTTAACGCACCCTTACATAGAAATGGAGAAATTTAATTTTGTTGCTATTCATTTTTAGTTCCATTATTAGGAGTTCCAAATGGATAAGGGTGGTTTTGGTCGGTCTTGTTGTGATATTAACTGTGGGAATGTTCGCAGTTGTCTTCCGTGATATTACAAAAAAAAACTTATGTACATCTATTTTCCATCCTTCCTCAAGCAGGATGTTTTGGTTGGAACTGTAAATTTTCTCCAAACAGAAGTTTTATCAAAGTTGCTTTTCTGGTTCGGAAAACTCTCTAAACAATTGTTTCAAGAAAGCGATATTTTAGACCTAACACAAACCTATAGCATGCAATTTCTAAAATTTATTTACACGCTTGTTTACCATTTCACAAAAAAATGACAACCGTTGTGGTTGTCATTTTTTCAAAACGACATGGCACTTGTGTATTTTCATTAGGTACCCCATTGCGAAACCAGATTAGCCCAAATGCATATTAATTATATTGCATATTATTTTGGCGAAACATTGTTACGCCAACACATTAACTATTATAAAAAACACATCAAATCTTGGCTAAATAGATACATATATATATATATACACAGAAATAGATACATGTTTTCTTATAAATCAACGGTAAGCCGTATTTACACTTACATAGGTTATGCAATTCCACACATTCATTAATGCCCGATTGCACTGTATTTTTGTTTTTAATTGCACTTTTTTTTCCATCCTTTTATAAAAAAATTTTCATTCTAAAACATAAGTAGGTACATTATTTTTATGTCGAGTTTAAAACTTTACAGAAAATATCACATTATAATTTATTTTTATTTTTATTTCACGTATTTAATCACTATAATATTATGCCATGTACTTAAACCATATAAATGTTGTAATCTACCTTTTTTTTCTTCATTCAATGCATTTTTACTACAGTCCTTGAGAATTTTTCGACCACTAATAATAATAATAACTAATAATACTTGGATGACTTGTATAGCGCCGTTTTTGTGCAAAAACACCTCAAGGGCGCTGTACAAACTTATAATACATTTGTACAGTGGTCTATGTTATTACTTAACTATTTATGGAGAAAATATACAGTTCAATACTTACCTGATAGGTCACTTGAGATTAACACTTAATTAACATTATCTAATTGTTTATTGGCGAAATTTAGATACAGGATTTAGGACTTAATTGAAAAATTGAATATAACTGGACTTTCTCTTAGGATTGGTATATTTAATTTAAGGATACGACAGCTTAAAAAGGTAAGTTTTTAATTTAGACCTGAATTCTGTTGGACTTGTTATGGATCTTAGTTCCGGAGGGAGTTTATTCCAAGCCTTCGGCCCAGATACTCCGAAAGCGCGATCACCAAACTTAGTATTTGGCTTGCGCATAGGTTCTATCAGTCTGCCTACAGCTGCTGATGTTGCTGATCTAAGCGTTGACTGCCTCAGACCAGTGTTTTCCGGGAAGCATAGTTCAGAGATGTAGGGTGGGGCCATTTCATTGATGGATTTAAACACCATCCAGCACAGTTTATACTGGATTCTTTCAGGGCACTTGAGCCAGTGAAGGTTACGAAGGTGTTCTGAAATGTGCGAATATTTTGAAACCCCGGTTATGAGCCGTGCTGCTGCATTAAACACTGATTGAAGTTTGTCAATTTGATATTTTGGAAGGCTGGCATAAATGCCGTTGCAGTAATCGAGACGTGAGACTACGTAAGAGTTGATAAGTAGTTTTGTTGCTTCTGAAGGAAGGTTTCTTCGGACAGACTTGAGTTGTCTTAGGTGAAAAAAACCGGTGCTCACAGTCCTATTTATTTGACTTTTAAACGAAAAGTCTGAATCTAAATTGACACCGAGAAGTTTGACTGTTGTTTTTGGGATTATATCGCTGCCGGAAATAGTAATAGGTGAATTGTCTATGAAATGTTGACGTTTGTTTGTGGCTACCCAGAGAAACTCAGTCTTAGATGGATTGAGCTTCAGCTTGTTTGAAGACATCCAACGAGTTATTGCTTCTAGACATTCAGTTATACGGATTTTGAGACTATTGATATCATTTGGAGCGCAGTAAAAATAAACTTGCTGATCGTCAGCGTAGCAGTGAGACAAGAGATCAAATGACTCGATTATTTTGGCGACATCATTTGTAAAAAGGATGAAGAGAAGTGGACCCAAAACGGATCCCTGGGGTACCCCTGAAGATAGTGTTGCGAAGTTGGACAATTTATCGCTAGGCACATGCCCGTATTGTGATGGTCCACACATTCAATATAATTGAAAAGCATATATGAAATATACAAAAATTTCAAAGAAATAATGGGAATATTGAAAGAAGAAACATTTAAAAGAAATATTAAAAAAAATCAATATAAAAGAAAACAAGGATTATAGAATTAAAAAATAGAAGGAGTATATAAGACAAGAATAAATTGATGATATTTTAAATGAACTAGTTACACTTACGTAGGTAGATACATTATTCTTCAGAATTTTTTACATACATTCTTATTTGATCTCTTAGTACCCACGCATAGGATTTGCTTTCGTGGGATTTGTTGCTATGTACTACAGTGTATTTTTATTTGTGTTATTTTATTATTTATTTATTTTTATTTTTTTTATTTCTATTACAATGCTTTATTGAAAGTCTTATTACGTTCGTCAAATTACGTAGAACATTTGAAGGTATACATCTGTTGAGGAATTCATCAAAAGAAATCCAAACCGATAAAAATGTAGCTGTCAAAGGCTAACCTAACCTAACCTAACCTAAATTCGCTAATATCAAGTTTCATTCAAATATTGAAAATATCCGGAGGCTCTAACTCGAACTTAAAAGTTCTCAGGAATCTCGTTGATACAAGCAATCATTTGAGAATATTACTACGAGATATCCGCACATGTTCATCATTATAATTATGGATTAATAATATTGATATAAAAACCTTTTTAGTTTTCAATTAATTTTATTATTATAAATTACAACATGGTTCATGTAAGTGCTTTTTTAAAAAAATATTTGTAAGGAAGATTTTTTACTGAAATATAAACAGTGGGCATAACACCTATAATACTAGTAGTAACTATAATACTAGTAGTAAAGCTTGCCTTAAAGACAGATTCATTGTTCTATATATATAATTGCTTGCATAACACCTATAATACTAGTAGTAACCTAGCTTGCCTTAAAGACAGATTCATTGTTCAATATATATATATATATATTGAACAATGAATCTGTCTTAATATATATATATATAATTATATATATTAAGACAGATTCATATATATATAATTGCTTGCATAATATAAAGATAGTATTTTCGAAAATATTCACCAACTGTATATGGTTTAACTAGTGCGGAGCGTGTAAAAAATGGAATAGAAATTCTTAAATAAATGTACGTTCAATATCATCGTTTGCGAATAGATTAGTAAGAGCTTATAATATTTACTTCTTTATTATCGGCTCTGAATCTATGTTCATCGATTAATTGGTAACTTAATTAAAGGTTTCGAAATCACTGTAGGTCGAATTTTGAAATAATAACACTTTTTGTAAAATTATTCCCTCTTTCTAAATTAATTTTGGTTCAATTGTCGACTAGTCGAGAGCTTATTAAATATTTATAAATCAATTTTGTAACCCAAATGATCCTCTCTGTGGGTGCAAAAGCTTTAAATACGCAATGCCGAAATTTAGAACGCTCATACATAGAATAACTTAATTAACAGGGGCATAACATTATCAGGCTTACAATGATTGTGGGTGGCCTTTACGGTATCGCTCAGTGCCCCGAGGAGTAGCGGAAGATTATTTAAATTTGTGTGAGGCTTTGTGTTTTGTATCAAGGGGGGGTTGTTTTAATTAACCAATTCTCTTCAAAGATATTCGTTCAGAGTATAGATTGACTTCAAGATCAGATACGGAATAATTATTATTTAATAAGATCAAAAAAGATTACTGGCGTTAGAAAGGTGCGTGGGTGTATTGATTTTATAACGGGTAATTTTATATTTGCTTACACAGGAAGGAAACATTTGAATAAAAAAACATACCTACTTATCATGTAAATAAGTATAAATCTCACACACCTACCTTCTCTGACACACATACTTACTTTTCGAATTTGATGAAGTACTAATTATTATTTTTTTTAATGGTAAATTAATGTTTATAAGACAAGGTTTTTATGCATGGCACCGGAACTGACCGGACATCAGAAGGCGCGGGTTCAATTCCCGTCGGCGGCATTTATTTTTACTCGGGAGATATTTTCAATTTTGTATTGATATTACAGGCGAATAATTATTGCTTATAATAATTTATTATCCAGTACTAATTAGTTTACCTAAGCCTACTAATAAATGTGGTCGTAGAACGGTGGATGATACGGTTCATGGTTATTTAAATATGTTACCAGCTAAAATAAAAAATATTTCTGTAAAATTGAATCATCAAATTTTAAAGTTAAAATTTCAAGTTCCGTGAAAGTTCTATGGTTATTATTTCACCATTAACCATTTGTTTCACAGTACTTGGTTAGTAACAGAACTTAAAGATTAACTTGATGAAATTTGATGAATTTTTAAATTTCTGTGAAACAACTCGTCCTTAGTAAACTTACTGGGGCTAGTTGAAATAAATATTTTGTATTACATTTTGATAAAACATAATTTTATGTATTTGTCTTATTTCTTGGAAGTAGAAGTAGTTTGAATAATTATTATTTTTCTTGTAAAGATTTAACGTTGCTATTATTTTTTTATTTTAAACTTATTTTTCTTAAATTTATTTTTTGAAATAACGTTCTTGAGTAGGGTTTTTATGAAGTTGGTTCGGCTTGTATTTTTACTGTCAACTAAATGTAAATAACTTGAAAATCTTGAGAAAAAGTACCCTTTAGTCAAACTACTAAAAACTGGTTTATCAGGACTTTTTGTCATATTTTGTAAATTTGTTTTCTTAAAAAAAATGTTTTCTAATTTAAAAAAAAATTCTACTCTCGCTTTGACCCGACACAAGTGATTGATTATGACTGACTTCTTCTTTCATCCGCGCGACTCATCAGCTTCCCCCTACTCCATGTCCAAACCATCTTACTGTCCCTTCATTGTGCGTACAGGGTATCTATTCCAGAGTCTCTACCACGAATTACTCGCTATGCGCCATCTACGAACGAAAATCTCTACGACTTTTGTCATAAGTTCTATATTTATACATTCTTGAGTGTCGCACGGTTGAAGAGATGACTGTGTTGGCAACCCTGTGAATATTGTCTATGTTTCTGATGTGTTTGAGGTTTCTATGGAGTTAATTTGAAATGTCAAAAACAAACCGTTGCCGCGTCGTTCTGTCAACGTTTTTATTTGCTACCGCACTTTTTCTGAAATGAATGGCGGTGGTGGATACATATCGAAATGCCAGAAAAATGGTTAAAACAACTTTGCATAACTAAACGAATCCGATACCAACTTCGAAAAGCGCGCGGAAAACGATCTTTTTTTTGTATAAGGCAATTCACCAGGATGCAATGAGATTTTGACAGTTTTGCCGATCTCCACTGCTTCGACCCACTCGATGTTTAAGTCGAATGAATTTTGACGTATGGCGTGTAGTGTGTACTTTCGGTGAGACTCAAGAATAACAAACTCTACCAGTGTATGTACTTTCGGCGGAAATTGCGAGCGATCGAGACTGGGGAATAGAGCACCAGCATTCTCTCCGAATACCTTCGAATATTGATTGTTTTACAATATTGGTGTTAGAACTCCTGTGGAGCGGTTACCTCGCTTGCTTATTATTATTTTTTTTTTGAGTTATCTTTTCGTTTTGGAACAAAAGGATTAGTTTTTCTCAAATAATGAATTTATTAAATGGAACATAAAATATTTTGAATCTATAAATAAGTATTATATTTTATTAAGTCATATTATTTTCTCATTTGTAGGTTTCTAAATACCGTAAAGATCTTTATAGTTTGTTCAGCAAAAACAATACGTTGCAAAAATCAATTTCACAATTCTAAAAATCCATAAAAGTGTAAAAAACATAAAAACGATGAACCGTAAAAGTTTCCGGTGAAGTTAATATTTAGTTATTAATATTAATTACGAGGTTCTACGAAAGTAAATGGGGAATTAATGTAACCAAAGGCGGGCCTTTCGCTATTAAAATGTACAAGAAACCGAGCAGTTGGCAATATGGGCAATCAAAAAAAGTTTCAGTCGGACTTTAACGTATAAAAGCCGTTATAAATTCATGCCAAGTATTTCGCTCGTCCGGCGCTATATTCTCAGATTTTATATCCTGCCGGTTTTTCATTAATAATCCTGGAATTGGCGTTAACTCATCCGGGCCTGGTGAAATGGAAAAACTTTGCAGATCAATTATCCACTTAATAGCCTTGCTCTATATTACAACCTCCCACTACGGCCTGATCTGCCGGTAGCCTATGATTTCTCGCCATTGGATTTGGTTGCGCTAACAGGAGAGGCGAGATTTGGCGCTGAAAATGTATCAACCCTCCCTTAAGTCATGTTAATTTATTTGTGTAATAGACAGGGTAGCTGTAACTCGATGTTAAAAGCTCAGGATGTCTTTGTGAATAGATCAGGTGTTGGCAAGTAATTTCTAGTGGGGTCCGTATGCCTCAAAAATATGTTTTGCGGTTTAGGTTACACAAAAACCTAAACCTGCACCACCGGTAATATAAGTTTCTCAAAAGTAACGTGAAAAAAACTCATGTCATTAGTTTATAAAAGGGGATCCCGTACTGTTACGGTCTCGTAACGCTAAAAACTCACTTGGATGCTGGAAGAACCCCACCGAGGTTCTTAACATTCAATTTTATTTTGTACCCCAATTTATTTAAGTTCTTATAAAGACTATGAAATCCATTGGGGTTTGTTATAAGGGTGAATGAAGTGGCATATAAAATATTTCATACAGGAGCATATAACTTTATTTCTATTTAAAATATCAAATCAATATGTAATGTAATTTAGAACAGGTAACTAAAATTAAATACTTAGGTATTATTTTTGATAGCAATTTAAAGTGGAAAGAACATATAACCTCTACAGCAAACAAACTTAGAAAATTCATTTATTTTTTTAGACAAACTCGCAACTTTCTCAACCTAAGCCAGCTCAAAACAATCTACTATGCACTTTGTCAATCTTTAATAGAGTATGGTATCATAGCATGGGGAGGAGCAAACGCTGCCGCCATTGATCCAATATCTAAAGCTCAGAAAATTATAATAAAGATTATCCTCAAACTACCAATCACAAGCAGTTCGGATGAAATCTTTAGGAAAATCTGTGTTATGGACATTAGGCAACTTTATGCCAAAAACATACTAACATACCTCTTCAAACACAAAACCACTTTTGACAATATCCAAACTGCTCGTGATACTAGAACAAAAGGACATAATTTCTTTCAAATCCCTTTCGCTAAAACAACTTTTGGCCAGAGAAATTTTAGATATTTTGCAACAAGGCTATATAATGTTCTCCCACTAGCCATTAGACTGAACGAATTTTTTCTGAAATATAAAACAGACATCAAATCTTGGATCATCAGCCAAGACAGATCCATGATAAATTTTTTTATAAAAATCCCTACATAAGTATGTACTCCAACTAGATGCTGATTAACAAATGTATCATTTATTATTATTATTTAATATTTTCTATCTTTTTCACAATGTCATTTAATGTAGTGAAATATTTAATGTATCAAAAAATATGTAAACATTTTTAATGTATCAAATACGTCTGTCTCGACACAGGTTTATCCTAGTGAGACAGACATGAAAAAAAAAACCTGTAACCTATAACTTAAGAAACTTTATATTGATAAAAAAAAAAAAAAAAAAAAATGCTTTTGATTTTTGTAATTCGGAATGAATGTTTCCCATCAATATTCCGACTTATATATTCTTTAGTTATGTTCATGGAATAGGATATGATTTATTACATCACGAGATAAAATGAGAAAGCGTCACAAACGTAATAATTTTTCGGCGTACAAGGCCAAATCAATAAATTTAAAGTAAAAATTTGTATAGTTATTTTTGTCATTCGGAAAGTCAGTTTCCAAACAAAACTAACAGGCGAAATATTTTAGAATTTTCAAACGGAAACGGTGTGCGATATGTATTACGAAAAACCGTGAGAATTTTCATAATTTTTCTACATACGTACAAGAACGAACCAATAAACCTTCAAAATACATCGAAGTTAGACCACAAGAAAAGCGCTTCAGACTAAAAATAATCTGCATTTAAGAATAACCAAACAAAGTCAAACCACACATTAAAAAACCGCCCAAGGGTCCCAACTGCCCCTAACTGTCTGAATCCAGTTACCTGCTTCGAATCGCTATCGGAAGGCCCACCCAGTTGTATCTTGTCCAGGCTTACTTGCTCCGAATTGCTATCGGAAGGTCCACCCATTGTTTTTTTTCACCAATTTTCCTTTTATTCTTCTTCGCATCATTTAAAATCGAGCCGAATAGATGGGCAGTGGACAGTGGGCACTTTGCCCAATAATTGCCCACTCACCCAATATGAGTGGGTGCAGCATTAGCAGAATTAACATATTTAATGACTCCTGAGAGTTGTGTTTCTGTTAGGATTATTATTAAATACTTTATTGAATATCTATCCAGAAATTGTGAATGCGATTTTCTATAAAGAGCAGTTCATAGAAATACTCCATCAGTTAGTTTAACAATTTTTTCTAGGCTGGAGTCTCTAGCTAACTGATAAACTTAGACTTAGAAATACAGCCTTAGGGCAAAACTTCAAGCAAACAGATTAAAAGTGTAATGGATTACAGCTTATTATTTGCTTTTTGATATCGAGTTCAAAATACTCAAATATATTATAAAAAAATATCTTTGTCTCGACCCATCGCCTTGCGCTGCAGTGGGAGGGATATATTCATATATCCGTCACTCTTGGACACAATGATTCATAGATTCCCACCCAACACTTATAGATTTTAACTTCCCAAAACTTCCTCTCCTTCCTTTCCTTACTTCCTTTCCCAACACAGGATCTCAAAAGATGTCACATGCCCTGGGGGAAATTATTGTCCTTAATTAAATTAGCATCTATAACTAATAATAAATGTTAAATAATATAGTTTACAGTTAGATTTATAAAACTGAACAACAGAAAATAATATAAATACAATAGTTTAAAAAGATAAATTGATTTATTTTAATTTTAGAATAACAGTAAGTAATATGTAAATAATGGAAATTTATAAGATGAAGTTTTTTGAAGGCAGTAATTTTTAAATTATTTTATAACACCTATGAATATAATATACAACCATAATAAAATATGTTCGCTGGATAGTTCGGTTAAATAAATAACTTCGAATTTGGGTGAGTGCACCAGTAATAGCCCTCTTTTTACATAGCACGAGATACCAGAATGAAGAAATGAATGCAGTTTCAGTGCCACAACTCGCGTTTTATTTATTAAAAAATTTTATTACATTGTTTTCTTTACCCGCCTCCCTAGACGAAGTATGTTCTGAGGTGGATAATTAACATATTATATTTATAATATATCTATGAAATGTAAAAATAAAAATGCACATAGAAATATAATAAGTAAATGATAATGAACATTACAAAGAAGCGGTTCACTGTATATGTTTTTATGTTGTAACATTATGCAATTTTGTTATAAATGAAGGGTGTGGTGTTATTTATTTATAATATTTCGAATGTCTGTTCGTTTTGTTTTCAGTCAGCCACATCTTTTGAACTGCAAATTCAGTTTACTTGGGGTGATGTAAGTTTTTGTTTGTGTTAGGAATTGAATGTATTGAACATATGTGGTGCCAGGTAATATTGATGTTTTTTTAAGAAGGTTGATTTGATATGGGTTACTTGAAAGTGTTTATTTGTGCTCTTGTGTTGAGCGAGCGAGGTATGTTGTGAGGCGATGTTTTGATACAGTTTTTATAGATGATTTTCTCAATGAATAGTTTATTCAGGTCTAGTAATTTGTTTTGAATCATTAGATGTTCTGTTGGATGTTGGTAAGGCTTATTAAACATGATTCTAATTATCATATCCAGCAAATTGTAAACAAATGCACGAAAACTCTAAATTCGACTGTTGCGAACTTCTGTAACTCATAAACTTACGAATACCTACAATAACAACACGACAAAATGCACTATAACACTGCAACACACATAAGCGCAATTACATTGCGAACTCCCCAATACAACGGTTTCACACTATGGGAAACCAATACTTAGGTGATGTCGATATATTTAATGTTAACTTTGCGAATTTTTTGGATCACGTAAAAGATTTATTTCAACACTCTACCTTAATGGAAGTTGTATTTTTGTAAACCAGTCAAATCGCTGTATTTTTTTAATTTATGTTCTTGATCTTTTTATTTTTGTTTCTTACATATATTTTTTAATGTAATTTTATTTTTATTATTTCTTTCTCATGTTTCAAAATTGTACCACCTACATGTAAAAACCCTCTGGGCTTTAAATAAATAAATAAATAATTTTGTGATTTATTTTAATAGATAGCTACTTTATATATACACATATTATAACCATCCATTCCTCGCCCAACTATTGTCTTCCCTACCATTCCACAACATTTTCAATAGGTGCTAAGGTTCCACTAGCTCTAAGAAGTATTACTCTTGTTGTCAAATATATGTTTTATTATTATTTATTTATGTACCCCGGCACGCGTTGCTGCGACTAAGTCTGTCTGTGCAGACAGAGAAACAATGGCGCGGTTTGCTTTTATGTCCAACAGATGGCGCTGTTTATCAAAAAAGCATGCAACAGATAGCGCTGTTTTTCAAAATAAGTATTTTTTTACTTATACATTATAGGTATATAAAAAAACCCAAGCGTATTCGAATGGAACGTTGTATCAAAATTTTAAAGAAATCCATAAAGAACTTTCGGAGATTTGAGATTTGAACAAACGAACATTTACATTTTCATTTATATAGATTTTTTAATAACATTCTTATTTCTTATGTGGGTTGTAACTCTGGTTCAATGAACTAATTTAAAAAAAAATTAAGTATCATTTTCAAAATTAGAACTGATTGCGACAAGCGATAAACTAATTACGGATAGTAGGTATAATATTTTAACAGAAAACAACTTCAATTTTAAATTTGAAACCTATTTCTTGTGTTTAAATTTCTAAGAGTAAATCTTGAAAAAAAATAATTCATATTTGGTGATTTTTCATCGTTCTGCGGTTTTTAGCGAACATTTTATTTTTTTTTATTTTTTTTTATTTTTTATTATTTTAATATAGATCATATGGGTTACATTAATACATACATATTTTGCAAAATATAATATTAAGGTTCATAATTGGTCATGTATACCTTATCAGAAAAGAGGAGCTCTTGTGCCTGACAAGGGAGCCACGATTCTTACTTAGATTCAATGTTATAATATTATGTTATGTGTAAAATATATAATAATATATATATATATATTTTTTTAATATAAGTTTTTTTGGAAAAAAAGTTTGATTTTATTTATTTGTTCTTGTTGGTTCGTAATACAGCGCAATTCGGAAGGGAGATTATTGTAGTTTTTTATGGCTTGGTTAATATAATGGTTTTGCATTTGAGTTGTTTTAAAGATTAAAACATACAATTACCAATTCTACAATTATAAAATCCTGTGATTTTTACAGGTCTGCGGTAGTATCTACCAAAATAATAGTAGAATTATGTATATTATGTGAATTATCTCTCCGCAGCAGCACGATGTCATGAAGTTCAAGGTTTACGTGTCCAATGAAAAGGTTAGATAATTCAATTCGCTGTTTCATGAAAGTTTTATTGGAACATTCGTTGCGGTTTTAACGTCCAGGACATGTCTGATTGTTATTTTATTGTCGCTATTATGGCACTGGAAATGGGGTTTCTGGGGTGTTAAACTTACTAGCGGGCAATAAAGTCGGGACACATCCGATTCGAAACAAATGTGAAATGACGATTCCCACAAAGTCTCTTTGGGGATGCACTATAACAGTACTAATGTCTCGTGAATAAACCCAACGTCATTTCACCCACTATGCACAGAACTAAACGTTATTTTTGTTAGTCAAGTAGCGTCTCGGAAACTGGGCGTACTGTACACTGTACAGGGCCCGCATGTACTGCGGGTAGTACACAACTGCTAAGCCATTGTTTGGCAGCCAACTCTGGTAGCCCCGAAATCCTTGAAAAAACCCTTGACTCTGTGCAGAAACGGGTGGTTCATTTGATAGATGGCCATATCTCAACAAACGGGATGTAATCTTTAGAGCACTGGCGTCAGGTGGTAATGCTGTCCCTTTTCTACCAGTATTTCAGTGAAAATTGCTCCGAGGAACTAGCGCCATTGACCGATGCTTAGTCGGGAAAAACGCCAAATATTTGTACACGTTTGACATTTGTCACCAGCTGAGGTCAACAGCTCAGCTGAGGAACGATTTATCGGCCTCTATGTTTACTCCCTCCTATATCAAGGATCTCTTCAAGACCCATGTTCACTAGCGTGTGTCGCTCTCCATAGAGAGAAAAAAAATTGCCTTATTTTTAACGCCTGGGGTCTCAAAAGTTGCTTATGATCTGTAGCTATTCGAAAACGTAAAAATAAATGAAATTGGTGTTCACTATTAGCTCGCTAAAATGGCCGGAAGTTTTGAAAAAAATTTGATTTCGTGATTTGGGAAAAAAATAAAACAATGGGTCCATATTGTATATTTTGTAGCACACTTAATTTTATTTCCATAACTGCAGTACAAAGAACGAAAAATAAATATTTTTTCATACATATGTGATGTGTTTGTTAAAAATATAAAAGGGGAAAATAACACTTTTTATGGTTAAATTCAAGATACTAAACAATAACGTACAACAACATTTTTGACCAAAATACAATGAATAAAAAATAATGGATGCTCAAATTTGAATGATAACATATTGTTTCAACAGTAATTACTTAAAATCTTGCTTAGAATTAAAATTTGCCATTATGTTTCTTGAATGTTGCTTGGCGTAAATATAACCTTTTCTAGCATTGTAACCAGCAACAGAAGAAGACGCCTCTGTGGTCAACTTCACACACCTTTCCACTGATTGTGTGTGGCAAGGAAATTTATGAAAATCGAACCTTTTTACATTTCCTTCATCACACAATTTAAGTAATTCGTCCGTTTTAACGTTGCTCAGGAGTGGAAGTTCTGTCAGAATTAAATCTGTGGCCTGCCAGTTAATTAATTCTATGTAGCTATTGCAGTTGAAATTAATTTTTGGAATTATGAACTCTCTCACTCCTGAAGTTTGAAGGGCCCTACATGATCCTTCTACATCCTAGCTCCCTTATACATTTATTGTCATCGGTTAACATTGATAGAATAATGTTTTCCGGGTGTGCAAAATAGGCGTTCCTCTGAATCACGGGGTCGACAATAGCTTTCAATTCTGCTGAAAGATATCTGGAAATGCTAACCATTTTCCAGAGATTACGGGCTCCATCTATACAAGAACTATTACACTTTATGGTAAACCATGTTGGAGCATATACTCTCAAAATAAAGGTGGCCAATATCTGCAAATTTTCTGTTGGGTTTTCGGTTGCAACATATAGCCGTAATATTCTGTTTGCAGTTGTTAGCCACCTAGCATGAGACATTTTCCCTCGTTGTTTCCTTGCCAAATCTATAGTTATCATACCTTTTGACACAGCCAGACACATATTATATAAATAATTTTGGTCCTTGCTTAATTTTTCTGTTATATTTTGCAGTAAGGATGATTGAATGGGAACAAACCGAATAATTTTCATGTTCTCACAATTTTTTAAGTTTCTTCCGATTGGTCCCGAGAAAGCTACAGGTCCGTTAGTCGGTTCATCTAATGAAGATAGCAGATGTTGCAATGGTAATTCATTGGCGTGCATCTGGCAGATAAGCCATTGCAATGGCTTTACAAGTCTCTGTTCCATTCTTGAAATGATTCCATTTTTTCGGCCAGTGTTTGTATTTGTTCCGTCACAACCAACTGCAACAATTTTCTCCATTTGTCGATTTTCCTCTTCCAAAAGAGAACATATGGCATTTTTGCTGTCTTTAGCAGTACCAGATGATGGCGTAGCGTGTCCGAGATACACTGATCCTGGCTCCTGCACAAGCGTTATGTGTTCTTCAACTTTTATTCGTCGATAAAATTTACTTCCTTTCTTGATAATAAACATTGTTTTGTCCTTGAGCCCATCGAAAAATAAACCTTCGATATTTGTCAATTTACGGCTATTTAATAACATATCTCTAGTTTGCTTTCTAGCTCTTCGTAATCTACTATGAACTATAACGGAAGACGGACCAGCTTCATTTACATCTTGTAAAACCGCAGAAGCAATGGCAGCTGCTGCTCTGTGTGATACGCCGTATCGATCACAAATTTGAGATAACTTCGTCAAGGGATTCTTCATCTTCGAATATTGTATATTTCGAGGAGATAATGTATCATGAGCCACTGCAGATTGATGGTCTTCACTTCGCTAGCGCTGGTTCCTCATCAGAATCTGAAAAACTGTTGGAACTAACAACTTAAACTTGACAAAAAACAAACATCTTATTGTGGCAGGAGTAGGGGTACAGTGGTAGGAGAAAGAGGTAGTGGAACAGACGAAAGAAAAGGGGAGATGTTCATTTGAGTCTTCAAATATCAAACCAAGTCCAATAATTGAAAATTAAAGCAAATTAAATGGCAATGGAAAACGTTTTAGTGGATTTTTATCATTTTTTTGTTAATTTCAGTATTCTTGTAGATTTACTTCCATTAATAAAATTGATTTTTCTATTTAATTTTTGTCAACTAAACGCAGTTTTTGATAATAAACAAACGTTAAAATGTTAAATTATTGCGAAGAAAATATTAATTACAATTATTTAAAAACACATGTTTTGGGTTTTTTTTCTGTTTTTCAATGCATTTTAGCGAGCTAATAACAATTTTTAAAAAATAATTTTAAATGTAGTTCTCATTTTCTTTATAAGACGCAACTTTTGAGACATCAGGCGTTTCTGAATTCAAAAGTTGAAACAATTGACACACCCTAATGTTCACTCTTTCCTCTCCCGAAAAGACCATCCGCACAGTATTAAATATTACATAACACAGTAAAATAGTGTTATGTAATATTTAATAAATCTAAACGAATGATGAAACAGAACAAGACACAGAAAATAAATAGGAAACACTTATATCTATTGTAAGCTATTTTCAATAGCTCAGTAGCCCAGTGGTCATAGTATTGTCTCCGTAAGACCTCTGACCTGGGTTCGATCCCCAGTTGCGACCTTGTCTTATCAATTAGATTCATTAATATATTTTCCTTTTCTTTTATGATAACTTTAAGGCAAATGGTCTCACGACTTAATAAATGCAATGACAGGACATAAAAACAGAAGAAAGAAAACAAATTAATTAGTGCATTAAGTGTTTGTGAAAAGTGAAAAATTGTTTGAATTACGATGTAATGAGACGTTTTGCATTCCCTCATTCTTCTTTAGTCGAGCTTTTACAAATCTGCCTTGATGATTGACACTGCAATTGAAAAAAAATAAGGCTTAAGATCCAAAAAGTCAAAAAAATACAAATCTAATACACACCATTAATACTATACAGTAAATATTATGACAGTTGAATCGCAGGTTTATTGTTTTACGGGCGATATTTTACGTTCATAAAATAAAACTTGTTGAGCTCAAATCGTAAAAACTCCGGGATCGGTATTATTGCCGTTCCATAACTTGTAACTGTCCTTCTTTCTGGTTAATTGAATCGTTTTCCCATGAAAAAGTTACTCGAATCGATAACGCTTAACAGCATTGAATCGAATGGACAATATGTTGATTCAAGCCGAAAGAAAATTCATCCATTGTACGTTGAAAGGTTGTTTAGTGAGTTTATTTGTAGCCCCCCATTGTTAATTTAATCGGCACCCTCTGTAGCGCGGTGGTCAATGCAATTGACTTTGAGGCGGTGTGAGAAGTTGCGGGTTTTCTATTTACTGTGTGGGCGCTGACATATCTGGGTGTTGTGAAGTTGATTTTTTAATTTGATGGACGTTAAATAAAGGGGTTCGCTGCATTTGTGAGGACAACTGATTTACTCGAAAAATAATTATCTTAAAATAATTAATCTATTGCTGAATTCTTAAAGGTTTTATCCTCTACTCCTTACCTACTTATATCTATCTGTCATCTAACGCAATGATCGTTAATTTGATATCATACAAAAGTAAAATGGTATAGAAAGCTGCGAGTTTAAAAACTGTACGCATTATTTATAAAACTTCCAGCTAGGTAGGTAGCTAAGTATAATTTCATTATTTTTATGCGAGTACCACACGGCACACACGAGTCCCAACTGATCCCAAACATCTAGAGCCAGACGTATGTCATGAGGCCGAAGGATGTGGGCAACGGATAGATTTGAGGCTATTCAGATTTGGTCAAATCTATCCGTTGCCCATTATTTTTATGCGAGTACCACACGGCACACACGAGTCCCAACTGATCCCAAACATCTAGAGCCAGACGTATGTCATGAGGCCGAAGGAAGTGGGCAACGGATAGATTTGAGGCTATTCAGATTTGGTCACCAAACATGGCCATTTCAATCAACGTTTCGATTCTGAATGGTGATTTTCACTAGCGTCATATTGAGAGCATCTTTCACTCTGGAATATGCCGTAAATATACTACACATTATTTTTAATTGATAAATTGTTTAATAAAACATAATAATCAAATACAAATTGCCGGGATTTGAATTCGTGACCTCCGGATTCGTAGGCTACTCAACCAGATGTATATTTTTGTACAATAACATAATACTGTAATTCAGAGTAAAATAAAATATATTTGCCTCTACGAGAGTAATCGTGTGTAGCGGGGAAATAAAATCATATTATAACTCATCATACTAAATTGAATATAACAAAATATATATAATTAGTTATATAAAGTGAAGTAAACGAAACTACTAATAAGAAGTTCTATGGACATATATAATATTTAACTATAATTATACTTTTTTTATTATTTCATATTGTCCTGGAAAGCAGAAACTTTTATAATTAACTTCACATATCTACAGCTACAAAAATTTTGTAGGTACTTACCTAAAAGCAATTAACGTTATTATTTATCTCTTCTACTATCTCAAACCTAACCGCTTTGTTCCACTTCCTTTCGTGCTGGCATAATTAAGGAAAACTTTAAAACAACACAACAAAATTTACGTGAAAAAAATGCGATCGAAACATCAATTTTTTTTAAATGTACTAAGCTTTTCGTGTATGCATTCCATTCACAGAATTTCAATCAAAGCCCTCGGAACGTAGTAAATATTTCGAAAAATTGATCAAAAATGTGCCTTCCGGACCATTGATGTATTTTAGATGAGACGTGAAGCGAAAAAATAGGTTCCGCTTTTTGACCTCTAACTCTCCCAACGTTCCCAGTGGAACAAGTTTCGACAGTAGCGCCTCTATTGTAGCTCAATGCTTCCGACATGCTTGTGAGCTTTTCAACAGTGTTCGTAAATGCCGCTGTATTTTTTATCGGGAACTCTTGATTAAAAATTCAATCAACCCGCAGTGCGTTTCCGGCTTCTACGAACAATCGGTCCACACATGGCTTTATTCTACAATCTACACATTGGCCGTTAACATATTTGGGGTGATTTGGCTGAAAACTGCTGGTAGGAACTTAATACCTTCCAATATAAACACGATCGAATTACCTAGTCGCTTTGTTTGTACGCCCATGGGGCTTTTACATTATTAGCTAGTACGTATATCATAAGAAAATTTATTTATACTAACTTATAGATTGTAATAATTTATTCCAAAAGGTGCGCGGAGAAATATTCCACAATAATTGACATTACATACAACAAAACATAAATGAAATTTAAAAAGACTAATCGTAATAATATCAATACACATACTTATTTCATATCTTGATATGTGTTAATCCTGAGTGAAATTATTGACGTTCGATGAACTCAAATTTGTTTTGAATTTAAATGTCATTTTCAAAATTGGAAATGCTTGTGTGACGAATAATTCAGTTCAGCGATAAAGTAGATACCCAACCATAATTGAATATTTGACCTTTAAAAATATGGAATTATAATATCCTGTGATATTTCTTAGGTTTGCGCTAGTATGCGAAATAAAACAATGTAGTTATCCACTCGTAAAAATAAATACTTGTCATGGTATTAAGGACAATCGAGACCATGACCGGCGATATTAAGATAGGTATCTGAATTTTAAACGAATCTTAGTTTTAAGTTCTCAAATTATTCTAAATTTTGGATCATCAAATACGGATTATATCAAGACGAGCGAGATCAGTCAGTTCAAATTGGCCCATTTATTAGATGTAAAGTCTCCCCAAAACGCGCTGAAAACTTCCGGATCCCCATTAAAACAAGAAAAGATCTATGGCTAATTTTAACGACAAATTATCATGAAATTGGCAGTGGAAATTTCTAACATTCTAAAAGAAAGTTGCTTCAATGAGGAAATTTGGATGTTATGTTTTCACATAGCTTTGAATGGCAGAAAATCGTCTACTCTTGCAAGTGTAAACACATCTCTCTCTCTCTAATCTCATCCCCTTTCCCACTACCTTTATCCTAATAATATAGCACAATTGGGGATGGCCTAGTTCCAGACGGTTGGGGGCAGTTGGGACTGCTGTGCGGTATTCACGAAAAAAGTCCCCTTACTAAAACCATGTTACTATAAGACAAGAATTTAAACATAGGTACCTCTGTATTTAAAAAAAACATTTTATTTCATTGGTGCGCCAAACCGGTGAAAATCCCTTTTTTTAAATAAGAGCAAACTAGAATAACAAAAAACATAAAAAAAGTCCGTGAGACGAACCCCGATCAACTGCTTAGAAGGCAACTAAATCGACCATTACACCGACAACTACTTTAAGAACGACGGCTTAAATTTCTTATCTTTACTTACAATTAGAATTACGTACTTTTGGATTTAGAATGTTACGTATATATTCGAAATTATATTGTTAAATAATATGGCTAACATAAAAAAACAAATCTAGAACAAGATATCATCCTACGGTATTTTCATCACTGCCATCAATATCCAAAGGGAGATTATTTAATATCCATTTACAAATTCCTTTACAATTCAATATAAATCAACAACAACCGGAAAACGTAAGTAATGCGCTTAATCCTCGGATCATTGAAGATCAAGGAGTGACTTACGACCGCTCCTTGAAGGCTTCAAGCTTCGGGGAAACTAGACAGATAATAATAATTAATGCCAAAATCTCAGAATCAACCTCAATGATGTTTACCGAAATCGGGAATATTTCAGAAACAATCTCCGAATTTGGGAAATACCAATTCAGTAACGAAACAATATTTCAAAAAGGATTTTACTAACGTTAAACTTAACCAAATACAAGAAAGCCCATCTTCCCACGGGTCGGTAATCAATCGACATACACCGAATGCGGCAAAACCCTGCGTAGAAAATTAAGTTAAGTGAGGGTCTGCAGCGCAGTTAACGTGGAACTTTTCTGCCCAGGGCCTTACAATATCTGGGTTATTTCGATTGCTTATCGACCCGTGGGACGATGGGCATATACTCCTAAATAAATCAACACAAAAAAGAATCCTTTTAAAAAAATTCCTTTTTTTACTTAAATGAAATATCTCTTAGGGCTAATTGTTTCACAGAATCAAATATCAAAGTTCTCTGAAACAACTCACCTTTATTCTTCTGTATCTCCTGTCTGACCCTGCCTGAGGTATATTTGCACCATATTTATAATGTTCACGCATATTTACACACTTTACTTATTATTGATTAAGTCAGCTGTAAGAAATAGGATGTACCCATAACCTTTGTGTTTTGTTCATTTTGTACAAAAGGTTTTTTCAATTTAGAATTTAGAATATTAATAAAACTGTTATCGGATACATGAATAACAGTGTTGAGTGACACGCATTTTAGCATAATTTATTTTAGCGGCTGAAATGTTAATTTTTAGCATAAATTTAGGCATTTTATCAGACATGAATTTCAAATTAAATATCAAATTTCATTGCTTTTAAACTCAATTTGTAAGCTAACAAGACAATTTTTAAAAAATGTGTAAAATCAAGGGTTCCGTACCCATGAAGCCTGTTACAACGATGACACATAGAACGATTCTATATATTACTATTATACACATAGTCAACTGGCAGAAGGATCAACTGTCCGGGGGATCAGCTGTAGGCGGGTCAACTGTCGGGCTTCCTCCATTCATAGAGCGATGAATGGAGGAAGGGACGCGAGGAGAGTTAAGTAAGATATAACTATATCGACTTTTGTTACGGCCGTCTATCCTCTGTGCATAGGTACTTACTTTACCGATGAGGATATACAGAAACAATAATCCTTTGGGGGATCAACCGAGGGGTCTGTGAGGTATCAACTGTCCGGGGGATCAGCTGTAGGCGGGTCAACTGTCGGGGGATCAACTGTCGGGCTTCCTCCATTCATAGAGCGATGAATGGAGGAAGGGACGCGAGGAGAGTTAAGTAAGAGACGCGATTAAAAGAGGAACTCGAACACGTCGAGGAAGTTATGACACAACCAAGTGATTCAAACACTCGAGTTTGGTCATAATAACATTAAAAAAAAAATGAGTAGATGAATGCGAATAAATCAAGAAACTTGCAACCAAGACAGAGTTATATGTCTCTCCATTATCTCTACCTACCCTTAGGAAAATGGCGTAATTGTATGTTATTAAGTAGAAATATCGACCTTTGATCCTTAGTTTTGTTATCCTTATTTAAATTTGAAGTACCTAATAGATTTGTAGGTCAACTACCACATTCCGCTGAGTAATTGCTCCAACAAATACTTATGCTCTTTCCCCAATAACTATACTTCATCACCTAGGAAACAAAATGGGTTCATAATAATTAATCTTCTATTCAACCTCCTTACAGAAACGTCCGAAGCAAAATAGTTTATCTTTTTTAATAATATGTAGCAATTCTTTCTACCATTCTACCTTACATGTAACACCCTGTGTAGGTATATATACATTTTATTGTGTTTAAGAAAAAAACAGTTATACAATTACAACATAAAATTGGACAAATCACATAATAAAGCAATAAGTTTCATTAATTATCTAAATTTACAAACAATTAATTGTACACAGGTAGGTACTCATAGATTTGTATATGGTCGATACAACGAAAACAAAAAAATAAACAATAAGAACAGTGAAAACAGTAATAATAAGTATATCAAATGCTTGCATCAAGAGATAGATTCAGCCATTTTAATTTGTATGTTTTCAAGATATAGTTGAAAATGTATACATCTCGTAGGGTTTTGAGTTTAGTTGATACGTCCCATAGGTAGGTACTCAAAGTTAGATTTATAATGTGAATATCGTTCGACCTGAGTATCTAGTACGGTCGATCGATAATGTTTTTTTTATCAATAATGTCGGTAACTTGTCAGGTCGCAAATGAACAAACAACAGTTTTCTGTTATTTATCATGTTGATTGTCTAGGTGAACAACTGCTAAATAGATGGGATACCACTTCGAGCGCATTCTCCTGTCAGCTTCCACACAACACCAGAATGGCGAAAATTGCCTCGCGCCAAAATACCACTTTACTGAATAAATTTTTATATTACGACAAGTATCTACCTCTATTTCTATATACCTTCAAAGACTCGTGCGACAAAAATTACTTTTTAACGTTTTCTCCCAGTTTGCACACATTTGTAGAGAGTGTGAGAATATTTGAATCACATTTCTACAATGTGCACATTTCATACGAAATTGATAACTTAAGAAAATGTTAAACGGTTTGAAGCTGAATGGAAGAATGCTTTGGATTTCCACCCAGGCGACGTGGATTCAATTCATATGCTAGATAAAACACGGCTAAAGCAACGTTTCAATTCTGAATGTGTCCTGTCTTTCACCAGGGCAACACTGAGAGTATCTTCCACTCTGGAACGTGCCGCAAACATACTATGTATATATTATTTAAAATTAATTAATTATGAATTAATAAAAAAAATCACGTGCACATGCCAGGATTTCAACCCACGACCTGTAGATTGGTAACCAACGACTTTATCGTTCAACCACGGAGGCCGTCGAAGTAAATAGTTCTTATTTCAACCGAAATTTTCAAATTAATATTTTATTTGCAACAGGTGTGACCGGTGAAATTCGTAATATGCCCAGTCCAGTGCTCCCTAACTGCGTGTTTAAAAAATGATATTATCAAAGACGGTCGTAAATTTTGACGTTTTGAAGGTAGTTTGCAGTTATTAAATAATACTTCCAAAGTGTTACTACCTAATTATCAAAAACGGTTAAGAAATCTGAACAGGCTTAATTAAAACAAAGAGCTCTTCATTATTTCAAGATTTTTATATCTTTTGGCCTTAGGCGATGAAAAACATCTTTGGATTATTTTCACCTTGAGAATTTTTTATCTTTTCTCTTTGGATGTATCGGAATTATTAGGGACATTAGTTATCGGTTTTAAAGGCTTCATTTAAGTGGTGATTAAAAGACCTTGATTAAAACTACAATCATATTTTAAAATTATTTTAATAAGTCATTTGTCTATTCTTCCGTTGTGACGTACTACTTTAGAATACTTATACTAATACTAGTAGTAAACAAAGTTAGTTGGTTTTTTTAATGAATTAAAATACACTTACTTCTTTATTCCTTCTCACAGAACATAATCACTCTTCTTTTCGTGTAACAGGCCCGCTCATCTGGAATAAACTTCCCTCAGCTCTTACTAATCTCCAGAATTTGGCTGAATTTAAACGAGCTTTAAAAACAAAATTATTTAAAAAATCTTACCATTCATAAATCTTAACTTCTTTTCAATATTTTATAATCAGCCATATTCTCAAACTTCCGGTAATTGTTTGGTTTCGGTTGCCTCCTTATTTAAATGTCTGCACAGAAGGTTCTCATTTCTGAACACAAACTGCCTCTTGTTTTATATTATGTTTTAGTTTTAATATTCTTGTTTTGTCCTGTCCTGCTGTTATTGTTATTCTTAGTTTTGTCACCACTTTGTGATAGTATATTGAGAGGTATAATATTAGATCTGTATTGGGTAAGGCACATTGAAGGAATAATTTAAAGAACTAAATTAGCGTTTTTAAGTTTGTTTTAGTAAAGCGCTCTTGAAGTGAAATAAAACTAATAAATTAGTGAATGAATGAATGAAAACTTCCATACATAAATGTTATGTTAGTATTATTATTACTATTAAGCCTAAGTTGTAGATTAATAATCAAAATCACCATCACTATTAGCCTTCATCGAGTTAATAATTTACACATTTGAATGAAGAATATAAAGTAATTTCTACATACTTAATAGTAACACTTAATCATGTTACAAGGAGAAAGAAGAAAACATATCACTTTAGAATTTAGAATACGGTATTATCGGATGGGGTAGTGCAGATGACAATATTCTAAAATCACCTGTAAAAACTAGCACTGACGCGATGTTCAACAATTTTAACATCATGTAAATTAAACAACTCTATTCTTAAGCAATACTCCTTTATACCTATAAACACACAAACAAGAGATAACAACTAACACGTATATTAGAAACACTAGATCTCAAGGTCAAAAACATATCCAATCAGCTACTACAAATACAACATTTGGGCAAAAAGCTTCATATACTTTGGTAATAAATTCTAAATATCAAATAAAAAGCTGGATACTAAACTGGGAGATTAGAAATAGAAAATATAGTGACACCCAAACACAGACTGAAACGGAAACCAATTAACCGCACTAAATAACGCAATGTAATATTGAATTATTTCAGTAAAATTCAGACTCCATAATATATTTTAAATTACTTCATATTATCCATACCACTATAAAACTAAACTTTAATAATATGTAAATAAAATCCTCAGCACGGGAGATCCAGTAGGATCTAATTATCTCTATTTATTTGAAAAAAAAGAAGAAAATAAAACATATATTATTATTATTAAAAATAAATCACTATTCCCACGAAGAAACAAAGTGAAGATAACTAACTAACCATCACGCCGTTTCCCCGCAGGGATAGGCAGAGAGGACGGACCGCCAAACAACTCGGACTTGGCACACACTTCTTGCCTCATTCACATTCATACATCGTCTCAAACATACTCTTCTCTTGTTCTGACTCTTGGCTTGTCCCGACTCGAGTATCTGATTCACTTGATCGTGCCATGTCTTCCTCGGGCATCCGCGACTTCTGCTACCATTCGCATTTGCATCATAAATCCTCCTTACACTCCTATCTTCGCTCATTCGCTCTACATGCCCAAACCATCTAAGCGTCACTTTCTTAATCTTACTCATTACGCTTATATCAGCCTTGCACTCTTTGCAAATCTCCACATTCCTCACACGATCACACATGGTTTTACCACACATACGCCTCAGAGATCTCATTTCAACAGCATTCAATCTACTTCCATCCTTTCTTTCCCAGTTCCATGCCTCACTTCCATACATCAGGGTAGGCACCAGCACTCCATTGTGGACTGCTAACTTCGCTTTTTTTGGACAATTTTTTGTTAGCGCCAACTGCGTTCAGTCCTCCATTAATGGAGTTACCTGCATTTAACCTTCTTTCAATATCTCTATCAGCCTTCCCATCTCTCGTAAACATACTTCCTAAATACATAAACTCATCCACCTGCTCCAAGTATTCCTCATTCACAACTATATTACACACTGTTTTCGTATTCTCTCTTTCAAACACGATTACTTTAGACTTACTTACATTCATCATTAACTCATTCTTCATGCATACTTCGTTCATCCTAGACACGAGAGACTGTAGATAATCCATACTATTAGCAATCAGCACCACATCATCAGCATACAACAGTCAACATACTTTCAGGTTACTCAAATTCGCGCCCAATCCCATCTCTTTCAATTCTTGCACACAATTATCCATGTATATATTGAATAACCACGGTGACATTACGCAGCCTTGTCACCTTTTGTGATATCAAACCACCCCGTAAAACCACCGTTCACCCTAACACATGCAACGCTTCCCTCATACAGAGACGCAATAGCCTGTGTCAGATTTGTATTCACTCTATACTTGGACAACATCTTCCATAGCTTTTTCCTGTCGACTCGGTCGTATTCTTTTTGTAAATCTACAAAGGCACAGAAAAGTTTTTGGTTTTTTGGTAGAAACTTCTCAGTGAGCATACGCAATGAGAAGATCTGGTCCATGCACCCCCTTCCACTCATACACCCCTTGCGCATCCCATATTTCATCCTTTGTTTCCTTTCTTACTCTTTCAATCAAAATTCTACCATACAGCTTGCCAATTGAGCAGGCTAATAGCCCTATGGTTCCCACATTCCATAAGTGACCCTTTACCTTTGTATAATGGCATGATCACAGCCCTTCTCCAATATACAGGCGTGTAACCCTTCTTTAAACATTGGTTAAAAAGATTGCACAACCATGTGAGAATTATACGGCTACCTCCTTTAAAATATTCAGCAGCAATATTGTTGAAACCGACAGCCTTACCATTCTTAATACATTTAATCGATCTTTCCATCTCATCCATGCTAATTTCGGTAACAATCACTCCATCATCATTCATATCTGATTCGCCGCTGGAATCACTGTCACTCACTTCGCTTTCGAAGACTTCCTCGAAATACTTCATCCATCTCTTTTTTATTTTTTCATCATTCGTCAACATTTTTCCATCTTTCGATTGTATCACTTTCAGGCTAAGGACTCACGGAGCGATTTTTACCCGAGCCCGCTGCGGTGGCGGAATGGAGTTTTGTTTTCAAAACTCACGAGATCGGAGTTTTGTGCGGTTACGCAGCCGTCGCGGTTGCGGTTATCGCACGCAATCTTGGCGGTTGATTATCGCAAGACGGGCGGTTGCAAGACGGCCCACTGCGGTCGCCCGCCAACCGATCGCAGAGCGCGCGGGTGCAACCCGCCGCGGCTGCGGGACCGCGACCCGCGCCCGCCGGTACAAGATGACCGCCGGTGCAGCGGGACCCGCAAACAATCGCACACGCCGCGGGCGTAAAACGCGTCGTGAAATGTGCTTTAATTTTTTACATAAATATCTGCATTCTACAAAGGCTGCGGGCCCGCAACCGCGGCGGACGCGGGTGAAAATCGCTCCGTGAGTCCTTAGCCTCATACTTTCATTTTCTGGGCGACTCCGGAACCTTATGACTTCCTTTCAAAACAACTTAATGTTTTCTTGGTTTGTCATTTTCATTCCTTCTTCCTCTTCCAGGCATTTTTTTCGTTCTTTCACACCAACTCTTACATTCCTTATATCCTTCTCTTCGCTGGAAGCACTGCCAGCCGCAATCAGACATAACCATGCTTTCTTCTTCTCGGAGACCAGTGCTTTAATCCCATCATCCCACCATGCATCACCTTTCTTCCTACCTTGCGTACTTATTCCACAAACCTCTCTAGCAGATTCACAAAGACTCACTTTTATGTGGTTCCATGTTTCGTCTATGACCGTCCATTTCCTTCTCATTAAATCTCATCTTTGCACAATTCACATACTTACTTTGGAACTTACACGCTCTTGCTTAAAAATAACGTTTAAGATTTCAGCCTGTTGCCATGACCATTTTTGTGTAGAATATTAGCGCCGATGCTTTGATTGAAAGTACGTTCTAATTAATAAATGCTAAATAATTTAGAAGCTCTCGATATAAAGAAAGCCGTTCCCAGTAACCCTTCATCACCTGTCAAAGTGACGCTTTGTCTCTTTAGATATTATATTTATCCTAATGTGTACATGCCATTATCTGTTTCTTTCCCTCTGATTTTAATTTCAATATATATATATATATATATATATTTCTAAATAACAAATGTAGATCCTAGGAAATAAATTGTACAGCGCCCTTGAGGTGATTTTTCACAAAAACGGCGCTCTACAAATTATCCAATTATTTTTTTATGCTTCCGATTTTGTTGTCCGGGTTAAATCTTCCCCATAGGAAAAACTAAACCCTTCCACTCACTTTTCCACAAATGATCATCTAGTCAATCAACACTATGCAAGTGCATTATATAAGTAAAATAAATACAAAACAATACAAGAACAACAACACGTCAACTCACCAGAGATCAAATGGGAAAAAAAATTCACCGACTCCAGATATTTTCATATCAGAGGGTTCGGCTCGGTAGAACTTCTAACAGGGCCTATAAATCCTACTGATTAAATATTTAAAAAATCTTTCGTTATCCTACACGTATTCAAAATGACCGACTTTTGCATCTTTATATATAATTTTTTTGATAGATCTAATACACCTTAATTTTTAATGAGAGAGCTAGGTATAATGCCAGTAGCCGAAATAACGAATGGTAATATTTTTATAGTCTGAGAATGCCAAATTCTTTTTATTTCGTTTCCTAAATCTGTGTATTTTCTTATTTTTTCATTAAAAGATTTTTGAATGATACAGGAATTTGGAATAGCGACATCAATGATATAAGTTATTTTTTTAATTTTGTCATGTAAAACTATATCGGGTCTATTATGACTAATCGTTTGGTCTGTTAGTATAGTTGTATCATAATATATTTTATAAAATTCGTTTTCTAAAAATGAATTTGGTTCGTATTCATAATATGGTACTATATTACGGCAGTCAATCAAGTTATGTTTAATTACCAAATTTTGGTGAATTATTTTTAAAACTTGATTGTGCCTAAATGTATACTCGGACGGTGCTAATATAGAACATCCCGATATAATATGTTCTATAGTTTCCGGAAAAGCCAAACATTTTCTACACAAATGATCAATTTGATTTGTATCTTTGATTATATGCTTTCTATAATTTTTAGTATTAATGACTCTATCCTGAATTGCAAGCATAAATCCTTCCATTTCTGCGCTCAACTCTCCAATACTCAACCATTTGTTTGACGAAAATTTGTCAACATACGTTTGGTTGAGATAATTGAAGTGTTTTGCGTGTAAAATTTTATTTGACCAGGAATCTAATAATTCCTGGTTGGGATTTATAAAAATGTTGGCATTCTCATCGTATAAATTTAAAGGTGTAATATTTCTATCTGCCTTACAAATTATTTTGTGCATTTCTGAGCTATGATCTTTCCTATGGAAAAAAATTCTTAGCATTTCTACCTGATTATGTTTCAAAGAAGTTATTTTGACTATACCTCTACCTCCTAAATTTCTAGGTAAATTAACTCGTTCTATAGCTGAATTTGGATGATGGCAATTAAACTTTGCTAGCGTAGTTCTAATTAATCTTTCTAAGTTATCTAAATCTGTATTAGACCATTTAATTATGCCAAATGAGTACGTTAATAGAGGTATTGCCCAAGTATTTATTGCTTTTACCAAATTTTTAGCAGATAGATTGCATTTTTAAATTTTCCTGATCTTAGTTTGAAATTTAATCCTAATATCATTTTTAATACTAGTATGGTCTAATCTATTTGATTGTGGGTATCCTAAATACTTATAAACCTCATCCCTTTTCATACTAGTAATTTAGAAATATTAGGGTATTCTAAATACTTATAAACCTCATCCCTTTTCATACTAGTAATTTAGAAATTTCTAAATATACTCTCGTCCCCATCTACAATTTCGCCTTTCTCTATATGGATCGTTCTACATTTATCTAAACCAAAAGTCATTTTGATATCATCTGAAAAGTTTTTAACTACCTCGATCATTTTCTCTAAATTTTGTTCAGAATTCGAAAATAATTTTATATCATCCATAAATAATAAATGCGAAATTGTACCACTCTCCCTTGTACTACCCTTAACTTTTATTCCAAACTTGCTTTTAATTAACATTTTAGATAGAGGATTCAATGCTAAGCAAAACCAAAGAGGACTCAATGAGTCTCCTTGAAAAATCCCTCTTTTAATTGAAATGCCCGGTATTACAATTTTCTTACCTTTTAAATTGATAAGTAAATTGGTATTCCAAAAGGACATAATATTTTCCAAAAAGCTAATAATAATGGGGTTAATTTTATATATATTTAATTCTTTGATCAGCCACGAGTGCGGGACACTATCGAAAGCCTTTTGGTAGTCTATATAGCAAGTATGTAAATTACGTTTTCGAGTTTGAATCTGTTTTAGAATTACAGAATCGACAACTAATTGTTCTTTACATCCCATATGTTTTCTGCGACAACCTTTTTGTTGTTCAGATAAAATATTTTTTTCATCTAAATGAGTATATATTAAATCTGTTAAACAAGAGGTTAAAATTTTGTATATTGTCGGTAAACATGTAATGGGTCTGTACTGAGAAGGATTATTAATATTTTCGCTTTTGGGTAACATATAAGTAATGCCCTTAGTTAGAAAATTTGGAAAATTTTGAAAGATTTTTTGCCAAAAGAGGATGTATAGTAGTCAGACGTTTGTACCAAAAATTATGTATCCAATCGCAACCCGTGGCTTTCCAATTATGAGTATTTTTAATAATTTTGGTTAACAATTCAACGGATATATTAGAAAAACTCATTTGTTCAATACCTGAAAAATTGAGTTCTTCATTTTCTATCCAGGGAGTTGACTCGTTATGTTTTATATCTTTACTCCAAATTTTAGTCCACAAATCGCGCATATCTGATTCAGATGGCAGCGGAATATTATTATTCGAAATAATATTTTGTTTATCGTCAAGTTTGGAATAAAATATTTTATTATTATTACTATTATTATTATTATTATGTATGCATTAACACACACGTTTTTTTTAATTAGTTCAATTTCATACCCTGAAGATGCTTGTACTAATGCTTGTTCGGTTATAGAGAATTAAATAAATAAAAAAGTGGTTATAAACAATGTAATTGCTTTATTTTCACCAAACAATATAATTAAAATCCTGGAAATGCTTAACTTTCTATAAATAAGGAAAGTATTTTTGATCTACCTATTTTTTATTTAATTTAATTATATTATTTGAAACCTATCGGAGCATAATGAATCAAATTGAGAGTTATACTTGAGAGAAGTCTTCCTAGTAAAATGTTTCTTGTTCTGTACGCTGAAACGTATTAATGATGAATTAAAGTTAACAATGCGATAAATTAGAATATGGAAACAAGGTATTCTGCGAAAGCTCCTTGGGTTTTGCGCCCATGTTATGTGTGTTATATGAAACTAACATAATTTCTATAGCAATCTCAGGGAGATTGAAAGACCATATTACTCGAGATAGAGGAGCGCTGCATCTAATCTGAGTAATATGTGATCGTATAGACTGTGTGGCCGTTGGTCCACTGATTAAATTAAATCAAAACCATATCTTGTTTTACAAACATAAATAAAATTAATGCACTAGTACGTAATGTATCGAGAGATCCTCCTGTCATTATCCTATATTCCTCTTCCTTTACCCTTTTACAAAATAAAACACCTATCTCTAGCCTTTTTTGGATTAATCTACTTTAACCTCCTATATCCCGTTTGTTTTTTTTATGAATAGGACACTCCTTAAACGTATAATGTCACATGGGTAGGATAAAACACTTACATGTTAATACAGCCCAAGAGTCTCCACTGCACCCTGACAACCTAACATTGGGATCCACCGTCTGGGCCAGTGAGACTGTGACACCCCCAATGTAGGTTGTGAGACAGAAGGTAGTAGGAGAGAAGAAGATCGGGAAGAGAATAGTGGGGAAGAACCTGGCTATTCGGATGTGGTCACTAAACTAGCATAATTTTTTGCGCATAATAATGGCAGTAGGTAGTAGGAGGTAGTAGGCTTAAGCCATTTGAAGCAACATTTCAATTCAGAATAGTGGTCTTTCAACACTAAGTGTATCAATTATTATTTTTTTTGGTAAACTAATGTTTAGGACAAGATTTTTTATGCATAGCACAAAGGGGAACAATTATTTTACAAGCAATAATTATTCGCCTGAAACACTCATCCACATTGAAAAATCTCCTGATAAAAGATACATGACGCCAACGGGACTCGAACCCGTGTCACTTCAATTTCCGGTCGACAGCTCTGACCACTGAGCTATGGCGGCTTATCTCTTATCCGCGAAATAATTCAATATATACTAGTGTTTCATTCAACAATTACTGCTTGTTACATTTTTTCACCTGAAAACAACCAACTTTATTTTATATGAGAAAGGCATTGTAAGTGCTAACTCTCTCACTAGATGGCGTCGAGACAAATTGTCTACATCTTTAGGTGAAATACTAGAACTTGTCAAATATTAATTATTATTTTTTTGGTAAACTAATGTTTTACTCCAATATTTCTTAAATTCCTCTGTCTTTTATATTTGATAAATTCGTTTCAATTTACTTGATATGTATATCCTTTATGTGTCATACCTAGCATGATGATCGAAAAAATCTCAATGACTGTAATAAACAATTTACTGAATAAAGAAAAATAAAAAATACCCTTGACACAGCATCCCCGAGGATGGCATAGGCCTTGAGAAAAATTATTTTTCTCAGGGCCTCATGTGTTGAGCTATTGTAGAAAATTAAAAATTTGCAAATTAACAAACAACAACTCGGCAAC
This sequence comes from Hesperophylax magnus, assembly GCA_026573805.1. Lineage (NCBI taxonomy): Eukaryota > Metazoa > Arthropoda > Insecta > Trichoptera > Limnephilidae > Hesperophylax > Hesperophylax magnus. The sequence goes on along the minus strand of JAIUSX010000229.1, from coordinate 833,006 downwards.
TTGAAAATGAGGAAACACCAACACAACTACTACAGTCCGACTTGGAACAGAAATCGCAAGTGAAGAGGACCGTGAATAGACTACTTTACTTTTGTATTTTTTTAAGAAGATTGATTGAAGACGCAGCAGAGGTATTTTGGAAACTAGTCACCTGTAATCACCTACACCTGCAGATTGAACATTTCCTTGACAATAGTCGACAATCGATAGAATAGGGGATAGGACAACGGAAGAAAAAGAAAAACACTTTTCAGGTTACTTCTCTAACACGCAGTTCGTAAATTTCGATTCCATTAATATCCGGCTATTTCTTTTAAGTAAGTATCTTTTTGTTAGGATTTAATTTCATGAAATAGGCGACGTTGTGCTTATTTCTTTATGGCGATTCTTTCCGCCAATTTGGTAATAATTGCGATGTGAACTGTTTTCTTTACGTATGAGGAAACGAGTTGAGCGCTTCCTGAATGGCGGCTTTAATGGCTTTTTTAGAAGAGGAAATTCTCTCTTTTTATATTCTTACTCATCAATAAAGCTGTTAAAGTACTTAATCTGTATTCCATTAGTGTAAATGGGTACAATAGTTTTCATTTTGAATAAAAAACATTTAAAAATGAAAGCGCTTTAGTATGTACTTATTAATCATTATAGGTTATAAATGTTATAATATATCTTCAATATTATCGTATCTAAAGCCCCTCTAGATATTTTTTGGACAGTTTCATAGGTTTTTATTTTTAGATTAGCTGCACACAAGAAGGCACTGAGGAAAAAAATCCCTCTTATTTATGTCATCTTTAGGGATGCTGTGTGGATGGTCTTTTTAGAAAAAGGAAGGAGAAAACGTTCTGGAAGGAAAAAGGTATGAGGGGTGGGTAAGAATCTGGCGGTCAATGTGTCCAGGAGTGATGGACGCGTGAATCCACCCCTCCCACTGCGGTGCAAGGCGCTGGGTAGAGAATCAAGAGAGAGTCCGGCTGGAAACGTCAAATGTGAAACCTTCCTATAATTTACATTTCGAGGGGTTACCCAAAAGAACCGAACTGATATTGCGGGGCGTTTAGTTTTTGTAGCACCTGGTTCTGCCCGTAGAACCGTATACAGCTTCCTCTCCCAGTATGCCAAGTACTGCGTTCGTCGATTTTGAGATGGCTGATTTTCGTGAACAGAATTCCAAATTACCTAAATTTTTATCCAAAGTCGTCACAGGTGAAGAATCACAGTGCTATGGATAAGAACCTGAAACAAAGCGACAATCCAGTGGAAGACTCCAAATCGATCAATCCAATGGAAGACTCCAAATCGATCAATCCAATGGAACACTCCAAATCAATCAATCCAATGGAACACTCCAAATCGATCAATCCAATGGAACACTCCAAATCAATCAATCCAATGGAACACTCCAAATCAATCAATCCAATGGAAGACTTTAAATCAATCAATCCAATGGAGGACTCCAAATCAATCGATCCAATGGAAGACTCCAAATCAATCAATCTAATGGAACACTCCAAATCAATCAATCCAATGGAAGACTTTAAATCAATCAATCCAATGGAAGACTCCAATTTTGCATCGACCCAAAGAAGCTCATAAAGTGAAATCAAACATTAAGACAATGCTGAGAGTTTGTTTTTCATTTGAGAACAACAAGAATTTGTGGTTCTCTTATTTGAGTTTTTCCCGTAGCAACATTCTCGTAGGCCGTTTTTTTCAGCAGTTTCTGTGCAATTTTTTACGATCCAATACCAAGTAATGCAAAATCAGATGTTTTTGGTTTGAAAATTTGATTGCTTAGAAATACTACAGATGCTTTAATTAAATACTGCAAGTAGAACACATATTGGGCTTGTCATCAATCGATCATTTTTTTGATAAGACCTTTTATAAGCCTAGAAAAAAATAAAGTATCAGGCCTAAAAAAAACTGTCTAGTCCAAAATATCCCATTTACAAACCCATTTTCGGATATTTTTTTTTATTGTGTAATTTGGGAAATTCATTTTTTTTATTTGATAATCGAAGGAAATTTTCATATTTGTACCAGAACTTCACAAAATAAAACAAAATATGCATTTTCGCGTTGTTTATTTTTACACGAATATCGATCGATTTTCGGGGAGGTAAGCATTGAATTTGCCATTGTGAAATAACCTCTATGTCGTCTGCGTAAGGGTTCCACGCTTTTGTATTTAGTTACCGCCCGGCGCTGACGGGGTAAAGACGTTCTTTATCTTAGTGCCGCTCTGTTCTGTGAAATTTTTTCAACTAAAATCAGTTTACGTGTAATCGTTTTTTTTAATTCCTAGTTTTATACAATGGGGAGGAAAGATAATAAAAAAAAACTGGGTACGCTCAGTGGCCTAAAACAAAATACAAAAATATGCTTGAATATTTGGGTTAGTTCAAATATTTTTTTCATAATTAGGTACGTAGAAACAATAACGCAAGAAATATTTGTTTATTTTATGTTATTATGTTTAGAAATCAAACAGATATATATATATATATATATATATATATATATATATATATATATATATAATGAAAAATAACAAATATACATTGCAAAATGAACGCACAATAAAATAAATTACAATCATTATAAATATACAAAAAAAAAAATTATAAATCGGTCATCATCGATTATAATTATCGAACACGATTAGACTATTAGGTAAGATATACTCATGGAGTAGGAATTAATTTTTAATTTTCGATGCATGCAATGTCTTTTGTAATATACTTATCTAAATATTTTTTACAGGCCTCTACGCAATCTTTCCTTAAAAAAGATTAAAAAATACTGCTGTTTCAATAATTCCTAATTATAATTAGGTATTGTAATTTATTTAATTTAGTCGATTTATATGATAATACTATTTAAAAAACAACCATGCAATAATTTATTATTACTTCTTTCTGCCAAAAATATGTAAATAACGCACCTGAACAAAACAAAGAGTAAAGAGTGTGAAACCAATTTCAAATTTCGCGCGCTTTTGCGTACCGAAGCGACGCACAGTGGTAAAATTTAACGAAATTTGGGACGTATTTAGTCTTAAAAGGTTCCAAGGGTTAAGTTTATTACTAGGATTGTTATAAAGTGGTCAATTATTGTCAGTTCACGCATTACAGATTGCTTGTGTTTTATGTTTTATTCTAAATGGTCAATGCAGGTTTTGGAATTGTTCATTTTTCGAGTGAGTTCATTTATAAGGCTTAAAAAATACCATGAGAGTCCTTAGATACTTTTTTAGGGATCACAATTATCCAGAATAATGATGTAAATCTCCAATAAGACAAACTTTTGATCGATAGATTGATACCATAGTTGATTCCTTTCCAAATACAATTTTGAGACAATTGGCATTTATTATTGTGATTTACTTCACCTCGGCTTTTATTTCATTTTTATGTTTATAATTTGTCTTTGCGTAGCTTTTGGTTTATTTTAAATTAAATTTGAGTAAGTATTTCATCCAACAAATTTCCAGGCTTGGAGATTTTTAGTTTATTCCATAAGTAGTAATGCAAAATCATGTGTTTTTTGTTTGAAAATTTGGTCGCCTAGAAATGTTTCAGATGCTTTAATTAAATACTGCGAGTAGAATACATCTTGACCTTTAAAATAATCGAGTATTTTTTAGATCAATCTTTTTATAAGCCCAGAAAAAAATAATGTATGAGGCCTATGAAAACTGCTTTAAAGATCAAAATCTCCTACTTACGAACTTATTTTTGTACATGATTTTATTGTATAATGTGGCAAATGAAGTTATTTATAAAATGATTAAAAAAAATCAATTATTTATGCCTGAACATCCACAAAATAAAATAAAAGGCACTTTTTGGCCATGTTTTTTCTTGCATAAATCAAAACAGGCGGATGGTGTTAAGCGGGAATTTAAACCTTATCGCCATCTAAGTAAGGGTTGTTATTGGTAGCGGCTCAATTTAAAATATTACACGACGTAGTGTATCTCCTTAAAACACGGCTTCGCTACATTCCGTCCATTATTTAACTGCTAACAAAATGTTTACATTAATGAACACTTCTCCTCCAACCAAAGCGAATGATTCTAATTCTGTATTGTAAAACATTACTGTGATGTTATTGGAATGTTATTCCTATTATGTTGGTATAGATAACCTACCTTAGGCGCTTTTGTGAGATGTCACATAAAAAAAACGAAGAGTTTAAAAAACAGTTTTTTGTGCCTCCTGTAAAATATGATAAATGGAAGAGTTATGCATTATGCCGATATTATATTATACCGGATTTTTGACAAATTTTACCAGTGTGCGTTTATGAGCGTAATTGGGTAAATATAAGTCTGGGGTTCGGCTTTCTCTTATTGGTTCTCAAGTTTTTTATAACCCATGCCAATAGGCCGCGCCCCTTCCGAATTCGAAGGACATCTGGAATATGAGATCGTCTTAAGATAAAAAATCATCACAAAAAAATCACACCAGCCGAAAGGACGACTTCTCCAGCGCAGTGTCTAACATACTGACTGGGGAAAAGTAGCTGTACACGGTTCTACGGGCAGAACCCAGTAGTTAGTTCGGTCTTTTTGGGTATCGCATCGTAAAATGGCATAACCTTTACTCTTACTAAAATATCGCTATTACGATTATTCATTAAACAACCCCATCATTACAGAAAAAATGTTATTAAAATCTGTAATTTGGCTATTCTAATGGGAAAATATTCCTAGTTGAACTGTCAAAATTTTATTTAAATAACAAATTTTAATAGTTCTCGCTCTAAATAAATTAATATTCCGTAAAAAGAGTTGCAGTATAACATAAACATTCAAAAATATTTTTCTTTTATTTGCACCGTAACTTTTTTTATGCATAAATATGTGCTGGTAGGGTTGTTAAAAATCCCTTGCTTCTCTCATTAAAATCTGCTCAAATATATTCATATATTATATTCCTTTTTAATCATTCATGTCGCATCTATGTAACAACATTATTTTGAGAGTGTTAACTGAATAAACAAGTTTTCTGATGACATTACTTTTCGTAAGCTAAAAAGTATTGTGGGGCTCCAGCCTAGAGGTGGCTCCCAAATTCGTATAGAGTCAGCAGCTGGTCACTTTTGAAGAATCCGCTAACTTTGTACAATACGCCCAGTTTTTTGGATGGAGCCCGATACTTGACCCGGTCTGATATACTTACTCCGAGCAGTTCAATGGAGTTTTTATTGTGACGTGTGCTTCCATCGAAATGCACGGCCTCTGTGCTGAAATTATTATTCATTTTATACAGATTGCAGTCATAAGGAACGAAAACCTGCGTTTACAATAAATTAATCCTAGTCATAATCCTCTTGTAAACACTTCTAACTACAATTTAGAGAGAGTGCTGGTGCGATTAGAGTATACAGAGTACAACAGAGGTTGTAGATGTACACGGGAGATCTTCTACTGGTCTTACGTCTCTGGTGATGCCATTGTTGCCTCATAAATGAGATGCTGAATTGATTGTGTATTAAGTTCCCACAACACGTATCAAGCCCATTCGCACGCCGCCGTATGAAAACACATTATGTATATACTATGTTTTCTGATTGTATCGTGAGAAGGTTTCGGTTCTCTGATTGCATGATTTCTATTAAGTTACGGCTGTTTTTGTTAGGTTTTGGAATTATTTATCGGCCATTACCGCTGCAATAAACAGGTACTTGTAGTGTTAGAGTATCTGATATAAAATTCGTTGATCGTTTAAGTACGTGGGTTCGTGATAAATTAAAAAACATTAATAATATCTGCAGTCGTTAAATACAGGGTTTTCCAATAAGAGGTGTTATTTTGATATTCAATCGTAAAAGATCAATGGTTTCGTTGCTTGTGTGGCACGTAGCGCCGTTTTGTTGAAATTAAACGTTGTCCAGATTAATGCCATCCAATTTCAGCCATAAAAAATCCTTAATCATCTCTCGATAGCGCAATCCATTCACCGTAACTGTTGCTCCAGCCTCATTTTCGAAAAAGTAATGACCAATGACTCCGCCGGACCATAAACCGCACCAAACAGTCACACGTTGAGGATAGAGAGGCTTTTCAACAATAACTCTTGGGTTTTCCGAGCCCCAGATGCGACAATTTTGCTTGTTGACGAAGCCACCGAGGTGAAAATGGGCCTCATCACATTGCAAGATGATTTGCATTTGATTCACTCAAGTGAATTTTAATAATTTCAATGCGTTGTTGAAGCGTGTATCGTTCCATTTTTATTAATAAAGTAGTTTCTACTTGTCAAATGTAAAAAAATGACAGCTTCAAAAGTAACATCTACCGAAATAGCGAGCTATTTAAAACAACACCTCTTATTGGAAAACCCTGTAAATATGCTTGTGTTCGTTATAATAACGTTCCTAACCTTTCCACGTTATATTCAAACGCCTACGTCAAATAATATTGTCAGTTGTTACGCATTTACTTTTGGGGTGTTTTTGCCGAATCCCACGTTGAAAATATCGATTAATCATTGCGAAAAAAGTTTGTCAATTTAATTACGAGGAGGTGTATCTTTCAATCCCAGATGAAACGTTTCTAACCTAATGGCCTACGTAGTCGAAGGGTAAGACTCTCTACTAGTAAGCCGAAGGTGGCGGTTTCAAATCCCTGCGCGCGCAAGTCAATTTGAGGTAATTAATTTGCATTATTTCACATTTCATTCATTTGAAATATTTTATAGTACTACTTGCGGCACGTTCCAGAGTGGAAGTAACTCCCCTGGAAGTATCGCCCTAGTGTAATACTGCTATTCAGAATAGTAACGTTGCTTGAAATTTTTAATGTTTTAGCCGTGTTTGGTTTACCAGATCTGAATAGCCAGGTAACCCACCTTCCTATTTACCTTCTCCTTTCCCCCCACTACCTTCGGCCTCAAAACATACCCCAATTGGTGATGCCATAGTCCCACTGGCTCTAGATGGTGGGGAGCAGTTGGGACTCTTGTGCGGTATTCACGTTAAAAAAAATAACTAGGATGATGTCATTTTCAAATGCGATAGTATATATATTCAATGCAGTATAATCTGTATTATGTCTCTCTTTGTGTATTACATATAAATAAAGTTATAAAGCACCCTTGAGGTGTGAAAACAGCGCTATGGAAATCATTAAATTAATCGTCTCACTGTTATATATGTTGCAGTTCTGCCACGAAGGGCTCCGTTGCAACCTATATTTACGTATATGCCCCGTTTAAGAGAAAGATGGAAAGGTCACAACTTATTCTTATATACTTACAAAAATAATAATTTGAAACAACCGGTGCTTTGCGTCTACGGAAAACTTACGAAACTGTAATGCTGTCAATTAGATTCATAAAATACCACCCAAAAATACTCTGTTTTCTTTTTCATTTATTCATAAAATACATGATAATATTGATAATACATCTTAAACATTAATTTACATATGATACATTAAATCACCATACTAGGCGACTGCCTATTTCATGGTGACCAATGGAATATAGATATCAGGTCTAGTGTGAACATATTAGAAAATATTAGAGATGTGCCGATTATGACTTTCGCCGACTAGCCGACTAGCCGATTAGTCGGTTGTAATAAGACCGACTAGTCGGCCGACTAGTCGGCTAAGCCGATTACGGTTTGAATCAGAAGCTTTAGTATTCTTACATCATAATTTACCCTTAATTAAAAAATATAAGTAAGTTATAAAAAATATAAGGAGATTATGATATTTTTGGTTGTCACAATTGTGACTTTGATTTGATTAGATTATGTAGGTATGGTTATAAGAAATATGTTTTTTTTCATGTTTTCTTTGTTTTTATCAAACAGTTCATGTTTAGAATTTTTGGATATGTATATATATATAATATATACATATATTACTGTGCATCTTGTACATACAATCTTGCTTTAATACATATAACTGAGTTTGTTAATTTTAAACATCTACTTTTTATTTTAATAATAAGAAATACTTATAAATGTTCATTGAAGATAAGAAGATATTATGTTGTTTTTTATGTTTATTAGGATAGGTACTAATTTTGTTCAATAAATGTCATAATTATGTTTTCTTTACAAGCAAGTAATTTTAAAAACTGATTACCAAAAAAAAGATTGCTTTACATTTTTTAATGTATAAGACTGATTATAAAATAAAAAAAAATAATATATAATCAAGGTTTTTATTTCATGTAGTTCCCCGCATTCATATTATTGAGAAATACATACAACGTAAGAAGCCGGATAGTCGGCGCTCTTTGCCGATTAGTCGCCGACTAATCGACGACTACAATAGTGGCCGGATAGTCGGCTTTACCGACTAGTCGCCGACTAGTCGGAACATCTCTAGAAAATATATAAACGTGTCGAAAATAGAAAGGATTACAGTAGAAAATTGTAACGGAAATAGAAGATATAAAATAAAATAAAATAGAATTCAGAAAAAACGAACTAAAAAAGAATAAAGAAGAATAAGACATGCTATTATAAAATAAAATAGAAAACAGAAAAACGAAAAAAAATAAAAATAAAGAAACAATACTATTATGCAGGAATGGATCATATTCATAACTCTTTTCTCTAGTTATGTATATGATATATATTAGAATTTTACCAGTACTGTTATTTAACTGTTTATGATACTGTTTTAAATTGTACGTTCCGTATACAAATAAATGACATCTTTTGGCAATCATTGCACGCTGCGTATTTTTGAAAACATCTTATTTACAAAATTAGGGAAATGCAAAGGAGTGCTTTAAAATCCAACGTAAGACAAGTCACACAGAAAAGATTTGATTCTATCACTTCGCTCTTGTATTTCCTTATTTATACAATTAGCTCTGCATATAGCTCAGTGTAATCTTTGACTACATCCCTTATTTACAACATTTGGGAAGGGCCTTAAAATGCAACTTAAAAATAAGTTAATCTGATGAGGTTGATTCAATCATTGCTCTGCGTATTCCCTTATTTACGAAATCAGGCAAGGGCTGTATAATGCAACATGAAAACAAGTCACCCGGAAAAGGTTTGTAGCGTTACCAATTGCCTTTCTGGATTATCGGCTCTGCAGCGCAGACCTCCTTCATTAACCTCCCGTGCATCTCCTGATCTGTGCATTAAGCCAGCCATAAAGCACTCGCTTCCTGCTCCACCCACGTCCCACGTCTGCTCCCCCGATACCTAATAAGGGTTGGGGCGGAACTGCGCGACGCGTGTCGCAGATTTTAGCCAATATTTACCCTGTTAATGCACCGGTACACGAGTACACACGTTTTCCTTGAATAGATTGCCATTTGAGCTTCTCCATTCAATGATTATAAAGATACTGCTTTTAAACGCCGAAATCTTGAATAGATTTATACTATTTAATTTTCTAGGTAACCTTCTTCTAGGTCTCTAGACCCGATGCGTTAGTTATTATATTTAGATAGATCAGTAGACGTCGGATAGTAGCTGAGTAGACGTCCGTAGTGAGTCAGGTTTCCTAACCTATGGATTAAATCTTTCGCTATCTCCTACTCTTCAATCATAGCACGGCCAACATTTTCCACTGGAATAACAGGGGTGAAATTACAATCGAAAATCTTTTTTCGTTTTAACTATAATTTGTTTTTACTACCCATCGTTTGTAGTTTCCACTGGATAGCTACTTATATTCAGAGAAATGTTGTTTAATATAATTTACTGAAGACATACGTTAAAATTGTTGAGTTTTATTATATTTTCCAGCTGAATATGCGTTCTTCACAATAAAAAAGGTTTTTTCTAAATAAATACAGTAAAATGACTTTTGAAATCGGAATTATGTCATTTGACTCGGAATTTTGCCACGCTCTTTTTCACAGATAAAATAAACCTAAGTAAGTTGGTTTTGTTTTTGAAGCTTTATTTAGATGTAAGCAAATTTCTTCATACATCTAGTAAATAAAAAAAATTAAAATACAAAATAAAATAACAAATAGAATCATAAAAATTATAGGGAAAAAGAACTATACATTATAACAAAAGAAAAACAGTTACCCCGGCTTAAGAAATAGAGTTTGAAAAATACATTTAACTCCTGTTAAGGTGACAATAATATTTGTGAGTGTATACAATTCATAATTTTTTTTAAATGTTTATAGTATATGTTTTGCGGAAAGTGTCGAGACTTGAGGCTTCCTTTATGGCACTTGGTAAGTTATTATAAAGCTTTTGCCCTTTATAAAACACGCTGTTCTGTGTGCACGTAAGTTTAATTTTGGGAAGCCTGAAGTCTCGGCAACTCCTCGAAGGATAATTGTGAACATTTTCATTGTTCGTAATATTTGTTTGCAGATATTTAGGGAGCATGTTATTTTTAAGCTTATAAATCAAAGTTAACGTATTATTGTTTAGTTGTCATCATATTTAAGTTTTGTAACATAATTTTAACTCTAGTAAAGATATAACATTTCAGAATCATCCTCATCCCCCTTTTTTGTATAATCTGTAGTTTATTATTCTGGGCTTCGTTACATAAGAATAAAACACTAGAACAATAATTTAAATGAGGAGTCGCAATAGAATTATATACAAGGTGCGTTGTCTTGAGATCTAAGTTATTTCTGATCCTTTTTAGGAAGCTAACTTTTTTAGCATTTTTTTTGTTATGTATTCGAAGTGTTTGTCAAATTTTAATTTTTCATCTAATATTACACCCAAATATTTAATACTGCTAACCCTTTCGATATTTATGTTATCAGTGGTTAGTATTGCATGATCGTTTTCATTGCATTCAGTTTTAGTTTGTTTAGGTTTAACCAAAGCGTTACATTATTCAAGTCATTTTATATTTTCTCAATATCATCCTGTAATGATTATTTATTAATAGATATATTAATTTTCTCAATGCATCATCAGGAAATAATTTAATGGCACAATGCTTTAAAACTTTAACAATATCATTTATATTTATTATGAATAACAGTGGACCTAGGACAGATCCCTGTGGAACGCCTTTACTAGTATGACGTGGTTCAGATGTTATACCACCATATTTTGTTACTTGCATTCTCTCTGATAGGTAATCGACAAACCAATTAATTTCTTTACCGTTAATTCCAATATTTCTAAATTTTTTAATTAATCTATCTCCATCAATTGTTTCAAATGCCGGATTCAAATCTAAAAATACTGCAATAGTTTTACTGTTTTTATCTCTACATTTTTTCCATTCATGTATTACATAGTTAATAGCGGTTTCACAAGAAAATTTATTTCTAAAACCAGATTATTGTCGAACTTATTGCTTTGTCTCAATATATCCAGTTAATTGCTCCTTTGCAATGTATTCAAGTATTTGTTCGTATTTGGGTACACAATTTATCGGTCGAAATTCGTCAAATTTTTTTGGGTTTTCGATTTTCGGAATAGAAGTTATTGCAGATGTCTTCCACGTTTTGGGAAACACTCCACTATTCGAAGATTCATTGATAATTTGGACAATCGATTACCCAATAATATTAATGGAGTCTTTGATTATATTTATTGTAATACCGTCTGGAGATTCTTTCGATTTGACGTGACGAAAAGACAAGCTGGAATAATATAAAAAATACATTACTTTATTAACTCCTCGGGTTTATTTGTTCGGTTTTTTTAATTTTCGGTGGAGTCAATTTGTTTGCTTTTCCGAACAGCTCATATGGTCTCATAGAGTCCTCCTTACCGTAATCGTTAGAAATATGAACTATGAAAAAAATACCAGGCTTCACATTCAAATACAGAATTTAACCGGAGTAAAATTTAAATGCACACCTCTGTGAAAACAAAGGTTCCGACGGCTATTTGAGAAAAAAATATGAAACTTTATGAATTTTTAATTAATTATTTTTATATGAAATGACAAAAATTGAGGTTGCAGTAATGTTAATAATATATTTTTCTAATAAAATATGCGGTTATTTCGTTATCAGTAATTTCAGTTCAGTGTTTTGATGAAAATACGTAAGTTGAGTCATTTTTAAAACTTTTTATGTGTGATATCAAAATATTAATATTTAAATTCTCGTGGTTCAAAGATGGAGATAAATAAATAAATGTTGTATATAATGAAAACATTAATAAACGCATCGATTTGGCAGGCGGGTACCAATGTTGCCCCGGGAACCAATGATTGGATAACCGACACCTCTGCCATAGGTCACTCTAAGTGGCTGCCTACGTTGGTTGATTTAACAGGGGGGCCGGGTTCATCAGATGAGGTGTGTTCAGGAAGCGCTTGCCCACCAGCTGTGTGGCGTGCCAGATTGGGAGAGGCTGGTTTGGGGAGATCCTTTGACCTCTCCAACTGGTCTCTCGACCCATCCTCTTGCGCCGCAGCGGGAGGGATATATTCACACGTCCGTCACACCTGGACACACTGATCCCTAGATTCCTACCCAACCATCACACCTTTTACCTTCCCAGAACTTCCTCTCATTTCTTTTCTTAAAAAAAACCCTCTACACATCATCGCAAAATATGACATTATTGTGAAATTATTTTCCTCAAGGCCTCTTGTGTGAAATTAGTGTAAAAACGTCGTATTATTAATATGTAGTCAATGAATATTACGCTACAGGCTACAGGCCGACATCTTAATTTATTGCAAACAAAAGTAGTTCAATTATTGAAACAGAAAAATCAGAAAAGGATACGGTCACATCTAGGACTCGAACCCAGGACCCTTGCCTTGCCGGGGCACCGCTCTACCACCCTATCCGCTTCTGTCACTTTTAACTGTATCATACTTCGAATAAGAACTACCAACAATGTCTTAATTTTTTCACCGCACATTATTTATTGGCAACTATCTTTACGTTTGATCGCAAGATTCAACCCGAACTAAATGCAATCTAGACAGCGTCTTTTTTAGATAAACCTATCTTATTTTTTTAAATTTTAATGTGCGACATCTATTGACTTTTCCCATTAGCTCGGTGGTAGAGCGTTATGGTTATTTATTTTTTGGCGCTTAAAACTAGTTTAGGCAGTGCTGATAATTAAAAACAGTAAATATTTTGTTTTTGCCGTGTGATTATATTCAAAAGATATCTTGACCAATGCGAGAAAAGTATTTGCTTATTAGTAAAAATTTGAATCGCGAATATCCAGTGACGTAACGATAAAATATTTTCCCGCGGGCAACAACCGAATGATAATTATTTTAATTTTATTTTAAATATGTACCAACCTATGTAATATAGTTGTATTTGATAAGCATATTTCTTTAAGGCAGTCGAAAATAAATCTTACGGTGGTTCATCAACAGTGAATTCAAGAATAATATAAAATACTACGTAATAGTTTATCTTTTTTGTAGTGGAATAACATAATGAGTAAAACTTCAAATTGTAATATGTAATAATTGAAAATAAAATGAACGGCCCATAAATGAAAGATGTCAAATAGAAAAGACAGAAAAAGATTTAGTCACATCTCGGAATTAAACCCAAGTTTAAACCAAACAATTGAACCAAAAAGTTTACGTTCAGAAAATTAAGATAAGGTTGGTAGATCTTAGTTGAAGTATGATACAATTAGAAATTATGTAAGTTGATATGGTCAAAATAGCTCAGTAGTCAGAGCACTTCCCCGGCAAGAAAATCATCTGTCAACTTTTTTCAATTTCAAATTCAAAGTAAATCAAAGTTCTAGAGTTATAGATACCGTCAAAATCGAAATCAGTGTTTTAACGAGGTAAAAAAGTTAAAAAAAAACATTAGACGGTAAATATTTGTAAGAATATTGTGTCTTTCTCCCATAAAATCCAGAAAAAGACTTTCGTAATATTTTAGATGCATCGTAAATATAATAAAAACATCATACTTTGAAGTTAAGGTATTTTCCATAGAAAAGCCATTAAGTGATATTGTTGTAAATGTTGCACCATTTCCTTGTGCGGGTTGATATCATTCAGCGTTTGGTTATTCGAAGAGAATTTTCCTAATAATAAAGTTTCATTTCTGCGTAGGTTTTCTACTTTGCATTACCCATGCAAACGTTGGTTCTTTGGAACTCCTCGAAGTGAAAGACGTTTATTTAATGTAAGCAAAAAAATACCATTACCTTTCTTACTGTTACAATCGCGCGTAGGCGTTAAATAAAAGTGTATGAAAAAGCTATCCAATTATTGAAAAGCGTTTTTCAATATGGCATATTGTTTCAAATCGCCCGAATTACTTTGAATAATATAAAATAGTATGCATATTGATATAAAAACATGATTTAAAATAATTATTTTGTGTATTTACGATATCAATCGTGCCTCACTTGTCGAGGAGTACAGCTCTCGACTAGCAAGCCGAACGTGAGGAAGTTAATTTTTCTTATATGTTATTTCATAATATATAGTATACTTGCGGCACGTTCCAGAGTGGAAGATACTCTCAGTATCGCCCTGGTGTAAGATCACCATTCAGAATTGAAACGTTGCTTGAAATGGCTTTAGCCGTGTTGGTGATCAGATCTGAATAGCCAGGAACTCCCCCACCTTCCTCTTCAACATCTACTTCCCCTCCCACAACCTCATAACATACTGCGATCGGGGATGCCATTGTCTCACTGGTTCCAGATGATTGGGAGCAGTTGGGACTCTTGTGCGGTATAATATTATGTAGCGGGTAGCCAATGAAATTGAAATTTTGAGGTGATTTTTCAGGGGTATGTGCAACTCATGTGCAAGTAGGTAGTTATATTAAATAAGATAAACAAATTGATTATTTGTTATAACCGATTGGGTATACTTAATTAAATTACTTTCAGATTCCGTCATTTCTATGATAAATGGTTAAAAAAGGTGATGGTGAAAGATATTTGTCTCTGAAAAATAACATAAGAAGCCGATTTGTAGGTCCGTAGACAAAAATTGTTCTGTAAGGAAAAATATCTAAAAGAAAGCTGAATTTGTGGCGAAGTCGGGTAGTAGGTGTGCCTATATTATTATGTCCGATGATTTGAATTAGGTACCTACTAAAGAATTTTCAACACAATGATCTACTAACCATCTTTTCAATATTTTTTCATCTTATCTTTCTTTTCTACGTATCCCGTGTACTTAACTACCTTTTTCCTTTGTATTCATATTTCACTTATATTTCTTCTCGTTGTTGGTAATCAAATTTCGTTTCATCTCTTAAAATTACTTCTTTGTTAAGAATTTTTTTCTCTAATTTTTTGGAATTCATTATTAGGTAATTTCATAAAATATTAGTCCAATTTTTGTGGATGTAAATTTCGGTTCTGCTTAGAGCGTATTATTTTTAGACTTTAAACAAAACAAGATAAACCTAACATTAAAATACACTACTGAATCTTCCTAATAAAATGTTTAAATTTAATAAGTATCTCCATTCACACGGTGAAAAAATTCCACCTTTCGAACTTCCATCTTACATCGCAATGCAGAATTCAATGCAGAATAGGAGCCATATATAGGCAATATTTTTCATTGCCTCATTTATTCCAAGTGACCTTGCGACTTGAGACATACGTCTACTTAGCGACTGAGTAACTTCAAGCTTCTATATTATAAGTACATATTTCCAATTTGTAACACATCAAATCCTTTGCTACACATCTGTTTAAAGCATATAATCACCAATATTTGTGATGGCAAGTGCTCTTGAAAAATAATTTAAACACAAGCGCTTAAAAAACAAGACGTAAATGTCTTAGGAAACTCGTCGGTAATCTTCTTAAAATCTTTCCTCGGGAAGGGAGCGCAAACTCAGGCTGAGGAGAGATTTTTTTTTTTTTTTTTTTTATAGTGAATACCTCACAAGAGTCCCAACTGCTCCCGTCTGGAGCCAGTGAGACTATGGCATCCCCAATTGGGGGATGTTGTGAGGCTGAAGGTAAGTGGGGAAGGGAAAGAGGAAGGTGGGGAAGTACCTGGCTATTCAGATCTAGTCACTAAACACGGCTAAAGCCATTTGGAGCAACGTTTCAATTCTGAATGGTGGTCTTACACCAGGGCGATACTGGTAGTATCTTCCACTCTGGAACGTGCCGCAAATATACTATATATTATTTTAATTAATTAATTGTGAAATAACACAAATCAATCAAATAAAATTTATTTGCGCACGCCGGGTTCGAACCCGCGACCTTCGGAATGGCAGTCCAATGCGTTACCACTGGACTATGCCGGCCGTCAATGATGAATTTGTTTTTACACTTCCTTGGGTGCAAACAATGGCCGTCCCCGGGCAAACTTTCTGGGGTGCAGAGAGCATCCTTTCTTGTTAATTCCGCCTTGAAAAGGTAAATATTTGTCCCTAATAATAATAATGGAGATCGGTGAGTGTTTCAATAAACGCGTTGGCTGTCAAATTATTTTTACGTGCATTTTATTGTTATAATACTTTTACTATTTTGTACAAAGTTTAGGCGATGAGTTCACTATTGCAATGAACGAATATCTGAATCTACAAAAAAGACATTCGTATAGAGATAGCATAATAAGGCCGACTGTATTAAATGGGTATGTCTTCTGTCGTTTCTTGTATTTTTACCAGTAACTTTCTTAAAAGTAATATGTACCAGTAGTGCGACAATAAAAGTGTAAATAGTGCACCTACACTCCAGTAGTATTATTCAAAGTCTACCCATTATTAAAATACACAAAATCATCCACTAATCTCTACCAGAAGAATCACACCATCATGATGTCCATTACAAAGTGACGCAGTCGGTAGTCATGACATTGAAAATTGAAATTGGCATTTTAATTCAATGAAAATAAATCGCTTTGTGTACACAACTATTTATCTTGTTGTTTCCCTCTTTATTTTATTTTTTTTACTTGAAATATATTTATTAAATAATTAATCAATTTACAGAGTATAATCAATAATGTTAACAAAGATAATTCATACAATTAGTTTTCACTGCTTTTGATTTTTTAATGTTCCTCTTCTATAGAAGCTGGCGCTTGTATCTAGAAGAGTGGTGAGTATCAAGATGAAGAATATTTAGTGTTTGTAATTATGAATATTAAAATTATATTATTATATCATTTTGGTATTTTTACATTGAACTTCTCTTTAATTGCTTTTAGTAGGTGTTTATCGTTTTCTATTATTCTGATATTTTTGGGTAGGCTGTTGAAGTATTTTTTCCCTAGATATATGTAATGATGTTGATCAAAAGTGGTGTTACATTTTTGTGTTGGAAATATATATTTTTGACGAGTACCTACGACTTTCAGTTAAAAAGTTGTGATTTTGTTTTTCTTTTTTTGAGTTATTATGTTTTTTTGGACAAGATCATTAAATTTTAATACTTTAAATTCTTCAAAAATTAGGTGTGTTGGTTGGATAATCTCTTGGTTTTTTCAATATTATTTTTATAATTAGACGTTGTACAATTTCAACAGGGAGTAGATTTGTTTTGTGTGCAGTTTCTCAGATGATTTCAGCGTATTGGAGATTTGATTGTACCATAGCGTGGTAGACTGATGTTAGAATTTCCAATGAGAGTTGGTTGGATAATCTCTTGGTTTTTTCAATATTATTTTTATAATTAGACGTTGTACAATTTCAACAGGGAGTAGATTTGTTTTGTGTGCAGTTTCCCAGATGATTACAGCGTATTGGAGATTTGATTGTACCATAGCGTGGTAGACTGATGTTAGAATTTCCAATGAGAGAAAATTTCAAATGTTCAAAAATAGATAAATTATTATTTTTTATTTTGTTGACGGTTTGTTTGATTTGATCTATCCAGTTTAGATTTTTGTCTATTATTATTCCTGAGTATTTAATTTAATTTTAAATTTTCAATGTGGAAGAGTTTATTGTACAGTTTTTTATTATGTTTTTTTAAAATTGTCATGTATAATTATGTCAAAATTTTGTGGAACGTCATTTGATTTTATTGCAAATGGTATAAGGTGAGTTTTTTTTCACTATTTAGAGATAGTAAGTTTATGTCAAACCAGTATTTAAGAATGTTTATGTCTTCTGTTGCTTTTAGTTTTACTAATTCCCATGTATCGTCACTTTCAATGATGACTGTATCGTCGGCATAAGAGATTATATTACCATGAAGTGTTTGAGAAAATATCCCGTTTACATATAAGATGAACAATATTGGACCCAGTACCGTACCTTGTGGGATTCCATAATTAGATGTATCTTAATCGCTATATACATTGTTTATTTTGACATATTGAGGGCGATTATTTAGGTATCTTTTTATCCAATTTGCTACATTTTTTTATTGTTCAGATTATCTAATTTTTCCATAAGTTTTGTGTGGCATATACTGTCGAAAGCTTTTCTCAGATCTATGAAAATACCAGCATATTTTTTGCTCATGTCTAGGCTATCGTATATGCGTGATGTAAGATTTGCCATTGCATCTTGTGTGCCTTGCTCTTTTCGGAATCCGTATTGGTTGTTGTGAAGTATTTTGTTGTTTTCAACAAATTCCTTTAGTTGAGATTTTACAATTTTTTCAAATATTTTGCCTATATTTGAAATGAGGGAAATTGGTCGATAATTTGTTACATTTTGGGTATTTCCACTTTAAAATATGGGTGAAATAATTTTTTTCTTATAATTAGATGGAAATTTAATTTTTGAGACTTTTATTAATTAGGTGAGTTAATGATTTTATCGCATGGTTTTTAATAGATTTTAAAATTTTTACTGTTATATTGTCATAACCTGGATACGACCCTCCTTTCATATTTTCAATTATGTTTAAAATATCTACTTCGTTGATCATTTTAAATTGGAATAGTGAGTTTAGATTTTGTATATTTTCTATAATTGGTTGTTTATTCGATCCCTTTGTAACATTAATTTCTTTGGCCAGGTTTTATTCCACTTTTGCGAAAAATGAGATGAAAACATTAGCACATTATTTGGGTTTTTTTTTGGCATTTATTATTACCTTATATTCATCTTTAATTTAATTTATTGACTGTTTTTGTTTATTGTTTTCTATTGCACAGTTGATTGTTTGCCAGATTATTTTAGGGTTGTTTTCTGAGCTCATTATTTTATGTCTGTAGTAGTCATTTTTACTGATTTTGATTAATTTATTTTTATATTTTTTGTAATTACTATCTAATTCTACGTTGTTTGGGAAATTAATTGTTTGTTTGTAACGCAAACTTTTTTTCTCTAATTGAATTTAATAGACCCTGAGTGATCCACGGTTTCAAGAATTTATGTTTTGCCAGATTACGATTCGGAATTTCAGTTTAACATTTTTTTATATGCGTGGATAAAATATTTTCAAATTTTTTTTAACAAATTTCAACCTCTTCACAATTGATTACAGGCTGCCAATTTTCAGTTTTCAAGTTATCAATTAATTTCTGCAGATTTAGTTTGGTATACGATTTGTTCACCAACACGTTTTTTGCCTGTGTTATTTTTTTCATCCTTTTACAAAAATATACACGTGTAATGGTCGGTAATGTTATTTTTCCAAACAACGGTTTTTATTTTAGGGAGATCTTTTATGTTAATATTTGTCCAAAAATGATCTATACAAGATGGTTTCTGACCTTGAATTTCCCGCGTATTTTAATTTATTATAATAATAATAATAATAATAATTGGATAATTTGTAGAGCGCCGTTTTGTGAAAAATCACCTCAAGGGCGCTGTACAATTTATTTCCTAGGATCTACATTTGTTATTTAGAAAAGATACCAAAACATACTTACCTGGCAAGTCACTTCCAACAAACACACTTATATTAAAAAGTTTATGCTTATAAAAGATAGAACTGCAAGCAGAGGACACTATATCAAAAAACACTGGTCGTCGCATGATCTTAAGTCTGCTATAGTTTTCATTTTAATTTAAATGTATTTTAACTGTCTTAAAAGCCTACAAATTGTTAGTTGTTATCATTTTTATTTATTTATTTTTAATTATTATTTTATTTATTTTATGTTATTTTTAGTATTTTGTTAATTTAAATTTAAATTGCCGTCAACTGTGAAAGTGGAGGTTTCTGAAATTATGGATACGACTGTCTGAAAAGGTGCGTTTTAAGTTTAGACCTAAATTCTGTCGAGTCTGCGATCATTCTCAAATCATGTGGCAGTCCATTCCAGGCTTTAGGTCCTGACACGGCAAAAGCACGCTCACCGAACTTAGTATCTGGTGTGCGCTTTGGTTCCTTCAACCTTCCGATAGCTGATGACGTTGCTGACCTAAGGGTTGACTGTCGGGAATTGGAATCTTCTGGAATACACAATTCTGATAAATAAGCCGGAGCCATTCCGTTAAGTGACTTAAATACCATCCAGCATACCTTGAACTGGATTCTTTCAGGACATTTGAGCCAGTGCAGATTTTTGAGATGCTCTGAAATGTGGGAGTATTTAGATACTCCGGTGATAAGCCTTGCCGCGGCGTTGAAAACGGATTGTAATTTGTTGATTTGACATTTAGGGAGACTTGCATATATTCCGTTGCAATAATCTAGACGTGAAACAACATAGGAATTGACTAGCAATTTAGTCGCCTCTGTTGGCAGGTTTCTCCGCACTGCTTTAATTTGCCTTAATTGCCTTAATTATACATTATTTAAAATTGTTTTCTGTCATACAGTTTAAATAATCATGTTTAAGAGTATCATCTATATTTTTGTTAATGTTGATATTGATCCCCGGTGATTATGCAAGTTTTGTTTTTGAATTTTGATATTATTTGTCATATTTGTTCGATAAATAATTTGGCGTTGGATTCATGAGTTCTATAGATTTCTATTAAATAATAAAATTCATTTTATTGCAGTTGAGTTGAATTTCTATGCAGTTAGTTGAATCTACACTGTGTTCTAATATTGATACAATGTTGTTATATTTGTTATTAATGAATATTGCGATACCACTGTTTTTATTGATGTTTGTGTTTGTTTGTATGTAAGTGTAATCATATAAATTATAATACGGAGAGTCACTATTTGTATACGTTTCCGTAAACACTATAATGCCCGGCTTTACTTGTAGATTATTTGAATTGAGAATAAATACTTCTATATTTTTTGAAGGCTCCGTATATTTAGATGAAGTATTTCTATACCGCAAAAACTATCAGTGATGATTTCGTTGCACTCTTTTGAACTTAGACTCTTGAATTCGAATTTATATTTGTATATAAGTACACACTATGTATTTCTAATTTATTAATTTGTATCCTGACGATGCTTGAGCAAACGAAACCAGTTAGTAAATAAATTAATTTAAGACTTGTGGTTTTACAAAAAATATTTTATTTTTATTAAATATGATAAACCGCAAAGTGTTTATGTTTATTTTTATATCGAAAATTTAATTCTTGAATTTTTTTTTGGCAAAACCATAATGAATCCATTTAGATTTTAAAGATAATAAAAATCAAATGTTTATGAATATTTTTTGCCTAACGGGTGGAGAAAGTTATAACCGAGGCTCTATGTAGAGGTTTTATTTGTTTTTTTACAATAGTGCAACAACTAAAATTAATATTATAACATTATGTCAACCTTCTCTGAAATAGGCTAATGGTCTTAGAATTTTGTAGGTACGGAGGTGTCACCCGAAATGTAACATTTCTTACTAATTCACGAAACAAACATTGATTGCCCAAGCTAGTCCTGGGTCGATCATGAGCAATACGATCCATGATCACTTTGCAAGTGAGCCGTGATTAGGGTTGCCAGATGATAATTTGATAATGGAGGGCAGATGGGTTCAAAAAGGAGGATTTTCTGTAAAAAAAGGAGGACATTCAGAAATTAAACCATTTTTTTATATTATTTTACTTTATTTTAATCATATTTAGCTGGGCTGCCAATTTCGGAAAGAATTTCTTGGTTTTTTAACAAATAATTATAAAAATCTTCACATGTCATGTTTTTGAAGTTGTATTGAGTAAGAATTAAAGATTTAACTGACTGCACACTTAGCCTATTCCTCTCTTTGCTCCACCGAGTATTAATCAGTGAAAAAACTCTTTCCACATTTGCGTTAAGTGCGCTTATACAAAAATAAAACACGCAGATCTTGAGCAGTTCTACGAAACATTCAATGTTTTTAATACTTATGAAGTAGATTGTTCACTGCTCGTGCAGCTTCAAATCATAATATGCTTCATCTTCATCTGATTTTGATTTAAGAAATGAAATCAAGTTACGTAGTTCGTAGCTACGTGTCTTTTTAAAGCAATAGTGCCCTTGTTGCCCACATCCACATGGCAGTCGTAAATAGAACATTTGGCGTCAAAGTCGTCTCGCCCGCTGGTAAAACACGGGTATTTTGCTGTTTTATTAATATTTCGGATGTTTAGCAAAAAGGAGGACTTACAGTAGGTAAGGGAGGACGGGAGGACAAAACATGGAAAAGGAGGACATGTCCTCCTTTTGGATACCATCTGGCAACCCTAGCCGTGATCGACCCGGGTCGTATCGACTCAATACTGGCCCAAGAGCTCCAGTTGAATGTTACGTAACTGGTCACACGGAAGGGTTTTAAATTAATAACTACATGTTGACTTATTATTGTTAACAGTTGTTTCTTTATTTTTTTACATTTCCCTATCCCAATTCGATGTTCATAATCCTTAAAACTTGTTAAGCAGAAGAAATCACAATAATCCCATTGAAACTACATGTTTACGAGAGATTAGGCCGTGCTACGTTCGGTATCCAATCAAATTTGTTCTTTAACTTTTTTCAGAAGATACATAAATCCAATTTAAACTTTTCCCCTCCGATATTATACCAAATACGAGCATGATGTAGGACATTGTAGGATGTACGCTCTCAAAAAACTTTTTGTAATTTGGGATTATTTTGAGCAAGGATCGCTCTTTGTGATTTCGCAGGAGGAGCCTCTATTGTCATTCAGTCAATACACATATTTTCTTCTTTTTCTTTCTTCTTCTTGCTTTTTCTAACCGTTTCCCTTTTGCTGTATCGGATATTTTGAATAAAAAAGGTACGGCATGAAAAGCAAACGTGATCTATCAAAATACAGATTGAATGGATGTTTCTTTCTCCAGTAGTTATTTAGAGGCAGAACGACAAAAAGTTATTGTGTAATCATTATTATTTCAGTCGCTTTCAATAACTAGTAGGTATGTTGGCTCAGGATTTTTCAATAAAACTCTATGTAAGTAGACGATGTTTAATTTTTATTTGGTGCCTTGAATTTTGATATAAAACTAATTTTCTAACACTTTATATTATACCATTTAAATTTTAAGAATGTAATGATTTTGTCGTTCCAGGAATATGCTCTAATTATTGGAGTGGTCAAAAGCCCTATGGAAGCTCGATTACCAGTCGAGCGAAATAATGCCCATTGAGAGAATGTTAGCATTTATAAGACTATTTTATTGATATAGGTTTATTTTGATTTTCTTATTCTTTATCACAATTCTTGTCTTCATATTTTAAATCTTCTCTGAATCAAATGTGCTGAAATAATGTTCAAGCTTCGCTGGGTCGTATTCAAAGCAATTAGGGGAATTCTAACTTTCTATTAATACATAATTCATTTTCTTAAATTTTTATTAATGGTAGATTTAATATATCCTCACTGGGATCTTCCATGCTGAGACTTCATTTACATGTTAATATTTAATTATTTGAATAATTTGAAGTTTGAAAGAATTAAAAATATATTATATAGTGAAATATGATTTCAGATTTTCACAGCCGTATTATCGTGATTTATTGATTTGTTATTATTATTACCCATCTGTCCCGATGATGAACACTGTCCTAAACGTTTTCCAAAGAAGTAGGTAGCGGTTTGTGCGGTTTAGTGTTTACTGTTTCAGTCTGTATTTGGTGTCAGTATGTTTCCATTTCTGATCTCCCTATGTTTTGAATCAACCTTTTTATTTGAATTATTAATGTTATACCCAACGTTGTTGCGATTTTCGATTGAGGAGGGAATTTTTTTGTAGATTTTAGTACATTAGTAAAAAAAACTTTTTGTTCAAATATGGTATTCGTAGTTGTTTGTTGAATGTATGTTTTTCCCTGAGATCTAGTGTTTCTAATTTGCGTATGTATTCCTCTAAAAAACATTTCACCTTTTCCTGGCGACCTTTTTTTTCCATGCCCAAGGATAGATAATATCGAACCAACGATCTCTTTAAAACATGTTATAGTTTCATGTAAATAAAAAAAGGTTACTGATTGCGCTGTCATAGCCATCGTCAGGACAAACTAAGTAAATGTTCGTAAAAACTGACAATTTCTTTTTGCCATTGTACGACAAATAAGTTTTTATTAGTTGATGAGAAATATTAGAGTAATTCTCGAATGAAGAAAAGAGAAAGGAAAATAGAAAGAAAAATAATGTTGCAATGAAATATGTTATTTGTTTTAACATTAGGCTCATATGAAAGCTTTCAAAGATGAACAGAATGCGATATGCATAACGTATTAGGAATTTGAGACTTCACACAGTCATTTGCGTTGATTGAACGTTTCTCACATAAAACAGGAGAGAATACAAACATAGCGTGTTTCCTAAATCGTCTATCTTCTGTCGCCTCCCCACCTTTTCAATGCACCCCCGTTTTATTCTCATTCTTTTGATGTAGGACATTTATTCGAGCGAAAGTACCAAAGCAGAAATTGAGACTAGCTTTATCTAAATTCCCTCCGCTTTTTGAAAGGAATAATTGAAGAACCCTTGGTATGTTTAACAAATTTTGTGCACGAGTGCTTTTTAGGCATTCTTCTTGTATAGTGAAAAAGTGGATACTAGTGCTTAGGTACTCAGCTGGAGTTTAGAGCTATAGTTCCACCTTGTTGATTTTTCTATTCCCAGGAGAACTTTAAATCTTCGACCTCTTAAGGTAGATGATTTCAAATACCATCACTCTATGAAAAATATGTTAACCTTGCTTGAAATGATTTTCATCATGTAAATAGCGTAGGACTAGATCTGAATAGTCAGATACATCATAACCTTCCTCTTTCAACCATCCAACGTAACTAAATTTAGGTGGCCATAAGTACACTGGCTGTGCGGGCAGTTGAATCTGTTATAATTAGATAAAAAGATAAATAAATAATCAATATTTTAGCAAACGAAAGAAAAAAAATAATCTAAATTGTAATCTCAGTAGTTAATTTATATAAATAATATATATATATTAACTATTATTTTAAAATTATCATTATGACCGTATTGCCCGATATATTACGGGGAAAAAACAACACAAGATTACCCGATTGGTAATTCAGGGGTAGATTGACGGAAAACGTGGCAGAATAGTTCATACTTTCGAAATGTATGTGGCTGGTTCGTGTGCCATTTCGCAAAGTTATTCCGGGTTAAAACCGTCGAACTCTTCTGCTACGTTTTCCGTCAATCTACCCTTGAATTACCAATCGGGTAAGGAGAGTTCATGGTTTCGAAATGTATGTGGCTGGTTCGTGTGCCATTTCGCAGAGTTGTTGTTGGTGTTTAGACTCCACCGCTTTTAAAAAATTAAAATCGTTTAATTTTATCATTAATCACTACTTGCTATACAAATTAATTTTATATAATTAAAGTGTTTTTGATTAATTTAAATAATTAAATGGCTCATTCAATGAGCAATAATTTGATGAAGTGGAAACGAATAATTCAATTTTCAATTCACTAGTGCCTCACAACCGGACATAAACAAACGGACTAACGAAGCATTTAATAATGATAATTATTGTAAGTATTAACTGACTAGTACCCGGCGTTGCATGGGGTAATGAATGGTTTCGAGTAAATTTTTTAATTTGTAAAGTGTAGTGTACGTGAAAACTGGATATATTTTAAATGTGGAAATGATATTATTCTGAACATTTTTAAAAGTTTACTTTTTTAAAGTATTTGTTTCACTTGATAGTGCCAGTGTCGACTTTTTCTACCATTCACCTCCATGTCATACATTCTATTTACACATCCTTCTTCTACCATTCACCTCCATGTGATACATTCTACTTACACATCCGTCTTCTACCATTCACCTCCATGTCTTACATTCTACTTACACATCCTTCTTCGTTAATCTTCATATTCACATTTGTTTCATTTGATCGTGCCATGACTTCCTCGGGCCTCCCCAACTTTTTCTAAAATTTATTTCATGTAGTTTCATAAAATTCACATTGATATTATTTAAAAAATACCATCCAAACCGCTCTGTAAATACTCATGGCACTAAGATGAACAATTTTTCAAATTTTCAGTGTAATCGGTCCAGTAGTTGAGTCTATAGGGTACAAACAAAGAAGTATTCATTTTATATATACTCGTATTGACTGATAAATTAATATTTAGTGTTTGTACTTTGTACACATTTTTCGTATCCCTATAGTTAGTTTTGATACAAATGCATACAGTCGGCTACTGATGAAAAGGGCAAGAGTAAATTCTCAACTAAAGAGAAGAAAATCTCTGTATATGTATACTTATACTGGTACGTAAAAAATCTCTGTATGTACCTATATGTATACTTATACTGGTACTTAAAAAATCTCTGTATGAATCTATATGTACACTTATACTGGTACTTAAAAAATCTCTGTATGTACCTATATGTATACATATATTGGTACTTAAAAAATTTCCTTCACATCAGAAAGAAAACTCTCACAGATATCACAACATTTTAATATTAAAAACATGCTGTCATTTCGTTTATTCCATATTTTTTACCCCAAAAGCTTATATATTTTGCAATGTATTTTTTAAGTGAACAGTCAAAATACGGATTGCGTGGGAAATATTACAGCAAATCAAGTATTCAAAATTGAAATATTATTTTTGAAAGCAGATGAAAGATTCTTTATTCCTTTTTGGATTAATATTACAAAACGACGTACGTAATCAAAAATATTAAAATATTAAAATTTTAAACAAAAGATAAACGTTTTTGAAGTCGCTTACCGATGATTTTTATCGTGTAGAATGTAATTAAACCAGATTAAACAAGAGAGTTTATAATTTTCTTCACGCTATGAGTTCATCTGTATTTTAGAGGACATTTTACAAGACAGTGTATAGTTTCCTTCACGCTATGAGTTCATCTGTATTGTAGAGGACATTTTACAAAGGTTAAGTTGGTTAATTTTAACGAGAAAGACTAAATACATTTCAAAAATAAGTTGTGCTAATTTCGATAGTTTAATAATCTGAAACAATTAAAATTGAGATTAAATATGTTCTCAATAAAATAGGCAACTGTTTGTTTTAAAAGCCTAAGATTTTACCCCTCCAAAGCTTGATAAACTCTGTCGGTATTTGACGAGGGGTGTTTCTTGATGATGGGTTGGCCATCAAGAGTATTTTTAATCAAGTATTTTTCATAAGCTTCACTGGTGTATCTTCAATCTTCCCCAAGCGATAATAATTGTAAGTTAATTGAAATCGCCAGCCATATTAGTCGGGGTCTCAAACTATATTACAACTGTGGAGCATGAACTCGAGAGATTTCTATTTCTTTTTTTTAAAAACTAAAGCCACCCAGGAATGTAAACCATATCTTTCAGGGTCTAAGCCATGTTTGGAAAGAAGGAGTGGAGTTAGGACATGGAGTGCCCCATTTTGTAGGAGGGAGGAAACACAAAAGCCAGAAAACTCCCCGAGCTACTAAACGCAATAAAAAGTTTTAGAAAAAAATAGTTCTCTCATAGGTCACCCCGAGACTAAGGAGGGTGGCCTGGGTGCATGGGCTGAGGTTTGTCCAGGTCTTGGTGGCGGATGCGTCTGAGACCCTTTGACCTCTCCAGCCAGATTCAAATTCCTCTCTTTCCTGTGAATGAAATAGGTATGAGAGGTGGGAGAATCTTGAGTATCTTGGATTCGTACGAATCCATTCTTCCCACTATTTAAAATTCCATTATTTAAAATTTTCGTTCATAATATGTGTGGAATAATGTTGAAAAAAACGTAGATATGTCTACGACAATTAAAAGCCTTCTCGTGTATGAATTCTAAAAATTCTTGTTGATGATTGCGATATTAGATTTTAGCTAACATACTATTGAGGGCAACACTCTATTTGTAGGTTGTTTTGAAGGATCTAGTAAAAAAATATTATACTTTTCATTCGATGATTATTTTCAGCCTAATTATTATAAGTTTAATCAGGGTATACATTGAAAATAACTCGTTAAATAATTACACCATGTCGACCCTCACATACAATAAGCTCTGCTCGTATTTTGAAAAACAATTACTATTTTCACTAATTTGAAAAAAATATTGTATAGCGACCAATTTACCTTAATTTCAAAATGAACAATTTGTAGGTTTGAAGTGAACAGAGTTTTTTTTGTACAATAAAAGTAAATAAATTGAGTTTCATCGTTTTGGATTCAAAGCGAAAAGAGACTGAAGGCACGACACTTTCCTGAAGAGTTGTGGAAAATACAGTGGCAGATCTCAGACGTTAAAACCAAGCATCTTGTTGTGGACCCAACTATTAAACGGCCAGGGTGCTCTCTCCCTTCGGAAGACGTGGGCCCCACTAAGCCGCACCGGCGCAACCTAAGTACCTATGTACAAATGGGGCCTCAAAAACTCGTGTGTATAGTAAAGTGTGTGAATGTGGACAGATACACACAACAAAACACATCGTAGAAGAGTATCATAAGTTTCCAGCTTCACTTCCGATGCTGTCGACTGGCCAAATAACCTTAGTGTGACCTTTATTAACTACCCTTTACCATTCGAAGAAGAAAAAATAATTATTTGAATTAAGGGGAATGCACACGCCAAAAATATGCCTACTCTTATCACCACGAATAGTCTAATAAAACCGAGCCTCGAAATGATCGATTTAAGCAAAAAAGTGGTTTTTATTTATTTTGAATATTTTTTTAAGAAAGAAAAGTCATTTCTAGTTTTAATTCATAATTTTCTATTTAAAAAATACGTGCTGAAACGATGATTTGTATAGCGCCGTTTTTGTGAAAAATCACCTCAAGGTCGCTGTATATAATAAACAACTTTGTAAACGTCACTATTTAATTTTAAAAAAGGATCGTCATTTTTCAAAACCAATGGTTTCTTCGTTAGGGTAAACATAGAATATATTTTTTAGTTATTTAATAAATAATAATTTTAATACTTCAATAAAAAAATACATTATTTAGTAGGTTACGCTTCTACATTTTACAGAGTAAATACATTTTTAATTTGAATGCTGTTCAAGCGAATCGATAGGAAAGCTTCAATTTTCCGAAAGCATATTTTTTGGTTTCATAATATAAACCGATTCGTAAACAGAGTGTTACAAAAGATTAAAATAAATTAGTGAGCTTACTGATAGCTTCATTTTCATACCACGAGCTCTGAAGTTATTTCCACTATAAAATTGTGATTTTTATAAATTATCAATTTGCAGCAAAGCTTTTAGATGTATCATTCCCTCTTTAGTTTTTCTGTCAATGGTTGAAGTGTGTTTGCTTATCCGCTTATTGCTTTATAACGATGCTCTTTGTTAAAAGCTCGGGAAACAGCTTTTATGCGAATGAATCGAGCATTTGTACGGCTGCACAAATAATCACAATAAGAAACATTCGCAAAGGAAACTTCAATAATAATTTCGCTCAGCGCAGAATTCTCAGAAACCTAATTAGACAGATCGAACTCTTGTGCTCTGACCTCTGTAGCGTGAGGTATGCTGATGCAGAAAATATACATCTATTTAATTAATGATTGCTTCAGCAATTTTATACACTATACGCTCATTGTAAGAGTTTTAATGTGGAGAGTTTTGGTTTATTTAACGCATAATTTATAATTTACAAGCATTAAGACGATAAGGGTTTTGATGTTCATGTAAAATATTATTTAATTTATGTTTTAACATCACGAAAATTGGAAATGTTAATTCTGTTTGAAATTTCAATGCACACGCAACTATTATCAATAGGCAGAAATTTCCACAACATGTATGAAAATACAAAATAATGTGATTAAAACAATTTGATTTATAAAATAAATTAATTTCGTGATGTGTTAAGACTATATTGTAGATCAAAAATTGTGTGTAATAAATCGTAATTTAAAAAATTAATATGTGCTGAAGAATTTCATACATTTAATACAAAGTAGGTAGGTACAAGTTCATTTTAGCGATGTGTTTAATAGTTTATACTAGTCATAATTTATAAGACCACTAGTGGATCCTCCGCAAAGCTTCGCTATTGCTAATGGCTAGTATAACACAATGTTACGGTTAAAAATCTACATTACATCGACTTTATTTCGACTCCTTATCGCAGATTACAGAAGATTAGAAACCAGTTATTAAACCAGAATTTGACTCAATCATTTGAAATTCATTTTATAATATAAGACGTTGTCCCGCCACAGAACGCTTTTTAGATAGATGGAGAGTTAAAATTTGTAGTTTTATGCATATTTGGATGAGAATTCTGAAAAAAATATTTCGTTCAACTATATTTTTTTATATTTTTACACCTATCGGGTCCAAAACTAGCCTATATTTCAAGCTAGAACCAACCATACACATTCACAAAATGTTATTGAAATCGGTTGGGCGGTTTCGGAGATTAGCGTGTTCGAACATAGCGCCATGTGATTTTTATATATTAAGTAGATAGATAAACACGTAATAATATATAAGCGACCCAGTGAAAATAAGTCAGCCGTTTAGACAGCTGAAATTTGAAAGCATAAATTTAAAAAGTTGGGAAAAGATATTCTTTTGCGCACGTGTTGTTGTTTTGTGACAATATTATTAACAATTCATTCCAAATTTACACGGAAACGCCATCTGGCGGTTCCCTGGGTACAAAGCATTTAGGGGTGTTTTATTTGGTATATTGAGAGGGTATGTTTAGTATTTGTAATGCTTATCAACTCACGCTGCTTCAACACCTTCGGATGAACGTTATATACTACCAGGTGACTTCCATGGCAGAAAGGTTGAATGGTTGGAGTGGTTGTGGGTTCGGAACCCGGCAAATGTAATTAAAACATTTTATTCAAATCATTTAAAATTATTTCATAAAATCGTAACACTTACTGATATGAAATACCGTTAACTTATTAAAAATATAGTCCAATTATTCGTTTTCCTGTTAAAAATGGGACTGCAGACCTCTAACGAATGAATTGAAAGAGTTCGTATCAAAGTATCAGTCAAAAAGAAAATGTTTTATGCGGACGGTGGAACACGTGTTCATACAAATACTGATAAACTTATATCTTAGCAAACCGTCATTATATCTATTCGCAAAAGAAGACGTGTTATCGATGTATTCTTAATGACTAATGTTTTAACACGAACTTTGAATGCTGTCACTTTTTTAACAGGATCATTTGTGTACCAGCGGTCTGACGGTATTTTTAATAAATTGTCAGAATTATTTTACTCATCTTTTTTCAACATTCTTCTTCGATTCTCAGTAAATAATTTACCGACGACTAAAAAACGAACAATATGGCGACTTATTTATTTCAATTTAAAAATTCCATATCTCACAATGGACATCACTTTGCAGCCTTTAAAAAGGTGCGTTAAATTTCAAGGCAAAAAGTAAAATTTATTGATGCTAAAGCTTGTCATTTGAGAATTTTGCTGCTCCGGGAATGATTGAAGGGAAAATTTCTAACACAATACTTAAATTTGGGATTTGTGGCCAAAATACCTAACCAAATTGAAAAATTATTATTTTTATCAGACGTTGTATAGAAAATATTCCAATGTTTGTGTATATGGACGGTTAAACTTTCAATTTTGCTTGATTTTAGGCAACTTTGGCAATTATTTTTATTGAGCTGGGAATTATTTAAAAATGACTCTAGCTCTATTTACTGTTCAAAATGATAAAATATTAAGAAATAGTAAAATAGCATTGACAGCGTAAATTTAAATTTTAAACGACCAATTTGTTAGGTTGGAATGCAAATTTTCGAAAATAAATTTTAATTTCTACTTGAAAAACGCCCCTTTTACGTTGTTTTTTTTTTCATTATATTATCACAATAGGAAGGAGAATTTTTTTTTTATATACTAAAATTAAACGACTAAATATGTCAAAGTTGCCTCTAAAATCATGAAAAAATTATTTCTTTTGGCCTGGGAATATATAATAATTTCATTGTCGAGGTATTTATTTATTGCATATCACCATACATAAATCACGTTTTTTCTCATAAAAATCAACCTCACAAGGACTAAGCCTGTATATACATATATATATATATATATATATATATATATATATATATATATATATATATATATATATATATATATATACTTTAATGGCCTAGGTATATATGATATTTTAATGGTCTAGGTAAATATAATACTTTAAAAGACAAATAAATAAAATATCACAGATATTTGCTAAACCTTTTGATTAAAAAATAATTATCCGATTTGGTTGGGTGTAATGGCGTTAAAAACAAATTTGTTTTATATGAAAGGCGTCAAGAGGAGCGAATTTCATCCAATACCTACCCCTAACCTCATAATTATAATAAATGCTACGCTCTGTTGGCTTTTGGTTGAACTTGGCCCAGTTTAAGTGTTGGTGACCATTTATAGGGCTTCGTCCTTTGCAGATATATAACATTAGACATTCTGAAACATCCTTCACCCAAACATAAATCTTGTTCATCAGTGTCAGTTGTTAATGAACTGAAATACAATGTTATTACGACATTAACATCATATTACACACAGTCTGAACGGTTATTTTTAAAAACAATTAACGGCACCACTTCCGTTCCAACAATCCTAAACTTTAGAGTCATTATGATAATAATACTATTAGTCAATATGTTTTGAAAGTATGCTTAAGTCACAAAAAAGTACTTTTGTTTTAATTTTCCATTTTAAACCCTCAAAAATATCTACAAATGAACAAGCATTATAGCATAACCTTGAAAACATTCATAAAAAGCCTTGGAATCAATAGTTTAATAGCACGAACCACTCTGCAACATACTCAACTACTTTAAAACTATATAATAAGTATATGGAATGTGAAAGTTTCCCAATAAAGAGCTCCCGGACAGGAGTCCCGATGATAATTTAGTAGGAGACTTTTCCTAGGGAATTCAGAAGGATCGGGCGACACGTCTGCTCTGTTCACACGAGTTAACTTTTGTTGTCTTCTTAGTGTTAAAAAAAAGAATATAACTTGTGGATGATTTATCCTTTATTAATTAATTTAAACAATACAACTTAAAATATGTAAGTACAATTTCAAAGGGAAACTATTAAGTGAACAATACGACAAGCAAGTGCTTGGATTCGATACACGGAATAGAGTGTCCTCTGGAAGCTGGAGTTGGGGTTTATATAGTCCATGCTGGTGCGGTGGAGTGGGGCGTCATCTTCCTATTTTCGGGCTGCGTGTCAAAGCGTCAATGTGTCATTCCGATAATGGGGTTATTGTACCAGTGCACGTGGAACACGTGGTCTTTCTTAAATCGATCCTTTGTTTTGGGATTGCTGCGCGTGTGGCCGCGTGTTGTTTTAAGTTCATCTAAATGTTCGTTTGTTTATTAATGGTCTTCTCCAAGTAGCCGTAGAAGGGTACGTGTTGATATGTCGTTTCAGGGATTGTGATTAGAGTATATCGTCCCGGTGATTGTCCTTGTCCGGATGCAACTGCTATCCATAAACTATTAAGGTTTAATAGTTTATTTTAGGCGAGATGAAGTGCTGGTTGTAATGGGCGTGCTGCGATGTCTTCCTGTAGGTGAGGGTCGTCTTGGGTGGTTAACTCTCCCCCCCTAAAATTGAAACTCCTTCGCACTGTGAAGAGTTTATATCTTCTCCAAAGGATATATCCGATGGCCGTAATTATCAAGCAGCTGGTAAGTGTGATGTGTATAGTTCCTTCAAATCCCGTCGTGGTGGTAGGGATATCGAATTCTCTGCGTGGTTCTTGTATTTCATCTACATGTAGGATGGGTAGTTTTAGTACATGTAATTCTTCCTTTGAATATGTGATGAGTAATGTTTCTTGGTTAACGATTCTTCCCATAGTGAAGGTTTTGCCTTGTATACTGCACTCGTCATTTGTTACAAGTACAGATTTGGAAATTACTATATTTTGTTGGTGTTGAGGGCATTGTGCTTGTAATGCTGTTGGTTCGTTGCGAAACAGGTACATCATATTATCTCCAATGACATGTGTATATTCTTCTGGACATATAATCTGGCGTAGACTACAGTTTTGTTCGCTGTGGTTTTCTAGTACGGTAGTTGTGCAGTCATCAATAGAGTTGAGTTCCTTGTTGCATATGCTGAGGCTGTCTGTAATAACTTGGCACTTGTGTGCATTATACATCTGCTTTCCATCTCTCAATAATCGTCTCGGTAGGAGGTGGGGTTGGAAACATTTATTGTTAGTTTTGGAAATGATGGGAATTATTTCGTTATACATATAAACGGTGCGTTCTACTAAAGTTAGAGAGAGAATAAAGTGTAAAGTTTGTTTAACTTTAACGAATTTAACTTGCAAAAAGCGTTGAATAATATCAAAATCTTTAGAAGGTAGTTGTTCAGGATTTACATGTGAAATAGATTCCATAAATACCTTCGGTTTTATAATGCTAGGGTGGTACATTCCATGAAAGGCAAACGTGATAGCTTCCGTAATTCTAGTTATTAACTCGGTAATAGTTTCCGTCTGATAAATCAAATGTGTAATCAACAAGTCTGTTTTATCTTCATAATGGTCATGGCTCATTTGAGACCAAAGTGTACCTCGTTTGGTGTATGTTTAGTTACACCATGTATGTTATTATTATAAGCATTCAAGGCTAAATTAATTTGGGTTTCGGATGTTACGTTCGGTATTGCCGTGCGTATTAATCTCAATATTTCTGTCAGAGTGGAGTGAAAGCGTTCTATATCAGCTTTTGATTGTGAATGACCAGTAGTAGTCACATGTGTTTTAATATTGTACGTTTCTAATAACTCTCGTGTCGTAGTGGACGTGAACGTGGTTTCACGATCTAAATGTATTTCTTTCGGTATACCGATTAACGAAAATATTTTAACAAGTATTTCACATATGGCGACATTGTTGTCGACAGTGATTAAAGTACAAGATGCCCATTTAGAGAATCTATCTACAATGGTTAAGAATTTTTGACGTCCGAAATGGTAAGTATCAATCTGCCATATTTCCATTGGACAATTGGGGGTAACGGTAGCCTCTAATGGGGCAGACTTTGGGTGTCTTTCGTATTTAGAGTTTTGACATATTATACATGTTTTTAAAAAATCTTTTATTTTGGTCCGCATGTTATTGAAATAGTGCGTCCGTTTTATTTTACTAAGTAAGGCATCTAGGCCCATATGACGTTGGTTCTCGATATGCGTCGAACGAATTACTTCTTTTTGTTCTTCTAAATTTATGGGTTCAATCTTAACATTTGTGAAACGTATTAATTTTAACGAGTTCTTATCAATATTTTTTCTATAGCATTCGCTTAAACACTCATATAGTCTATCATTATTTATAATTACTGCGTATTTATCCTTATCTAAACATTTTTTAATCAATTTTAAAAATACCGCTTCCGCATTTGCTAAAGGAATGCACCATACAAGGTCCGTACCTTTTTCTTTAGCTCTTAAACTATTCTTCTCAATATCGCTTAATTCGATAAAAATCCTATTCATACGCGGGGGTGGGTGTTCGTTACGAATTGGGATTCCACCCTCATGGTCATCCACATTGCTATGCACGGTGTCAGTGACACTCTGGGCACCCGAGGTGGCTTCTACTCGTAATGAATCGTGCTCCTCACCGTCCTCACTATAATGAATTTCGACCCTTGAAAGTGCGTCGGCTACATGATTATTACAACCTCGCTTATGTCTAATTGTATAATCATATTCTTGGAGTTTAAGTCTCCACCTAGTAAGTTTAGCATTGGGTTCTTTCAATTTGGTTAACCATACTAACGGTTGATGATCCGTTTCTATAATAAAATGTTTACCATAAATATACGGACGGAATTGCTGGAGGGACCATAGTATACCAAGCAATTCTTTTTCCGTCGTATTATACTTGGTTTCCGTTTTCGACAGTGTCCTAGAAATATAGGCAATAGGTTGAGATTTTTGGCTCAACACAGCCCCCAGAGCAATGTTACTTGCATCTGTGGTTACAGTGAATTCTTCGTTAAAGTCGGGATATTTTAATATTGGGGCATTCATCAGTAATTCTTTACATAGCCTAAATGCATTTAGAAACTTTTCGTCTTGGTTATTTATTTTTACGTTTTTTCGGGTACATTCTGTGAGTGGTTTCGTCACTCTGCTTAAATTTGGGGCGAATTTACGGTAGTAACCGATTAGTCCTAGAAAAGATTTTATATCCCTGACTGTCTTTGGTAAGGGGAATTTTCTTATAGCATCAAGTTTTGCGGGATCAGGTTGCAGTCCATCACCATTAAGAATATGGCCTAAGAATTTAATTTCTTCCTTGACAAATTCACATTTATTGATATTTATTTTTAAATTTGCTTCCCGCAGGGCGTTGAAAACTATTTCTAAGCGCCTGAGGTGTTCTTCTTCGTCGTTGGCATATACTATAACGTCATCTAAATATACCAAACATATTTTCCCTATGTATTTACGTAATACATTATTCATCATACGCTGAAATGAAGCAGGAGCATTTTTTAATCCGAATGGCATTCTAACAAATTCGTAGTGTTGATTAGGAATAGTGAATGCTGTCTTTTCTATGTCTTGATCAGACATTTTGATCTGGTGGTACCCACTTGTCAGATCTAAAGTTGAAAAGTATTTATTACCATGTAACTGTGAAAAAATGTCTTCGATGTTTGGGAGCGGAAACTTGTCACTACGTGTCTGTTCGTTGAGTTTCCGATAGTCTATGACCATCCTCCACTTTTTTATACCCGATTGGTCGAGTTTTTTCTCGACGATGTGGACAGGGCTTGCCCAAGGCGAATCGCTTGGTCGGATGATTCCATCCTTCAGAAGTTGAGCGACTTGTCTTTCAACTTCAAGCCTCTGTTCGTACGGTAATCGATAAGCGCGTTGATACACGGGCTCTTCTTTAAGTAATTTTATTTCATGTTTTACATGAGGTGAGCAATTAACTACCAGTTCTTCAGAGAATAAATCCCTATTTTTCTCCAATAACTCATCAAGTTTACTCATATCCATTACATGGAACAACTGAACTTGTTTGGTTGGAGTTTTTAAAATATTATTTGAGTTGTTTAAAATTAATGTTGCATTCATTAATTTTAACATATCTATTCCCATTAACACATCGTATTTATGGGAAAAGTCAAAAATATAAAAACGCATTTCAGCATTATTATTGCCGAATACTTTTCTCCAAAATGGCGTCACGACTGTACCTCTATGGGCGGTCGTAGAGTGCGCTGTTTGTACAGTAAACTCTTCATTTATATATCTACAGTCACGAAACAATCTATTATATACATTTTTAGTCCTGAATGATTTGGAGCTTCCCGTATCAATCAGAATTTTCATATTTAATGGCGCTACTATATATGGTAGGCCATTATTGATATGATTCAGGTGGATTAGGTTTCTCGGGGAGATTCTTGGTCTTCCCAAAAATCCGGCCGTTCCTGATCATTGCTGTCGGTATAGAATAGCTCCTGCGCCGTACGTCCGTTGCCGAGGTCGATGACCGGGCCTTTAGGAGGTCGGGACATTGGGGCCGTTCTCATACTGACATCACCGGCACGTGTCTGGTGCGTATTAAAATTGTTGTTGTTATTTCCGTGCCACGGGCGGTTTTGTCCGAACTTATTATTATGCGTTTGGTTATTATTATGCCACGGTTTATTATTATAATTATTGTGATTAAAATTATTATGTGGTTTGAACGAGCTTTGCGTTTGCGGAGTAAAAGGTTTATTTGATTGTTGTCCTGGCCGCATAAAATTAGATGGTCCTGCTTGTGGAAACACAAGATTTTGTTTAGACCGCTGGTGGAGCTCGCCATGGGCCTCCAACATTCTTATTTCTGTGCACAGGGCATCATAATTTTTTGTTAAGTTTGCGCATTTAATGTGCGTTGGCATGAGGTTTAATAAAGTATTTCGAGCCGTATCTTTGTATGGTTCCATCAATATGTGAGCACTAGGCCCTCCATATTGATCGGAAATTTTAATTTTAATCGAAAAGAGAATTTGGTTGATCTCATGGATCGTTGAGGAGAAATCCTTCTGACCGCGGTTGAAGTTTATCAATTCTGTTTGTAATAACGTCACAGACTTATTGTCCCCACATTCATTTTTCAATGTTTCTAATATTGTTTCAATATTGTTATCATGATCGCTCATGAGAATTACGTGAAGTGCTTTCCCACGTAATCTTGAGATTATTTTTTCAACATTATTTGGCGTATTGCCGTTTCGAGTAATATACCCCCTGGCTGATTTTATAAATAAATTAATATCTTGGGGAGAGCCACTGTACTCCAATATCGATTCCGAGTATTGGGGAGCGGGCCTCTCATTTGGCTGTGCCATTTTAATAAATTAGAAATATACGAAGTGACTTTTAATTAGAAAAAAAAAAATAGTTTTCTCTCTAACCTTTTGGATAAGGAAGGGAAGGGATCTATCGTACGTATGGGATAGACGATCAATTGAAAAATGTACTCACAGAAGTATTGATGCGATGATCTTCATTGCCTAGTTAACGAATTTGTTTGGTGTGTGGTCCTCTTCGCGTCGAGATATTAAAGAATATCTAAGAAGTCCTGGCTACGGCCAAGTTTAACAGCTTCTTCGAAATGACCCACGTACTGGGCGCCAGTTAACTTTTGTTGTCTTCTTAGTGTTAAAAAAAAGAATATAACTTGTGGATGATTTATCCTTTATTAATTAATTTAAACAATACAACTTAAAATATGTAAGTACAATTTCAAAGGGAAACTATTAAGTGAACAATACGACAAGCAAGTGCTTGGATTCGATACACGGAATAGAGTGTCCTCTGGAAGCTGGAGTTGGGGTTTATATAGTCCATGCTGGTGCGGTGGAGTGGGGCGTCATCTTCCTATTTTCGGGCTGCGTGTCAAAGCGTCAATGTGTCATTCCGATAATGGGGTTATTGTACCAGTGCACGTGGAACACGTGGTCTTTCTTAAATCGATCCTTTGTTTTGGGATTGCTGCGCGTGTGGCCGCGTGTTGTTTTAAGTTCATCTAAATGTTCGTTTGTTTATTAATGGTCTTCTCCAAGTAGCCGTAGAAGGGTACGTGTTGATATGTCGTTTCAGGGATTGTGATTAGAGTATATCGTCCCGGTGATTGTCCTTGTCCGGATGCAACTGCTATCCATAAACTATTAAGGTTTAATAGTTTATTTTAGGCGAGATGAAGTGCTGGTTGTAATGGGCGTGCTGCGATGTCTTCCTGTAGGTGAGGGTCGTCTTGGGTGGTTAACTCACGTCTGTTCGCACGACAAAACACGGAACATAGCCATCCACTCATTTATAAACGATCATGTTACGTGATGGCGCACATTATAAAATTTATTTAATTTCTGTCAATGCACAGCTTTTTATTATGACATTAATATTTATACGATGCGCAGTAAGAAGAAGTTCTAATGAGAAAGAAGCTCACTTCAGAATTTGGATAGTACTTTCACAGAAGGTGAAAGAGAGCTTTGAAATTTGATGACTTGTTCAAATTAGATGGCGACGATGGACCTTATTATAATCAGAACGTATGTACCCACAACGTATTTTAATCAGAATTGTTCCTTTTTTATTAAATAAATTTAAGGTATGTGCATATATTATGAGAATGGACGTTAAGTTTTTACGCATGATATTTCAATAATACTCTTCCATGGAGGCGTTAGCTTGTGGTTTGAAGAGGAGTTTGAAGTAATTACATATTACGGTGAAATAGGTAGACTTGACCTGAAATTTGGCATTTTTGAGGCCACTTTTAGACGTATAGACACTTTTCTAGAAAAAAACACAAATTGATTTCGAAAGATCGTTATTTTATCTAGTAAAGTAAGATGTTAAATTTTGAAAAATAATATTATTTTCATATCATAATAAAGTGTTACCGTTGGACGATGCGCAGATTTGTTGCATTTTCAAAGGTAAATTTGTATTATACAACAAATATTTCAAATCATATAATTATACAGTACCTATAAACAATCAATAAATTATCTACCAAAACTTTGTATAAGAACTTTGTTTTTATTTCAAATAAAATTACTAATAAATAAATCGGAGCACGCGTTTTGTGACGAAAATCCCTCAATTGGACTATTTATTTATGGTCTTACAAATTGGTATAGTTCAGATATTTTTACAAGAATAATTTACCAAGACATTATTGAATCATTAAAAATAATTTATGACCAAAAAATATATTCTTAAAGTATATAATAGTAATTCATTTCGATTAGCGTTTGTGCATTTTTATTAACTCGGCACAAGACAAAATTTTGTCAGTTTCCGCCGCGACCGGGCGGCGAGCGGACGTTTAGTCCACGCCAGTCTAGTTAATGATATTTTAAAGAAATTCCTCGCTTAAAATCGGGGCGGAAAATACCCTTGGAAAAATGTTTTTTAGATAACACAGATTACGACATCAAAAACGTACGTGGGAGATATATTTACCGAATAAACAAAGGTTAGTGATATTTAATTATCCGTGTACATTGTAAGTACTTATATGCTACAGGGTCGTTCGAAAGAATCAGTCAGAATAAGCACATATTTTTTATAAAATTTGGCGATAATTTTGTGTTGTTTAATTTCCAGGGAAAAGAATCAACTATCGACTATCAGGAGTTTATGTCTGACATTGATGTTTCATGTATAAATGTTAAAACTTATGCCAAAGTACGTGAAACTGTTTGTGATTGGTGGTCAAAAAGTGCCACGAACCAAATGAATTGTGATTCGATTCAAATAATTTTTTTGTTCATAATTTCTATTATATTGTCCAATTCACTATTTCATTGCTATAATTCAACATATTTAATATTTTTTGTGTTACTCTTTGTCAGTTTCATAATATCATATTGTGAATTGAGCTTCTTGTTTTAGGAAAAAACACGAGGTTATTTTTGACATTTTGAATTTAATAACATTTCGCACTAGACGAGTCAGGTCGCTCCGTTAACCATGAAAACAAACAAATGAAAGCGATTCAATATTATGCAATTGCATAACTACATATGTAGGTAGGTACCGTAGAAAATAGTTGGAAATAAAACTTAGTTTTAATATATATACTACTTCAGTTGTAAGGAATAAACCCTATTTTCAATGTCATACATATCAAATAAAGTAATAATTTAAAGATAAATATTTGAAATAAAACTTACCGGTAATACCTTTCGGACAAACGAATAAATATGTAAAACAAAAGATTTTTACTCAGCTTTCGAAAACCTATGTAAAATAAATAAAAAATTAAAAAAATACTTGAAATTTTTTTAAATGTATATTCATATACCTACACATTTTATATCTACCATGTCAACAAACTACATTTATATTTATTTATGTTTACGCACTCCGACGTATAATTTACAAATATGTATGTATTTTTTTTTTTTTTTTTTTTTTTTTTTTTTTTAATATTTACTCCACACAGGAGGCCCTGAAGAAAATAATTTCCCTCAGGGCCTATGTCATCTTTGGGGATGCTGTGTGGAGGGTCTTTTTGTGGAGAGGAAGGAGTGAACATGGGTCTTGAAGAGTCCCATGTTGTAGGAGGGAGGAAACACAGAGGCCGGCAGTTCGTTCCACAGCTGAGCTGTTGAACTCAAGAACGAATCGTAGAAGCGACCCGTTCTCATGTGACAAGTGTCAACTGTGTACAAATGTTGGGCACGCGTTTGGCGTGTATCCCGACTACGCACCGGTGCCGAAGGGATCAATGACGCTAGTTCCTCAGAGCATCTTCCATTGTAATACCGATAGAACAAGGACAGCATACCTACCTGACGCCTGTGCTCTAAAGATTGCAGTCCGTTTGTTAAGATTGGGGAATCTATCAAACGGACCGCCCGTTTCTGCACAGAGTCAAGGGTTTTTTTCAGGTATTTTGGGGCTCCAGACCAGAGATGGCTGCCAAATTCGACAGTAGGGCGCACTTGCGATTTGTACAGGGTGAGCAGTTGTGTACTATTAAAGTATCTGCGGGCCCTGTACAGTACGCCCAGCTTCTGAGAGGCCAACTTTACTCTGGCTTCGATGGAGCCCCCGTACCTGAGCTGGTCACTTATAGTTACACCAAGCATATCAATGGAAGGCCTGTTCAGAAGATTGCTTCCGTTGAAGGAGACTAGATTATCATTTGGATCCCTTTTAGACGTAATCAGACAGGATTGGGTCTTTGAAACATTAAATTCGACGAGATTATTTTTACCCCAGGAGGAAATACTCTCGAGATAACCGTCCATTCTCTGCTTCAAAGCCCTCCGAGCCGTTGGAGTTTGTGTGCCCTTTGGGGGCTTGTCAAACAAAAAGCTATCATGAACTGTACTGTCATCCGCGTAACAATGAATCGGTGCACATGTCAAAAAGTCATTGATGTGCAACAAAAACAAAGTCGGAGACAGAACCGATCCCTGTGGGACGCCAGCATTTATGGAGTGCGAGGAAGAGGTGAAACCGTCAGCAACCGCCTGAATCGACCTATCCCTTAAAAAGTCAGCAATCCACGTACACAGGGATGCGGGAAGTCCGTAAGAATGCAATTTGTTGACAAGTCCTCGGTGCCAGACCCGGTCAAAGGCCTTGGATATGTCTAGTGCGACCGTTTGGGTCTCACCGTGACGTTCCAGGCACCGCCCCCAAACATGCGTCACATACGCGAGAAGATCACCGCACGAGCGGTTCCGCCGGAATCCGTATTGACGGTCGTTGATAATTTTGTTCTTCTCGAGGTATGTGAGCAGTTTGTCGTTGATCACACGTTCCATCACTTTGGACAGAACTGATGTGATCGCTATGGGGCGGTAGTTGGCCGGGTTGGAGCGGTCACCTTTCTTGGGAATAGGGTGAATTACCGCTTTTTTCCAACCAGAGGGCACAGTGCCACACTTCAGGGACATTTTGAAGAGCTTTGTCAAAACTGGAACTATTTCCGCAGCACACCTCTGCAATACCAGGGCAGGTATTCCATCAGGTCCACTAGCTTTGTTTACATCGAGCCCCCGTATGACGTGGAGTACATCCCGATGCCGGATCCTCAGCTTTTTCATATAGAAGCCGCAGTGAGGAACCGACGGCGGAACAGCACCCCCGTCGTCGAGGGTCGAGTTTTCCGCAAACATTTTCCCTAAAAGGTTTGCCTTTTCGGTGGCGGTGTTTGCTAGTGACCCATCAGGTCTGGTAAGAGGTGGCAAACTAGGTTTGCAAAAATTTCGACCTATTGAGCCCGCAAGCGACCAGAATGCTCTGCTGCCATGCGGGCAGGCAGCCAGCTTTTTGCTGATCTGCAGGTCGTGTTCGAATTTTGATCTATTGATGATTCTCTTGCATTCCTTTGCCGATTTGTTGTATGCTGATCTGCTTTCGGGCGTTCGAGATGTGTTGTAGGCTCGGTAAGCCGCGTTTTTTCGTCGAACTGCTTCGGAGCATTGTCGACTGAACCACGGCTTTGAGCCCACACCAGTTTCTTTAGTAGTCGATTGTATGAAGCCATCCATCGCCGATTTGATGACTTCACCAATCTCCTGGGCACATCTTGAAGGGTCCGAAGTCCGAAAACAAACAGCTGACCACGGAAAAGCATTGAAATGGGCCCGCATACCGAACCAATCTGCTGACCTATAGTGCCACACTTTTCTCCTCAGCCTCTCATTGGTTGGTCTGAGGCTAACGGGGATTGATGTCGTCACTAGGCAGTGGTCAGATGATCCCAGAGGCGCTGTGACGTCAATCTTATAACCGTGTGGCACAGTAGTTAAGAATAGGTCTAACAGATTGGAGCGGTGAGTCTGGACATCAGGAACCCTTGTAGGCTCCTGAACCAATTGCTCTAATCCGTAGCAAATGGCAAAGGATTCCGCCTGTCGGCCAGCCGAGTCCGTTGGGCCTGAGAACTTCAACCATGGTTCGTTATGAACGTTGAAGTCCCCCAGAACAACAAACTCGGCCGAAGGGTAGCGGGGCAAGAGATCATCAATAGTATCGCTCAAATGTTTGAAGAGCTCGGAAGTGTCTGATTCGCTATGGTTCGGTGAGCGGTATAGACATGCGTAGAATCTTGCCGTACTGGCA
This sequence comes from Hesperophylax magnus, assembly GCA_026573805.1. Classification (NCBI taxonomy): domain Eukaryota; kingdom Metazoa; phylum Arthropoda; class Insecta; order Trichoptera; family Limnephilidae; genus Hesperophylax; species Hesperophylax magnus. Next base: position 788,739 of record JAIUSX010000229.1, on the reverse strand, counting down.
AGATTGACGCGCACCCACATTACGTCGAATCTGGAGTTTTCCAGACTCAATAGTCGCACACAGTTGACGTCAGCTCGACTATAGAGGCAGACTCCTCCTTTCAGTCGGAATTTGCTTGCGAGGGTAAAGCCCGGGCAGTCCAGATAGGAGGAGTCTGGCGGCTCGGCTATCTGAGTTTCGGATAGGAAAAGAAGGTTGGGACGTTGGGACAAAAGATGGTGATGGACGGAATTTAAATTTGTGTGCAGGCCGCGAATGTTGGCAAAATTTACCAACAGTTTTGGCCCGCACCGGGGACGCCTGCTACTCGCCGCTGTAATGATGTTAAGTTTGTTTTTATGTATATTCATGATTTTAATTTTGTTTTTTTTTTATTTTAAGGGTATGAAGTGAAAGGAAGGTCTGGAATGGAAAGGTATGAGGGGTGGGTAGGAATATGGGGTTCAGGCTGTCCAGGAGTGATGAGCGTTTGGTTCCAGCCCACTCACTGCGGTGCTAGGCGATAGGCTGGGAGAGTCCGGCTGGAGAGGGCATCCAATGCGCCCCAAACGCTGCTGCTGGGTCCCCTCCGGTCACGAACCGGCACAACAGCAGTGGCGGGGTTTTTTCACTCGCTGATGGGGCAGCCCACCCTTAGTCGTGAGCCTGAGGGTCGGGCCCCTGTACTATCGAGCGGCCCGGACAGCGGTAACCGGTTGTAAAGGGTCTCCCTCAACCAGCATCTCCCAACCGGCCCGCCACGCAGAAGGTGGGCCGACGCACCCGCCACCAAGACCCGGGCAAACCTTAACCCATGAACCCGGGCACCCCTGCTAAGTCACCAAACGTAGCGAACCACTTGGGGTGACCTGTGGCAGAGGTGTTGGTCATCCAATAAATGGTTCCCAGGGCGGCGGTACCCATTCCCGCCTACCAAATTGAAAACTACTTTAGGAAAAAAGCTACAACCTAGAATTCAACAAACAATAATTATTTTACAAGCAATAATTGTTCGCCTGAAACACTCATCCACATTGAAAAATCTCCTGATAAAAGATACATGACGCCAACGGGACTCGAACCCGTGTCCCTTCGATTTCCGGTCGACAGCTCTGACCACTGAGCTATGGCGGCTTATCTCTTACCCGCGAAATTATTCAATATATACTAGTGTTTCATTCAACAATTACTGCTTGATACATTTTTCACCTGAAAACAACCAACTTTATTTTATATGAGAAAGGCATTGTAAGTGCTAACTCTCTCACTAGATGGCGTCGAGACAAATTGTCTACATTTTTAGGCGAAATACTTGAACTTGTCAAATATTAATTATAATTTTTTTTGGTAAACTAATGTTTTTTTAAGACAAGATTTTTTATGCATAGCACAAAGGGTAACAATTATTTTACAAGCAATAATTGTTCGCCTGAAACACTCATCCACATTGAAAAATCTCCTGATAAAAGATACATGACGCCAACGGGACTCGAACCCGTGTCCCTTCGATTTCCGGTCGACAGCTCTGACCACTGAGCTATGGCGGCTTATCTCTTACCCGCGAAATTATTCAATATATACTAGTGTTTCATTCAACAATTACTGCTTGATACATTTTTCACCTGAAAACAACCAACTTTATTTTATATGAGAAAGGCATTGTAAGTGCTAACTCTCTCACTAGATGGCGTCGAGACAAATTGTCTACATTTTTAGGCGAAATACTTGAACTTGTCAAATATTAATTATAATTTTTTTTGGTAAACTAATGTTTTTTTAAGACAAGATTTTTTATGCATAGCACAAAGGGTAACAATTATTTTACAAGCAATAATTGTTCGCCTGAAACACTCATCCACATTGAAAAATCTCCTGATAAAAGATACATGACGCCAACGGGACTCGAACCCGTGTCCCTTCGATTTCCGGTCGACAGCTCTGACCACTGAGCTATGGCGGCTTATCTCTTACCCGCGAAATTATTCAATATATACTAGTGTTTCATTCAACAATTACTGCTTGATACATTTTTCACCTGAAAACAACCAACTTTATTTTATATGAGAAAGGCATTGTAAGTGCTAACTCTCTCACTAAAATTATAATTAATATTTGACAAGTTCAAGTATTTCGCCTAAAAATGTAGACAATTTGTCTCGACGCCATCTAGTGAGAGAGTTAGCACTTACAATGCCTTTCTCATATAAAATAAAGTTGGTTGTTTTCAGGTGAAAAATGTATCAAGCAGTAATTGTTGAATGAAACACTAGTATATATTGAATAATTTCGCGGGTAAGAGATAAGCCGCCATAGCTCAGTGGTCAGAGCTGTCGACCGGAAATCGAAGGGACACGGGTTCGAGTCCCGTTGGCGTCATGTATCTTTTATCAGGAGATTTTTCAATGTGGATGAGTGTTTCAGGCGAACAATTATTGCTTGTAAAATAATTGTTACCCTTTGTGCTATGCATAAAAAATCTTGTCTTAAAAAAACATTAGTTTACCAAAAAAAATTATAATTAATATTTGACAAGTTCAAGTATTTCGCCTAAAAATGTAGACAATTTGTCTCGACGCCATCTAGTGAGAGAGTTAGCACTTACAATGCCTTTCTCATATAAAATAAAGTTGGTTGTTTTCAGGTGAAAAATGTATCAAGCAGTAATTGTTGAATGAAACACTAGTATATATTGAATAATTTCGCGGGTAAGAGATAAGCCGCCATAGCTCAGTGGTCAGAGCTGTCGACCGGAAATCGAAGGGACACGGGTTCGAGTCCCGTTGGCGTCATGTATCTTTTATCAGGAGATTTTTCAATGTGGATGAGTGTTTCAGGCGAACAATTATTGCTTGTAAAATAATTGTTACCCTTTGTGCTATGCATAAAAAATCTTGTCTTAAAAAAACATTAGTTTACCAAAAAAAATTATAATTAATATTTGACAAGTTCAAGTATTTCGCCTAAAAATGTAGACAATTTGTCTCGACGCCATCTAGTGAGAGAGTTAGCACTTACAATGCCTTTCTCATATAAAATAAAGTTGGTTGTTTTCAGGTGAAAAATGTATCAAGCAGTAATTGTTGAATGAAACACTAGTATATATTGAATAATTTCGCGGGTAAGAGATAAGCCGCCATAGCTCAGTGGTCAGAGCTGTCGACCGGAAATCGAAGGGACACGGGTTCGAGTCCCGTTGGCGTCATGTATCTTTTATCAGGAGATTTTTCAATGTGGATGAGTGTTTCAGGCGAACAATTATTGCTTGTAAAATAATTGTTACCCTTTGTGCTATGCATAAAAAATCTTGTCTTAAAAAAACATTAGTTTACCAAAAAAAATTATAATTAATATTTGACAAGTTCAAGTATTTCGCCTAAAAATGTAGACAATTTGTCTCGACGCCATCTAGTGAGAGAGTTAGCACTTACAATGCCTTTCTCATATAAAATAAAGTTGGTTGTTTTCAGATGAAAAATGTATCAAGCAGTAATTGTTGAATGAAACACTAGTATATATTGAATAATTTCGCGGGTAAGAGATAAGCCGCCATAGCTCAGTGGTCAGAGCTGTCGACCGGAAATCGAAGGGACACGGGTTCGAGTCCCGTTGGCGTCATGTATCTTTTATCAGGAGATTTTTCAATGTGGATGAGTGTTTCAGGCGAACAATTATTGCTTGTAAAATAATTGTTACCCTTTGTGCTATGCATAAAAAATCTTGTCTTAAAAAAACATTAGTTTACCAAAAAAAATTATAATTAATATTTGACAAGTTCAAGTATTTCGCCTAAAAATGTAGACAATTTGTCTCGACGCCATCTAGTGAGAGAGTTAGCACTTACAATGCCTTTCTCATATAAAATAAAGTTGGTTGTTTTCAGGTGAAAAATGTATCAAGCAGTAATTGTTGAATGAAACACTAGTATATATTGAATAATTTCGCGGGTAAGAGATAAGCCGCCATAGCTCAGTGGTCAGAGCTGTCGACCGGAAATCGAAGGGACACGGGTTCGAGTCCCGTTGGCGTCATGTATCTTTTATCAGGAGATTTTTCAATGTGGATGAGTGTTTCAGGCGAACAATTATTGCTTGTAAAATAATTGTTACCCTTTGTGCTATGCATAAAAAATCTTGTCTTAAAAAAACATTAGTTTACCAAAAAAAATTATAATTAATATTTGACAAGTTCAAGTATTTCGCCTAAAAATGTAGACAATTTGTCTCGACGCCATCTAGTGAGAGAGTTAGCACTTACAATGCCTTTCTCATATAAAATAAAGTTGGTTGTTTTCAGGTGAAAAATGTATCAAGCAGTAATTGTTGAATGAAACACTAGTATATATTGAATAATTTCGCGGGTAAGAGATAAGCCGCCATAGCTCAGTGGTCAGAGCTGTCGACCGGAAATCGAAGGGACACGGGTTCGAGTCCCGTTGGCGTCATGTATCTTTTATCAGGAGATTTTTCAATGTGGATGAGTGTTTCAGGCGAACAATTATTGCTTGTAAAATAATTGTTACCCTTTGTGCTATGCATAAAAAATCTTGTCTTAAAAAAACATTAGTTTACCAAAAAAAATTATAATTAATATTTGACAAGTTCAAGTATTTCGCCTAAAAATGTAGACAATTTGTCTCGACGCCATCTAGTGAGAGAGTTAGCACTTACAATGCCTTTCTCATATAAAATAAAGTTGGTTGTTTTCAGGTGAAAAATGTATCAAGCAGTAATTGTTGAATGAAACACTAGTATATATTGAATAATTTCGCGGGTAAGAGATAAGCCGCCATAGCTCAGTGGTCAGAGCTGTCGACCGGAAATCGAAGGGACACGGGTTCGAGTCCCGTTGGCGTCATGTATCTTTTATCAGGAGATTTTTCAATGTGGATGAGTGTTTCAGGCGAACAATTATTGCTTGTAAAATAATTGTTACCCTTTGTGCTATGCATAAAAAATCTTGTCTTAAAAAAACATTAGTTTACCAAAAAAAATTATAATTAATATTTGACAAGTTCAAGTATTTCGCCTAAAAATGTAGACAATTTGTCTCGACGCCATCTAGTGAAAGAGTTAGCACTTACAATGCCTTTCTCATATAAAATAAAGTTGGTTGTTTTCAGGTGAAAAATGTATCAAGCAGTAATTGTTGAATGAAACACTAGTATATATTGAATAATTTCGCGGGTAAGAGATAAGCCGCCATAGCTCAGTGGTCAGAGCTGTCGACCGGAAATCGAAGGGACACGGGTTCGAGTCCCGTTGGCGTCATGTATCTTTTATCAGGAGATTTTTCAATGTGGATGAGTGTTTCAGGCGAACAATTATTGCTTGTAAAATAATTGTTACCCTTTGTGCTATGCATAAAAAATCTTGTCTTAAAAAAACATTAGTTTACCAAAAAAAAATTATAATTAAACAATAATTGTTATTTCATCGGAACCATGCTGTAGTTTTCGTCAGCCGCGCGAGTGTACGGCTCGCAGTGGAATGAATTCGGTATTTCTGTCTCGTTCTAAAAAAACGTCCGATCGCGAGACCGTCTTTTAACGAAATTTGAATTCTCGTCCGCTGGTTAAGACGCTTCATCTGCTTGAGAGAGGCGAAACCTGGTTGGCTGTCAATTATTAATTCAATGAAACGTGTGTTTTTTCATTTAATATATCAGTAATTAATAATATTATTGGTTCATGCAGTATTGCTAAACGCATAGTTTTTACCATGTTTTCATGGTTTTTAGATGAGTGAGATACGATCTTTTTTTGTATGAATTGCTCGAAGGAAATTCCTAATTCAGGAATGTAATTTTTCAGAAAGGGTTCACAATGTCTCTTAATTTACATATTATCTTTATTAATGTATAATATATGAATACATCAGAAAAAAATAATTAATATATGGTGTACTACTGTAAAATGTAGAATTTTTTAATTGGAATTGTGGAAGAATTTCTTCTCCCTCATTTCATGGATCTGAGCTTTATAAGCTGAACTTAAAAAATGCTTTATTTTTACATTTATATTATTTAATTTAAAACGGAGTTTTATAAATTAAACTTGACAACAGTAAAAAATGAAATGTGTATATTTTTTTAACTTTCCGTTATTTGGTATTATTTAAAGGAAATTTAAAAATGATTGTTTTTAATAAAGCATTATAGAATTTTTAATTAGATAGCATTGTTTTCTTATTAAAATGAAAATGATATTAAAATAGAAAGCGAGAAAAACGTGTTTTTTATTCTAAAAATTGTTTTAATTTATTGGAATGGCATCACTGAGTACATGTATAATGCGCCGTCGTTAGTATATTGCGTGTTAAATGTGATATAAGTGTAAGTAGTTAGTATATTGCAGTGAGAAAATACGTGATAAATGTGATATCAGTGTAAGTAGTTAGGTCTATAAAATAATGTAACTGGTAAAACGTAAAAAATCTATTATGGTTATATTATTAAGAGAAGAAATTATGGAAATAAGTGAGATATAGAATGTTTAAAAACACAATTCAAGTGGTGATAAGATTGATGTATTTGATTGATGTCCTGCATTGGTAAATATAATAATGTTGTATTTAATGAAGTATTTAATTTTGGGCATGGAATAATATATCTAAGTAGAGAGGTTTTCACTTAAAAATGATATTTGGCAATATATTTTTTTTATTTGAATTTCTTTAGATGAAGGTACTCAAAGTTTTATGTATTATTCTGTATTTAAGGATCTCTAACAATAATACAAATACTGATCCAGAAGCTTTAAATGATACTTCTACTTTAAAAAATATTCATCGAATAGCAAAACATTGCTAAATTCACAATATTCCCATAAGAGGCTCGTCACTGTTCCACTAGCTCTAGCTCTAGACAGAGGTACACTTGTGTTGCATCATATATAAAACGAGAATTTTGGATGAAGGAAAACCTTTACCATTAAATAATAAAAAGCAAAATGAAAAGTACCCACGAGATTATAATATACACATTGTGAAAGTTTTGGTAAAAGGAAAAATGAATAATATTACGGTGTTTGCAACCAGACCACTGAAAAGTTCGGTTCACAGGATTCGACATTCAGCTGTACATATATATATATATATATATATATATGTACAGCTGAATGTATATATATATATATGTATATATATATGTATATACGTATATGTATATATATCCGAAGATCACATCTTCGGATCTACCGGATCTGCCCTGATGATGGACACTGCAACGATGTCCGAAACGTCGGCTAAAGGAGTTAGCGCAACACGGCATTACACCCCAAAAACAAACAACAAAAATACATTAAATTTAAATAAAATCAAGCCAAGTTTCAATTTTGATATTGAACCATTCCTGCTCTACCCATAAGTGTGCTCATTTTAATAATGGTAGAAGATATTCTATTGTAAAAAAATACTTATTTCACACTTAGCTGTGGATTTTCTGTCAGGTATTCAAACATTTTTCATCAACGAAACAAAGCTTCATCTGATAATGAAAGTATTACATGGTACTAATGCGGATATCGTTGGAATACAACAAATTAACATTTTTAAAACAAAATAAACAGAAAATTTTCAAACTAGCCAATTATTAGGAATAAACTATGACCAAAACCGAATACAGATATGGAAATCTACAGGATAAATGCTACAAGCAGTCGATATAGAGAGCTGCAAGCAGTGACTGCTTGGTTCATTAAGATGGCAGTTCGTTATTTTAGAATATCTGCAGTCCAGTAACTTCAGGTTTTTGTATATGTTTTTCACACAATATGATAAAGCATGGTAAGTAAAAATTGTAGGTGGGTATTCCTTTGTTCCCCGGGAAGTCCCAAACGCACCGTTCATGCCTAATTTCGGGGGCAACTGAGATCCACGAAAATCCTATATAATATAATAATAATAAAAGTGTTTATTCCGGTATGTGGGGAGGTTAGTGCAGTCCCACACATTCCATATAGAGATACAAAAAAATATATAAAATCAAAAACAAAAAGATAGAACAGAAAAACAAAGAAAAAAAAACAGAATAAATTGAAAATAAAATAGAAAAAAATGATAAAATTAATAGAAAGTTGAAGCCTTTAGGGAGCCGTGACTATATTAGGCGCTAGTATTTTTCTACAGTGTGCGTCAATGCTGGAGGATGGAGTGAGGATGGCTTCCATAGTGAGGATATTTCCAGAGCTTCTTATCCTTCCCCTCATTCCTGCCACCCTGGAAAGATATAGACTGTATAGTTTTCGGAATCCGGCACATGACGGCTAAACCAAACTAAAACCCTGAAAAATACATTAATTTAAACGACAATGTAACGCTATCCGAAATGTTGGCTAAAGAAGGAGGAAGCGCAACACTGCATAATACCCCAAATATAAATCACGGTAAGATATCTGTTTTTAAAATCGAACCACAAATCTACTATTGAGTACGAATTACCGTCTACAAAAACGTAGTAAGTGAGTGAGTACCTGCTGTTACCCGAAGACCGGTTCATAGTAATTACCGCTAAACTTTCTTCCCATTTTCACTTCATTATCTATAGCGGGGGCCAGTCGTGTTTTGAACTGCATTTCGAAATAATTACGTTCCTTTGTTTTGACGGACTATTGTCCAGAACTGGTTCTGAGGGTCGGTCTCGTATCCAAGAGCAGTTCTACTGAAACTTCTGTAAACCTAACATCGTCATCAACAACCTGCTATTCTGTTGGTTTTAAGTTTATTTGGTAGATAATTGGACGGTCAGAATATTATTAACATTATTTATTTGACCGTCTCAGTGGTTGTCTGGTTATGATCCTTTGTTACGAATTAACTTATTTTTCAATGTATATGTGTTATAACACAATTTATTTATTTAAAATAACTCACATTCCTGAGTTGTAGATATTTTCAGTATCGCCCAGGTAAAACATAAACCAATTCGTAGAGGAACGTTGTTTGAAATGGCTTTACCCATATTTGGCGACTAGATCTGAATAGCCAGATACTCGTCCACCTTCGTCTTCCTGATTTCACTCCCCTCCATACTACCCGCAGACGGTTGAGATAAGTTGGGACTCTTGTGCGGTAATCACATAAAAATAAAAATAAATTCTTACGGTGCATACGGCTTACAATAAATCGTTTTTCACTCACAAATGGTACATCATAATGCTGTATTTAAATTGTTTTAGTTCACCAAACGCAGGACAAAAAATAATTTTGTGTTTGACATAGCAAATAAGCGTGCCATAAAGAAATCGTTGCACGGGTGTGATTTAGAATTTCATGCGCTTCGCGTTTGTGACAATTAGCGACTGTTGTAAATTTTAAATAAATTTAATTTTCATTATCCTCAAGAAGAAACCATTAGCAAACATGTACATTATTATTAAATAGCTGACACATACCAGGCGTTGCTTGGGGTTATGTATGGTTTCGAGTAAAGTTTTGATTTGTAAATTCTAGTGGACCTGAAAACTGGGTCTATTTTTAAAAAGGAAAGCAAATAATAATTCTTAACAATCTTAAAATTAACAATAGTATGTCAGAGAAGTTACGATTTTTAAAATATCACACTCCCACGGAAAAATAAATTATATTTATTTATTTAGAAGTAACTTACATGTTGCTCGACTTTTTTCTACTTTCAATTAGTAAATATATATTTAAACCTTCCAGAAGAAATGATCTAAATGATAGTAAAAACCCTATCAAACTCCGTCGCATAGTTTAAAAGAACTAAACACACAAACAGACGGACGTGGATGGTGACTTTGTTATGTAGTACCTATAAACTATTTAGGTATTAAAAGTGGTGAATACAAAATATTTAATTTTCATATAAATAATTAAAGTTTCCTAAGTTATGCTTCGTACGGAGCGGTAGCAACATTAATATATATTTTTTAAATATAAGGTTAACCTCGCCTCGTAGATGTCACCGCAGGTCTATAAAATTTTCTCTTTTTTCTCCTGTAGTATAGGGTCATTTATTTTGAAATTGTAAAAATAAATAAAACAATTCACTCTGCCCTAATATGGGCCTCAAAACAGGTATGTAGTGTGGTCAATGTTTATATAACAAAAAAATAATTGATATCTCTTTTTTAAAGAAAAAAATACAAGTTTTTTAAATCCTCTCTGTCTACACTGGGCTCGCAATGGTGTAAAAGTACTTAAATTTTTCTAATGTTTATAAGACAAGTTTTTTTATGCAAGGCATAAATGATAAGAATTTATTATAAGCAATAATTATTTTCCCGAAATACCTACACAAATCGAAAAAATCTGGCAAAAAGAATATCAAATTATTGCTTAATATAATTTGTTATTGTTTGTCCCATGCATAAAAACTTTGTCTTAAAAACATGAGTTTATCATTATAAAAATAATAATATTTGACAAGTCAAAATATTTCACCAACAAATGCAGATATAATATGTCTCAACGCCATCTAGTGTGGAATTCAGCACTAACACAGCCTTTCATACAAAAATAAAGTTGAAAGTTTATAGGTGAAAAAATGTAATAAACAATAATTGTGTAATGAAATAATTGTATATACCGAATTATTTAGAGGATTAGGAAAAAGTCGACGTAGCTTAGTGAGACAGAGCACCTGATAATATTTAACAGATCGGTCTGCAGCTAATTCCTAGGTTGGCGGAATATTATTTGTTTCAGTGTCGTTTTCATCCGGAGTCTTAGAATAAAAATAAGCAAAACAAGAAAACTTTTCCAGCTAAGAATTTTTTTATCATAAAGGCAGGTTCTTTGAAATTTTTTTTTAATTACGTTCTTACAAATAAACAACTAAGAAAAATGAATGAAACATTCACAATTTTATGACAAACAAACAAGTTACAAGGATTGTCGCTCAACGTGATAAGAAATGTTTTCCTCGAGGTCAATTTTATGTCGTAATGTAAACGAAGCAGAACACAAGTTTCTGGTTGCAGAGAAAATAATTCGACAAAACATACTCTTTGGTGATGTGCTGAAGCATCATTGAAGCCAGATTAAACATACTCTTGGGTGTTGTGTTGAAGCATCATTGAAGCCAGACTCTAAACATACTCTTTAGTAATTTGTTGAAGCATCATTGAAGCCAGATTAAACATACTCTTGGGTGTTGTGTTGAAGCATCATTGAAGCCAGACTCTAAACATACTCTTTGGTGATGTGCTGAAGCGTCATTGAAGCCAGAATAAACATACTCTTTGGTGATGTGTTGAAGCATCATTGAAGCCAGATTAAACATACTCTTTGGTGATGTGTTGAAGCATCATTGAAGCCAGACTCTAAACATACTCTTTAGTAATTTGTTGAAGCATCATTGAAGCCAGACTCTAAAGCTAATTAATTACTCGTATTTAAAAAATGCTGAGCTGAGCTTTTTCAAAAACGCATTTCTTGTCAACTTTAAATGCCAAATTGAAGTGTATATTGGAGTGACATGACTTGTCAATTTAATTTTAAATGCGGCATCTTACTTATTATAACGTATTCATTTCCAACAAACATTGGTATTTACAGAGGTTTTACATGGTGATGGAAATACTGGCTGGCAGCTGCAAAGGAAGCCACCATTTTAAAGGGTGAATAGGTGCATGTTCAAATTATCCATTTTATAGTATGGCTTTACCCATGTTTGGCGACTAGATTTGAAGAGCCAGATACTTCCCCACCTTCGTCAGCCCCATTTCACTCCCCTCCCCAATACCCGCAGCCGCTCTCAGTGGATCTAGACGATTGGGAGCAGTTGGGACTCTTGTGCGATAATAACATAAAAATAAAAATAAGTTCTTACGGCAGATGGGGTAATAACAAGTTACAAGTGCGCCCTACAGGCCTACAGTTGTACTTAGCAGTCGTGTGGCGGGGTGGTTACACAAAGGTGAGTCGTTTTATAATATACAATAATAGTATTAAAAATGACTTTACAGGAAGATGTTGCATGATCAAACGAATCAAATACTAGAAACGTAACATTAAAAAAAGTGTGTGATTTGATAGTGCATACGCGTTTTATATTGAACATATATATTTTTTTTATTTGATAATGGTTTAGGACAGGAATATAAGCTCTTTTTCACACTTTTTGGATGTACTTTCGAAGTTTTCACGAACAATAAATCGTTTTTCACTCACAAATGGTACATCATAACATCAAAAATTCCGTGTTTAAACTGTTTTGGTTCACCAAACGCAGAACACATATAAAAATTTTGAGTTGGCCATTTTTTAGTAAGTAAGGGTGGCATAAAGAAATCGTTGCGCGGAAGTGATTTAGAGAGAGCGGAGATAGAGTTTCATACGCTTCGTGTCTATGACAATTTGTGACCGTTTGTTTTGACGGAATTCACTAGACAGAGTTGCAAGAGCATAATAAGCTGATTTTGGAAAAAAATTGCTTACACAGTGTTTTACCTTGGGACGGCCACGATAATGTCAACATAAAATATGCAAGAAAACTTGTGTTAGATATGATGACTGATGATCAATTGTTATCTTCAATAATTTATTCCCCACCTTCCCGTCATGTAACCTTGTTGTCACCAGGAGACGGGAAGGACCTCAGTACAATTTCTGCACCGCCTCCCATAACAGGTTGTTAGGTTGCAATTCCGGGTAAAGTGGCAGAAAGAGGGAACATTGAGGACACCAGGACCAAAGGTAAGACTTTCATTATTTTGATGGCATCTTCTCATAGTTCCATTTCGTTCCCCTTTCGATGATCTATATTCTAGGAACAAAATCGCAGCCGGAAATATTTCCGGTATATTCCAAAAGCTATCGACATAACTGAGCTGCAATGATGCTGCACACGCAATTAACATTTTCAAAGTCACCTAAAGATAGTTTGGTATGGCGTCTCGTACAAGTATTTTTAAAGTCACATACAGATAGTTTGGTATAACGTAGTGACTCTACAAGTATTTTGATTTGATTCCCTCTCCGCGACCGTTGATTGACCATTTCAGTTTTCTTGGGCATACATTTTCCCATACATAATAGATATTAAAAAATCGATTAGTAATTTTTTTATTTAATAAATATTTACACGATGATGCAGTACATTTTCTTTTGACTCCCGTATTGTGATAATTATTACGCAACTTGTTCAAATCAAATATTTAATCATTAAAGACAATATTAACGCCTCTCAAACGAAAAATGTAAAACGGAAAATACAGAAAAAGATTCCATCGCCTCTAGAAATTAAACCCATGACTTCTTCCTTGCCTCAGTCAAGTCAAGTGCTCAGACCACTGAGCTAATTCGACCATATTAATTTAACATAACTTTCTTAATGTATATGTTGTTGGCTGCTATCTTTATGTATGATTGCAAGATTTTACTTGAACTTAATATAGTTGAGATAGTGTCTCAGGTAAATAACATAAGTCGATACCAACGCGTACACGATTAGACAATGTTGCATTAAACATTCGTCAAGTTTCTAGAATTCAACCAATTTTCAGAAAATCAACAACTTACTTCACGAAGATTGAGTACTTAACTATTAATTTTGTGAGTAAATGTTATTTCACTTTTATCTTCGGCCATAAGAGCTCTTACGACCGACACTGAACATGTCAGAAGCTTTGTTTAAAGTTGGCTAAAAGAAAACAACCTTCAGGCGATTGTGAACACACTTCAAGTGATCGATTATAGGCAACCGTCCTATAACCTGATGTTATTATTCTTTGGAAGCACTTCCCAGACTAATAATGTTATAACGTTACGAGTTGTTGTTGTAATAGTGGTTCAATCGCCTTTACTCGTCTAGTCTTTAAGCCTAGGACCAACATTATTCAAACAACTAAAGTAGGTTACGTTATTAAGTTTGGCGGAGAGCCTTTTTCTTCCTGACTTTTTATATTAACGATAGTATTTCCGTTATCAATATTGCCGAAATTTGTTGCTTAGGCTGTAAAAATATATCTTGTGAAAGACCTGATGCTAATTGTAGCAGTTCGTCCATACATAATATTTCCAACCGAGCGGTTCTTGGACATATATTTATTAATTTATTTATAAGTACATGTTACATGATTAATATAATTATTTAGAGAAGATACATTAGAACACCATACTAGGCAGCTGCCTGTTTCATGGTGACCAATGGAGGATTGTTGGTTTGAATTTAAGTCTAGTGTAAACATACACTGGTAGAATTAGAAAATAAAATTCAAATTGGTAAAAAATATTTTCAATAACTGACAAAATTGCCAAAGTTTTCTATAAAATAAACACAAATATATAAAGTAGTACATATATGTATAATATGTACATACATACATACACACATAATCATATATACATGCATATACGCATATACATATACATACATACACACATATACATATACTTACATTCATGTATCTTCATCCTCACACATGTAAAAAATATATACACCTCTATCTGAGTACGAGAAGCAGGTTACCGACACTATCAAACTCATTCATCAAAAAGCCACCAAGCGCCTTCCTGAAACTGTCGTATTTGGCAATTGAATTTATTTCTATTGGAAAACTGTTGAAGAATTTAGGAGCAAGAAAATTAAATTGTGACTGTGCCATTGAGGTTGTATGCTTTTTAAATGTCGAACAGGGGAGGGGGTAGTATCTACAGTTTGTCTAAGATATCCAAGATATGATAAGATCTATGTATCCTACAAGACTTGAAGACAGCTAACTTTAGGTCAGCAAATCTAGATATTAATAATCGTATAATATAACTTTCTATGTCGAATCGAACAGTCCACAATGACCGCTATTTTCGTGTGTAACTTCTCATTTGGAATAAACTTCCCTCAACTCTTACTAATATTCAGAATTCAATTGAATTTAATCGTGCTTTACAAACAATATATCAAAAAAAACTTCTGTCAGTGAAATCTTAACATCTTTTCAGTTTGTTATAATTAGCCGTATTTACCACCAGCGGGAACGTATGGCGAGCGAGGCATTGCAAAGCATGGTCTGTCACCGGCTTTAATGAACCTAGCACAGGTGGTACCTTTTTACATATAAATGTAAATATTCTAGTAAAAGAACATGTCAGGTGTTTAACAAATACCGGTTTTTCAGAATTTGCCGAACACCTAATTAATACTAATCATACATTTAATAGAACGACAGGAGTTCAAATACTATATAAAAATAAAATAGGAATACGTCTCAATAATTTAGAATCATTGGAAATATCAAAAGCAAATAAAAATAAAAATAATTGCCCAATTTTAAACAAACGGATAGAATTAACTAAAAGCCCTATTTTAAAGATGTTTCCTTTCTCCCTGGGTAATTCCCACCCCTCCCCGATCCCACTACCTACTCCGCTGCCCTGATGCTCTCTCCCTCACATTTATATACTTTCTCTTTCTTTATTGTTTACTTAATAATCTTCCTCTGTATTATATTTTAGTTTATATTTGTACTGTCCTGATGAAGGTTGAGTTCAACCGAAACCGGTCGACGTATATAAATGTAATAAAGTGGTTTAAAACAAAGATATTCTTTCATTTGTGTAATAATGTCAAGCCACAAAGTGTTTGCTGCCTTCGATAATTTAAACTTTCTTATTTAAAAAAGAAATAAAAACATTCCAAGGTTACGAAAAACCTGAAAATATTTGAAAATCTCTTACTGCCATTACAGTAAGCGGAGAATGTTGTGCTGTGATGGAGGACTTAGCCAGCCGAGGAATTGAACACACGAATCGAACAACACGCCTAGGTGGGACCCAAACGCGATACACACTCAGCTACTGACCTGTCAATTATTATGATTTATATCTACTTACGTAATAATTTCTTGTATTATATATATACATTTCCTAATTATTTTATTAACAGTCTTAATATTAATTCAATATACAAAAAACAGACCAATTATAAATGTGCACAGATGGTCGATTTGGTAATACACAACTAAGTATTTAGTGAATGTAGACTAGAATATAACAAGCAGGACTAAGTAACAAATTTAAAAGACAAACTATATAACAAGTATAAAATGGAAGTAGAACAAATGTAATACTCCTATATAATGCTTTATACAAGAATTAAGAATTTTAAGTATACCGGAAAGATGTGAGAGTGGGAGACAGGTTTTGGCGTTGTAGCGGGATGGGGGAGGAAAGGGATGTGGGAATGTTGCCTCGCAACTGAAATTTAAAATAATAATAAATTAGCAATTTTAAGATAAAGTAAGGTAGAATTAATTTAATCATTATGATTTTGTGCTATTCATACATAAAATGTGATACAATGAACTTCTGTAACGATAGTAACTAGCAGTGAATATGTCAGCATGTATGTATATATTTGCAAGGTTTTTGTTTTACCAACTGCTGGTTCTGTTCATAAATTCATTTTGATTGGAGTTGGTGTTGGATTTGTCAATATAGAAAAGGGTTTCCTGTCTGCTATTCCGAAGCGGTGCGTGGACATTTATTTTGTTTACCAACTCCGGGCGATCAACTTTTGAGTTGATAATTTTGTAAAGGAGCATCTGATCAGCGACAAGCCTCCTGTTGAGTAGTTTCGTGATTTTAAAACGTTTCTCGATTTCATCGTAAGACTTATATAATTGATGAATTCTTTCTAACCTGTTAATATAAACAATGTAGCGCGGATTCCAAACCTGTGAACAGATTTCCAGGTGTGGACAAACGTCTGAATTATAGAGAACCAGATAAGTCTTAGTGTTGTTGAAGAATTTGTATATTCTCAGTACAAAACCTAGACTTTTGGTTGCTTTGGTGACAAAATGATAAACGTGTTTCACAAAAATGAGTTTAGAGTCCAAAAAATTAGAAGCATCAATGATAGAAAACAAATATTGAACTGTTTTAGAGAAATCTTTAACAAAAAAACTGATTCCCCTAGTTTCACTTGAAAATTTATGAAATTAAAAATTATCCTACTATACTCTATTTATTCTCCATAATATATATTTTTTCTTCCTTCCAAATACAATAGTCTGTATGGGTTTTAATTTTGAAATTTTTTTTTAATTTGTCACCTAGTTATATTATTTTTTCGCCAATGTACACTCCTATTCCACCCACAAGCATATGCTTTTAATGGAAGTGTAGTATACATTAAAACAGTATGACTTGTAAACATTGTATATTTATTGTAAAAAACACAAATAAATAAAAAAAGATCACGTATATAATCTTTTTTTTAGTAGCGATCCAGAAATGGCGTAATCATACGATATTTTCACACGGTTGCGAGTGAATGTGACAATGCAATATTTCGATATATTAATAAAAAGCTTATTTCTGAGACAGTAATCAGTCAGTCGGTTAAGATCCGCTTGCAGACACAATCAGCAGTCGGGGGAGCTTACAGGAAGGTACGAGTATATCTTCATATCATCAGCAAATAGTAAAATTTCAGCGTTGTGGAAACATGTCGTTACAGCATTTATATAGATAGAGAAAAGCAAGGGACCCAAAATGGACCCCTGAGGCACACCGGAAGTGATAATTTTCCAGATGGAGAAAAATCCACCCATTGTGACAGCCTGAGACCTATTATTTACTTATGAAGATATCCAAGGAAGGAGATCTCCATGAATATCATGATTAATAAGTTTTATTAGCAGAACGTTGTGGTTGATCTTGTCAAAGGCCTTACTTTAATCGATATAGACTGCATCAACTTGCACACGTTTATCCATGCAGGCAGACATGAAATTTGTAAATATTATGAGATTTGTAGCAACAGAGCGTCCTGCAAAGAATCCATGCTGAAATTCGTTGATCGAATTCTTTACGACAAGGATTATTACATGTAAATTTAATTGTGTACATTACATTTCAATTGTGTAAGCAGGATATTCGATTTTGATCGCAATACCTACATGTAAAAACTGTGTTTGGTTTTTTATCAAATAATTCAAATATTATTTTGTTCAAAGTATGAAGGAGTTGCTCCCGTTGTCAGAGGATAGAAAGAATATGTCGGAAACACTCAAGGTTATGGGTTCTTTATTAAATAATTCACGTATTATTTTGTTCAAGGTTTGAAGGGGTTGCTCCCGTTGTCAAAGGATAGAAAGAATATGTCGGAAACACTCTGTGTAATGGGTATTTCATTAAATAATTCACATATTATTTTGTTCAAGGTATGAAGGAGTTGCTACCGTTATCAGAGGATAGAAAGAATATGTCGGAAATACTCAGGGTTATGGGTTTTTCATTAAATAATTAACACATTATGTTGTTCAAGGTATGAAGGAGTTGCTCCCGTTGTCGGAAACACTCAGTGTTTGATTTTGATTAAATAATTCACACAATAAATATATCTGCACAGCGCCCATGAGTTTTCACGAAAACGGCGCTATATAAACTAGCCAAATATTATTATTATTATTAAGGTATGAAAGAGCTGTTCCCGTTGGCAGACAATAGAAAGAAAAGTCCTCATAAGTGATCATTTTCTGGTCTACGAGTGCATTGAACGCATATTCTTCCATATCCATAAATTATTGCTGACGTTTATTTATTGCAGACCTTAACAATATTTTTTGAAGTTATTATAAAACAGCAGAAAAAGATGAATTTGTTGCGAGATATTAAATTCAATCATTTTTTTAAAACGAATATCGGTTTTTAGGTAGGTACATATCGAAGATACGGATAAATGAAATGAATATTATTATTTTCATCTCGCAATAAATATTAAAGAAATACCAAAGGTGGGTGTACTATCAATGATCATCTCCAATATTTGAAATATTGTAGGATTTTGTAAAATGTTTGAAAATTGTACACGGAAAAATTTAAAACTACAGTTTCAAAAAAAGTCTCTGATTCAAATATTTCTTATTGTGTTATTAACAATAATTGACTTTTAGACCTTAAGGTTGAGGTTCGTTTTTAATTGTTCAATATCAGATTACATATTGAATTGGGCTGTAAAAAGAGTATTTTAAGATAAGAGATATTGGTAATAAGATATTCAAGAATTTTTTTAATACATAAAAAAATAAAACAGAGAAAGATATTTAGATCCGATTCAATCAAGACTTGTTATCTATGCTCTAGAACTCTAGACATAGACTACGTCAATAGGTTCTTTTATGAAGTTCGTTACTTCAACAAAAATCTTTTCACACATTTGCAAATAAACATAATTGGTTGGTAAGAACAATTGCAATTGAGGTAGATACAACATATACGACTTGTTTGTATAAAGCTACAGTTCTTTAATTATTTACTGTTAGATACCACAGTACGAATCAATTTCTTAAATTAGAAGAATACATTTGAAAATACATCAAGTCGTTCTACACACATCGATTCAACTTGTTTTCTCTCAATGAAGCGATCGTTTTATTCAATGACTATTCTGTTTCTATATCCTGACAATAACTGTTAGGGGATTAACTATTAGAGACTTTAACACGTTATATAATTGTTTGCTGATTTAAAAAAATTACGGTTTTGTTAAGAGAAGATATTACATACGAAATTTCGGGAATGGCTTCTTTGTGATAACCTACGGAGGAATGGAGATATTGATATAGTCTTTAAAATGGGGCCAAACTAGAACACAAACTCATCATCTCGCACCAAAGTAAATACCCTTACAAATAATGAGTCAAAGCTAACACCCATAACATGCTACTTAGTGGCAAATCTCTCAAGAGTAAACGGTGTACAGTGTACACGTATACCGTACACGAAGTAAATGGGAACTTACGAGCAAATACTGAACATCCGCAAACTTATTGAAAGCAAGTAGTTCTGGTTGGCAACTACTGTTGCTTGGTTCGTCGACTACAAGAAAACATGATTTGACTGCGTGAAATGGCGCTGCATTCGGGAAGCAGGAGTTGAATCTCTGGCACATATTATATACCTCAAAGAGAAACTGTGTGCTGCTAAGGTCAGATTCAACTCACCTTCTTAGGGGAAATTGAATGTGTCAAAGGGGTTCATCAATGACGCATGCAGCCCCTGATCTATATAACCCACAATATCCTGAGGGCAGCGTTGCATATTAATTGCATGGCGAAGTAAAAGTTGTGGGAAAAAAAATTGCATTATGCAGAGCGTATCAGCAGGTACCCTAAATTTTTTTATCGGTGATTCGTGAGCACACTTGGAGTTAAAAATGTAGGTGTCTGTTTGCTGTCGAAGATATTGTTTTCAATTAAAAACAAAAATAATAAAAAAATCGTCACACGTCACCACTGCTACCGTCTAGCGGGTCACATGATAGGCACTCCACCTTGTTCCAGCAGCACCGTAATGCTCAGGAATCTCTGGTTAAAATCTTTTGTGCCCAGTATGCAATGCATATGAATGGAATCAAATTATTTGCCATATTAGAAGAATAAATTACTTTACAAGCAATAATTATTCGCCTGAAACACTCATCCACATTGAAAAATCTCCTGATAAAAGATACATGACGCCAACGGGACTCGAACCCGTGTCCCTTCGATTTCCGGTCGACAGCTCTGACCACTGAGCTATGGCGGCTTATCTCTTATCCGCGAAATAATTCAATATATACTAGTGTTTCATTCAACAATTACTGCTTGTTACATTTTTTCACCTGAAAACAACCAACTTTATTTTATATGAGAAAGGCATTGTAAGTGCTAACTCTCTCACTAGATGGCGTCGAGACAAATTGTCTACATTTTTAGGTGAAATACTTGAACTTGTCAAATATTAATTATTATTTTTTTGATAAACTAACGTTTAAGACAAGATTTTTTTATGCATAGCACAAATTTTATGCATAGCACACTTTGTGCTATGCATAAAAAATCTTGTCTTAAACGTTAGTTTACCAAAAAAATAATAAATAAATTACTACTATTTCTACAGCGGATTATTAACCATACTTAGAATAGCAACAATCCATGTATAATTTATGTACTTAGCGGTTCTTGAAGGTTTGTTCCTACTAGTAAAAACAATAAAACTGTAGTAAATCTTTTATTGATACATTTAGACTTATTAGGATACACGGAATAAGAACGCGACAATCAAATTAACAAAATACAATAGCTACTATTGAAAAGTTGTACACGAATGATAAATGAAAGAAACAATAATAGTAAATGAAAATCATGATACCAACTATGGTGTATGGCAGTGAGATAAAGAACTGGAAACGAATCAGTGAAAATAAGATACAGAAGTATTATTATGTGTGATTACACAAGTACCTCCATATTTTTTACGCCATCGATCATTTTATCACACATACGCAAAGGGACATAATTTATACTGAATTTGAATGTAAGGTATTGTTATAATCCCAGCCTATGCTATAAATCTAAGTAATTAAAGTCAACCTTTATTTCTTTCTACATCTTAATATTACTGTTAATCTTAGCCGGTGCCCCAAAAGTAAGCCATAATGGCAAACATTCATTTCTTCGGCACTTTAAAAGGAACCATATTATTTTAAGAAACCAATCGATGATGCAATATTCAAATTAGTCACATGACCCTTTTTTGCATCTTAGGGATTAAAGTCCACAAAGCTCTCACGGTCCCAGAGACCCGGAATACTATATAAACAGGAACAAGCTGTTCCCCTACGTTCACAATTAACATCACTTGTGCTGCTTGCACGCTGCACCTCTACGCATTATTGTCATTGTCATTTAATTAATGTACTTATCATTTAATTAAGTAAATAAGTGTACTTCTATCTAAATAAAGTAATTCAACTAAATCTATAAAGTTGTTATTGTGTGGAATCCATATATTCACCTCAAGATACTTACACACTGGAACTTGTATCACCCCAAGATACTTACACACTTACACCTGCAGATCTTAAATACACATCCTCAGTGTCCAGATCTCCAAATTATCCATCAACTACGAAGAGAACTTCTCGACAACCGCTCGCCGTACAGAGTTAAGTTTTTATTTACTGCGCCTCAACCGAGGGTCGTAGCAGTATGTTATAACCTATTATTGACCGGTCGGTGGCCGAGTTGACATCGCGCTTGGGTCTCACTCGGGCGTAGTGTGTTCAATTCCTCGGCTGGCTAAGTCCTTCATCATAACACAAGCAACATTTTCAGCTTACTGTGGTGGTAGTAGGAGATTTTCAAATATTGTCTGGTTATTCGTAACCCGGGAATGTTTGTCTTTCTTTTTTAATTAAAAATTTAATTAAAATATAATAGATCATAAATACGCCAAAATACATTATATTTACGTTATTAAAAAAAAGTAGCATGAAAATTTTTGAAACCAGATCCTTTTCCATCAATTTGATTCAACAGCGATATTAATATAGAGCGGATGTATTAAAAGCTTAAAGCCGTATTTAATCGCTTTTATTTCGGGAAGAAAGTCGTTAACGCTATCGGGAATCAGGAGTCGTCGAGCCAGTGTAAACAAAACCTAATTTTAACACTCTAATAAGAAAGGCAATCAATCACAAGCCAATTAAGATATCAATCAAGATTAAAAAGCGGTGCCTCTCAAGTCAGCGCCAGGCGCAGACTGCCGACTTTCCGGCGCTGCGGACTATATTATATGCTGTGACTGTACGAGAAGATTTTGGTCTTTTATGTGGTTAAGTTTTTGGCGAAAGTCAGGATAAGATAGTTGTTTTATTGGCTTTGATATATGTTATCGTACGGTGTTTGTATGAATGAAGACAGGGAAACACAAATATATACTTATTACATTTTTTTAGGAAGTAAAAGCTTCATAGATGCACGCACAGATGGTAGTGCATAGAGCTTGAGTGGAAGTCCGTAAGATGGAGCCAGTGGCCAGTTGTCGCCAGGGCCAGTGTGAACGCTCTCAGAGAATCTCACTGTCGCAAATTCCAATTAGCCAGCTTCTAGTTAGGTCGGCTATCGAGTCACCATTATATTACGCGGGGTAATAATAAATCCCTGATTATTCTAAAAGAACCAATTATTATAAACTCCTTCCACGACGAGTTGGATAACTGTTTGTGCGAACACAACCCAATTTTATTTACTATTTCTCTAAAAGTAGAAGAAAAAACGCATTTGGAGCAAAGAATCCATCAAAGTATCACAGACAATAAGTTGATGGACGTCGATGACATCGACAGGTAAAGTAAAGCGAAAAACTGTACATTCTCAGTTGCTCAGTAGAAGGTTTTGGCTTTGCAGCCTACTTGTAAAATAGGATGTTATTCCCTACATTCTATGCATCCCATTATACGTGCAAGCTTTGGGCCAACTTAAGAGGAGCAGCATGCACGGAGAAGAAATACTGAAATAAAGAATAGTTAATTTATTAAAAATCTGGTCAAACTATTCGTTTTCCTGATAAAAACTGGACTGTAGGCCTTTTAACGATTGATTTGATATAACAGAGTTCGATACAAAGTATCAGTTAAAAGCGAATGTTTTATGAAGACGGCGGAACACGGGTTCATAAACAGACTAGTAAATTGAATAAAACCTGTTGATGAAAAACAGCCAATGAGAAACAAATGGTTTTGAATAGGGGCGGCTGTTTCATTAGGTCAATAGGACAGTGATCCCCAATTTTTTTACGACGACAATAGTGCGAATATTGAATTTAGTGACGTGAAAGAATTTGGAAAAATTCTTATAAATAGAATGATCAGAGTGTAATTATTTTTTCCTAAAAAAAAAATAAAAATTACTGTGCTAGAACATCTGTTCTGTCATGTGGTTTCTTGAAAAATTCATGGTTTGGCTAAAGAGTTCAGGTACGTAATGTGTCTTTGTGGAGGTTGTTAGAAATAGGTAAGCTTTTACCTTCTAACATTCCACATCGATTACGTACTTAAATAATAAAAAAATTGCTCAAAGCTTAAAAAAAATCAACCTTATACTCCTCTCTAAATTTACAGCTTGGAAATCATTGGAATATTTAATAGGTTATGATAATAATATGTGGTATACGGTAAGCCGGTAAGGAGATCAACATTCCTATACGAATTATTATTATGGAGCTATTCACACCTAAAGATTGAGCTCTGGGCAGGCACATATAAAGCTTCTGTATGGTGAATAAATAAAGAAAAAGTAATTTACCGGGAGTTTGTAAATCTTTGACCTGTGTTGATTTTTATACGATATTTTTGAAGATACGATCATTAGAATTAGTCGAGAATAGATTGATTGTAATGGTGGCTTTTTTACGTTTGTAATTTTTTATACTTTATATTTTATCATTGACAGCAGTAAACATAATAATATCTATTTGTAAATGTAAATACTTATGTTATGAAGATGTAGGCCTCTATTTTTAACAATTATTTTTATAAGCAATAATTATTAGCCTGAAACACTTATCCACATTGAAAAATCTCCTGAAAAATGAGGTGAGAGAGTTAGCACTTATAATGCCTTTCTCATATAAAATAAAGTTGGTTGTTTTCAGGTGAAAAAATGTAATAAGCAGTAATTGTTGAATGAAACACTAGTATACATTGAATTATTTCGCGGATAAGAGATAAGCCGCCATAGCTCAGTGGTCAGAGCTGTCGACCGGAAATCGAAAGGACACGGGTTCAAGTGCCGTTGGCGTCATGTATCTTTTATCAGGAGATTTTTAAATGTGGATGAGTGTTTCAGGCTAATAATTATTGCTTATGAAAATAATTGTTACCCTTTGTGCTATGCATAAAAAATCTTGTCTTAAACATTAGTTTACCAAAAAAATAATAATCTCTATTTTTAACTTAAAGTTTTACGTCATGTAGCAGTATTATGGGTTGATTACCACTCGATCTATAAGTCACTAGTTATAGGTCTTAGTTCTAAGTTACCAGCTATAAATCTTAGGTTTAAGTGATAGTCTTATATGTGAGTGACTAGTTATAAGTCTTAGTAGATAGTTACATTAGCTAAGTAATTGTTGTGAGTTACTATTATTTATTATTCTTAGTCGTAAGTCACTAGTAATAAAGTCCAAGTGTTAGTTAAGGTTATACGTACTAAACTGCAATTCAAAAGTAAGTGGTACATTTCCCATATTAAATTAAATTTGCCAACATTTGCACAGTCTAAATTGCTTTGGACTTGCATTAACGTTTAAAAAGTTGTTTACTTAGAAATTACATAAACAATTTATTTGTTTTCTAACGAATGTAAAATCTATAACGAAAGTAAAATGACACATTTATACAGTATGGGTCATAAAAATGCTGCAAAGAACGTACCCTTTTATGTAATCCCCTAACGATGTTAAGTGAAACCTTAGGTCATACAATGTATACAAAGTGTTGATAAGTAATAAACTAGTAAGTAGTGCCTACACTTTTAACTGGTAATTTTTTGCGCACTCTTTTACCCTTAGATGACCCTTAAACAACTTACCTTTAATGTATATTTCTCCTCGAAGTAATCACCTTTAATCATACTCGCTTTATCTTCCTGCCCTGCGACCTCCAAACGCTTCTCCTAATTACCCCAAAGCAAATAACCCCCCCCCCCAAGGCCGCCATATCTGGAATATAAATCACTAGGTTATTCGATAACATTCATAAACCCTTAACCCTTTAGTGGGTGAATACGTCTATAACGTGTAGCTATTATGTTGTTTATGGGGCAAATTATGACGACGAAAATAGAGGTTGTAATTTTAAATTATCCTCCAACCCTAAAGACCTTTCGGACTAGGAATGTTTAAGGTCCTGTCAATTTGGGTCTACGCCATCTGTAATCACTATCAGTCATCACCATCATCATAACGTGTGAAGATTGGGTTCACACTCGATCTTCAAACGTATTTCCGGTACATAATAGAGCGGCCGGTGGCTGAGTAGTCACACCCAGGCGTAGTGTGTTCAAAGTCCTCCATCACAACACAAGCAATATTTTCCGCTTATGTGGTGGCATATTTTCAAAGATTGTCAGGTTATTCGTAACCCAGAAAAATTTGTCTTTCATTTTTTTAAATAAAAAACATTGAATACATATTTAATAATTTAATTCCTCAAGGAAATATTTTCCCTCAATGCCATGTTATCTTTGAGGATGTTGTGTAGGGAGTCTTTTTAAGGAAAGGAAGGAGAGAGAGTTCTGGGAAGGAAAAGGGTAAGAGGGGTGGGTAGAAATCTGGGGGGGGGGGGGGTCAGTGTGTCCCTCCTACTGTGGTGCAAGGCGATGTAGCCCAGTCAATGAAGGTTTTGTGTCGGAACTAATTCCCCGGAAGCTGAATTTTTCACAGATGTTAGAAGACCTTTAGACATGTATTTTTACAAAAGTCCCTGACTTTCCCCCTTGTGCTTCCTTCCCCACCCCCTCTTGAATATATTTTTCAAAGCCTTTCGGAATACGCTAATATCTCCTTAATGGTTTTATAAAATCAGATTATTTATTTTTTGTTTAGTTTTTAATTAGTTATTCTAAAAAATTGTATTCTTTCATTTTTGCGAGAAAAGCTATACAATCTCTACAATTTATTAGTAAAGGAAAAATATCAGTTTTAAAAATAGTATTTCAGAATATATTTACACATAACTTTTTTCTGAGCCTGTTAACGAAAAAAAATAAATCAACAAAACTTGTAGACAATATTTTTAGCTATAAAATAATGTATATAATGATGGGTTTTAATTTATAATAAGGCACGTAGGCTGTTAATAAGGAGCACGGCGCGCGGCGGCTCGAACGCGCAGCGGTTCGCGGCGCAGCGAGAAATTACAAAAACCTAAGGAAATTAATGATTAATTCATGTGTTTTTTTTATATAACAAATTCATCTAACGTTGAAGAGTTTTATTGCTATTTACCAGTTTTAGTTCGGAGGGGAGGGGGGTAATATAAATATTTTCCCCTGCCCAATGAAGCGCTTTCATTATCCACCAACCGCCGTGCCCCGGTCTGGCTAAACAGTCATATTATGTTGTATGATTGTTTGTTACTTATTATTTAAATAAAGGTATGTAGAAAATGTATGGGAATCAATTTACGCGTCCTCAACAGTAACCCACATGCTCAATGGACATGAATATTCTCGGGCAAACAGAGCCTACACTTTAACAGCAGCGTCTCTTGTCCACGTAATGAGAAAATAATACCGAGATATTGATGGGAAATTAAGACAAATAGAAAATATGTATCAAGATTTAGTTTCGTGGAAAAAAGATATTGAGGAGGTTAATAATGATGACAATCTAAAATAGACGATTCCATTTACTGAAGCAAGTGAAGACAGGGTTAAGGAATCATCGAGTAGGACTGCCAAGTTGTGGCTTTACCTTCTACATTGTATCGACCTCATGCTTAGATTTATATTTGCAGAGAAGTCTGAGAATCGGAAAATGCACCTAAATACTATTGTTGATATGCTTCCATTTTTCCAACCGGCAGGACATTTACCATAATCAGCACATATGTACGTTCAAATTATGCTGCAACTCGAATCAAGAATAACTAAAGAAGAATATAAACTATTCACTGAAAATGGGTACTTTACAATAAAAAGAAGCGACAGATATTGGTCCTGTACGTGGACGGACATGATCATCGAGCAGTGTCTCATGCGACCAATGAAGTCAGTAGCAGGTTTGACACTTGGGCGCGGAATCACTGACAGCGCTTTGTCAAAGTGGAAACTTGGAACCACTTACTACGTGAAAGTGCAAGAGAGCATTGAAAAATTCATCGGTATAGAATTTAATTTTACTGAACAGTATGTTGAGCTGCGCGAATCACGGAAGAAAAGGGATGAGCTAGATATAGGAAAATATACATCATGGCTAAGACAGCACAGCCCGTTCACCAAGCTCTCGGGGGAGTTGGTGTCTTTATCTTCAGGGTTTATTTCAGATATTAGTGTCAATTGTGATAACGCTTATAAGGTGGGCCTGGCAGCTATGCAAAAAATGAAAGGATTTAATTTTGGAGATATACAACTAAAAAGGAAAGACATGGTGACTACCCAGCAAGATTCAAATCCGCAACTGTTAGGACGAGACAAGTTTCAGTAAACCCCCAGCAGCTATTTAACAGAATACTGTGCATTAGTGATAGTCCTAGCAAGCTTTAGACCTACTTAGGATATGAATTGGCTTCAAGACCCCTTCTATTTTTGAAGAAGTCTCCCTTCGTAAAGGAACAAAATCATGTATGGCGAATGTATTTAGCGAAAGTATTCATGACGAAGTTGATTTGGAAAATGCTGCAATAGTCATCGATGGGGATACCTCCTACACTCTGTTGTTTGGCAAACTTAAACTACTTACGGAGACATCATTAAATCATAATTTCGTCCATACTAAATTTGTGCAAACATTCTCTTGTCGTTTTCGATGGATACCCTGAAGAACCAACTGTAAAATATGAAGAGCCAAGACGAAGGTCGGCTAACAACTCATCGTGCGATATTGAATTAAACTTCACTACACGTTTTTTGACTAAGAAGGAAGCTTTCTTATCTAATAAGAAAAACAACAAAAATAATGATTGAAGCACTGTGTCATGAATTTAGTGAATCTGGTTTGAAAACAGTCACGGCCGCAAGTGATGCCGATATTGACATTGTACTAACCGGCGTCGAACAACTCAGCATCTTCTCAAAAGTGATTGTTGTTGGCACGGATAGTGATCTTTTGGTATTACTTGTAAGTCTTGCTCCTGAAGGAAAATCTATTTTTTTCTGTAAAGATGTTGGTGGAAAAGCCCCTTCAAGAACTTTCTACATCATAGAGAAACCTATAATGTTACATAAAGATATTCGAAAACATATGCTATTTACCCATGCCATTACGGGCTGTTTTACGACCCCATATTTATATGGGTTAGGAAAGATAAAAGCTGTTGACATGATGAAAAACAATCCCGAAGCAAAACGCGCAGCTGAGGCATTTCTGGAAAAAGATGCAACTGAAGAGAACTTGTTGCAAAATGGAGAAAAATTCGCTCTCGCCATGTATGGTCTTGGTAGCTAACGACAAAATCAGCTTTTAAATCTAAATTTGACTTGGCAAAACTACCACCGACTTCAGAATCGTGTCATCAACATTTGTTGAGAGTTTATTTGCAAGTACAGTTTTGGTTAGGAAACAAACTAAACCCTATAAACTGGGGATGGAGGTATGAAAATGTAAATGAAAATAGTGGAAAGAAGAAATTTTTGAAACCATTTGCTCCTGATGACCTTCTTTCTCTGGTGTCCTGTTCCTGCAAGTCTGGATGTGAAAATTACTGTGGCTGTAGAAAATCTGGATTTACCTGCTCTGCCATGTGCTATAACCGTAACGGATTATCATGTCTGAACACACCCCACTATGACGAATAAATGGAAGACTCTCTTGACTAGAAAATTATTTGAATATTTGCCTAATTTTGTCATAGATAATATTGGTAAGTATATAATATAATTAACAAACCGTTTTGTCATTATAATATTTTTTGTGGTATATTTTTGAAAGTAAACCATTTTAGATGTATGCACTATTTTAAGTGATTTGTTGTTTCGGTATTTTATTGTTGATAGGTGCACATAATAAAACAAGTGAGAAAAGATTTTCCACAAAAGATTTTTTAGAACTTCGCCATAACATAAGGTCTGCAATATTTTAATGTTGTGAAAGGGTAGTCCCACGCTGTTGTGGGTATTTTTGGCTTATTTCACATAACTTTATTTAAATAATATGTTACAAACAATCATACAACATAATATTACTGTTTAGCCAGACCGGGGCACGGCGGTTAGTGGATAATGAAAGCGCTTCATTGGGCAGGGGAAAATATTTATATTACCCCCCTCCCCTCCGAACTAAAACTGTTAAATAGCAATAAAACTCTTCAACGTTAGATGAATTTTTTATATAAAAAAAACACATGAATTAATCATTACTTTCCTTAGGTTTTTGCATTTTTGTAATTTCTCGCTGCGCCGCGAACCGCTGCGCGTTCGAGCCGCCGCGCGCCGTGCTCCTTATTATCAGCCTACGTGCCTTATTATAAATTAAAACCCATCATTATATACATTATTTTATAGCTAAAAATATTGTCTACAAGTTTTGTTGATTTATTTTTTTTCGTTAACAGGCTCAGAAAAAAGTTATGTGAAAATATATTCTGAAATACTATTTTAAAAATTGATATTTTTCCTTTACTAATAAATTGTAGAGATTGTATAGCTTTTCTCGCAAAAATGAAAGAATACAATTTTTTAGAATAACTAATTAAAAACTAAACAAAAAATAAATAATCTGATTTTATAAAACCATTAAGGAGATATTAGCGTATTCCGAAAGGCTTTGAAAAATATATTCAAGAGGGGGTGGGGAAGGAAGCACAAGGGGGAAAGTCGGGGACTTTTGTAAAAATACATGTCTAAAGGTCTTCTAACATCTGTGAAAAATTCAGCTTTCGGGGAATTAGTTCCGACATTGGGTCTTTTTTTCCCTTCATTGACTGGGCTAATGGGTAGTGAGAATCCGGTTGGAGAGGTCAAACAGTAGACGCTGTCAGTGCCCATACCGTATTTCTTGGCTAAATCCTACAAACTTTCTTCTGGGCAAGCTAGAATTCTACTCCCTGCAACTCATAGGAGAGTGGGTATGCTGATACTCACTTTTACTACTGCGAGACTGTACTGAGAATTCAGCTATATTCATGTTTCCGACGTTCCCGATGACTACCTAAGGTAGCGTTAACATAGATTATTATCTTCCAGCCTGTACGATCAACCTGCCAATGGTTCTCCCGGCGGGGTGAAGTTAAATGTTCTCGAAAAAAAATTCTTCGATGAAGACATATTTTGCGTGCGTAAGAAGAGATTCAAAAAGGAAATCCTATTGATTCTTGAAAGAGTCTGGCGACACTGACCCGTGTAAAACTCATTTGTTCGTAATGTTTAAATATTATTAAAGCTTGAATAAATCGGAAAACTTTTGATTCCTGGCAATTTGCGTAGTGAAGGTGGAAACCAGATTCATGGAATGAGGATCTGCACTCAGGGATCTAACGAAGGTATAAATTTACACAATATGTCAGCTTTACCCACAACATGGTATAATCACTGATCAAGCTAGTTATAACATTCATTGATAAACTCCGATTTCTAGAGTGTTATTAATTTATAATTAAAGCAGTTGGCATCTATGGTAATCTCTGAAAAGATATTATTTTGTTCCATCATGGATTTTATTTAGCTGACGATTGAGATTAAATTTGTAATGTCAAAGACGATATGTGTTGCAGAAAAAGAGGGCTAAGTAACTAACTAACCATCACGCCGTTTCCCCGCAGGGGTAGGCAGAGAAGACGGACCGTCAAACAACTCGGTCTTGGCACACACTCCTTGCCTCATTCACATTCAAACATCGTCTCATAAATTCTCTTCTATTATTCTGATTCTTGAAATGGCCCGACTCAAGTATCTGATTCACTTGGTCGTGCCATGTCTTCCTCGGGCGTCACCGACTTCTGCTACCATTCACAATTGCATCGTATATTCTCCTTACACTCCTTTCTTCGCTCATTCGCTCTACATGCCCAAACCATCTAAGCGTCCCTTTTTTGAACTTACTCATTACGCTTACATCAGCCTTGCACTCTTTGCGGATCTCCACATTTCTCACTTGATCGTACATGGTTTTACTGCAAATGCGCCTCAGGGATCTCATTTCTACAGCATTCAGTCTACTTTCATCCTTTCTCTGCCAGTTCCCTTCCTCACTTCCGTACATCAGGGTAGGTACTAGAACTCCATTTTGAACTGCTAGCTTCGCTTCTTTGGACAATTTTTTAAGCGCCAACTGCGTTCAGTCCTCAATTAAAGGAGTTACCTGAGTTAAACACCTTATTATTATTTAATTGTTTACTATTTGTATGGAATATTGGTGAGGTTAATAATAATAAATTACGCGATGTCTAGATAATCATCTTCGTGTGATATACAGGTGAGTACGGACGTCTGAGTTCTTATACTTTACAAATGGTGACGAAAGTAGAATATAACAGCGATCGATTTGTCACTAAATCGACATCACTGTTAATAGGTCTACTCCACAGAGAAAAATGAGAATTGCTGATTAATTAAGAATCTCTTCAAATTATTAGTATTTTAGTTAAAAACGGGATTGCAGGCCTCTGTACGTGCATATGCCTTGATAATATATCATGATGAAATGCGAAAGTATTCGTATTTTCATGAGCATGTGTTTCGACTTCGTGATTTACTAAAAGTTTATCAGGAATCCTGTTAATTCATTCACTAAGGCCTGTAATCCGATTTTTAACAGAAAAACCAATAATTTGAAGAAATTTTTCATAATTTAGAAATACTCATTTTTCACATGTAAAAACAAAAACAAAAGGAAACACAGTTGATACTATTTTGATATATAAGCCCAATACCGCGTGAGAGTATAGCGCTCGTGTGAGACTAGCATAACAGAAAACACGAGTTCTTTAGTTCCTCGTTTGGCCGCCTGCAGAGATAAGAATATCAAATGCATTTATTTATCTTGTTTATAAATGATCTTACAAAAATATTTCATTATGTATTTATCTTACTTTTTGCTGACGACCTCAAAATTTATAGAACTATTCAAAATATTAAAACCATTGCAACATTTTTCAAGATCAATATCAACAAATTATTAATTTGGTGTAATGAAAAAAGACTTTACTTAAATATCTCAAAATGTCAATAAATTAGATTTTTTTAATAAAAAATCCAGTGTTTTGATTACAACATTAATAACAATGCTCTTGAGACATTAACACAAATCAAAGACTTAGGCATCACTTTTCAATCAAATCTTTCATTTGTTAACCACATAACAGAAATCTCTAATAAGGGCTTAAAAATTTTGGGATTTATAACTTGGCTAACCAGAAATTTTAACAATAAAAAGTGTATTCAATTGTTATATTTTGCCTATGTAAGAAGTAAGAAGTCAACTTGAGTACAATGCTCCTGTCTGGAACCCACATTATAATATACATGTACAAGCTGTTGAAAGAATACATAACAAATTCTTATGTTTTATAAATTTTAAAATGGGTATTCCAGCAATTATGTTGAACAACACTCTGTTAAATTATATGAATATGCTCAAATTGTCATACAGAAGAATTTTCACTGACTTGGTATTTCTATATAAAGTTCGAATTGATTTAGTTGGTAGTCAGTTATTGCTTGAATTGATAAGCTTTCGGATTCCACAACGTAATACTAGAAGTCAGGATTTATTTCAGTGCAGAAATTCTGGGACTAACTACCATTGTATTCCTCTTTGCCCAGAATACTAATGGAGGGAAAGAATTATTCCAAGTCAGTGGAAATCTTCAATTTATCTTTAAACAAATATAAAATGTTGTTAATGAAGCAATTCAGTTATGTACAATAAATAATGAATATTTCTTAATATTCTCATGTAAAAGCCCCGAAAAAGGGCGTTAGTAAATAAATAAATTTGTAAACGGTTCTATATGTTGCATGATAGTTCTGTGGATACCAATGTATTTAATTCCTGTTTTAACTCGACATTTTTCGTCCCGAAACGTTTAGTTTCTGTTTCAAGACGGTGGCCGTAATAGTAAATTTTTATCCCGCCAGAGTTGGCATGAGCGTGGTTCCTACTACGAATTGTCGAATCGGAATAATCAATGTTATGGTACCTACTGGCCAGAAGTAAATTATAAAAATATTATAATCTTTTGATTTCAGAAGTAATTTCGCATTTAATTTATTAAATAAGGTCTAAACTAAAAACTTTTTAAGCTCTCACACCCTTAGATTAAATATAACTCGCTGAGAGTAGCATTCTTGTATTGCCTTTAATACATCCTATTCACACTTTTCTTTTGGATTTATATTATTCGAAATCTGTCTTATACCGAGGGATATATCACATTTAGGAGAATGAATTCTGATCAAAACCTTGTACTCTGGAACCGCCCAGCATAAAGTTTAGTTTATTTTCCTAAACACGCTCATTAAAGAACATAAATACCTACAAATTATGTCCAATATTTGACAACAAACACCAAACAACAAACAGTGTTAATCCCAAATGATCCATCAGTTTAGTATAGTACTGTATATAACTTGCCTGTAAAAAATAAATAATAACATACCTATATACATTCTAGCATCACGTTCATCAATCAAAAATACGTTGTACTGGTTTTTTATCGGTGATCGACGAACTGGTGGACACAATCTGTTATAATTTGATAATAGTTTGACTAGTCTATAGTTAGTAATATGATAGATAATTGTACAATTGTAGCATATATTTTGTACAGCGCCCTTGATGTGTTTTTGCACAAAACCGGCGCTATACAAATCATACAAATATTATAAGAGAAAAATAGAAACGTATTTATTTGGACGTGTGGTCTACTGTTCACAGAACCACTAGTATATTATGTTCCTGAACCCTGCCTACGAACGAAAAATCAAGATAAATTCTTTAGCATCAATTACAGAAAGTGAATTAAAACATTAATTAGCACCAGACAGAAGTCTTTCATGATAATTTAGCACGGTGAGATAGTTTACATAAGGCCCCCATTGTAAAAGTTGGCTGGGTTGGGACAAGTAATGGTGGGAGTATGTTTGTACGGCCTGTTGGGGCTTTAGACAGTTGTGTTGGGTTGGCTTGGGTTAGGTGCATACGCCAATCCTCGCATCCTGGGCTGCGGGTGTAATTTCAATAGCTCTAGTTGTATTCCTAATTAGACATTGAGTCGGATGCGATAGCGTATGAAACGTTACGCTTCGTACAGGATGGCCAAACGAAAATTTAAAAAACAATACTACATCCTACAATTAAAATTTTCATGTTATCTACATAATTTATCGAAATTGTTGATTTGCACCTAATAAAAAGTCTCCATATTTAATTTTGCATTAACGCAATTATTATTTGCTTTCAGCGTTAAAAAATGAGGAGCACAAAGTAATTAATAATAAATGCCCAATTCCTTCAGCCTCACATCATTCCCATACACGAAAAGCATTCCATTACCAGATAGAATGTGATGCAGTACTCAGTACCTTAAATTAAACTATTTTTTAAGTAGGTACCTTATGAAACATTAAACTCACGAGTTAATATTAGTACCTACCACCTAACTCATAGCAAGAATTTGGAGATCAAGAGTTTGTGGCAATCGAATGCAAGTCAAAATATTTTTTTTATTCCCATCATGAAATAGAAGTGCCGCAGGCCAGTCAACACCTTTACTTAAACCATTTTGTAAGTAGCTACTCTTGTGAATGTCTCTCGAAATGAATACTCACTTTTCACAACAAAACTTGTCACTTTATTTAGAATTAAAACTCATAATCAGGAACGAGTGTGTGGAACAATCATGCGACTAATGTCCGTTCTGTTTTGATCTCAAAATCCCTCTGTTCACTGTTGGTAGAAATCTTACTGTAGCCTCACCTCGCTTCTGAAGTGGAGGGGCGCACCTATATACTAGAGACATCTCTTGGATGACTCTACATACTTTATGAGATATTAGCACCAGAACCATCTACGTTACGTAGCTCGAACTATCTCGGGTACAAAATGAAACATTTTACCCATAATATAATACGCGGCGAAAATAATCCCGTTAAAAAAAGTGATAGCAGGCCATTTTACTGGTAAAATATTACTCATGCAGAACATATCGCGAATACGTGTTATTTTTCTAATAAATATCATGATGGAATTCTACAATATCAGTATGTCAATATCAATATCAGTATTTGTATGAACACGTGTTCCGCCGTCCTAATAAAACATTAGCTTTTAACTGATGCTTTGTTAGAAACTATTTCAAGGCCTGCAGTCCCGTTTTTAACAGGAAAACGAAAAATTTGATCAGTTTTTTAATAAATAAACACTATTTTATATCAGTAAGTTTTTTTCCGCATATTATGACCTACCTATCTAACCTATCAAAAGTTTTCGGCGAATTAAATCATGCCAAAATTAGTTTTTATTTGTTTGCATTACTGCAGCGGGAATCATTCACGCAGCTTTCTATATAAAAACTTTGTCACGACGATACGGAACCATCCTGTAGAAGCGTTATGAAAGTTTCTGCCTGTTTGCGGAAAGCTTACTCAAGGCGCAGCGCAGCGGTGTCGGCCGTTCGCGTTGGTTTGATAGCAATACTCCCCCTTCTAAGTACTCATTTAATGGCGGAGTTGTTCGTGTTATGATACCGAAGAATATGCAAACAAAATGCAATAAGCTTTGATTATGTATTATTCATTTTATTAATAGATACCATTCAAAGTTTTGGATTGTGCGGTATTGGAAATAAGCGCCTATTAAAAAAGTTCTGTAAAAAACCCAACGCAAACAATTCTGAGGATTTAACCAAGTCAACTGTGAATTAATTCATTATATACCTTTATCCTGTATGGCTGCAAATTGCTACAAAAAAATTGCGATTTCATTTTGTTTGTGTTCTTAATTTAAAAAAATGAATATCGCACAAGAGTCTCGACTGCTCTTAGCTTTCTGGAGCCAGTGGGACTATGGCATTCCCCATTGGGGGTGTGTAGTGAATATGAAGGGAGTGGGCAAGTATCCGGCTATTAACATCTCGAAAAATTGATACTCATATTTTGAGAATATGACTATAGCCAAATATCAAAAAGGTTTTTTTATAACAAGTATTGTTAACGGTTCTTGATAATAAAAAATTTCTTCTTCACAACAAATCGATGGTACTGGTAGCCTCCGTGGTCAAGGTATATGCCTCTCGACTAGCAAGTTGGAGGTCGTGGGTTCAAATCCCAACGTGCGCAAGTACATTTTATTTGATTAATCTGTGGTATGTAACAAATTACTCATTTGAAATTTTTTTATTTTTTTTTTTATTTATTAACTTTCAAAAATACATTTTTTACAATTAAGTCCCGTTAAACTGATTGATATCAGTTTGTCAACGGGTTCTTTTAACAATTACTTTTTAAATACATATACAATTTTTACAAGTACATAAAATATACACATAATTACATTAGTACAAAAAAATTCTTTCACATAACCATTTTTTTAACATACATTTCCTTCTGTGAGTCAATTCACAGCTTTTTATTGAGTTTGGTAACATGTTGTAAATTATTGGAACGAGGTATTCTAGAGTTCTTTGACCATATTTATTCAGGTATCTGGGAACTACAAGTCCATCGTTTGCAATTAGTCTTGTATTATGAACATGTGTCACTATTTTATTATGTTCAGATTGAGATGTATGCTGACTCGCAATTTTAAGCCACAATAAAGCACGAACAGATAATACATTTACAGAGTTGTATAGTAATGACTTTGGTACGTCATTTCTTTGTTCGTATTTAGTTTTGTTTAATAATAATTTTACCAAAGAATATTGTACATTTTGGACTGAAAGAAGATTTGTTTTTGTTGAATGTCCCCATGAAGTTATTCCGTATCTTATTAGGGATTCCGCCAATGATAGGTATACTATTTTAAGGGTATTTGGTGGAACAAAAAAATTCAATCTATAAAGTTTGCTCACTATAGCTCTAAGCCGTGTGCACACTTTTTGTATATGTATATCCCATTTAAAATTACAATCAATTGTTAAGCCTAGATATACGTATTTTGAAACAAGTTCAATATTTTTGCATGAGCATGGTTGTATTACAAAGTTATGGATGCAATTAAAGTCATGAGAAATAATTTTAGGAGTTATGGTGATGTTATTATGAGGAGATCTGATGTGCATAAGCTTCGTTTTTTTAGCATTGATTATTAAACCTACATCATGTGACCATTTTTGAAGAGTGACAAAGTCAATTTGAAGTAAAGTACTCGCTATTAATAAATCCTCATGTGAAATAACTAATGCAGTGTCGTCAGCATAAACGTAATGTTTTACATGAGAAAAAATAAATTTCATTGCAGTAACATATATTATATACAAGGTAGGGCCTAGTATGGACCCTTGTGGGACGCCTGCGAAAAAAATATTTTTTTTGCTAAAATGATCAAAAATTTTTACACAAATCTTTCTATTTTGAAAGTAGTTAACAAATAATTTATGTAGGTTTCCTGTAATTCCAATGTTTTCTAGAGTTTTAAGTAATTTACTATGATCAATCGTATCAAAAGCCTTTGAATTATCAATAAATAATACGAGTACATGTTTTCTTTTGTTAAGATCATTATTAATTTTATTTGAAAATTCTTGAAGTAGTAGATCTGTGCTTTTATTTTTTTGGAAACCATATTGATGGGTATCAATAATAGAAATTTTTTCAAGGTACTTTATTAGTTTTACAGATATATATTTTTCTAGGATCTTTTCAATTGCAGGTAAAATACTGATCGGTCTATAGTTTTCAATTTCACTGTGTTTACCACCTTTGTAGATGGGTCGGATTATGCTACATTTAAGATCTTCGGGTATAATTGCCTCCGATAAAATCATATTAATTAATAGAGTTAAAATAGGTCCTAAGATATTAAAGTGTTTTTTAATGTCAGACATTCTAATTTTATCTATCCCCGGCGATTGACTATTTTTTAAACTTCTGACTACTTTTTCAATATCACAAAGTTTTGCTTGTGTTAAGAGCATGCTGTGTGGAAGTCTATGTGTTTGAATATGAAAAGCTTTTTTGTCACATCTATGTAATAGTTGCTTAACATTGTCAGAAAAAAAGTTTGCAAAATTGTTAGATGTTTGTTCAGTCGTTTGTTCTTTTTTTAAAAAATAGTTTGATATTACTTGGTCGCAATTACTTTTGCTCTTCCTTCCTAACAATCTGTTTATTTCGTCCCACGTTTTTTTAGAGTCGGCAAAGTAATTTTTAAATTTTGAGTTGAAGAATTTTAATTTGCATGCACTGATTAATTTTGTAACTTTGTTTCGATTACATTTGTACTCTCTTTCATAAAATTTATTTGTAGGATTATTTTTCCATCTTTTGTAAAGTGTATCTTTTAATTTGATTTTTGATAGTAAATCTTCATTTATCCATTCGTTTATGGCATTAGGTCTGATTTGAGGTTTATAAGACTTTACTACAGTACTTTTTTCATAGATTTCATTAAATTTATTTTTAATTTTATTATACAGAGTAACGCAATCCACTTCTTTCAAAAGAATATTCCAATTATATTTTTTTATTTCTTTATCAATACGTTTTTGAGACAGAATTGTGATTTTTTCATTTTGTTCAATATTTTTGACGTCATGGTATTGTAAATTTAGTCCCGTCATAAAATGATCAGCAATTCTCGAATCAATTACACACGCGGACAAGTTATATTTATTAGATCTAACATATATGTGGTCAATACAGGATTTAGTTATTTGACCAGCAACGATTGCTTCTCTAGTCGTATCATTAATACATTTTGTTAAGTAATTACTGGTAAGTATATTTTCATAAGCTATTATATTTGAATCACTTTGATTTAGTATGTTAAGATTAATATCCCCAAAAAATATTAAATTATCATTAAAGTTTACGTTATTGCAAAAAAAAACAAGAAATTTCATTTAAGAATCCCTTTTTATTGAGGTTAGGTGGTCTATAAATTGCTAAAATATAAAAATTACATTTATTAGGTAATGTCAATATTCCAAACACATTTTCAAAGTGAATGGTTTCAACTATTTTTTGTTTAAAATGTAAATGTTCCCTTATATACAGCAATATTCCACCTCCTTGTTTATTTTTTCTGCAATAATAATACGATTTATATCCTGGAATATCATATAATTTAATAAGTTCCTCGTTAATTGCAGTTTCGCAAAGCATAATTACATCTATGTCTTTCAAACAGTTTTTCAAATGGGCATGAAGAATATCCCAATACTTGTTTAGTGATCTTATATGTATTTGGACACATGTTAGGTTAGTATTGCATTTATTAATATTTTGTGCGTGAATCCAACATTCTAAATTGCTTGCACGGGTAAATTCTACATCAGTATCATTTTCAATATAGTTGAAAGCCATTTAAAAATATAATATTACACTCGTAACATTCAGTATAATGGTTGGAAGTTGAAATATAGCATCTATTAATAATGTACAAAATATACTTGAAGATTGTAGGCTTGTGAAAAATAAATTGAAAAATAGATTTCAATTTTGTGCATCTTATAAAGAAAAATATCGAACTGTTTGTAATAATAGTATTATCCTCGTATATTTTAATATTATGGTTGTTGGGTTTAGTATTATTTGATACTATTTCCCGAGAAGCTATGTGCAACCTAGTATTGAGTAATACAAAACAAACTTGAAGAATATCGGCGTGTAAATAGAATATATAAAAAGAGATATGTTTCAATAATAATACGAGAGAATACTGCTGTAGAGTTATGTGTAAAATACTACTATAGAGTCCAAAATAAACTTCAAGAATATGGATTTGTAAAACGTAGTTAGAAATGTCAATTTTATGACATCCTGATGAAGAAAACATTAAAACATTACGATTTTCAATAATCGATTTTTTGGTGTGCAATTTCAAGCATTTTTTTATAAAACTTACAATTAATCTTGTCATTTGCTCGGTGATTTGATGGAAATGTCAGTTTATTTTTTAGGTTATGTTGTTCACAGTTCAGACATTTGGGTGCTTGGCTTATATTAATACAAGCCGTATGTGTGTGAGGGCCTCCACAATAGCTGCAGCTAGCTGCGTCCTTTTCTTTCCCAAGGCATCTACTTGATGTGTGTCCAAAGCGTAAGCAATGGAAACATTGTACCAGCGGGTTTGCATCTTCGGCGTAAATTCTTTGATATCCGATATTTATTTTTTCTTTTTGTATTATAGTTCATCGGATGTCCTTGTCTACCTCTACAATGAAGTTCATCGTGTCGTTGTATTTATTTTTAACAACCTTTTTCACATTTATTAGTGATTTGATATCTGTAGTGTGTGTAAAAACTAATATATATATATATTTATATCTAGAATATATGCGGCACGTTCCAGAGTGGAAGACACTCACAGTATCGCACTGGCCTAAGACCACCATTCAGAAACGTTGCTTGAAATGGCTTTTTTGACGGCCAATTTTGGTGACCAGATCCGAATAGCCGGGTACTTTCCCACGTGATGATTGGGAGCAGTTGGGACTCTTGTGCGGTTTCACATATTTTTTTTATTTACACTAAAATCTTTTATAACCAGGAACAATTTTGTAGGACGGCCTGGAGGCCAATGTACTCTTTCCTCTATTCTAAGCTCTCAAATCTCCCTCCTCTCTGTATCTCCCCGTATGATACCCACCGTGGAGGGGCGACCCTATATACAACTTAAAGCTGTCAAATAACTCTATAATCTGTCACTACCACAATGATCTTGTAGGACGAAGCAGTACAGTTAGATGGCTGAATTGTGTGAATGCGAACACAACGTAATTAATGGGTATATTATATGGGTATATTATACGGGTAATGGGGATATTTGAAATTAATTTAATATTTTTATCTGAACGGTATAACGTCTTTATTAAAATATTTTTTTCATTTTATTTGGCCAAGTTTATTTTCTTTCACACCAACCCAGCAAAATTCGTTCAATGAGAATTCAAGTCATTATTTTACAAATGAAAATAATGTCCGCAGTTAATAAAATCACTGCGCCCGCAGAAGCGACTGCATTTTTTTACCCTTTGTTATGGAAATATCAAGTAAAATCGACGTGAACACAGGATTCCACATTCTAATCAATTTGTTTAATTTCATCAATAAAAACAATAAAATAATGTTGTGAAGTTGACTTAAGCATTTAGGAGCACTTTGAACCAATATTTCACATTAGATACAATCACAATAACTAATGGGTTATTATTTTATTACTCAATATAAATATTTCTTCCAAAATGAAGATTTGAAATATTACAAAATTCATTCACGCAAATTTGTTAATGTCGTGTGTTGGATAAACGAGGATAATTTACATCATTTTTCAATTTGCTGTTTTTGTTTTACATTAGCTGCACAGAAGAGGCCCAGAGGAAAAATCCCTCAGGGCCTATGTCATCTTTGGGATGCTGTGTAGAGGGTCTTTGTAGGGAAAAGGTGTGAGGGGTGGGAATGTGGGAGTTAATGTGTCACAGGAGTGACGGAATCCATTCCTCCCATTGCGGTGTAAGGCGATTGGTCGAGAAAGAGTCTGGAGAGGTCAAAAGGTTTCCCTCAACTAGTCTCTCGCGATCCGACTTGCCACACAGTAAAAATACATCCACCGCCAAGACCTAGATAAACTACAATCTATGAACACAGTCACCCCTGCTATGTCACACAATCGTATAGAACCACTTGGTTTCCGATAAATGGTTCCTGGGCGACGGTATCCATTATTTTTTCAATAATAAACTAATGTTTATAAGACAAGGTTTTATGCATAGCATAAAGGATAGCAAATAATTATAAGCAATAATTAGTCGCCTGAAATATCAATACAAATTAATTATTGCTTATAATTATTTGTTATCCTTTATGCTATGCAAAAAATCTTATCTTATAAACATTAGTTTATCATAAAAGAATGATTATATTTGACAAATCAAAAATATTTCACCCACAAATGAAGATATAATATGTCTCAACATCAAAGGGCACGGGTTCAATTCACGTTGCGGCATTTATTTTTACTCGGGAGATATTTTCAATTTGTATTGATATTTCAGGCGACTTCTAATGGTAGCCATACACGTTAGGGTTTGCATGATGGTTACGCATGTACATGCATAACCATCATGCATAACCGAGTTTAATAAAACACATACACGTTAGGGTTTGCATGTACAATTTCCTATAAACTCTCAGTTAAAGGTAGTTGCAGCTAAGTGACGGTGTTTTGTAGGACATTTTCCTAATCTGCTGTGCACTGTATCGCCAACAATGGACGACGACGATGTGATAGCTGTACTTGGCTTAATACTTGTAACAAAGAAAAGGACAAGAAAAAGAGATCGCACTGAGTGGTGTAAACACTGGCTTTTGAAAAGAAAACAGTTCTCTCATATAAATTTGATGAATGAACTGAGATTTACACCAAAAGATTACAAGAATTGACTGAGAACTGTGCATGCAAGCATGAGCGGCCGCCACACACGCTCGGTTATGCATGCGCGCAAACATAACCGAGCGGCAAAAAATATCTATTTTGGTATTTGTTAGGTTGCATGTACATGCATCGATAACTGTACAGTTTTTTACATACACACTAGGGTTTGCATGATGGTTATGCATGTACATTCATAATCATCATGCAAACCCTAACGTGTATGGCAACCATTAAATTGAAATTATTTATCAAAACAGATCGTTGTTAGCATCAATGTCGATTTCATTTAATTCTTCTATTCAACCCTTAAAATTCGCTTCTTCGTACTATAGGTAAATGTCCAGTGTATAAATAAATATATTAGGAAAAATTTATTCCAAAAAATCTCATATACCCTTTTTAATAATAAAAAAAACAGATAAAACTGATTAGCTTTTATGTAGTGTCACGTGGGCTTTGCAATTTACGCGCTAAAAGTCACGTTAGACAGCGAAAATTTTACTACATTTTCGTCAAAAGCGTGTCATTTGGGATTAGTGTCATATTTTGTTTCTGTTTAATCCAAAATGTAAAAAGTGGCGTTGAAATTAGCCAAGGACATATCATGCATAAGTTGTCTTATTTTAGTGATGAAACTGAAATACTCGTAGTGTGTGTGTTAATTGTATACCATGCTTTGTTTTAGATTGAAGCGAAGGTTTTTTTAATAATTTTTTATAATTTTTTCATAGCATCCTCACTTTGGTATGTTGTGAGGCTGAAGGTAGCGGGGAATGTAAGAACAGGACCGGCCCTATGCAAGCGCTATTAGAGCAGTCGGCGCAGACAACACCTAACATCTAATACAGCGCCCTTGAGGCTTTTACTAGCGCCAGGCGCCGTTCGGCTCAGGGTCGGCCCTGGGTAACGAGATGAGGAAGTGGAAGGTGGGGAAGTATTTGGCTATTCAGATCTGGTAAAAAAACACGGCTAAAGCCATTTCAAGAAACGCTTCAATTGGCGGTCTTACACCGGGGTGATATTGAGAACATCTTTTACTCTGAAACCTGATGCAAAT
The DNA here is from genome assembly GCA_026573805.1 of Hesperophylax magnus. Taxonomy (NCBI): domain Eukaryota; kingdom Metazoa; phylum Arthropoda; class Insecta; order Trichoptera; family Limnephilidae; genus Hesperophylax; species Hesperophylax magnus. Next base: position 744,717 of record JAIUSX010000229.1, on the reverse strand, counting down.
ACACTTTTAATTTTATTGAATATATAGTGAAATAACATAAATTACTCGTATAAAATTTACTTGCGCTCGCCAGGATTTGAACCCGCGACCTTCAGATTGCTAGTCTAGAGTCTTACCCTTCGAATACGGATATAAATTATATTATTTTTAATCGCTTGTATTATAATATATATTTTTATCATATTCCAGTCGCAGAAGACATAAATATGATGTCACTATTAAATAACATAAATTCTTAGGTCGGGTAAAAAGGGGGTACTAGAAGAGCGTGAATGATAACATGTGAATGAAGCAAGGAGCGGGTAAAGAGGGGATACGAGAAGAGCGTGAATGATACAATGTGAATGAAGCAAGGAGCGGGTAAATAGAGGGTGCTAACAGAGCGTGACTGATACAATGTGAATGAGGCAAGGAGCTCGTAAAGAGGGGGTGCTAGCAGAGCGTGAATGATAACATGTGAATGAAGCAAGGAGCGGGTAAAGAGGGGATACGAGAAGAGCGTGAATGATACAATGTGAATGAAGCATTGAGCGGGTAAAGAGGGGGTGGTAGAAGAGCGTGAATGATTCAATGTGAATAATGCAAGGAGCGGGTAAATAGGGGGTGCTAGAAGAGCGTGAATGATACAATGTGAATGAAGCAAGGAGCGGGTAAATAGGGGGTGCTAGTAGAGCGTGAATGATACAATGTGAATAATGCAAGGAGCGGGTAAAGAGGGGGTGCTAGAAGAGCGTGAATGATACAATGTGAATGAAGCAAGGAGCGGGTAAATAGGGGGTGCTAGCAGAGCGTGAATGATACAATGTGAATAATGCAATGAGCGGGTAAAGAGGGGGTGCTAGAAGAGCGTGAATGATACAATGTGAATGAAGCATTGAGCGGGTAAAGAGGGGGTGGTAGAAGAGCGTGAATGATACAATGTGAATGAAGCAAGGAGCGGGTAAATAGGGGGTGCTAGCAGAGCGTGAATGATAAAATGTGAATAATGCAAGGAGCGGGTAAAGAGGGGGTGCTAGAAGAGCGTGAATGATACAATGTGAATGAAGCATTGAGCGGGTAAAGAGAGGGTGGTAGAAGAGCGTGTATGATACAATGTGAATGAAGCAAGGAGCGGGTAAATAGGGGGTGCTAGCAGAGTGTGAATGATACAATGTGAATAATGCAAGGAGCGGGTAAAGAGGGGGTGCTAGAAGAACGCGAATGATACAATGTGAATAATGCAAGGAGCGGGTAAAGAGGGGGTGCTAGAAGAGCGTGAATGATACAATGTGAATGAAGCAAGGAGCGGGTAAATAGGGGGTGCTAGCAGAGCGTGAATGATACAATGTGAATAATGCAAGGAGCGGGTAAAGAGGGGGTGCTAGAAGAGCGTGAATGATACAATGTGAATGAAGCAAGGAGCGGTTAAAGAGGGGGTGCTAGAAGAGCGTGAATGATACAATGTGAAAGAAGCATTGAGCGGGTAAAGAGGGGGTGGTAGAAGAGCGTGAATGATACAATGTGAATGAAGCAACGAGCGGGTAAATAGGGGGTGCTAGCAGAGTGTGAATGATACAATGTGAATAATGCAAGGAGCGGGTAAAGAGGGGGTGCTAGAAGAACGCGAATGATACAATGTGAATAATGCAAGGAGCGGGTAAAGAGGGGGTGCTAGAAGAGCGTGAATGATACAATGTGAATGAAGCAAGGAGCGGGTAAATAGGGGGTGCTAGCAGAGCGTGAATGATACAATGTGAATAATGCAAGGAGCGGGTATAGAGGGGGTGCTAGAAGAGCGTGAATGATACAATGTGAATGAAGCAAGGAGCGGGTAAATAGGGGGTGCTAGCAGAGCGTGAATGATACAATGTGAATAATGCAAGGAGCGGGTAAATAGGGGGTGCTAGAAGAGCGTGAATGAAGCAAGGAGCGTGTTCTAATGATTTCATTAGGTTTCATTTCTTTTCATCATGTTTCATTCATTTCCATCTGTTTTCAGCTGATTCCATCTGATTTCTTATTATTTTCTTCAGGTTTCCTCTGGTATATAATAATAATAATAATAATAATACCTGGATGACTTTTATAGCGCCGTTTTTGTGCAAAAACACCTCAAGGGCGCTGTACAAACTTGTAATACATTTCTACAGTGTTATTACTTAACTATTTATGGAGAAAATATACAGTACAATACTTACCTGGTAGGTCACTTGAGATTAACACTTAATTAATATTATCTAATTGTTTATTGGCGAAATTTAGATACAGGGTTTAGGAATTAATTGAAAAATTGAATATAACTGGACTTTCTCTTAGGATTGGTATATTTAATTTAAGGGTACGACAACTTAAAAAGGTAAGTTTTTAGTTTAGACCTGAATTCTGTTGGACTTGTTATGGATCTTAGTTCCGGAGGGAGTTTATTCCAAGCCTTCGGCCCAGATACTCCGAAAGCGCGATCACCAAACTTAGTATTTGGCTTGCGCATAGGTTCTATCAGTCTGCCTACAGCTGCTGATGTTGCTGATCTAAGCGTTGACTGCCTCAGACCAGTGTTTTCCGGGAAGCATAGTTCAGAGATGTAGGGTGGGGCCATTTCATTGATGGATTTAAACACCATCCAGCACAGTTTGTACTGGATTCTTTCAGGGCACTTGAGCCAGTGAAGGTTACGAAGGTGTTCTGAAATGTGCGAATATTTTGAAACCCCGGTTATGAGCCGTGCTGCTGCATTAAACACTGATTGAAGTTTGTCAATTTGATATTTTGGAAGGCTGGCATAAATGCCGTTGCAGTAATCGAGACGTGAGACTACGTAAGAGTTGATAAGTAGTTTTGTTGCTTCTGAAGGAAGGTTTCTTCGGACAGACTTGAGTTGTCTTAGGTGAAAAAAACCGGTGCTTACAGTCCTATTTATTTGACTTTTAAACGAAAAGTCTGAATCTAAATTGACACCGAGAAGTTTGACTGTTGTTTTTGGGATGATATCGCTGCCGGAAATAGTAATAGGTGAATTGTCTATGAAATGTTGACGTTTGTTTGTAGCTACCCAGAGGAACTCAGTCTTAGATGGATTGAGCTTCAGCTTGTTTGAAGACATCCAACGAGTTATTGCTTCTAGACATTCAGTTATACGGATCTTGAGACTATTGATTTCATTTGGAGCGCAGTAAAAATAAACTTGCTGATCGTCAGCGTAGCAGTGAGACAAGAGATCAAATGACTCGATTATTTTGGCGACATCATTTGTAAAAAGGATGAAGAGAAGTGGACCCAAAACGGATCCCTGGGGTACCCCTGAAGAAAGTGTTGCGAAGTTGGACAATTTATTTCCAACCCTCACGGCTTGTAAGCGATTGGATAAATAGGATACCAGCCAATTTTTTACGTCGGAGTTCAAACCAAATGTTTCCTCTAATCTCCTAATGAGGAATTCATGATCAATCGTGTCAAACGCTGCACTCATGTCTAGGAGTGAGATAAGTGATAACTTACCTGACTCTACGGCCAGAGTTATGTCTGATAGCATACGAAGTAGTCCGGTTTCAGTTGAGTGGAACTTTCTGTACGCAGATTGACGTTTTGCGAATAATTTATTTGAATTCAAGTGACTGGTTATTTGTGCGGCAGCAATTTTCTCCAGGATTTTTGAAATAAATGGTAAGTTTGAAACGGGCCGATAATTACCTAAGTTATCGGCGTCTAGATGTGAATTTTTCAGGATTGGTGTAACTACAGCTGACTTGAGTGGTTCAGGAAAGTCACCCGTGCTAAGTGATTTGTTAAAAACATGAACTAGGAATGGAGCTAAAACAGTAGAACATTGTTTTAATAACCATGTCGGTATGGGATCAAGACTGCACTGTTTATTAGGCGAGCTTGAAATAATTTTTATTACTTCTTCCAGCGTTGTGGGTTTGAAGGAAGACAAAATTCCTTTAGAATTTAATGTGAATATTGGCGGAGGGGCGTGAGATGCGGAAGCACGAATGGATTCAATTTTTTCCCGAAAAAAAATTGAGAAAGCTTCCGGGGTAATATCTATTTTCGTTGGAACAGTGACTTCCGAAATTACTGTCTTTATTGAGTTCCAAAGACGTCGCGGGTTGGTTCGCTCAGAGTTAATCTTTTCTTTCCAATAGTCTGATCTTTTGGAATTAATTTTACACGTATACTGTTTTTGAGCAAGGATCCACTCGTCTCTTGTAGTTACAGAAGAGTTTTTCCTATAGGTCCTCTCTAATTTCCGCATAAGTCTCTTCTGGTTTCGACATTCATCGTCAAACCAGCCGTCAGACTTTCGAACTTTCCGTGTTTTTGATGATGTCGGGGCATATTTATTTAACAGACATGAAAGTATTTTATTATATGTCTTGACAAGTTCGGTAGGGGTCTTTGTTTCCCAAACATTGGGTGTACATAAGAGAGAGGTCTGTAACTCTTCCAGAAAATCGCTAAAGCAAAATTTACGCCATTCCCTTGATACAATTGTTTTATATGGTACTTTAGGCGGGTTAAAATCAATATCAGTGCAAACGAGCCGATGGTCTGACAGTCCTATATCACGAATATCTGCTGAAAGCGGTGGATCACTGTTCTTTGAAATTAGTACATCTAATGTACCACCAGCATCATGAGTTGGGACGTCGACCCATTGGTGGCATCCAAAGCTGGCTAATAGATCTAAGAATTTAACAGTGTTTGGTGATGTCACGCGCTCGAGACGAATATTAATGTCGCCTGTAATAATGAGTGTGTCGGAGAGTCCGACTGAAACTTCCAAAAACTGTGAAAACTCATTATAAAATTCGACAGAGATTGGTTTCGATCCGGGCCTATAAAGGGTGCACAACATGAACGACGTTCCTGAAGAAGAAACCCTGCATCCAATATACTCAAACGTGTTAAATGTACCGAGAGCTACTTTGTTTAGCCGTAATCCTGGTCGGGCTATTATCGCGACACCCCCGTGATTCATGTGTGAGATATTGTTTGATGGTAGGTCCCAATCATATACGCTTTCTCCTGCCCATTAATAACATTATTTTAGAATAAGTCTAACGTGGAATTCTTCCCGGAACCAATTATATTCGTCCGCTTGCAAGGAGAATAATTGCTATTTTGAATAATTTAGTAGAAAAAATTTCATTTCATTGTTCGAGGGGGAGAGATGTTACTGAAATTATTCATCCCTTTTGTTTATCTATAACGGATCATTTTTTTTTCGAATAATATGAATTGCATTACTTCGGACAGAGATTGACATTTCTTCTATCTCCCTTATTCGAATAATTTAGATATCATTAGTAGATAAAGCAAGAAGAGGGCAATTTTTCCAGTTTATTTTATGATTACCTTGAAATCGAGTTACCCGATGATCGAGTAATCCAGTAATAATCGAGTTAAACGAAGATAAATCTTACTAAAAGTCTCTGATCGATAAGTTTGCTTGTTCTTATATTTTTAACTGAATTAAAAAAATATTTTTAGGTTTTTTACGTTTTTATAAATTTCATTACACTCTGTTTAATTTCTAATAAAATTGGATAATTGGATAATTTCTAATAAACTGATTGGAACTTAGACTCTACTTTCTTGGCCTATTGGGTATTTTTTTAGAAATATTGGAAGTTCGCATCGAAATTCACAAAAAAACACGGGAGCGCTGACGCCAGTATGAAAAAAATATATACATTTAATTGCGAAAGTACCTTCCTACAATCTCTGGTTTCTGAAATCGCCCGGGGTCGAGGCAATAAGCCTTGAGAACCACCGTCCATTTACACGTGGGGTGAATCACGTGGGGGGGGGGGGTCACGTGACAAGTGCGACCCACCCCAACCCCGTGTTGGAAAGGGCTTGTGCCTCCCCACAATTATATCCACCCGCCATGCGTGGCGAATGGCACTGTAAAACAACAACATCCCGCGCCACATCTCTGGACTAATGAACGTCCATATTCTGTGCGGAGATACGACCACGAGATGAAACTTATTTATTTATATGTAGACTGCGCTAGGCGGTCCAGGACCCGGCGGACACTGTGACAATCTAATTCTTTTTATTTCAAAAGAGCTGATGGTTTTTTCATACTTTTATAACATTAATCTAGGAACAGGGAGGCTGCCATGACAACGCCCGAAAGTAACACAGATAGAATACACAAAAATCCTTGTCGGGTCGCGGAGGAATTATTTATGTAATTGTATTTGCGTCAGATTTTAGCGATCCACTACTGGGAGAATATTTGTATTAAATAACTGTGCAGTACTTACTAAAAGCTAAACATCAATACAAATTATAAAGTATAATATGTCTCGACGCTATCTAGTGGCAAATTTAGCACAATAAAACTCTTCCAACAAAAATAAAGTTGGTTATTATTTTCAGGTTAAAAATATAATAAGCAATCAATTGTTGATTGATATACTAGTACATATTGAATTATTCGGCGTGTTGGAAATAAGCCGACGAAGCTCAGTGGTCCAGAGCACCTGACCGGACATCAGAAGGTGCGGTTTCAATTACCGTCGGCGGCATTTATTTTTACTCGGGAGATATTTTCAATTTGTATTGATATTTCAAGCGACTAATTATTGCTTGAACACGATGACAAGTAGTTCTATTTATGAAGCAAAGACCATTTGTCATGCATTCGTGTAAGTACTTACTACGTTAGTGCACGTTATAAATACATAGGAACATGAAACACAATCTTTGAGGTACTTAAATATTAGGAAATTATAAACTAACCGATACAAAGAAATTATATTATGGTGCTTAACCAAGTATTAATAATAAAGTTGTTACGTTTTTAAAAAAAATGATATAATTATTCAGTATGAAACAATTATTCAGAAACATCATAGAATAAAGAAGAAAACTAGTAAAAGTTTCTTCCATACATATTTAAAAGAAAACAAATGTCGTCACTGATGTATCTTTTGGTTCTAGCCCATTTAGCAGGCGCTCTGTATAACTTTCATTGTCATAAATCGTAAATCTCCATCCCCATGAATTTCGGGATAATCATGAAACAAATTTTTATATTGGAAATTTAAGGCCCGATTGGATCACTGTTTCTTGTGTTTTTCTTTATTCCATGATAAACATGGATTTTAGATAAAAAAAATACCAGCTTATTATTTGATAATAACACTTGCCAAAATGAAAACCACACAACTCAAAAAGAGTCCGTAACATTTGTTAAGAAAGAAACCATACCGATAATGTATGTTCATAATAATATGAAGGTACTGACTGATGTAACTTTCCCCTTTACGTTATGTTCTCTCGTTTTCCAATCGTCCGAAAGTTTAAATCGAACCGGCATAGCTCGGGGCTATTTACAAGTCGGTTCCAACAGGTACTGCTATTATGTCACCCTGGTTGGAGTAGTTGACATTGTTCTCAATTCCAATTATGGAAAGCGTTTGGGTTATTAACATAGATACACATCTTATTGAGGAAAAATTGATTAAACTCCTCAGGCTATTTAATTGGTATTGGGAACACACAGCTATTACCCGTTGAATCAATTTTTCGCTTTTAGGAACAGTTCATATTAGCTCAGATAATCTAGCTGGAACAAATTAAGGGAAAGCTGAATTTTTGCAGGTTGATAGTACTTACTGCAGGGAGTATTTTCACCAAAGTCCCTACTCCTTTTCTGCTTGCTTCCTCCCCTGTGCTCCCCTCAAACATTCAAATTGAAGGTTCTACTAAAGCCATTATATCTCCTAAACTGAAACATATATCAGAAAACTATTTCCAGAAATGAACCTCTTATAAAATTACCTAAAAGCAATGTAAAATAAAACTTTATATATTTGTTTGATGTTGCCTGCGCCCCGCGCCTTGCTGCGTGTGGATTAAGACGGATTTAGATAAGTGTGAAGAATATAGGTAAGCAATGTTACACATTGTTTTAAAACTTATTACAGATTATTATTAGGAGTATTAGGAAAGTATTCGACGCAATTGCGAATGGTAGCAAAAGTCGGCGACGCCCAAGGAAGACATGGCATGATCAAGTGAATGAGATACTTGAATCGGGCCATTAATTTATTTATTTATTGGAAATTTTTTATGGCGCCGGTTTTGTAATAATAATAACATGGAATTTATATAGCGCAGTTTAGTGTCATTTCACTTCATATCAGAGATATCACCTCAGGGACGCTTTACAGTTGATGCAGGTATTACAAACATATAAATATAAGAAAAATAAAGTGAAGTTAAGTTAACTAAAATTAAGAACAGGAACAGGTGACACTCTGAAGATAGAGACTCTGCAGCAAGAATCCCAGTTGGTGAAGAAACTGGACCAGCTGCTGCAACGAGAGATTCCACCGCGTCCACCAACTGTTCCGCGATAACGCAACACAGTGACAATTCAACACACCTTTAAAAAGTGATTTTTTCATCGTTTCTAATGACTTTATATCACCTTTTAAAGGTGTGTTGAATTGTCACTGTGTTGAGTTATCATGGAACCGTTTTATAGGTAGATATCCTCGGTTGAAGAGGTCCCGTAAATCCTGAACTAATGACACCACTTGACACTTTGGGGGCCAATCTCCGGTTGCATTGAGAGTCTTTGTTCTGGCTTCACTTTCCAAATTTTAACGGTTTAAAATGTTATAACAATTGCAAATTCCGGCTAAGCGGTAAAAGTTACGCGCATTTCGTGAAATACGGAGGTAAGCACTATGGGCCATGTCAAGAGTTAAAATAATAGAAGAGTATGTATGAGACGATGTATGAATTTAAATGAGTAAAGAAGTGTGTGCCAAGAGCGAGTTGTTTGGCGGTCTGACGTCCTCTCTGCCTAATCCTGCGGGGAAACGGCGTGATGCATAGTTAGTTAGTTGTTTTAGTTAAGGAGATGTAATGGCTTTAGTCAAACCTATCTATGGTATCTTAGAATTCGTTGTGTCTTCCTTACTCTTCATATTCAAATATACAAATTAACGACAGAATAATTAAAATATACGCCAATATAAAATGTACAGAAGGTTCCAACCGCAATTTAAGAAAAAAAAAAAAAATTGAAATTTTTACTAATTATTTTTACGTGAAACGGTTGATAAGTAAGGTGGCAGTAATTTATAAAATTTATTTGTAACTAAAAAATTTTTTTTTCTTTATAAGTAATTTTAGTTCGATATTTAGACGAAAAAACGAAAATTGAGGGATTTAATAATAAAATTATTGAAATTCAATATACGTTCAGAAAAATCCCACTAATTTGGATTTTATTGAAAAGCGGAAATGTACACAAATTCTCAGACTTTCTGACAGTATCTTTAAGAAATATCACCGTCAATATACCAGAGGCATGGATGGTTAAGATTGAAATTATCAGGTTCGATAACGAATAAGTTGTTTGTGTAATAACGCTGTTTGTTTACTGGGTCAAAAATGTACGTAGATTTCGGTTAGTTTAAAAATTATAAAACAAGTCCAACCTAATATTTTTGAGTCAGGATTTATGAAATGTGTGTATTTTCAAATTAAAAGTTAAGCATGAAAACGGGCTCGGGGGAGGCAGTATGATAAAAACGGGAGTTGGTAGCTAATGGTGTCCATATCTCCCAGCGAGGACAGGCTCTCTTTGTTATCCGTAGGAGGCATTCCTACAAACTACAGAATAAACCTGCGTTTATAACATCACCGTTTTACAGCTTTCGTAAAATGTTCATACAAATGGCCACTTTGCCGGAGCTTCCAATGGGGATTTTTTCCCGCGTGAGAGAGGAGAGGTCGGGCGATAAAGGAGAGAAAAAATTCCTCGTATTATATGGTTTATTTAGGGCTTTCTCGTGATTCGTCCAAAAAAGCAACAATTCTTACGGCAGGCCCGTGTTATTTGACTCTGACCGGGGCTGTGTGACTCGCGGAATACTGACAAATATGAAGAAAGACTCGGTCATATTTTATTCAAAATTATGCCCTTCTGAAGGTTCATTTTTTCCACGACCTGTCAGTGGCGCAACGAAAAATAACCGGCCCCGCGGTCGATCAAACTTTAGAATTCCGTCATTATCGCCCCGGTGAAAGACCCATTCACAATCGATACGTTAGGATGAATAAAATGCATTTTACCGTGATCTGAAATCCTAGGAGATTTCTCCACCTTCCTCTACTCATCTACTCCCCCTCCATATTCTCTTCAGCCTCACAACTTGTTGGATTGGCGAGGCCTTAAGGTTCTCTTGTGCCGTATTTATATAAAACAGGTAAAAGCATTTATTTACATAAATTGGAAAATACTTATTTACAAATCAATTTAGTTTTGGATTTGTTTGGTTTGTGATTTTTAAGCGTGACGGTTGTTTGGCATTCTTTGTTCCACTAAGACACCATAATTAGAATCAGTCCATTAATTACTTATTTAAAGCATTGCGCTCAATGATTCATTTTAAATGATTGAAACTTGTAATTTGATTAACGTTTATTATTTTCATCTTCTTCAAAAATTTTCAAAGAAAACAATGCAATACTTACTTATTGTCATCATTTAACACGAGAAATAATTTCTCAATTGAGTTGGGCAGTTTTCGTTAAAAATTTCTAATTTTTTCGCAATCAGCCTCGAAATATCTACATTTGTAAATTATTGTAATGTGTTTGTATATTCAATAAAAAACAAAAAAAAAATAGGAAGAAGAAACGGCAGTAGTGAAGTACTGTGTCCATTTTAAACAATTAATTTTTATACTTGTAATATTGAGAAAAAAAACCTGAGGGCGTATGTCATCTTTTGGGTTTTTAAAGAAAAGAAGGAGAGGAAGTTTTGGAAAGGAAAAAGGGATCAGGGGAGTGGGTAGGAATCTGGGGGTCACTGTGTACAGGAGTGATGAACGTATGAATCCACCGCTGGAGAGGTCAAAGAGCTTCTCTTAACCGGTCTCTCCCGATGCGGCCCGCAACGCAGTTTGTAAAACGCAAGACCCGGAGAGAACATACTGCCAAGTTACTAGTATTATGTTACTGAATATTGTTGTAGTTTTTATTTTATTTTATGTTTAGTTTCATATTTAGTTAATCGGTTTAACGCTATTTCATGCATCAAAAACTTTGTGTATAAATTTTGATAGCTCACTAGGTATATTTTGTTCTTACAATCCATGTAAAAGCACAGCTGGGTGTAAAACCACTCGAGGTGGCCTATGGTGTTGGTGTTGGTTATCTAATAAATGATTCCAGGGGCGGCGGTATACTCTTGATACGCCACTTATACTCGCCATACTCTTGATACACCACTTATACTCGCCCTACTTGATACGTCACTTATACTCGTCATACTTTTGACACGCGACTCACACTCGCCCTACTTGATACGCCACTCACACTCGCCCTACTTGATACGCTACTTATACTCGCCATACTCTCGATACACCACTTATACTCGCCCTACTTGATACGCCACTTATACTCGCCATACTCTTGATACGCCACTTATACTCGCTATACTCAAAACTCTCTGGGTTTTCTTTTATTAGAATGTTTTAAAATGGAAAGGTCGCTAGCGTCGCTGCTTCACAGCGATACAAATTTCCTTTATTATGTCCCTCCTCTCTTCGCGTAATTTATGCCTTCTATTTTGGAGGAAAAGTATTGTATTTTTTTATAAAACCTTCTTCATTAAAGTCATTCTTTTACGCAAAAGAGTATGACTTACTTATATTACGAGAGGTGCTAACGAATTCATTAAGTACGAAAGAGAAATGTACTGAAAGGAACAAAATAAACAGAGCCACGACGCCATAAGATCACGAAAGTTTTTTTTGTGTTTTTCTTTAATTAATTGTTACGGACGTTCGAGAAATGTTCATATTTTATTTTACAAAAATCCTACCAAACTGAGCAATCAGTTTAATGGTAATAAACCTCTCACATTTATTTATTTACAATTTATATTAATAAATTATGCAATCCACGTAATAAAACTCAAATAACAAGTTCATCTAAAACTTATATTAAAAAAATATATGGATATATTATATTTATATTTTACACATAACATTGAATCACTGAAGTAAGAATCGTGGCTCCCTTATCAGGCACAAGAGCTCCTCTTTTCTGATAAGGTATACATGACCAATTATGTACCTAAATATTATATTTAGCAAAAAAATGTATGTATTAATGTAACTATGATCTATATTAAAATAATAAAAAAAAAAAAAAAAAAAAAAAAAAAAAAATCTTGTTTTTGCGATGGTGTCGATTTTTCACCTTTTTGACTCAAAGTAGACGGTTAATATGTATTATTATTTTGTTTATATTGTCGTGCTTTTCTTCATTTGTATTATTAGTATGTTGAGTATAATAACAAAGAGATTGGCCAAAGTTTTGGCGCTGGTAAACTGTGTTGATGCTTAGTATAACGAAACTACTGAAATCTGTCTGGATACATCGAATTTAAGAATATATATGAAAAATGCTATCACCAAGGCGAAACAGCTGTCACGCAATAAATGCATATATCTAGTGGAGTTCTAAAGCAAACGATTTAGTTTTTTTGTCTTTACGGATATCCAACGAGGTCTACCGAGATATTGGTGGTTTGGGTAATGGTTTTCGTCTTTAGGGATATTAGTTTTCATGATTTAGATATATTATTCAGATCTTTTATAATCGTAATCATCCACACGAGCGCGAATCTCACTAGATCTGTAGGAAATTCAAAACAGTAACGTGCTGTTGATAGAGCTCTCGAATTGCGGAAAATTGATAAATTGTGAGAAGTTTGTCTTTCAGGATTTAAGTATTCGGGATCTAAAACCCATCTTTTATAATCTAAATGCAGATGATATCACCGAACGTGATGCACACACGAGTGTGAGTCACACTCGTGCTATAGAAACTAGGAACTACGAACGTGTTGTTGATTGGACTGTCGGATTGCGGCTCGTCGTATTCCGTTCGTCGTAATTGATTTTTAAACCGGAGACTGTCTGTGATGGAGTTAGGAATGCGCTTCCGAACACAAAGCTTGGATACGGATTCAATGGACTGCTTCCATGGTAAGCGAGGAGCCACCTCTCTGAAAAGTTCCGTTGAATCAAAGCGTGATGCATATTTTTTTAAGGACTTTATTCATAGAGATTTTTTTTTAAAATCTTCATCGGCAAGACATTTAGAGAAGACTTTGCTTACTGTAGCAGCTAGGAAAATGGATTATCTTGCAAATAATGTTCTTCAGAGGCCTCATACGTAAAGCTTTTCCAAGAATGTGATTAACAATACTACAGGTAAAAAAATTGCTCAAGATTTAACACAGTTGAGTGAGCCTTTACTATAATGTTGAAATCTTTTTTGTTTCAAGCATGGAAAAATTTCTCTGGCTTTCTGAAATTGGCACTACTTTAGTGAGAATTTCATTTCCATCATAATAATGGAGCTTTGAAATTTCGATATAACCTTAAAAGTAAAAATAAGTAAAATCGTTAGACATTTTTCAATAAAAGCTGAGTTGTTTTAAGGCATATTGCACATATCATAAGAAGCTGGTTTGTACTAAAGCATATTGCACATATTATTAGAAGCTGGGTTGTACTAAGGTAAATTGCACATATTATAAAAATCTGGGTTGTATCAATGCATATTGCACATATTATAAAAAGGTGTGTTGTATCAAGGCAGATTGCACATATTATAAGAAGCTGCGTTGTACTAAGGCATATTGGACATATTATTAGAATCTGTGTTGTACTAAAGCATATTGCACATATTATTAGAAACTGGGTTGTACTAAGGTAAATTGAACATATTATAAAAATCTGGGTTGTATCAAGGCATATTGCACATATTATAAAAATGTGGGTTGTATCAAGGCAGATTGCACATATTATAAGAAGCTGCGTTGTACTAAGGCATATTGGACATATTATTAGAATCTGTGTTGTACTAAAGCATATTGCACATATTATTAGAAACTGGGTTGTACTAAGGTAAATTGCACATATTATAAAAATCTGGGTTGTATCAAGGCATATTGCACATATTATAAAAATGTGGGTTGTATCAAGGCAGATTGCACATATTATAAGAAGCTGCGTTGTACTAAGGCATATTGGACATATTATTAGAATCTGTGTTGTATTAAGGCATACTGCACATATTGTAAAAAAAGTGAAAGAAAAAAAAATATTAAAACATTTTAGATCCTAAATAGACATCAGACAATCTGCTGACAAAAAATAATTCTTGTTGAATAGGATCACAAAAATATCGTTTTTCACATTTTGAGAGTAGTTGAAAATATATAAGCGCACAAGCGCCCAAACATCTCCAAATCCTTTGCAGCCAGCGAGACTATGGCATCCCTAATTGGAGTATGTTGTGAGGCTGAATAGAGTGGGTAGGGGAAGGAGATGAACATGGAGAAGTACCTGGCTATTCAGATCTGGTTGCCAAACACGGCTAAAGCCATTTCAAGCAACATTTCAATCCTGAATGCGTTTCTTTCACCAGGGCAATACTAAATAAATCGACCAACGGATTCGTAGTCGAGAGCCTTAACCCTGGACCACGGAAGTCGTCAAGTTGTGGTGATATTCACACCTTTAATTTTATCATTAAAAATACTAATCCGGTTGTGTGTCTGTTTGTAACTCTGGTTCAGTGAACAGTGAAGAGAAGTCGGATTTGCTTTTAATTTAAGCGTCATTTTCAAAAATTTTACTTGTAATATATTTAATAAAATAATTTTTTTATCAGAATTCTTTCGCATCGATTCATTAGAATGTTCTATTTTTTAATTAAATCACCTACCCATAATACATTCTATATTTTAAAATGTTTATTTTTTTGTTTAAATTTCTTATGTGTAATCTTGACAAGTCTAGTCGGATCGCGTGATTTTTCACTGGTCTGCGCTGGTTTATATAAATTATGAAAACATTCTAACAACCTATATGGAGAAAAATGAGTATTGCCGATTTATTAAAAATTTCCTTTTTTCCGTTTCCTGATAAACTTTTAGTAAATTACGTGCTCATATTATGATTTTTATGAACACGTGTTCCGATATCATGATAATAAATTCTTCTTTTACTAAAAGTTAAGCAGAAAACCTATCAATTAATCTGTTAAGGTCCTGCAATCCAGTTTTTAACCGAATTACGAATAATTTGAAAGTATTCTTAATAATTCAGTAATATTTTACACAAGTAAGTTTTCTCCGTGTACAATTGCTACAAAAGTAATTTTTGAGAGTGGATATTCTTATCATAAGTTTATCTACTGAGTGAAAGAGGATATTCTTATCATAAGTTTACAGACTGAGTGAAGGAAGCTATTCTTCTCATAAGTTTATCTACTGAGTGAGGGAAGATATTTTTGTCGTAAGTTTATCTACAGAGTGAGGGAGGATATTCTTATCACAAGTTTCTCTACTGAGTGAGAGAGGATATTCTTATCATAAGTATATCTACTGAGTGAGGAAGGATATTCTAACCGTAAGTTTATCTATTGAGTTAAAGAGGATATTGTAATCATAAGTTAACCTACTGAGTGAGGGAGGATATTCTTCTCATAAGTTTATCTACTGGGTGAGGGAGAATATTTTTATCACAAGTTAATCTACAGAGTGACAGAGGATATTCTTATCATAAGTTTATCTACTGAGTGAGAGTGGATATTCTTATTATAAGTTTATCTACTGAGTGAGAGAGGATATTTTTATCATAATTTTATCTACAGAGTGAGAGATGATATTCACATATTTCATATTGTAAAAGTTTAATTCTTACCATGTCTCCGGAAAGTCCTCCATTACTTCTGTCATGTGTTTTTCTTGCGTCATATTAAATTAAAATTCCCGATCCTTTCTCAGTAAAACTCTCCTTCATGTTTATTACAATTTTTATGTTGTTGATTTCTCAATAGCTTGTTGTTTTTAGTGTGTATTTTAAATTTTAATTTTCTTATCAAAATAATGTACTGATTGGTACACGTATTATGTTGAAGCTAATGCCTAACAATAATACGAACAAGAGTAAATACTAAAATAAACAAACAAAAAAAAACGAGAGTAAATATTTCATTTTAAACCACACGCAAACGCTTCCATGGAAGAGTGGTATTATAACCTCGTAATATAATACGTAAAAACCTTGTGGAAAACCTATTTTTTATTAAGCTTAAATTTAATAAAAATATACAAAAGTATATAAAATAGTTAAAAAAGTGATGAAGTTAGGTACTCAAAATAAATGGATTATATAATATTTTTATAAATATATAAGCATATTATCTATTCAGGCAGTACAATTTACAAATACATCATTTTGCATCAGATGGCACACTAGGAGTTAATATGCTTGTGAAAGTAACAATGCAATTATTCGAATGAGAATTTGATTAATTATGACTTACTATTTCATAATACGTCGCATGCCCAAAGCAGCCGCGGGGATATTTTCAAATCTATTTCAAATAATTGGCCCACGGCTATAAAGAAAATACTCTGTGTGTGTGTTTGTTCCCACCAGATCTACCAGCGGGAAACAACAAGTACAGTGATGTAATCACTCGCTATCAGGATCCTGAGTAGGTATTGTGAGTTTCCCTAATCGATTTTTCTTTTCACCAGACTGTAAATCAATTTCGACTCTTGGCGTTAAATCGAAATTATCAACTTCATTTTCCGTTATTCCGCACTTTCATTTGCATTTGCTAAATTGTGTGCTAACACATTTTATTCTTAATTTCTTAATATTTTTTTTACATAGCTCAAATTACATTTATCTTAAAGTTTTACACCTTTTTTGTACGTAAAATTGTTCCAAAAATATTTTTGAAACAATTTGCTGGAGTAAAAAAATCGTGCTCTAAAACAAAATTGCTCTAACTCTTCTCATCGTAAGTTCCTACCACTACGCAGAGATTAATTCCACAAATACGCTGTGAAAAGTACATTCACCGAAAAGAAAACACTCGTTTTAATTTCAGGATATTAGAAATTATTTCAGTTCGATGAACTCAAATTTGCTTTGAATGAAAGTGTCATTTTCAAAATTGTAACTGTCTGTGTGAAGATTGATTCAGAGAAGCGGAATGTAGGTACTCATAATGTTAAATTTAAACAGAAAATTATTTTTTTTGTATTTTTTCAAAATTTGAATTATAATACCTATCGTTGAGCGGAAGATACATTCAGTATCACCCTGGTGAAACTTTGCTTAAAATTGCTTTGTCCGTGTTTGGTGACAAGTTCAGCCTCACAAAATATCCAAAAAAATAACTTATTCGATTTTTAATTTTTTTATTTTATATTTCACTATATCAATATATTATTACAACAGATAGGACAAGACAAAAAAATACCAATAGTTGCCAAAAAGACCTTGTTTTTTCATAATTTAAAACACAAATACATGAAGTAGCACGTACTCACATTACATATTTTCCACACCCTTTTATTTAAAAACAATGTATACTTTGATTAGGTATTTTGGCCTCAAATCCAAATTTAAGTTTTATTTGGAAAAAGCCGCGCAGCCATTCCTCTCAGCACTTAAAAACATTTGGTTTGTCTTTCATTTACTGAAACCAACCTCGAAATAATCGAAACAGAAAGACATTCGGAGTTTAATAATTTCGACAACATTTCAATTGTAGGAATCCAATTTGCTCAGAGTCACAGAAATGATTATTTCGAAATGATATATCTCGGTTATCCCATCGCTAATGCATAATATGTTATTGATAATTATTATCGAATTTCTAAAATGAACAACTTCGTTTGTAAACAAGCAGAAGAAAACATTCCTTCATCCTGCACGTGCAAGCTGTAAACTTTTCTGTAAATAACTTCGTACATCGTCTATAGGCTCATTTCCGCGAGTCTTTGTATTTAGTGAGAATTCTGCGAACATTTGAAAGGAACAAGTGAACGCACTCCTCTTTGGAGTGCAGACTTTTCTATAAATACTACTGTACTATATCCATGCCAGAGGGCGTATTCCCAGTTTCCAATGCACGGGCTCAAACGATGTACAATGTATGCATAATATTGCATTTGCATAGATTTTGTAATGGAAAATGTGGCACTTGTGTGCAGATATCATTAAAACTTTACTTAGGAATAGAAAATACTAACATTTGAATAAATTTCTCCAAAGTTGCAAATAGGAAAAAATATCAAATAATACGCCACAATGTCTTTTAAGATACACATTTCTCTAAAGAGAATGTACCTAAAACAATTTAAAAATTCTGCAGCCAGAAATTCCATATAAGGCAACGTAGATGTGTGTTCCTTGGGAAAAACAACACAGCAAATTGTTGAAAAAATAATGTTTAAAAATAAATCATAACATCGGACAGGTACAAAACTTGATTTTAACCTCAGGGTTAACAGGAGCAATGACATGGAAGCAGATATTACAAAAGAACTACAAGAGTATCGCAGCCCCCGTGAAACAGTTATTGAGATCAAAGACCCTCTCTGAGAAAACGAAACATTATTATTACTGCAGTAATACCATTCTCTGCCATAAATATCGCTATTTGAAGTAAGCATTTTTATTTTAATATGTTTTACGGACAATGTTTTAACTACTTTGGAACATACAGCGTTCAACAGCATGTGTGCATTTTTGCAGTAGCTAACTAATACTTAAATGCGAATTATAAAGGTTCAATGACATTTTTTTTAATTTTTCATAATAATAATGAAATGTACATTTTTAATACTAATATGTAAATTGTTTTTTTTTATCACATAATAAAATTATTATAAAATCTTTTAAATAAAATAGAGTTCTACAAATAAAACTTGAGAATAATAAATAAAATAAACTGGTTAATACTAGTAGTAGTAGTTCTAAACAGCAGACTTCGCTTTACGTTACTTGTGCGGACGTTGTGTCGTGTGGACTAAAGACGTCCTACCTCCTGTTTTGAATGCAAGAGCAAAGGAATATGATATCTTATGTAACTACATTAATATTATTAATTAATCGCGAAAACGGCGCGTACCACTTCTACACGTTTTTCATAAATCCAATATACTATGTGTATAGTGTATACACTGTGAAAAGGCAGACGGGACTAAAAAATATTGATACACAAATAAAAAATGTAATGTTTATTTATTGAATTAAATATTAGCAATTTTTAAACGAATATTTTTAACAGAAAAATCAGATAAAAAATACGGTCTCACCTGGGACTTGAACTCAGGACCTTGCTCTACCAACTGCGCTACTTACCACGAGAAAAATGAATAATCTTATTCGAAGAATTTCAGTCAATATGACCGAAGAAAATTGGGTCCCTTAAGCGTAGTTGACAGAGTAGTGCCAAAGTAAGGCAAACGTTCTAGGTTCAAGTCCTAGGCGCGACCGTATCCTTTTCTGGATCAAATTTTGGTTTAAAAATCGTTAGTATTATTACCAATAAAAAGTGCTTTAGTTTTTAATTGTAAAGTGTTGTGGCATGAGCGTTTGAAATTTCGATTTAACGGCTTCAGGAATTTTAATATCATATTATTTATTGATCACTTTGCTATAAAAACAAAAAATACCACGGAAAAAAAAAATTAATTACTTACTTCCCTGAGTATTTAAGTAGGTATGTAACTCAAGTAAATCATGCTGTCATTTTTGCCATTTGCGATATTCACGACATATTTTTAATCTGAGAAATCATGAAATTGATAATTTTTTCTGATAATTTTAAAGTTATTTGAGGAAATCGAATTTTCCATTCGCCTCACTAATTAATGGACAAATGTTGTTTTCACTCTAATCTGTGTTTTTTATCATACAGATGCATTAAATGTATTAAAGCTAAAAAGTCAGATAGGTACTTCTGAATTTCCGAAATCGATTAGAAGCATGTGTTCTTGGAGATTAGCAGAAGTTGAAGCCACACAACACATATATGTCTTAAACATCCGCACATGTGTTTTCTTCCTATGAATGCAGTGCGTTCGGAACGGCGTTAAAACAAACAAATGCGCACAAAGAACATAATATTAATACGGATATTATACACAGTATAATATCTGTCTCATTAATAAACATTGGAGCTTTTAGCAGAGAAAGTTTGCGATGAAATAATATCAGGCGGAAGTAAAATTTCACAGATGAAATATCATTACATCATACCTACCGGATAAGTATTGTACTGTATATTATCTCTATACATAGTTAGTAATAACATCGATCATTGTAGAAATGTATTATGTATTTGTACAGCGCCCTTGAGGTGATTTTGGTGCTATAGAAATCATCCAAATAGTATTGTTATTATCACCGAGTAAGCTTTCCGCTAACACTTAACCATAAAATTATTGTCATACTCCCGATTAGAGCGGAATAAATTGAGAATGACAACTAATGACTAGCAGGTTCCCAAATGTGATGAAATTATTTATTTAATTAATTGTCGTAGTAAATCAATACGAGTATGAGTTGGTAATAAATATTTATAAGTGTCTTCATTACAGTTTGATAATGGATTGAAACAGCTCTCCTGCGTAAGCAAAACTTGTTTACAAATAAACTGTTAAAAAAAATTAATTATTAATTATTTATTTTTTAAATATAATTAATTAAATAATAATATAAGTGAATATATATCAGAAAAACTTTAAATTATACTGGAGTCCTGAAGATTAAAGTTGATAACAATAAAAGTTACTACACTCATCAGAAATATTCAGACTCAAAACGTTGCTTGAAATGGTTTCAACCGTACCTATTTGGTAATCTGATCCGAACAGTCAAGTACTTTCTCCTGCAGGTGTCCTACCTCTTTTCACGACTTTCAGCCCCCAACAATATAGGTAGCTTCCTACCCCATTAAGCCGATATGTGTTGGTTCCACTGGAGAAGGCAGTTGGATCTCTTATACGGTATTTGACTATCCCCGTGGTCGAGGAATGAGGGACTTCTCGACTACAATCCCGGAGGTCGCTTCCGGGTTCAATTCCCGGAGGGCGCAACTAATTTTTATTTTATTTATTTTTGTTATTTCACAATCAATTAATTAAGAATTATATAAAGTAAAGAAGCGGCGCGCTTCAGGGTGGAAAATACTCTCAGTATCGCCCCCTGGTGAAAGACCACTATTTAGAATTGGAACGGTGCTTGAAATGGCTAAAGCCGTGTTTGGTGACCAGCTGTCAATAACCGAGTACTTCCCAACCTTCATCTTCCCCATATCTCAGCCTCACAATTCAATGCCACAGTCTCACTGCCTCCAGACGGTTGGGAGCAGTTGGAAATCTTGTCCAAAAAGAAGGAACTATGCAAAATGGGTTTAATTTAAATTGAAACAATTATAATGTAAAGTTAGCAGACTTTGTACGGCAGTTTGAAGTTTAAATCTCTGCTCGGAGCTTCAGGTTCACGCACCGTGGAACACAATAGAAATTATATGTTCTCGCTCTCACGCGGAGTAGTTGCAAGTTGGGACAACTTCTGCAGCAAAGTTTGCGAATCTGTTACGACGGCGACACACTGAAATACATACAGGGTAAATATTGAAACTTTTCAACTAAAACTATCTACACAACACACAGTAATACGGAAATTTTAAAAAATGAACTCCCCTGTTTCTTGAATATTGAAGCACGCTACTTATTTTGTTCCGTATCGGGTAAACTCGGCACAATACTTGAGAATATAAGTTTTCTTTTGAAGAAAGTAAGCTGGAAAAGTGTTATTATTCTTCGATCTCTAAAATATGTACAATTCTATCTGTGCACATGTTTTCGTATATATACCATTTTAGAATTACCTTTCAGATTTTTGTATTGGAAACATACATTAATTATAAATGAAAGTATTTAATTTTGAAACATAAAAAAATTTGAAAATTGCAGATAATACGGAATTTAGAAAATAAAACACTTTTATTTGAAAAATTTCACTTAATTTTTGAATCTCGTTTTTACAATAAATAAAATAATGATAATAATTCCCAGAGAATAAACAAAATTTCTTTGATTCATTGTTTGCGTATATCAATAATATATAATTTTTACAATGTATCCCTAAAAAAATCCCCTAAAAAGTGCGTTAAAAATCTATACAATGTAATAAATAGTATAAAATAAAGTCGCTTTTCGTGTCTCTCTGTTTGTGCGCTTAGTTCTCCTAAACTACGCAACAGATTTTAATACGGTTTCCACTATCTTTAGGAAATTTCATATAGTGTTTCATAATAATACATGCATATTATATTTATAAAAGTATAGAAAAGTCGACGTTTTCTAATCAAGTCAAAAATATATATTTTTGGGCACTTACTTTGTTAACGCTGGCTAAACCTTAGAAGATACAACAACATAATGTACTACGGAATTGTTTATCTTAAAAAGGCATACAAAAAAATCCACGGTGGTATATGTCTATCTCCTAAGGATAACCCACCGCAATCATTTCTTATACTTTACACATATTATGTGTTATTTATGACGCTATTTCGTCCAAAAAATATTAATTCTTATCCAATTAAATATGTTAGTTATGTTGAGCATTTAACGTATATTAAAATTGCCCTTCGCAACATATAATTTAAATCAATATCTTAGAATAATCGCTATTTGAAAAATTACTTGCAACAAAACTATTTGTCGCAAAAAGAAGTATATCGGAGCTCTCCGTGTTGGGTTGTTTATTGACAATATTATTTGGTCATCAAGGAAGATATATTATTTGGTCAATATTATTTGGTCATCACACAAGTTATTCTTATTATAGTGTTGTTATTTTTTGAATATTAGTTCTTTTGTTATTTATCATTTATTTTCCTGATCACAGTTTCGTATTTAAATTATGTCTCGAAAACGTAGTAATTTGAATATAGGTCTTAGTACGAGGAATGCAAAAAGTTTGCGTTTGGTACGTCTTAATGAAAAAGAAACGAAAAAGAAAGTGGAATCCGGCTATCAAATAGCAGAGAAAGTACTTCTTCACGAAGAGATAGATAATCGTCTGTTGAACATGAGGCTCGCCCTATTCTTGATCGGGATAGGCATAGATCCCAGAGAGCCAGAGAATCTTCCATACAAAGACACAATCGATTACTCACCGATCGAAATAGACGAAATAACCACCGGTACATGAGGGTTACTAATTTGTGTTGAAATAATGTTAATGCTGCTATGAATTACGATTCTTCAATTGAATACAAGAATGATCATGTAGTTTTAATCAATGTAGTAACAATGTCTGTTGTCTGTGAACATTGCTCTGCTCTGAAATGGAAGAACGAATCTGAAAGTATCTGTTAATTACAGGGAAAAGTAAAATCAGAGGAATTTCTTCCTCCACCTGAACCACTACACTCTCTTCTGCGCAATATACGCCGATATAACAACGCCTTTCCAATGTCCTCTTTTAAGAGTTCCAAAGATATATATATATGTCCTTGTCCATATTGTCCATCCTTACGAAGAAACCATTGGTTTCGAAACATATGGATTATTTTGATTTAGTAGTGGTGTATAGAAAGTGATTAATTTTATTTAAATTAAAAATAATATTTCTTAATGTAGATAGTAGGTACATAAAGTTAGGAAAATGAGGTTTCGAGTACGGAAAAGTTGCCTCTTATAATTATTAGAAGAAAGATTTAAACATTTTTTATTAGGTTCACTTTTTGTTGACGAAATTTACGACTTTGAATGTTTTTAGTAGTTTTTTGTTTTAATGTTACGCGAGATGGGCAACGTGTTTAAAAGTAGTCGATTTAATTTTCATATAATTAAAATGACGATACAAAGTAATTTTGCAACTATTGTAGAGGTAAAAACTTATAAGTAACAAAAAAAACTGTTTTGACAATAACTTAATATGATTTAAACTTGATGAAATTTATGACGAAATAAGTTTTATTTATGAATATTTCTAAGCTTCATGGAAAAATCTATATTCTATTCAAGTCTGTCTTTCATTCAGCACTTCTTAGAATTCCCTCAAAAGAATTCGTTCTTCATAAAATTACGGTTACTCAGGTTACATATTTTGTATGTATTTATTCACTCCTACTCAACGGGTCGGAGATTAAATAATAGATGAAAATCATTTTCCGAGGAAAATCTGATCACTAAACGAAAATGTACACATTAAATTCAATATGATAAAACCTTAGAGTAAGGAAGAAATTGTGGAGGAACATTTATAAAATATTTCTCAATGCGAAGGCGGCTTAGGATACCGTGTCAATGAAGTTAGGCTTCGACAGTCTGACAAGGAGCAAACCTGCGATCTGCTTCTTCCTCACGGAGTCGTCTCTTGGAAGACTTTTGGGAATGGAGGTAACTATACCTCAAAACAGGCTTGTCCTAGTGAGGTTAAAAATTCTAACTTAAAAAAAAGATACAATATAAAGAAACGATAAATAAATAAAATAAATAAATACACTCCAGGTCGGTATATATTTTCAATGTAGAGAAGATTGGAAATCACGGGATAGTTAAAAAACAAATACAGACCTTATATGTGAGCATAACCTCCGTTGAAAAGCGAGTAAATGGTTGTAAGTATCGAACTTGGCCTGTACCACTACTAGCATTAAGTCCCACCCAAAGATATTAGAAGAACGTCCCACCCATTTGGCTATTGACCAGAATTTTAATTGTGCGGATTAACCCTGCATACAGCAAATTCTAGTACACGATTTGCCATGACAGATTGCTAGATTATACATAAATAGATAAAATATAAATATGGATAGAACGATATCTTCATCAATACCCATAGAGATTAATCCCTTTCTTAGATTATCTAACTAACAGCTGTCGTGGCTTGTAGTGATTTATTTTTGGCGTATTATGCCGTGTTGAGCTATCTCCCACTTTAGCCAACGTTTCGGATAGCATTGCAGTGTCTATCATCAGGGCAGATGTGTACGGTGTAGTGCCCAAAAATAAATGACTATAAGATTTTTGGCCGTGAAAATCTCAAATCTTAACTGTCACGCCGTTTCCCCGCAGGGGTAGTCTGAGCGGATTGACAGCCACACAACCCTGTCTTCATAAACATGCATATATCTTATCATACATATTCTCTTATTATTCCAACTCCTGAAATGACGTGACATAAGTATTTGATTAAGTTGATCGCGCTGTGACGGCTGGTCACAATAACCAGATCAATTGATGAAGCAAGCAGATAATCTGCGTTCAACGGGGACCGTTCAAATGTAGAAACTCAAAATGGCGCTGATAGTCGATTTGATGGTCATCCGAGTTAGAAACATCCCTTCGCTAATTAGGTTCTGTTCAACAATCTTAATTATTCATTTGTGCGTTTTGTAAAATTGCTTGAAATTCTTTTTGGTAAATCCTTTGTCAACAGAACTAAACGGAGGTCGGCCAAATCTCTACATAAGTCGAAGAAGAATGTAGCTTTGGCTTTCGGGTGAAATGTTTTGGGTTTTCAAAAGTGCGGAGGGTTTAATCGGATTATCCTTTTGAAATATTCATGTTGGTTGAGCTCCGGGATCATTTATAATTTGCTTAGTTTCGATCAGTGGCGGTTTTAGTGCCATGTTTGACACGTCTAATTAAAACACTGTGCCGATGTGTTTTGATTGAGTACGCAATTTAAACAATTTATTGGATTGCAATAACATTATTGTTCAAAATACTTGCTTTCAATTTTATGTACATCTACTGTTAACGTTTTCATTGTGAGTTTCAAATCAGTATACATACTTTGAATGCTGATAGAAGCACATTTGGTTCTGAAACATGAAGATATATTTTTTAATGAAAAAAGTGATTTAAACAAAGATAAATATATATATTTAAAATATTTTTTTTGAAAGAAAGGCGAACATTACCGGGTCACAAAAAACCTGGCAATATTTGAAAATCTCTTGCTACCACCACAGTAAGCGGAAAATATTGCTTGCGTTGTGATGGAGGACTAGCTAGGCGAGAAATTAAACACCATGTAAACTTAGCCACAGACAGGTCATTTTCATTTAATTACAATTAATATTTTTTTGGAGAAATCAACTAAGAAAGAAATTTAAAAAGGAGTTAAAAAACTGTAATTTAAAAATATATATTTATCCCATTTTTAAATGTCCGAAGTAGTGGGCCTATGGTACTGATGTGTTATAATTAATTATTATAAACAGATGTTTTCAGCGAATTATATTTTTTTGAACATTACCTCTGGCATGAACCATACTTAGTCATCATCGAATTACGTGATCATTCATCACTAACCGATTTCTATTAACCAGTAAAATGACTCGAAACGAATAATATATCTCAAACTCAAACGCCAATTTCATGGAACCAAAAAATCCTGCAAAATCGAAAAAAGTTGAATATTTCTTCTGTTAACAAAGTTTACACTCATTAAATCGCTATCTATTTACAAAATTAAATATTTCATGCCTCTAAGTACGTTCAATTCATCACTAGAGGAATCCACTATCACTATCAGGCAACGAACATTAACTTACCTTGCAACTTCCATATTCCATTAGATGCCAGTACATATAAAAAGCGAATCAAATTGCACCTCACTGTTCAAGATCTTTTATATTGATATTGTTTATAAATACATTAATGCCTATCCATTGTTTGTGTTCATGCTATTGGATCAATATGAGTGTGTTTAAGTATGCTGTATGCCTTTGAGTACTTATTCGTGTATTGACTGTGTTGTATCTCTGTCTATGTATTTTATGCCTTTATATTGTAGTCACTTAGACCCAATCATGTCTGATTACGCCTAAAAGGGATCCAAATGATAATCTAGTCTCCTTCAACGGAAGCAATCTTCCGAACAGGCCTTCCATTGATATGCTTGGTATAACTATAAGTGACCAGCTCAGGTACGGGGGCTCCATCGAAGCCAGAGTAAAGTTGGCCTCTCAGAAGCTGGGCGTACTGTACAGGGCCCGCAGATACTTTAATAGTACACAACTGCTGACCCTGTACAAATTGCAAGTGCGCCCTACTGTCGAATTTGGCAGCCATCTCTGGTCCGGAGCCCCTAAATACCTGAAAAAAACCCTTGACTCTGTGCAAAAACGGGCGGTCCGTTTGATAGATTCCCCAATCTTAAACAAACGGACTGCAATCTTTAGAGCACAGGCGTCAGGTAGGTATGCTGTCCTTGTTCTATCGGTATTACAATGGAAAATGCTCTGAGGAACTAGCGTCATTGATCCCTTCGGCACCGGTGCGTAGTCGGAATACACGCCAAACGCGCGCCCAACATTTGTACACAGTTGACATTTGTCACATGAGAACGGGTCGCTTCTACGATTCGTTCTTAAGTTCAACAGCTCGGCTGTGGAACGAACTGCCGGCCTCTGTGTTTCCTCCCTCCTACAACATGGGACTCTTCAAGACCCATCTTCACTCCTTCCTCTCCACAAAAAGACCCTCCACACAGCATCCCCAAAGATGACATAGGCCCTGAGGGGAATTATTTTCTTCAGGGCCTCCTGTGTGGAGTTAATATAAAAAAAAAAAATCTTGAAATTTTCTTCTTCTGTATCTATTTTCTATACTATGGCGTCTCGTTATATGTGCACTTTAGTGTTTTTATTGCGAAATTCATTTGCTGACAAACTACTTTGCAAAAATGCCAAGATTCGGTAATATGCGTAAATTTGGTAGTTTGGTTAATAATACATTTGACTTACGGGGCTCTGATTTGGTTGTTTTTTAAAGTTGGCAGGGCAAACAAAAAAATTCTTGTTTTGTTACTTAATTTCATTTTAACAAGATCATCATTAAAAATGTTAACCTTAAGGCATTGCTTATCCCCTCGAGTAAAGTATTTACTCGAATTTATCTGATAGGCATATTTAATTATTTGCTTTAACGTTAATAAATAATTTTTGGTATAGTTTTACTTCACTCCACGTCGCCTAAGACAAAGGCAGTGTTGGGTGAGATTAACAAAAGGAAATTACGTTGCTACAATCAAGATCGCATCATCATCATCAGGGGAAAGGGCGCAATCGACTTGTCACCAGAGTGTCAATGGAATGATTTACTGAAAGTCATTTTCCGGTATTTATAGAACCTAATCATGCACTCCATGAACATTGCATGAAAATAAAATATTTGTTTGTGGCTATTAAGGTACGTTTATAAAGAAATAACAGGTCACATTAATAGTTGTTTTTAAGTACGCATCTATATCAAATTATTATCAACAATAATTACTCGGGAGATATTTTCAGTTTGTATTGATATTTTGAGCGACTGAAGCAATGATTTGCTTATAATAATTTGTTATCCTTTGTGCTTTGCATAAAAACCTTGACTTATAAACATTAGTTTTTCATTAAAAAATAAGAACTACGCATGTATAATTATTATATGCATTATATTTAAAGAGTTAATATACTAATTTACTTATAATGCCAATGGAAAACGTTTAATTAATCAATATTTGAGAGGATTTTTATTCTATTTTCACTTATAATAACGGTCTAACATTATTAACGATTATTCACACATCGACTGGAGCACAGTATTCAGTTGTTGAGAAAACCAGGGCAATCGATGCCGTTATAGGGTGTTGACATCGCATCACTATCTGGTTCCAGCTAGCTTATTGAATAAGTTGAGCCTTGTACTGGTTTTTTTGCCCATTTTTTGCATAGACTTTTGATAGACTCGCCCAATTAACTGAAGTTTCCTGATAGTGAAGTTAAGCCCCTTTGTGTGTACAAAAGTTGAAATGTGTGCAAACATTTTCTTGTCATTCATTTTTCTATCTTACTTAAAAACCATTTTTGAATGCCTGCATAATGCATGTCCGTAGTATAACTTCGTTCACTTGAAAATCACTGGAAAAATGAAAAATTATTTATGTAACAAAGTCCCATTTACTAATAAATTAAAGAAATTGTGCACCTAAAAGCTATTCTAGCCGCTAAAAAATTTAATTATACATTAAATTTATTTTTTTATATTCTTTAAAGTTAGCAAATTTTCCATGATGGGAATTTATTATTTTTCTGAAAAAAAAATCTGGAAAATTGGAAAATCGGCAAAAATTTGCATGGATGGTGATGGTGGAAAATTTTTATATTTTTGATTTGGCTACATAAAATTTGACTGCTGGAAAATAAGAAAAACATTGGTAGAAATTGTGTAAAAATAAATTTTTTAAAAGTTTGTAAGTATTCATTTGGATATTTCTCCATCGGAGATGTTGTTTGAAATCTTCAACAGGCACCTCCTCTGTTTACAACAATCCTAAACTGTACAATCAATAATATGCTATTACTATCAAATGATTATGGAGGATGGGGTATTATGTACATAATACTTCCCGTCTTTGTTAGTTTTAATTTTTAATTTTTAATTATTCCCAATCATTCCCTGGGAGTGCTCCACTTAATGTATAGGTACTAATTTCAGATAGTTATTTAATTTTCTCTACCAAATATTGGAAATTTTGTATATTTTTTTTATTCGTCAATCAAATAAAATTTGCAAAATCACAAATTTATTTTTATCAGCTGTAAAAATTGGTAGATAGATTAATGATTTTTCCCATAATATAGAAGAAAATCGCTTTATTTATTTATTTATTATTAAAAAAAAAAACATGACATATTACAATGATCTTTGGCTGTCCAACTAGGAGAATACCTGTTTTAGGACAGTCAGAAATAGGCATATTTATAACAGCTATTCATGTTTAGTCTAGTGTATTGACTTTTACTTATTGCACTTTATAAATAATATGAAAAGAAAAAATAAATAATATAAGAAGTTGCTAACTTGTATTTTAAATAATATAACCGTAGAGAATAGACCAAAAGAATATTCAAATATGATAATACAAAAATAGCAATATCGGCTTTACTGTAAAAGTTTTTACTCACAGTTTATTGTTTCACTATTTTTCTTTAAATATTTCTAGTATATGCATATTATACTAACATTAAAGTAGTAAAGCACTGAAAACATTTTATTTTGAATCTGAATAATGGCGAATTATATTAAAAGCCAAACTATTAAAATAAGTAAGTTATGGGGCCATTAAAAACGGAGTTGATAATTTTACAACACAAACAATTTGTTCTGTTTTAATGTGCGTATTAATTCATTTTTAATTTATAGTTAGAATTCCCATCCACCATCAATATTTCAGTTATTAAAATCTGTCCCACCCTTTGAGAACAGAAAATGAAGAAATTGCTTTTTTAATTGAGTTTAAAATCCACAGCCTGCACTAAAGAGAGGTGAAATACAGTGAAAATTTTCATGAAATTTACTGCACAAAAAAGTGTTTTCATATTTTTTAATCGAAATAATTTTTCTGTTGTAGTTTCAAAATTAAGACGTAGCTCTACCAATGGAAAAAACTGATTTTCTTTTAGCGTGTTTTAATTTAGGAGATTAAAATATTAAGAAAACCATTTTTGGAAGAGACTTTTTTATTTCAAATCATCAAAACACAAATATTGGTTGTGTGTCCGTTCTGAATAACTCTGGTTCAATGAACTCGGATTTGCTTTGAATTTAAGTCTCGTTTTCAAAATTGGAACTGTTACATACGAGCGATAATGTACCTTCGTATGTGTATTTTCAGAAGGGGGGTATAACTCCAATCGAAAATTGGAAACGTAGAGAAGACACGGTAATCTCCATGGCTTGTGATGTCATATTGTTGCCTAATTGTACCCACCAATGAAAAACTCTGATGAGGTCTTTTGAAAAAAAACTGTTGACTGCTGAGTGCTGGCTGAGTGGTAAATCTATGGTTATTTGATCTCGAAGTACGCCGATGTCACGTAGTTTTTTAATATATTGTTTATCCAATATTAGCGAGATGTCCGTCAGTTTGTGGCTCTCAGTTGTCAATCGGTAGCAAAAGGCCTAGTCGTTCGTTACGCTTTGCCAATGCTTAATCTTGACATCTCAAACACAAAATAGAACACGTGTTTGTAACCAAAAAACACGTGAGAATCTCTCTTTGTTTTGTTTCTAATTTGCTAATTTGTAATGGCCTTAATTTAGTTTCACCACAGAAATGAATCTATTTTATTTTTCAGACAGTATCCGTGTTCCCGAAAGGAATGTGCTTATTGTGAGGTCGTACTGGATCGTAATTATATCATTCTAGATAGAATTCCATCGTTCTACCTTATTCACTAATGATTTAACCTGTTTCTTTAATTTATTGTCTTGCTGAAATAACAATGCTTAACATTTTGATGAGTTTTTCATTTTCCTATCGTGAAGTAATATTTTGACATTTCAAACATCTTTATGTTTAAAATATTTTAGTCTATGTTCGCGCCTTTTTTTGAGTTTCATCTATCCACGTCGATGGTGTGTGACGTTGTATTGTCGCTTGCATAAAATTTGTCTAAATATTGGCATATCTATGGTTAAATGGCGGACCAAATTGATTCATAAATAAAGCCCGAAGATAACGATCTAGTGAGTAGTTTATTTATGAGCGGCAGAAACATAATATTTTTCTATATTTTCTTCTTTATTTACATATTCGTATTATATTATATCGCAAGCATCGTAACTACAAGTATGAACCTCTGTAGTACCTTAGTTTCTACATAGTTGTTTTCAAAGAAACGTTACAAATTTACATTACAAAGAAATCGACTACAGGTCCTAACGAAAACACAATTTATTTGGAACAGTGGAACTTAAATCATGTCGATCTCTCGGCTATGCAATATTTTAAATTTTTTCAAAGACCGGTCGTTTTGATCTATTCTATTCATCAAGATGTATAGAATGCAATTGCAAATTCATCGGTCACACCGTTTCACTTCCCAGTTCCCGGGTCCGCCAGGTCCGCCGCGCCGGTTCCGCACTACGTGAAATATTAACGAGTGTTCAAATAACTAGTGCTTGCGGGCCGCTCAATAATTCATCCCGTTCACGCCAAAACGGGCTCCGCTGCATTCGAAGTATGCGAGAGACCAGTAAATGCAATGCGAACTTTTTAATTAAAAGGGAAGAGCAAAATGTGAAACTTGGAAGTACCGGTACAGTGCGAATTGAATAGTCTCCTGTTTGATGAATTATTCAAATCTTTCTGTACAGAATTCTGCCTTACATATTTTCGCTATTGAGTCCACCAGTTCCTTGATATTTGGCATAACTCACAGTTTCTAGCTGTGGATTATAAGTTAGATGGTTTATTCAAATGCTACATATGATTTTAATTAAAAAATAATTCAAGTCCAATATTCAGTAGTAATTCCTAGTTGAGACCGAATCTTGTTTCAGATTTTCATTTGAGAGCCGCTTATATTGTCTTTGATGATAAAATTCTTTCGTTTTCACTTAAACGTATTGTTTATTTCAGGACTGATCGTGATTTAATTTGTGTGCCTTTTCATCAAATCAATCAATCAAATCAGGGACGACTTTTGTTATAGTGCGACGATTCATTTCACTCACTCCGTGAGAGAATTCACAAATAAATTCAAGAAGCGGTCTGCAATGAAGTGTTTTTGATGTTTGGATATTTCATAAACAAGGAGATATCGAACGCGCTCCACAATGGTTATTATAATACACGGGACATGTGAAAAATATCGGGATATTATAATTGTAGGATTTGTGAACCTTTTATGGATCAGGATCTCAAGATCATTCATTACCCATTAAAAGAAGAAATTTTATCTATGGAATGTTAGTAAATTTGAAAAATTACTGCATATAACCAATAATAATATAAGACAATTTGGGTTTATACTAATCAAACATTTAAAGAATATGTTTGTACAAATGAAATAGCTACCATATCTTTACTCCATTAATTGATCCAAACATCTGTATAATTTTTATTTTTTATTATTGAATAAAATAATGTTGGTACCCACTTTATAACTTGTCTGATTATGATACTAATACTTATCAGTTCGAATTTGGAAAATTAACGATTCATTATTTTTTTTAAATTACTTTATTTATTCTCATTTCTTTACACATATAATACATAATAACAAATAGTATTTAATAACATAATATATAATAACAAATAGTATAAACAAGAAATGAAAATCCACTAAGGCACTGCCTGAGTGTGGGTAGTATAAAAACGATTACTTTATTTCCAAGTACCTAAAGTATAAAATACATAAGTATAATAAGTGAAAAAGTTTTTAGTTTTTTTTTTTAGTTATTTTAAAAAGTAAAGAGGTAACATTATGTACTACAGTTTAGAAAGTTACAGCAAGTGAGTTGTAGAAGGAAAGATAAATTTATAGAAAAAGCGTTTCAATATCTGCGTCATTCAGCCATAATTTTACCTCTTTTAAGTTAATTATTATTATTTTGGTAAACTAATGTTTAAGACAAGATTTTTTATGCAAAGCACAAAGGGTAACAATTATTTTTATAAGCAATAATTATTAGCCTGAAACACTCATCCACATTGAAAAATCTCCTGATAATAGATACATGACGCCAACGGGACTTGAACCCGTGTCCTTTCGATTTCCGGTCGACAGCTCTAAAACAAACTAAACATTGCGAAATACAATTTAAAATCATGCAACCATGCACCGACATTCGAAATCAGTTTGTAAGTTTATTTAATAATAATTGATTTATAAAAGGAAAAAAATCTAAGTAACGATTAACTCCTACTAATATAATATTATTGAAGAGTGCAATATTGACTGATCAAAATCGCGACGCCTGGGCGGTGATACCCGACGCTTTTAACCACCCAGCCTTCAAACAATTAATAGCAGAAGATGATAATACATTATTAGAAAAGATTTTTTTTTTTAAAGAAATACTAATATTCCCGCGTTACGAATAACCTGACAATATTTGAAAATCTCCTGCTATCGCCACAGTAAGCGGAGAATGTTGCTTGTTTTGTGATGGAGGACTTAGTCAGCCTAGGAATTGAACACACTACGACTGAGTGGGACCCAAACGTTATGTCAACTCAGCCACCAACCGATCAAAAATGTCATAATATGCTAAATTATTAAAAAAAAAAAAATTAAAATGGAGTTTTACAAATTAAACTTAATAACAATAAATATGCTAAATTATTATTAACAGAAAGCGTATTGTGGATATTTGAATTTTAATTGTTCGAACTAATTGTTGATGGTGCATTCCGTTGGAAAACTATAATTTGTTCTTGCCTGAAAACTACCTCTGTAGTAGACGTTATGACTTATTCAGGATGGCACACGCCAGAACAAATAATGTTCTGTCACACCATGGCAAGACAAGACAAATGGTGCTGTTGAAGGAACTTTCATAACAAATACAAATTCATAATTGTTCCCACAAATGTTACGAAGAAAATGTTCATAAATGCATATACATTTATTTATTGTTATTAAGTTTAATTTGTAAAACTCCATTTTATTTTTTTATTTTTTATATATTCAATAATATTATTATTGGGTTTATAAAAACAGTTTATTTTTAAACAAGTTCTGCTGTGTAATTATTATTACGCGTGACAGCTGTTTCGCCTTCTGAAGGCATTATCAAACTGACAGTAATAATAATTACACAGCAGAACTTGTTTAAAAATAAACTGTTTTTATAAACCCAATAATAATATTATTGAATATATAAAAAAAAAAAAAAAAGTATATACATTTCCATAGGTTTTATGATTATTATCAGTAAACTAAAGGAAACAAATTTCTTTTAAATTGATAAATATTATTGAACAAAATCAGTCAACCATTTTTTTATGGAGTTCGAATGCATTCTTAACAAGAGCATACCCTCCACACAGTATTTCAAAATATAACACTGTCCCTGTGACGAATTAATTCCCTCATTATCACCTAACATATTAAACATAATAAGCCAAACTGATCCGAGTACCAACTGCTCCCAACCGTCTGGAGCCAATGAGAATTTTGCATCCCTAATTGAGTTATGTTGTGAGGATGGAGCTAGTGAGGAGGTGAAGGAGGTGGAAAGAGGAAGGTGTGGAAGTTTCTTGGTATTCAGATCTGGTACTTCCTGGAATATTTGAAGATTTTTACATTTATTTTTTGATTTATTGAATCTACAAGTATGCATATTTTTCGTGAGAAGAACTGAGCGGAAAAGTGAGTACATAAAACAAGTATCGTAAATTGTCACTGTACCTCATCACAAAGAGACTGAATCTTGTGTTTGGTGAAGAACTTACAATCCGTTTATATGTAGTTTGTTACAGTACCTTTTAATTAATAAATAATTTCTAAATTTATGTCGACTATTAGCGTTATTTTTTACTAGTTCGGAAAAGAAAACTATCAAGCGAACAATTGTTTGATTAATAAAATTTTAATTTAAATAAATTATCATAAATAATTAAATATTTATTTTCTGTCTTCATATGAACAATTTATAGCTAGTTCGCTTGAAAATAAAACTCAATAATATAAGAAAAATAGTTATAAGAAGGCTATAATAACATACCCCAATCACAATAATCAATGTTAGTCATGATAAAATTCTTGTGTGTTGGTCCTATATCATATTTTACTACATCTTAACTATTTACTACATGATATCTGTAGACCGGTCGGTGGCCGAGTTGACATCGCGCTTTGGTCCCACCCAGGCGTAGTGTGTTCAATTCCTCGACTGGCTAAGTCCTCCATCACAACACAAGCAACATTTTCCGCTTACTTTGGTGGTAGTAGGAGATTTTCAAATATTGTCAGGTTATTCGTAACCCGGGAATGTTTGTCTTTCTTTTTTTAAAAAAAAAATCTTATAGTGTCAGCTATCATTTGTATTATTTTATTGAAAATTATGATTTTTTATCCAAAACTATCATTAAATCGCTGACAGCCCTGAATTATTAAAGCCAAATTGCGATATTTGCCCAGCTACCAAGTAGAATTAATTTTGAAGGTAACAATA
Source organism: Hesperophylax magnus (assembly GCA_026573805.1). Taxonomy (NCBI): domain Eukaryota; kingdom Metazoa; phylum Arthropoda; class Insecta; order Trichoptera; family Limnephilidae; genus Hesperophylax; species Hesperophylax magnus. The sequence goes on along the minus strand of JAIUSX010000229.1, from coordinate 708,884 downwards.
ATCTCACTACTAATTACTCTATTATAATATTTTGCTAGATTATACATGTTGACAAGTCACTTTTTTATGCTTATTAATATTGTGTTTAAATGAGATATTCTCTGTTATTATAACATTCTATACCTCAATGGAATTTACTTTATATTAATAACTATCTATTATCATAAATCCCTCATACCTCGATTTATGTCAGGTCTTATACAAAACTAGTATTCATTCAACTATTACTACACCAGTAGATATTTCTTTTAATTATGTATTGTCTCACTGCACTTCTATTAACAAGTGTATCACTTCCAATAGTATCTTTGTAAACACATTACTTGTTCTGTAATTTATTACTAATCCAATGTATCATTCTATTGAAAAACGACATTTTATGGCATTTAAATAAATAAATAAATAAAATTCTATATTTGTAACACGCATACATATAATTAGTTCGATCATCTCCAGAAAAATTCCCACAAAAAAACTCAACACATGAACACGCTACAAGATTCACAGAAAACCTAATAATCCCAAAAGCAAACAAAACTATTTTTCAAAAGGGACCACACTACATGGCCATTAAAGTATATAACAACCTTCCACGTAGCATCAAATAAATGCCCTGCTACTATTTGATTCCATGACTTTTACTATTTTACCCTAGAATTCCACATTCCGATGGAATGCGAGCGAATAAGAGCTGTCGTTGGAATTCCACAATTGCATTACTTTCAATCCGTTCAATGAAGTGATTTGCCTTCTAGGTTCTGTAATTACTATGGTTATATATCTATTAAACCGAATATTGAGAAAATGTTCGTATTTATGTGTGTCACACGCAATAACTGTAAAATCAATCCTGTCAGGTTATATCTAATTATATTTTTATTTATTTATTAGGTACCTACAATATTTTTTACAATTCAAGGTTTTCAGTAATGTAGGCCTCACTGGTTGGCTTGCCCGTGCTGAGGCCTTCATTTTATAATATAAAAAAACTACATAATACATTTAATGAGAAAAATTATACATTTAAAATTAAAAATACATAATAATATATTTAAAATTTAAAAAAAAAATTGAATGGCCATTGAGTTCGAGTGTAGCTTGTAAAGTAGGTAAATCCTTATACCCTTAAATTTTTGTCATCATCTTCTTGAAGGACTGTGTACAGTCCGTCTAATGCAATATTTATTAAATTTTCTTTTTATGCCTAATAAATTCTACATAACGGCTGAATTAAACGAATCTATGTATAAATAAATATTATCGATTTGAATGGGCACCTGATCGTATGTCATCTTATTTAAAGATGTTAAGTCAAAATTAACTATTTGCGCAAGGTAAGTGCCTACCTACTTGATTTTTGACACTCTTCTGAAAACTATTGTGTGTATCTCCAGTTCATGTTACGTCCAATAACAATAATATAATAATAATAATTTGGATGCTTTGTATAGCACATTTTTTGTGCAAAATCACCTCAAGGGCGCTGTACAAATATATAATCCATTTCTACATGTTCTATGTTATTACTTACTATATATGGAGATAATATACAGTACCATACTTACCTGGTAGGTCACCTAATTAAGATTAACTAATTGTTTATTATCGAAATTTAGATACAGGATTTAGGACATAATTGGAAAATTGGATATAATTAGACTTTCTCTCAGGAAAGGTATATTTAATTTAAGGGTATGACAGCTTAAAATATATGTGTATCGCCTGTCAAATTGCTAAAATCTAGAATTTTCTCAAAAACGATTCAAACCCAAATTTCACCGCATTCATTCCTTTCCTGATAGATCATTTCCTATCCTAAAAAATCCCTTCCTCTGGTTATGCCTACAATCCAACGTGGAGAGAGCACCGACTATCAGCTCAATGGTAAGTAATTGATTCCAATATTCCATATTGAAGTGTAATCAAAAAAATTACAGTGCATCAAAATTCTTTCCAAATCTTTAATAAAAACCATATCACCCGCGCCCTCACTAACCAATAATTGAAGATTAGTGAATATTCATAAAATGCATTGTTTATTATATAAACGTCAATTATTCGCATAATAAAACTTTCTTTATTGAATGTTATAAATTTTGACATTAAATTGAATGTAAAATGATTCCATCTAATTGAAAGTTTATCATAGAACTTCCCTTAGCTGACAGCTTTGGTGAACAGGAAAAACATGTATTTTATTTGTCTGTTGTGACAAGACCTGTATCGGCGAACTTTCCAATCAAATATTTAAGTATTATTTATGTATCTATTTTGTAAGCATTTATGAACATCCTAAGTCTGTCTCGACACAGATATTTCCCAGTGAGACAGGCATCGATATAAATACTTCCAATATAATTTTATGTAGATAAATAAATAAAAATAAAAATGGGTAGCTATTAGGCTATGGAGGCCGCCTGATCAACCCATTTAATATGCAACTTTCGTGAAGGAATTACGATGCATGTGCGATAGTTATATGCCTTTCAAATAATGCATTATTCTCTGCTTCAACCGGAATAGCGTGAGGCGACAAACTTGCTCGAATGCACCGCTTCAAACAAGTTTTTATGATTAATTATGTTCACGTGGTGAGGCGAACACTGATTTCAGAGCGTGCTAATGTAGAGCTTTTTTATTATTGAAAAGCTCGAAGAACTTTGGTATTGTGACTGCTGCAGTTGACACTAAGCTTAGAAAAACAGTACCTACGTACATGTAGAAAACCTTAAATCCTGTACTTTCATATTTGTTATAATATTTTTAAAATTGATTATTTTCTGAAAATATTTCGGAAATGGTGTACGTGACAAACCAAACATAGCACCAACAAATCGATACAGAAAAGGGGATACAGAAAACCAGAAATAAGTTGAAAATACTAACCAATAAAGAGAACAGATTTTCCAGAAGTAAACAAAATAACAAGTTTTTTAAATCTTCTGCAAATTACAATAATAATATTAAAATAATTCTCCGTAGGTATAATAAGTAGCTTGGTTCCATTTTTTTTATTTAATCCTTTTTTAGATTTCTTTCTGTGATAGTTACTTTCATCCTTGACAGATGGCTTTTATTATATTATGATACTTCCTTTATTTTAATCGCATCGGGCTTTTACTTTTTTGCACTCTTCCACAGGTATTTTACTACTACGCTGAGGAAGCAATTGCTGGAATCTTACTATGATAAAACTATGACGCTTGCTGTGATTCTTGATCAAATATAATATATTATTCTTGGGGTGGCTTTTACTGTTATCTTACAGTGATCCCAAGTTTTAGATTTACTTCTTCTGCTAATTGCTTTATGATTGATGTGATTCTTGTTTTAACCCTTGCTGACATTCTCGCTGGAGTCTACACTGGTAAATATCCACTACTATCATAGTTAAGGTCATTTCAGCAATTTGGCCATGCTTGTGCATTACCCTTACTTCTAAAAGTTCATTCTCATTCCTTTAGTCAAGTTACTGCATCTGCATCTGAAATGTATATATTTTCTGTGGTATGGTTTATGTGTCAACATTACGAAAAGTGAATTTATCTAGACTAGACAATGTGATGTTATGTATCCACAACGCATGACTGCAATCTATCAATCTATGTTTTAGTTAGGTGCGTAGATAGTGCATCTTAACATGGCCCTAGAGGTCAGTGATCGCAGAGTTCGGGACCCCTTTGCTCCGTGGCACAAATGCATAATTCCACCTCCATAACTGAATATTCTCCCACCATGAAGTCTCGCAACCTTTCAAATGCCTTACCGGCGCAATATTACGGCAACGAAGCCACATATAAATTATTGTGTAACGGGGAGATGTTGTGGTTATGCACTGAGCACTGGAATAGTTAACGACTGGAACGGATAGACGAATATGATTTACGAGTAAATGCACGATGAAAATGGTATTTTCCGTATTTATGACAAGGCGTTTCGCAGATTTGAGAGGACAATGCTATGCAAATATTTTAGCTTCTAACCTAGAAGAATTAGAGAATCTCAGTCCTCATATTTAAAGTAATGTGGTACATGCACAATTATTAGTTTATAATCGATTTTCCTCCGACAGTCCACTTGTTTGTTTGTATTTATGATTTATTTAGAGATTCAACCACATTTGATAAACTTTTTGTTGCTTCGAAAAAGCGGGATTTTCAATTTGGGATGCGGGTTTAGGTACCGCCGCCCCGGAAACTTTTATTGGATTACTAATACCTCTGCCATAGGTCACCCCAAGTGGTTCGGCACGTTTGGTGATTTGGCAGGATTGCCCGGGTTCATCGGGTGAGGTCTGTTCTGGATGCGCTCACCTACCGGCTGCGTGGCGTGCCAGATTGGGAGAAGCTGGTGTGAGGAGATCCTTTGACTTCTCCAACTGGTCTCACGACTCATAGCCTTGCGCCGCAGTGGGAGTGATATATTTTCCTATTGGCCTCCTCATTTTTTGAAAAAAACAGATATTTTCAAAGATAAAGTGTTTTCAAAATATTTTTTATATTATCTATATGGTTTTTGTTGAACTCCGCTTAAAAAAGTGTAACATTTATCAAGGTCTAACGTTATTTCGAAGGGGAAGTCATTTCATTCAAGGCACGGTAAAACGGTAAATCAAATGTATAAATAAATAAATTGATTACATTAATTTAAAATAAAGTATTTTTAGAACTCAGATATCTTTAACAGTCAACAAATTAACGTGGGCAAAAATGAAAATGAAAAAGTAATACTTAGTTATTAGGTACGTATTAGTACCAATTCGTTCGCTCTGTCTCCACAAGTTAAAGTCTAATTTACCATTAACAACGAGAAATTGATCTTTTTAGAAAATATTTTGAGCATGGTAATTGAATCCGCGTTAAAACACCATTCTATATTTGGCACAAAGATGCATAGGGAATATAGACACCCATTTATGAAATGATTAGCGAGTAATTCATCGGGCCACGTTGGATATTATTACAAACAACTTACAAGTATCGGGTAATGCAACTCTGTTACGAAAGTTTAACAACATGGTGCAGCTGTTTCCGATTTCAGCAATACTTATATATGGCCGCCGGTTATGCAAAGCTAATATTCATTTTATAGTAGAAATATTTTTACAAAAATAATGGGTCGAGTTATTCAATTATGACCTATTGGTTTTCAGATGAACAGCGCCCTGGAAAGCATTAAAAATTTAAAGATTTGCAAGATTATTCTCAAATTTTACAGGTCTCTATTTAACAATCTTTTGTAAACCTCCCAATAAAGAACCTACTTTTATTAATTGCCATAACGAATTGACTACCCCCGAATTGATTCCAAAATCTTTATCTTAATCAGCGGAATTTGAAAAAAACAAACTAAATTTTTGCCGTAGCGTTTTATGAGCTTTATGTAATTTAAATATGTATTTCGAAATTTCGCAACATCTCAGTTTAACAACCAAACAAGCCAATCATATACTCGTGTACACGGTATCCGGAAACTCGTAGTACAAGCGCAAAACTGGTTAATCTACATCACATTTGGAGTCGATTGTGTTAAATAACTTATTTAGCTTTTGTTTTCGAGTATATCGAGTCCGGCGTTTGAATTTTTATGTCAAATTCTAAAAAAATCTAGCTTCCATCAGCTGTGTAATGTTTTCAAAATTGCGTGGAAGCTTAGATCCAGTTTCAGAAGTTATTAATTTTTTCCTCGATTGAATTATGGTTAAAAATTGAACATTTCCTATTTTAATTATTATGATTTTTTTAAATTAGCCTTCGATAAACTACGATTTGTTTAGCATTTGTCAATCTATTTATAGGAACAACATATCATTTATTTAGCTATAAAATTTTAAATTTTACATCTATTGAATATTTATTCTTAAACTACTATGTCCCCCGTAGTTTTTTGCTCTTATGATTGATGTTTCCAAGGCCCAGGAGTACTAGTTATTAGTTGGTCTATTCCGTCTGTTCCATGTCGCGCTCCGCACCCTTTCATTATCTCGAACGATAACACAAAAATATTAATTTTTCTTATTACTTAAATTATTATTTTACTATAACGTGATTCTGTAATGGAATTGAGAGCTGTTACAGTGTTGAAGCTCCTATTTTTAGAGAACTAAGGAAAGTTTCTAAGTTTATAACTAGTGGAAGGTTATACAGTACAGTAGTTATGGTGGTCGTAATAGTATTTTCAGTACTGTGATGACGCGAAACTATATTGCAGGTATATTAAAAAAATAAATATATAGTGGTTCAAACAAAGTTATCTTGTTTCATTTATTTATAATGGAAAACCACAAAGTTACAGCTACTTTCAAACGTAAAAATAAAGAAATATTCGGTTTGTTTGAGTATTTATGCCTTAAATCAATATTTAAGTTTTGAGTGAAAAAGGTCGCACAGCCGTTCCTCTTAAGTAATTCAAACCTGAATAAGAGTGTTCCTCAAATACATATTGTTTCGCTCTTTTCTCTAATATTTATTTGTATTACCAAATAGTTTCTCTAGGATTACATAATTTTGCAACTGATGTTTAAGGAGGGGGAGGCATGAGTAGTTTGGAGCAGGAATTATAGCAATGCACTCGCAATACTACATAAGCTTTAAGTTTTCCATATTATGAGCTTAATACCCACCCATCAAGCGAGGCATAAATTAAGTTTGCCAGTGCGTTTAGCATGGCAGCAGAATAATTTAACATTATGAATGAGGTTTCAACATCTATGTTATCACACTTTCAGTTTAATATCAACATTCCAATGTTAATGTGGCGCTTTTTCGCTAGCTTTTATGCAAAAAGTAGGAGGTTCATATTCCTCCGCTAAATTAAGACAATGGTTATAAGCGAGTGAATGGGGAGGAGATAAAATTTACTATGTTTTGAGTTCGGAGACTTGACTATATTTGCAGTTAATTCACTCAATGTATCGAAATATCCGACAAATAATATAGCGGAAATAAAAAAGCTTCAAATGAATTTAAACCGATTATCTGATAGTATTATTACCTTGATTGGTCAAATTCAAATTATGTGTTTCGGGTAAATTCCGCATGGAGGGTCTGCAGGCAACAAACGATTACTCTGCCCCTCAATTTCGGTTCATGTAATACGAGTTTTCTTCAAAAACATCGTTTCTGCTCACATTTTTTTTGGACAATATCGAAGAAAATATGTTTTAGAAAGTTCATAATCCATTGGATTAATTACATTACAATGAAAATTATCCACAATTACGTGATTATGTTTGACGTTATGAAAAATCACGCATTCCTTCAATATGGCCGATAAGCACGGCGGCTATAAATGGCCGACAGAGCGCACCTCTGGCGGTATAAGAACGAACCAAATGACTGGCGCGAATATTTAAATATGCAGCTCACAATACACATAGTTATGCGAAATTACTTGACCGTTAACAAGCGTTTAATAAGAAGATTTCTTCTGGAAGCTTAACACTTTGTAATGGCATTTTTCATTATTATTCATGATTTTTTTTGCCCTATTAATTATATCTGATTTTATATTGACATGTTTTCTAATTTATAAAATTTAAAAATTATTTATTTGCGATGCTTTATATCCTGAGTGAAGTATTTTAAGACCTGAATTTCTTTTGGAAGTGTGATCATTATTCAAAAGATGATTTGCAAACTCAGATTCACTATTTCTATTTAGAGCCCTGAGATGTTCTTCAGTTCTGACTTCAAAGTTTCTATTGTTTCTACCTTTGTAAAAGAAATTACAATCATTCCAATTGAGTTTATAAACTCCTAATTTTATTGTTTGATTTTCGCTATCTTTATTATTAAAAATATATTTCTTCATTTTTATTAGTGTAAAACGCCGGTTGAATAGTACCAGGAATGTTTTTATATATTATTTTAGAAGTATCTTTATCCACAAACAGAATTCTACGCCATTGTTTATTTCTATCTTTAGAAATAGGGTAAATATACCGTTTGAAGAGAATATGTTTGATTTTTTTATTTAGTATTTCGAATATCAATTTATTAGAATAACCGTTATTATATGATATTTGTCTTATGAATATATTGTTTTATGATTATATGCTATTTGTTTTTTTCAGGTCTTAAAATACTTCACACAGGATATAAAGCATCGCAAATAAATAATTTTTAAATTTTATAAATTAGAAAAAAAGTTAATATGCAAGTAGATATAATTAACACGATTTTTTTTATAAACTCTCTTTTAAATATTTTCCCACTTAACTGGTCTTTCCCGTCTAACAATATTGTAATTCCTAATTCTTATAAACCCAGCCTACTATTACCCCTCCACCCTCCTTCCACTTCGTCTTTCCAATTGTAATCTATATTTAATTTTTGACTTCAGTGTATACTTACTTCTGATGAGGTGAACTTCGTTGATGAAACATGTATTGGTTGTATATAATAAAGTGATGTTAACAAAATTATTTGGTTTTTAATAAAATAAAGTTTAATGGGTTAACATTATTTTATCTATTTCCATTGTTTATCAATGCATATGTGCACAATAAAATGTAAATATTATATATATTTATTTATTGGACAATTTGTATAGCGCTGCTTTTGTGAGATATCACCTCAGGGGCGCTATATTGTAATAATCTACCTTTATATATAGATTTTTACTCTCCTGATGAAGGTGTATATATAATCTAACTTTAAACTTTATTAGATTCAGTAACAGTTGTAGGTAAAGAATTACCACCAGTTGGGGTAAAATTAACACCATTTAATTAAACCGACTGCTAATCTCATCGCACAATTACCCTCCTTTATTCATAAACACGGGTACAATTAATCAATATGTAATAATCTATTATTTCAGTCAACTTTGTTATAACTATCTTTAATTGTTGTGACAAACTATACGATATTGATTCAATTTAAAGACATTGACGGTTGTAACACATATTTAAGCACTGCAAGTCTCCTATGAGCAAATTATATTAGGTACGATAACAATTAATATCAGTTGTAGACATGTAGTCAATAATAGTGTTTCATTTGAAATAATCCATCACAAATACGTAAAATTTAATTTAAAACAACTATCATTCTTATTAGGCCTTAATTGAACATGTTATATTTTGTTAATTGCCGGCAACCCGGACGTTTATTGCAATAACATGATCAAAATTACAAACATGAGAGTAACCCGCCTCAATAGAAGATTTCTGTTCTGAGGCGGGTACATATATTTGCTTACACATACACATTCATTTATATATATATATATATATATATATATATATATATATATATATATATATATATATATATATATATATATATTTATCAATATATACATGGAGCATTCCATATATAGTTACATAAAAATAGGAATTTCGTAGGAACTTTAAATTTATAAAATGGTAGCGTCTAAATCTCATAATAATAACATATCAAAAAATCGTTTAAACAACAGTGTTAATTATTGATAAACTAGGCATGCGTAAAACATAAGCAGTTTTAATAAGAAAGAGTAAATCACTATAAATGTAAATAACACAATATGTATGTAAATATTATTCATTAACTCCTTCCTGTTTCGTGTTTTAACAATATTTACTCACCCTCTCTCTGTGAATGACCTTATATCTATCTATTAAATGTAACTGTTGTTAGTGTCACTTAAACTTGGCGAAGCCCAACTAAGTGCCGTCCGCAGAGCCTAACAGCAAAAAACCCGCGGAGCGTATTTTTAACTGCTAGTCTTAATGAACATGCAACCAACCTACTGTTAGAAATATTTTTTTTCTATATCCACATTTCTCACACGATCTTACACGGTTTTACTACACATACGACTCAGGGATTTTTACTGCATTCAGTCAAGCAGTTTAAAAAATATAGAATCTATTAATGTTTAAGTTTGATGGACGTAGAAAAGTTAGTTAAAATATTAAAGTACTCATTTCGGTTGTGATTCTGCCTGTAACTCCAATTCAATGATCTCCTGAGTTTGGATTTGCTTTGAATTAAATTATTAATTTTTTCACAAGAACGCCACCACATATACAGTGTAAAGGTAGGGTCTTGAAGAGGATCGGATTTTATAAGCCTTTTATAATTTAATTTTATAAGAAATGGAAACGGAAATTTAGTGTCATTTTTAAAAATTAGAACTGATTGTGGAAATAATTCAGAGAAGCGATAAAGTAGGTATCAACATTGTTTTTTTTTAATTTCACATTTTAAATGCTTTCCTCTGTTTACATTTTTGACAGATTCGTAATTTTTCAAGTTTACTAACGGTGTTATATGAATGGTAAATTTTTGATCGTCTCTAAAATTGACGAATGTTAATCTAGTGGTACGCCACAACTTGACTCGAATGTTATTCTAGAAGTTTCCAAACAAGCTTCTTGGATTGTCTTTTATTTTTTTAAATATTTGTTTCTGTAGCAACTGGAATGTTCGAAAATGTTTTATTTTCCACCTAGGTAAGCGACGACGTGAACGAAATGGTCAGTACAGTACCAGCAACAGCGACATCGAGATCGAATTATTTTGCCTACGGGACGCGCTTCGGAACATTCTCGAACCTTCTTTTCGTAAATAATTTTGTTGTATTTTCTACGTTTATTTATTGTTTTCGGATGTATTATTAAAAACCGCTTTAGCTAAATTTCGTAGTGATTTATTAATAAAAAGAATACCGAACATAACTACAGTGGTGACTCCGACGAACTCACGTAACATTGCCTTCATCATTAACAAAATAAACCTAAAATAGAAAATATACAACAGCCCAAACAAGGTGCAATCGCGGCTGACGAAATAAACAGAGCGGCGGTGAGGATCCCGCCGTTCTGTCCAGATGACCCGGAGATGTGGTTCTGCATGGCAGCGAGGAGTTTTGAAGCATCAGGCAAGTTCTGTAGTGGTACGCCACTACTTGACTTGAACGTTATTCTAGAAGTTTCCAAACAAGCTTCTTGGATTTTATTTTATTTTTTTAAATATTTTTTTTCTGTAGCAACTGGAATGTTCGAGATTTTTTTTTTCACCTAGATAAGCGACAACGTGAACGAAATGGTCAGTACAGTACCAGTCACTTCCTCAAGGAACTACGGCAGCATTTAAATGACCTTAGACTGGTTGAAGATACCCGACACGGCAAAGGGAAATACTTCATCTTCAAAGACCTTCCAACAGCTACCCACGTCTTTCTGGGGGACGACTCTGTCAAAAGTCCGCTACAGCAACCCTACAGTGGCCCTTACCAGGTCGTCCGCCGGAATGAGTGGACGTTCACCATTCTACGTAAAGGAAATGAGGTAACTGTGAGCATTGACCGCCTCAAACCAGCCTACATTGCCCAGGAAACCAAAGGAACTACGACGGAAACACGACCAACCCTTTCTATGTCCAACACTAACCCGGATCGCGCTCACACGACCACACGTTCCGGTAGGCGTGTTTATTTTCCAGACCACCTAAAAGCCTAGATGCCTTTAACCACAACGCAGCCCTTAACCGTGCTGCTGGAGGGGGAGTCCTGTAGTGGTACGCCACTACTTGACTCGAACGTTATTCTAGAAGTTTCCAAACAAGCTTCTTGGATTTTCTTTTATTTTTTTTAATATTTGTTTCTGTAGCAATTGGAATGTTCGAGAATGTTTTATTTTCCACCTAGATAAGCGACAACGTGAACGAAATGGTTAGTACAGAACCAGCAACCGCGACATCGAGATCGAATTATTTTGCCTACATGACGCGCTTCGGAACATTCTCGAACCTTCCTTTCGTAAATCATTTTGTTGTATTTTCTGCGTTTATTTATTGTTTTCGGATGTATTATTAAAAACCGCTTCAGCCAAATTTCGTAGTTATTTTTTGATAAAAAGAATACCGAACATAACTACATTAGTAAATACCTAAAAACCAAATGAATATTTTGATACGCATTTTAAATGACCCTCCATTTTTTTTGTCAAGGATAAAATATCACTATTTTGAAATGGATCTCGATTATGCACATCACAAACAAATACTGTTATTTTTCTTTGTAATTTGTTGACGAGGTCCATTGAGACTGGTGTCGGCCGTTGCTTGATAGGATAAATTACGTACGCAATAATAGTAACTTATTCGTAGAAGCGGTCCTATCTCTAGAGTCTAGATTGCCTTGCATAATAACTATATGAAACTACCAAAGAACAGAATAAACTATAAGCGCATAACGAATTGATGCATGCTTTTGCGTAATTTTCTATGACACGATTTAATAATTTATTCAAAGAGTAATACAGCGTGTTACGTAGCAGAGTCAACAACAAAAAGCGATATGATAAACATTTATTATCAGTATTCACGACTCGCAAGGAGGTATAAATGCAAAGCATGTTGAAACTGTCATACAGTCGATTTAACAAATGTTGTAATGATTAACTAGTAAGAAATATTATAATAATTTAAATAAATCTGTGAAAATAAATCATTTAAATAAATCTGTGTCTGTGAAATACTATCAGCCTCATTATAAGACATTTAGCTATAACAATATTTTTAAGATATCAACTGGAGATCTCTCGTCTAGCAGCTTAAATTTTGAACATTCTTAAATACATCTAGTTGAAATTCACTTTTGTTTTCGGTCATGAATGAATTTAAATGTCGGAAACGGAAATGAACCCACTTCTCGACATCCGATTAAGCTAAAACTTTGAAGATAGACTCGTTGTCGATGACAATACATTCTATCAACTTTTAGTGTCAATCGCACACACACGCCCAGACTTATAAGCAATTCTCTGAAATCGGATGACATTACATTATATATTTATTAAAAATAGTTATAAATAATTAAAATAATTAAAGATAATTATATATATATATACAATAAATGCAGGTAATACACGATCAATATCTGCCAAAATCGGTAGCGCGGTTGACTCCGATCCCTGGGAAGGATTATACAATCCTCATGCAAATAAATTTTATTTTTTTTTTTTTAGTTAAAAAGACATTTTAAATTAGATGAATTAAAGTAATAAAAAACTTTGTTTTTACGGGATTATTTTTTTAAATATTAAGAGGAAAGTTTAACACATCATAGTAACGGAGAGTTATCGACTTAATTTTTACAATTTTTTATTGTTTTTTTTCTTCTACCACCACCAGTAAAACTTATATTATTTGGAGTGGATTTTGTACTATAAATTTGTTGATTTGTGTTGTTGTCTTCGAGTAAATTGAGTCATACATTTTTACGACAAATTTGAAAAAATCTATCACTAAGGGGTTAATAATAAAGTCACATAAATATTTTGTGACAAGTGTAGTTCTTGCCTAATTGGGGTTATTTTGTCTATGGGGTTTTTTTTGAAGTTTGGCAATATTTTTTAAGGAAGAAGAAAGAGTTTGTTTTTGGTCACTTCCTCCCCGGGCAGCTAGGCCAGCTTGACGGTGATCTTGTGACTCGCCTTTTAAGGTGTTTTAATCTGAGTTAATCATGTGAACAGAAGTTATTCTTTTCTTTTAAAAAGGGCGCGGGGTGTTTTTCCTATCACGAATAGTTCGTGTAGGTTTTTATTTTTAGTGGAGTTGATGGAACTCCGCTTTTTATTGAGTGTTGGCCGGTGGTCATGTTTGTAGTACTCGTGTTTCGGACTTGAAACCGCAAATAGATTAGTCCTAGCTGTGGCTAGAAGTTGATGGCTGAGTATCCCCGCGTCGCAATGGTACGGATTGCTGTTCCCGAAGTCCGTAAGAAGAGCCTGGTTGGTTACCACGTGCTGCGGACTTGAAAATCCTACAGGCGCGCGTTGAAGGAGTTGCGCCCTCCCGTTTCCACTAAGTGAAGGATGTCCTGCCTCCGTAAGAAGAGTCTGATTGGTTACCACGTACTGCGGACTTGAAGATCCTACAGGCGCGCGTTGAAGGAGTTGCGCCCTCCCGTTTCCACTAAGTGAAGGATGTCCTGGCTTCCATCACGGGTCCGTTCCCCGCTACCGGAGACAAGTTTTCGTTCGCCACCCGTTGTTATTCCTTCGTTCCTCGGCCACGTAGAGTTAGCTTAGTTTGGTTCAGGAGTCCATCTGGTATGTGCCTACTTTTATTCCTATTGTTACATGGACATTATTTGTACTCTTTTGTTGTACTTTTGAAGATATCAATATAATTTCGATTAAGTATTTACTCTTATTATTTCTGATTTCCCTCCTTACTTGGCAGAAAATTAACCCCACAATCATGAGATTGAGTTATTTGCTCTACCGTATTTGAACCCTATAATTGATCCTGTAGATCTCACTATTACATGTAAACTTTGGAATGTTCCTACTTTACATCTACACCGTTACAATAATCTATTTTAAAATGAGTCAAAGCGTAGACCCCGCTCAAAATGTTTTTTTAACCCTTTAGTTTCCGAAAAATACAATAATTAAAATGCTCATATCAATTTTTTCTTCTTCAGTTCTTTATTCATCAGTATTCCGCTTGTACTGTGAGTTTTTGTACACAGTGTATAGGAGAAGCGCAAAAAAAATAATAATTTGAAACCTAAATTGTGTGAACTAAAAAAATTAGGTCAATTAAATTGATTACGAGCGCAGAATTTAAAACTTTAGAGCACTTAAAACAGGGACATTTGATATTCTACTGTACAATAAAAACGCTCGAGTGAAGTATGTCACTGCAAAAAATACCTATTTTATTTTACGACATAATGGGAAATATTGTATTTATTATTATTTGAAAATTCAAATTGCCCGACAACAATTTCAATTCGTACGCTTCCGAAGCGTTGAATAATAAAAGACCCCATTTTTATAATGATTCGTATTCAGGCAACTAATGAAAGGCTGGCAACGCGTTAAATATTAATATTTTATTAATGTCATTTATTAGTCCCGGAAAGCTAGGACACGATGTTATAGCCGATAGTAGAATATAACTTTCACATTCGTGCATATCGCCATTTCCCGATAGGTACTACTGCCAGCTTTTAATCGGTAAAAACTGTTTTGTACATGAACCCACTTCCTGTGTTTGTACTAAATGCAAGGTTTACATGAATTATTCAAATTATTGGAAAATGTGGCATATTTCTCAGAGCTGGACAAGAGTGAAGCATTGGGGCGCAAAAACTGCCAGAAAATAAAAGGAAATTATCATTTTACTACACTTATATAAATGGATGGAGCCTGTGTAAGGGTGAGGTTTATTTATATTCCAATTAAGTCTTGGGCTTTTGAAAATGACTAAATCGAGTAGTTTTTCAGTTAGTTCTACTAAAGGCTCACAAGATAAAACTATTTTGTCTTTATTTGAAAAACCTTAAATCACCTTTGTTAATAAAACAGATATCTTTATAACCGCCGAGCAAGCAGGATTCATATGACTGCCTAAGAGGCACCGGGCCTTTGTTTTTCAGTGTAGATATTTGTAATTATCATATGATTATTACATTATAATATACAACTCAGGAAAGTTCAAGAGTGTTTTTACTGAAGAGACCTGAAAATGTTACATTGTACTTACATTTCTGTAAGAATCATGAATTCATTGAACCTTTCGGCTTTCCAAATATTAACTTCATCTGGCCTAACCAATGACATTGTAAAAATAATTTCATGTAAGGGCCTAGCGGACTACTTTTTTACGCTTTGCTATGAAAACTTAATAAACTTATATATTTATAAAGAAAAATTGATTAGTAAATCTATGTGCGACCGTATTACAAGAGAAGACATTTGCAAGGTAAATTTAAACATTATGAATAGGGAACGCGAAGAGCGGATGACTGAAGACAGAAGTACATTACTACGTGAAAATTGGTGGAACAATAAGTCAAATACAACCCAAGAAGACATTGCACGATTAATTCGTCACGAAACATCAATAGCCGTTAAGTTATGTTGTACCACATGTGTTACCGAATGATACGTCCTCTTAAAATTCGTTCTATTTTCTTTTCTATTATTTCAGACATATGATGAATCAGTTTTAGAAAAAGAGAACACTACACTTTCTTTTAGCTTTTTAAAAATCTACCATGCATACACTATGAATTAAATTGTTGATTAAATAGTGGATTAAAAGAATAATATTTAAGTTGATGAAGCAAGGATGATGTACTGAATTAAATTATTTCTGCCTACCCCTTATGGTTTATGTTTAAGAGTAGCTTCATCCATCGGCTCACCACGTGACAAAATAAGCCGATAATACGTTTGACCAAGTTCGTCCCCGCTCTAGGTACAAAGTTACCATGTGTATCACGTTTCCATTTGGAACAAGAAAATGCGTCACATAGAATTAAACTCCTTTTACCGACTGAGCATAGCTGAGTCCTATTTTAACTCGACCATTTTACATTTCATCTTTCTGTAAATTTGTGTATACGTTCCGTTTCAAGATGCTGGCTGTTTTAATGGTTCAGTAAAGATTATTTTTTTAATGCGTTTTTCTCATTGAAAATACAATATAATTAATTTACACATTTTAAGAAAGAAAAAAAAACATTAATTGAAACACTGGTCTTTCAAAACCTGTTAAAAATTTATTTAGATATTCAATTTTAGCTTGACGAAAGCTAAAAAAAAAGATTTTGTGACGTTTCTTTGGGTAAATTGAATAATTCCATATTTTTTTAAATTACGTAAAATGTGTGGTTTATAATAAAGTATTACGTAACTACGAATCTTATGATTTTAAAGGAAATTTTGGTTTTGATTCAATAAAAAAGAGAAAAAATAGAAATATACGGTTTTTAAACTCGAGGTCTTCCAGTTCACAGAACTACCAGTAAATATTCATTTAGGAGAATATTACAGAAATCTTAACTTTTCTTCAAAATACCTCGTGCCTGCTCTGTTACATCTACCTATAACTATGTACAATTCAGAGGAAGCAATAAATTTGCCGGCGCCAGTTTCCTATTAATAATTATTATATGGTACCTATCTACTCATTATCGTGATATCCTGAAGTAAAATTGTAAAATCATGCACCCAATTTAACTAACGTGAGGCCTTTTTAGCAACCTGCAACCAATAAACACAACAGAGCTGAAACTGAAAATCTGAAAATTGTACTCGCTTGTTTTCCATGAAAAACATGATTGTGTTGACCGTTCATATTTGCACTGCGATGTTTACAAAAAAACATTGTATTGAATTGAGCAGGAACATGTAGTCAATTACTGCGTCAAAATGTAAAACTATAATCAATTGTGCCTAGATCACAAAACAGATGATTGAATGAACCACTGAATTATATATACATTTCTTCCAAATTAATAATTTGCAAACATCAATGCCCCCACTTTAACGGTATTTATTCAAATTCAAACAACATAACACATTAGTAGGAGAACTTAATAGGGAAATAACCATAAATAATTTCTGATTATTTGCTCTGAAATTAAAAAAGGCTTCGGTAATAAAAATAATGATAGTACAATAATATCATTAAAAAAAAATATATATATATATATCAATTAAAATGGTGATCTAAAAATTGCTTGATAAGAATAATGAATTATAAAAAATGCACTTTTATATTTAGATCCTGAGAGAATAACATTACCAGTTCAGTGAAATTGGTACGAAGTGCAACTGAAATAATAAAACCTTTCGGTTTTATGATTCGATTAATATGCTTGGGTTTCCATATTATTAAGACTTCAACAATGTAAAAACATTTCTGATAAAACTTCGTTACAGTAAGAGAAAAAAAAAATATGTGTGCTTGGTTAATTTTCACAGTTAAATTAATTTCGTAGCACTGTTTTTTTGTGAAAAATCTCAAGGGCGCGGATAAAAATATTGTATTATAAATATATTATTTTAAGCTGGCTGCCTGCCCGCATGGCAGCAGAGCATTCTGGTCGCTTGCGGGCTCAATAGGTCGGAATTTTTGCAAACCCAGTTTGCCACCTCTTACCAGACCTGACGGCTCACTAGCAAACACCGCCACCGAAAAGGCTAACTTATTAGGGAAAATGTTTGCGGAAAACTCGACCCTCGATGACGGAGGTGCTGTTCCGCCGTCGGTTCCTCACTGCGGCTTCTTTATGAAAAAGCTAAGGATCCGGCATCGGGATGTACTCCACGTTAAACGGGGGCTCGATGTTAACAAAGCTAGTGGACCTGATGGAATACCTGCCCTGGTATTGCAGAGGTGTGCTGCGGAAATAGTTCCAGTTTTGACAAAGCTCTTCAAAATGTCCCTGAAGTGTGGCACTGTGCCCTCTGGTTGGAAAAAAGCGGTCATTCACCCTATTCCCAAGAAAGGTGACCGCTCCAACCCGGCCAACTACCGCCCCATAGCGATCACATCAGTTCTGTCCAAAGTGATGGAACGTGTGATCAACGACAAACTGCTCACATACCTCGAGAAGAACAAAATTATCAACGACCGTCAATACGGATTCCGGCGGAACCGCTCGTGCGGTGATCTTCTCGCGTATGTGACGCATGTTTGGGGGCGGTGCCTTGAACGTCACGGTGAGACCCAAACGGTCGCACTAGACATATCCAAGGCCTTTGACCGGGTCTGGCACCGAGGACTTGTCAACAAATTGCCTTCTTACGGACTTCCCGCATCCCTGTGTACGTGGATTGCTGACTTTTTAAGGGATAGGTCGATTCAGGCGGTTGCTGACGTGTTCACCTCTTCCTTACACTCTATAAATGCTGGCGTCCCACAGGGATCGGTTCTGTCTCCGACTTTGTTTTTGTTGCACATCAATGACCTTTTGACATGTGCACCAATTCATTGATACGCGGATGACAGTACAGTTCATGATAGCTTTTTGTTTGACAAGCCCCCAAAGGGCACACAAACTCCAACGGCTCGGAGGGCTTTGAAGCAGAGAATGGACGGTTATCTCGAGAGTATTTCCTCCTGGGGTAAAAATAATCTCGTCGAATTTAATGTTTCAAAGACCCAATCCTGTCTGATTACGTCTAAAAGGGATCCAAATGAGAATCTAGTCTTCTTTAACGGAAGCAATCTTCCGAACAGGCCTTCCATTGATATGCTTGGTGTAACCATAAGTGACCAGCTCAAGTACGGGGGCTCCATTGAAGCCAGAGTAAAGCTGGCCTCTCAGAAGCTGGGCGTACTGTACAGGGCCCGCAGATACTTTAATAGTACACAACTGCTGACCCTGTACAAATCGCAAGTGCGCCCTACTCTCGAATTTGGTAGCCATCTCTGGTCCGGAGCCCCTAAATACCTGAAAAAAACCCTTGACTCTGTGCAAAAACGGGCGGTCCGTTTGATAGATTCCCCAATCTTAACAAGCGGACTGCAATCTTTAGAGCACAGGCGTCAGGTAGGTATGCTGTCCTTGTTCTATCGGTATTACAATGGAAGATGCTCTGAGGAACTAGCGTCATTGATCCCTTCGGCACCGGTGCATAGTCGGGATACACGCCAAACGCGCGCCCAACATTTGTACACGGTTGACATTTGTCACATGAGAACGGGTCGCTTCTACGATTCGTTCTTAAGTTCAACAGCTCGGCTGTGGAACGAACTGCCGGCCTCTGTGTTTCCTCCCTCCTACAACATGGGACTCTTCAAGACCCATGTTCACTCCTTCCTCTCCACAAAAAGACCCTCCACACAGCATCCCCAAAGATGACATAGGCCCTGAGGGAAATTATTTTCTTCAGGGCCTCCTGTGTGAGGTTAATATAAAAAATAAATATATATATATATTAAGCCCCACATTCCATATATCTACTGATTTATAATATGTTTCTCTCGAACACTTGTTTTTTCTAAAAAATAATATCTACAGGATTTTCCAATAAGAGGTGTTATTTTGAATAGCCCGCTATTTCGGTAGATGTTACTTTTGAAGCTGTCATTTTTTGACATTTGACAATTAAAAACTACGCTATTAATAAACATGGAACGATACATGCTTCAACAACGCATTGAAATTATTAAAATTCATTTGAGTGAAAATGAAAATGCAAATCATCTTGAGTGATGACGCCCATTTCCACCTCAGTGGCTTCGTCAACAAGCAAAATCGTCGCATCTGGGGCTCTGAAAACCCAAGAATTATTGTTGAAAAGCCTCTCTATTCTCAACGTGTGACTGTTTTGTGCGGTCTATGGTCCGGCGGAGTCATTGAACCTTACTTTTTCGAAAACGAGGCTGGAGCAACAGTTACGGTGAATGGATTGCGCAATCGAGAGATGATTAATGATTTTTTATGGCCGGAATTGGATGGTTGATGATTGATCTGAACAACGTTTACTTTCAACAAGACGGCGCTACGTGCCACACAAGCAACGAAACCATTGATCTTTTACGATTGAATTACAAAATAACACTTATTTTTGGAAAACCCTGCATATTTATTTGTACTGTCGAAATGTTAATTATATGAAATTCCCTTGATAGAAAAAAAATCGCAAAGCATGTTCCGAAAATTACTAAAAATACAATTTGTTTTGTTATTTAAATGTTAAAGGTACGAAAAAATTCACAGTGTACATTTAAATGTATGTATGTCTATGTATGTATGTATATGTATATATATCTGAGCATCTATATATGTCTATGTATGTATGTTTGCATGTATGAAAAACATATATTTTGTTTTATATTTTCCTTAAATATTTTTATTTTATTTTTTTTTTTTCCTTCCATATTATGTTTTATTTTTTCTTATTACAACATATGGTTTTATTGTAATTTATAGCATTATGACTAACACAACACGGGCATAAGCCTAGTGTGGGAGTTATTAAGTACACAAAATTTGTAATTCATAAAATTCACCGAATGAAAAAAAAAAAAAAAAAAAAAAAAAAAAAAAAAAAAAAAAGTAACTTTCGAGAGATTTTTGCTCTATTATAATAGAGTCCTGTTTTATTAAATATTTTCCCAATTTTTGCCTAATTATATTCGTTTTATAATATTAACGCGCTCCTTTTAACATTTCAACCTTTCAAACCATCTTCTTCTTCTTTTTGAACGCATTCTCTTGGAGGGAATAATATTTTAAGCGAATTATATTTAACACAATTTGGCCATGATTCACCATAAATTGTCTTATCAGTTGTGACAAGGCCACGCCACATCAACTTTCTTTTGTCTGAAAGTGAATGCATTGGCGTGACATTCCAGTGACACTTCTTGTCACCTGTCAAGCGTCACGCGCCATGCGTCACGAGCCGCGGCTGACAATATGGAGGGCCGCACTTAAACGTGACGGTGACTGGTGACTGGTGACGTCAGAATACTCCTTTTACGTCCGAAGCTTACAAATATTATTCAGATTTTAGTATTTTACGTAAATGCCTTTATTGCGGGTTAACTCCTACAAAAAAAATATTTGGAAAACTAAAGTAAAGTCACAAAAACGTATGCGTAACCGGAGCCAGTGAGACTATGGCAACCCCAATTGGGGCATGTTGTGAGGCTGAAAGTATTGGGGAGGGGAAGGAGATACGGACGAGAAAGGTGTGCCAGGATGCGCCTGCCCCACAGAGAGCGGAGACCCTTTGACCTATCCAGCTGGTCTCTCGACCCATCGCCTTGCGCCGCTGTGGGACGAATATATTAATACGTCCGACACTCTTGGACACACTGATCCCTAGATTCCTATCTAACCCTCATTCCCTTTATCTTCTCAGAACTTCCTCTCCCTCGTTTTCTTAAAAAATACTCTCCACACAGCATCCCCAAAGATGACAAAGGCCTAGAGGAAAATTATTTTCCTCAGAGCCTCATTTGCGTAATATTTTGTTCTTAAAAACATTAATTTTCTAGTTTTGTCTGGACGATATTTTCTTTTTTCACAGGAAATAATTTGAATATATTTAAACAAAAGTACTTTTTATGCACAACTATTTAATCAAAATAATCGGCATGTTTTAATAAACGATTACTGAAGAAATAAAAATATTTCCTTTGGTCGCCACTTCATTGAGTACATATATTATATATTATAAACGTCGATTCAGTACAAAGCTTCATTATGGTTGTATTATAATTTAAACAGCACGTAATAACAAAAATAACCACGATGGTTGGTTTATGTATACTCGTATATTCATATTGTTCAAACAATTTATTTAATGTTTTCTTAATTTTGTCTTAAATTTTGTTCAGTTGGACATGGATTTTATCCACTGTGATATTAATTTTGTCTATTTCAACATTTGTGTATCATTTCGATAATATTAGGGATTTTTTGTAGATTATAGATATCAGGCGGGTGTGAGTGAGAGGCAGACGTTTTGGCGTATTGCCTTTGTAAGGTGTGTATACTTTCTCGAAAATAACCGGTACACTACCACATGGTACCTACCTACTTACCTAGTTTCAAAAAATATTACAAATTATTTCAAGGACCACATATACCACAATATACACATTGCTATAGATTTTCAATATCACTCCTGGAAGTATAAAAGGTAGGTAGGTACAGGTATATAAAAACTACACTAGGTTTTCGGTACCTACTAGAAAATTTTGGTACAACGTACTGCGTAATTATATGTTCGTTGAAGATACTCATTAGCTTTTTCCAAAAACAAACTTTTACTTCTATGCTAAATGTATATACATTATAAACATGCTCTTTCAATGTTAGAAAGATTACAAAACTGCCAACAATATATAAGAAAATAAACCTCTTTAACAGAACCTCCTTTACACGAAAAAGCACTCAATTTTTGTAATATCCTGAGCAATTTCAATTTATTATAATTAATTATTCAAAGTTTTCGGCCAAGAAAAATACGAATTTAGAGGCAAAAAGTTTTAACTCGTTACTCAATTTAGTAAAAGTTTGTCATAGAGAGTACTATTGTTTAAAATAAACCGACCATGTAATTATTTTCAGCTTATTATAAGCAAGAACAGGGGAGAGAAAAATCATTTTCAGGGTGGTAAATTAATATAATTTTCAACACAGCAATCCGATAATGAATGGTTTAAAGGCAAAGTCTTCATATTTAAATCTACTCGAATTTTAGATTCTTGGCAAACTATCCAAAGAATCTGAATAATAATAATAATCACTGTATGATTTGCTTAGAAACTCAGATTGAACATTCTATGGTCCACAAGTGGGAACTTCAGATGAGAAATTTTTTGGTTGTCCCTCTCTAAACAAATATCCTCTCTTCTATCAAGCCTTATCTAAAATGGCCGCCCCTCCATTCAACAGCTCATCTGAATCAAGTCTGAATGAATTCGACTCCAATCTTCCATTTCTGGCCTATTTTAGAAATTTACCTAAGAAATTTATCCATCATATTTTTATTTTATTTTATTAATACATGATTCAGAGGGTACATATGGTTTTGTGATATTTCAGCCTCCATGCTAGGGATGACCCTGTGTTATGGCGGGTGAATTTTACAGTTTGTACAGAATCTATACATTACTATAATATGAAAAAGAAAAATGATCTAAAGCTAGTTTGGGTTACAAGAAGAGGATAGAGAAGTTAAAGAATTATAAGAAGATGAGAAATTTGAAAAATTATTACTAAATCGATCATACTAATAAATTATGTACATACTATACCGCTAAATTAGGGAATAAGGTTATATTATGTTTTGTCTGAAAGGTAATTAAATTGATAGAGTATAGAATGAATGGGTATTGTAGTTGTAATGTATTCCGTGTGTAAGGATCCATTTCGTAATTTGTTTTTTAAAGGAATGAGGTTGACTCACGGTTTTTAGGTTTTTAGGGATAAGGTTAAAGATTTTAGGAGCTAGGAAGAAAAATTGTAACAATTATTTTATAAGCAATAATTATTAGCCTGAAACACTCATCCACATTGAAAAATCTCCTGATAAAAGATACATGACGTCAACGGGACTAGAACCCGTGTCCTTTCGATTTCCGGTCGACAGCTCTGACCACTGAGCTATGGCGGCTTATCTCTTATCCGCTTAGCACTTAGCACTTACAACTCTCGACGCCATCTAGTGAGAGAGTTAGCACTTACAATGCTTTTCTCACTTACAACTACAACTTACAACTTACAACTTAGCACTTACAACTTACAATGTGTGTCTTAAACATTAGTTTACAAAAAAATAATAATTAATATTTGACAAGTTCTAGTGTCTTCACCAAAAATGTAGACAATTTGTCTCGACGCCATCTAGTGGGAGAGTTAGCACTTACAATGCCTTTCTCATATAAAATAAAGTTGGTTGTTTCAGGTGAAAAAAATGTAACAAGCAGTAATTATTGAATGAAACACTAGTATATATTGAATTATTTCGCGGATAAGAGATAAGCCGCCATAGCTCAGTGGTCAGAGCTGTCGACCGAAAATTGAAAGGACACGGGTTCAAGTCCCGTTGACGTCATGTATCTATTACCAGGAGATTTTTAAATGTGGATGAGTGTTTCAGGCTAATAATTATTGCTTATAAAATAATTGTTACCCTTTGTGCTATGCATAAAAAATCTTGTCTTAAAAGTAGTTTACCAAAAAAATAATAAGAAAAATTGTCGTTGAGCTGACGTGATATGTAGTGAAGGTACTTTGTTGTGACCGTTGGTTATCATTCTGGTGGTCATCAAATGTAGAAAGCTTGAAATTTGAGACGAAAAGAGCTGTAAAAATTATAAAAAATGTTTTTCCATTTAAAACATGTCTTGTGTTTTTTTACAATGTAGTTACATGTCCAATGATATATGGGGTGTTAAAAATGGTAACTATCCGCTATGGTATAAAACATACTACCTCTCTTATCACGAATCGTACCAGATATATTGAAAAAGCTGTAACTCCAATCCATAAAAATATTTCTAAATTATCATTTTTCTGTAAGTAATGTGTGTATTTAAGTTCACAACTAAATCATCTTATAATTAAAAAAACGAACATGGCTTCATAAAAGGCTGAAGTGTAGAAAGCAATCTCGTTATATTTACCTATTTTATAATCACATGCACAACTGCACTCAATTCTCCAAAGCATTTGATAAAATAAATCGGAAATTATTAATAAAGAAACTGTGGTCTATTGGTATTCGTGCTAACTGGTTTCGTTGGGTAACTTCATATATACTTAATAGATCACAAGCGGTAGCAATAAAGTAATTTAATCAGATTTCAAAGAATTCTCCTCGGGCATCCAACAAGGGTCTCATCTCTTGTTTTATTTATTTTATATATAGATGATTTAATGAATGTTGAAAACACCCCCAAATAGAATTGTTTGCCGATGATACCAAACTGTATAAACTCATAAATAACCGAAATGATTGTATTGAATTGCAAGATACAAACAATACGTAACTTTCTATCATAGATTCCTACCCATCCCACATACATTTTTCCTTCCCAAAACGTCCACTCCTACATTTCATTTAAAACACCCTGCACACAGCATTCCCAAAAATGACATAGGCCATGAGGGAAATTATTTTCTTCAGGGCCTTCTGTGTGGGGTTAATGTAAAAAAAATCGCATACGTTTGTACATTCTTGTTAATGAAAAAAAAAGTTAAACTAAGGGAAGGGGCGGGGGACAAAGGTGGGTTGACTCCTCCCACCTTTCTCCCCCCCTTCCCCCACCCACAAAATCACCCCACTCACCTTATAAAATCTAAAACTTTCTGTTCTTGTATAATATTTTAGTTAGTTTTAAGATTACTAGTTAATGACACGGCTGTGTCGAAAGCGGTAGCAAATTAAACGAAATTTAAGTAACAAATGTACATTGAAAAAATAAAACTTAATAAAACAAAAATGTCAAAAAATTGTTACAAAGTTAATGCACAATAAATACAAAAATGGTTCAAAACCCACTAAGCGTATCTTTCGCTGCGTACTGCGCGAGATACGCGACGCAAAAGACGAACTGCCTCTACGTGGTTGTGTGATTGCGCGTTAAGAGAATATTGATCCGCTAGAAGTCATATCTATATTTGAAGCAAGATGCGAACGAGACTTCTAGGCCCTATTACGATTGTCGTATCGACCTATGTATAATGCGCATGGTGAGGCCGTGCTCAAGAATTTGTATGGAGCGCGATTTATACGCGTAACTCGACGTAAAATGAGCTGCGCAAGATATACTTTGAGTACAGTAGTGTGTTTCGTTCCTAAGTCATTAAAGCTCCATTTTTCAATCTTATACATCACGCGAACTTTGGCCTTGATATATTTTGCAATTAGCATTTTTTTCACACAAACGAAATGACTTCGCACTCAGTCAGCTTTTTTTTTTCCCTGCCAGTTCCATATTTCAGAATTGGTATCAAAACTCCATTGCAGACTAATAAATATAATATCTATTCATTTAGTTTAGCTACTTCATAATAAAAGGAAGCTCGATTTATGCCTAAAAATAATGAGGTTACCTACATAAAATGAAAAGAAAAAAGCTACCAAGTTCTTTTAGATTAGGTACTTACATATTTTTTAGCAGTAAAGACTTGTTTGTACAAAAATAAATTACATTTATGCTCTCAAACATGAAAAAAATACGAACATACCCTTAGCAAGTATTTAGTCTGCACGCATGCTGCGTAATCTAATATTCGTCCATGATGAAAAACGTTGTATGTAAATTAATTGAAATTCGTTCTTAACAACAGAGAGACTAGGAAATGGATTTCAAAACGAGAATGTTCTTTACACGAAGTGAGCTTGTGTGCTTACTTTTGCAGAAAAAACAAAAATATTGTGGTTATAGCGAGTAAGACTTAACTGCTGTTTACGGGATATAAAATGAAATTTGCGAGCACACCGTTTCCATGGTATGAAATTGATCATAATTCATTCCTGAAAGATAAGAGAGTGTGCTCAAAGTTCAGAGCCAGTCTAATTGTCATTTCACATGATAGATTTGAACTTGAATTAAATTTTGTAAAGGCATTATAATAATTATAATAGAATCGGACGGTACTCATAACTGAACTGAGAAACGTCAAGTATTCCCAACTCTACCGTATCAAGCTCCACGAGGGACAGGGACAAACACGTAAAGACAAGAATACACCAAACACAGCCCCGGGGCCTGCTTTGTGGACCCGCGCTGTTTACTTAGGTGTCTGTGTCTCCAAATCTGCTGGCGACATTTTGAATTATTTTCCCGTAACGTATTTTGAATAAACTTTGAACAGAAATTTACATCGCAGAGGGAAAATCAAGTTTGCGATTCCATAAAGTAAAACAATCAGGACTGAGGCACGAACAGTCGAACAGTCGCATGCGCCGGGCACTCGGAATTAGGCAGGATAAATATAACAGACTTACATTATGTGCACAGGGCGACTTGAATCATTTCCATTTCATTTCAATATCAGCGAGGGGTGGTATCTTACATAACTACAAAGCCCAAATCTGTATGTCAGTTAAAACTCTCGAACTTTGAGATCCCGCGTCACGATATTTGCAGGTTTATTTGTCTAGAATTAGTTTATTATCTAGAATTTTTAGTCCGTCCAAAGTACTGGCTTCTCCAGTATCAAAACTAATTAACCATTGTATTACTTTTCCAGATTGCTTTAAAATTGCTAAGGTAATACTAATTTACAAATCTGGATCTAAAACGGATACCTCAAATTATTTTATCGGACTTATGAAATGTGTTTTTGAGGAAATATTCAATGGAAACCATCCTTTTCCGATCCTCAGTGAACCAGAAAGTATCCTCCACACCTTTGAAACTTGTCCACTGACAAACGTTCCCCAGCCACGAATACCATATTATCTTATCGATTCTTTCTGCACGGTTCTTCCACTCCTCTTTTCAGAACCAATTTTGATATTTAGCACTTGTTGCTTTGCGGACTGTGTCGGACAAACCCGTTTTTCTTTCCTTTCTTTTTAGGAATTTCATTTCCTACTCGAGAT
Organism: Hesperophylax magnus; assembly: GCA_026573805.1. Taxonomy (NCBI): domain Eukaryota; kingdom Metazoa; phylum Arthropoda; class Insecta; order Trichoptera; family Limnephilidae; genus Hesperophylax; species Hesperophylax magnus. Next base: position 681,067 of record JAIUSX010000229.1, on the reverse strand, counting down.
TCCTGCCAGATTGTTAAACGTGATTTTGGTCACAGTCATGCTGGGATATTATTTATACAGCTGGAAGTCGATTTATTTAAATTTTGCATAGTCGATTACTGGAAATCAAAAGGAAAAATTAACTTCTGATAAAAAAATTCAAAAATCAACAACTCTTTTGTGTGCAAAATGGCACACCATAGTAAAAAAGCACACTAATTTGTCAAACAATGAACATGTATATATCTGAACGAGTTGAATGGCATTATTACATTCACAAACCCTAAAGTAAAATATATCTTTTTTATACGTTTAATGTATATCGTTAATTATATATCGTTCGAATGAATTATATTGACAAATAAGTGTTATGAAGTCACTTTAAAAAGAGAAGGATCTCTATCATTATTAACTGGTTTCGTGTTGGAGTTAGGTGTTTGTACAGAAAACTTAACTCCTTGAGCGGGTAAATTGGTTTGGGATCTGATAATATTGAACAATCTGGGAAATCATTCATTTCATTTTGTGAGATGAGTGTGGGTATCGCCGCCCCGGGAAATATCCATTGGATAACCAATACCTCTGAAACATAGTTAGTCACCCCAAGTAGTTAGCAGGTGTGCCAGGATTCGCGGGGGGAGGTTTGTTCAGGTGTTGGCGGCGGATCCGTCTGCCCACCAACCGCGCGGTGGACCTGATCGGAAATGGCCGGTCGATTGAGACCTTTTGACATATCTATAGCCAGACTCTCGTCGAAGGCATGGATTCAAACATTAGTCACCCCTGGACACACTGACCCCCAGATTCCTTCCCACCCCTTTTTCTTTTCCAGGACTTCCTCTTCTTCCTTTCTTTAAAAATACCCTTCTTACGGCATCCCCAAAGATGACATGGGCCTTGAGGGATATTATTTTATCAATGGTTTCATGTGTGGGGCTAATGTAAAGTAAGTTACTTAATTGTAGTAAAAAATCAAAGCAATTAAATATTCCATCTAACCATTGCATCACTTTTAAGTTCAAAGTGATAATTTATTCCCAAAAGTAGTTTAATTCATTCTGTAAAATAAATCGCGTGAAACGCCGGGTGCTATCAGCCATTAGCCGAAACTGCGGAAGAAAATAAACGGGAACAGGAAAAGCTAATGGCTGAGTAACTGATCCCTATTATTTGTTTGAACAAATTGTTATTTTCCGCCGCCAGATTGGGAAGGAATCGAGTATTGAATGAGCGCAACACAAAACCTAAAATGCGAACTAAAAACTCGCAATTTATCAAAGTGTTTTCAGTAATACATACGACAACTGAGAAATTGATCGGTATTATTTTGATCACCTTGATACATTGAATAAACGTAGGTACCTCGTTTCGAAAGTGGACTGTGAAACCAAAGAAATTGATGGGAATTATTTTGAACGCCTTGATACGTTGAATAGACGAAGGTACCTCGTTTCAAAAGTGGACTGTAAAACCAAATAAATTGATCGGTATTATTTTGAACACCTTGTTACATTGAATAGACGTAGGTAACTTTTTCGAAAGTGGACTGTGAAACCAAAGAAATTGATGGGAATTATTTTGAACGCTTTGATACGTTGAATAGACGAAGGTACCTCGTTTCAAAAGTGGTTAGTAAAACCAAAGAAATTGATCGGTATTATTTTAAACACATTGAAAAATTGAATAGACGTAGGTACCTCATTAAGAATGTGGACTGTAAAACCAAAGAAATTGATCGGTAATATTTTAAACACATTGATAAATTGAATAGACGTAGGTACCTCATTAAGAATGTGGACTGTAAAACCAAAGAAATTGATCGGTATTATTTTAAACACATTGATAAATTGAATAGACGTAGGTACCTCATTAAGAATGTGGACTGTAAAACCAAAGAAATTGATCGGTATTATTTTAAACACATTGATAAATTGAATAGACGTAGGTACCTCATTAAGAATGTGGACTGTAAAACCAAAGAAATTGATCGGTTATATTTTGAACACATTGATAAATTGAATAGACGTAGGTACCTCATTAAGAATGTGGACTGTAAAACCAAAGAAATTGATCGGTAATATTTTAAACACATTGATAAATTGAATAGACGTAGGTACCTCATTAAGAATGTGGACTGTAAAACCAAAGAAGTTGATCGGTTATATTTTGAACGTCTTGACAAATTAAATAGACAAAGGTACCTCATTAAGAATGTGGACTGTAAAACCAAAGAAGTTGATCGGTTATATTTTGAACGTCTTGACAAATTAAATAGACAAAGGTACCTCGTTTCGAAAGTGGACTGTAAAACAAAAACTAAAATATCCACTGCAAAATACCATATTCACCCCTAGATGTGTAAATGTACGAGTTCGTTGAACAAGAGTTACACATACAAATTCAAAACCGAAATAAGAACCAAACTTTTACAACCAAAAGAAATATGTTGGTATTTCCAAAAAAAATCGAATACCTTATTTGGAATAATAATTATTAAGATATTTGATTTTTTTTGTAAATCCATAATAATAAATATTATATTATGCATGTATGTTTCTTTTGTAGTTTCTTGGGAAAATAATTTCTATGTCATCTTTGATGCAGTGTGGCGGGTCTTTTTTAAGGAAAGGAAGGAAAAACAATGCAAAACCTACCAATACCAATATGGTCGTCATTTAGAAAGGTATGAGTGTTGGGTAGGAATCTAGGGATCAGTGTGTCCAGGTGTGATGGACGTGTGAATATATCCCTCCCACTGCGGTGCTTGGCGATGGGTCGTGAGACCAATTGGAGAGGTCAAAGAGTCTCCCCAAACTAGCTTCTCCCGATCTGGACTGCCACGCAGCTGGTGGGTAGGAGCATCCTGAACATACCTCACCCGATGAACCCGGGCACCCCTGTTAATCTTCTAAACCAATGGAGAGGTGTTGGTTATCCAAACCCGTAACTAATAACATTCCTCTTCCCCCCATTCTTCCCTTCCAACTCTCTTCAGCCTCTTAACATATTCAACTAGGGGATGCCATGGTCTCACTGGCTCCAGATAGTTGGGACGGTGTTATTTACATAAAAAAGATATCCATTTCACAATGTATGAAGTACCTACTGCGGTGAGGATTGTTAAATCTAGTAACATTTTTTTAAGTAAAGCCTTATGATGTTCGTAGATTAAAAAAATCACAGTTGCAGTTATAATGAATGTTATAGGAATTATAGTTCGACTTACGTGTGTGGATTTTGTATGGTTCCGTCCACTTGAACAATGCGCAACGCGCTTGTGATCCCGCTGTAGTTGAACTGAATCTTATGCACGTATTTAGTTTTAGATATATTTAGTGTTAGTAGATTTTTATCGAGCCACTGTTTTACAACTTTAATTCCACTTTCAGAATGCTTATGAGTTTTAGCCCAGTCCTTCCTTTAAAGATAGCTGCAGATTCCAACAACACCTTGTTCAGACATCATCTTCCTGATAAGTGTTATTGATTTTTTTTTTATATTTCGGTGTAGGTAATTTCTAGGTACCATTTTTTTTTTAACTTTATTTATTCTCACTTCTTTACACATATAATACATATTAACAAATAGTATATAATAACATAATATATAATACCAAATAGTATAAACAAGAAATGAAAACCCACTAAGGCACTGCCTGAGTGTGGGTAATATAAAAACGATTACTATATTTCCAAGTACCTAAAGTATAATATACATAAGTAGAAAAAGTTTTTTTTTTTTTAAATTAAATTTTCTCTTTTGATTTTTTTCTTTGTTACAGTTACATATTTTGTTATTATTAAAAAATAAAACCAAAAAATAAAAATAAATGTTTTGATTATTTTTCTGCTAAATGATAAAGCCGCAGTCGCTAGGTAAATTAACGAATCTCGATTCACAAATCACTGAACGCTTTTTCAGATTTTTTCCAACGATAATTATTCATGTTCGAATTTAAAAAGTTATAATGTTCCACAGAAGCCACCGCCTACTTGATTAATAACAAAAGAAAGTCTTTATTAAACATTGGGATTCATGGGGAGTTCTCCTAGTACTAATGAATATTCATTCAGAAGCAATGAAAGCAGGGCTTGAAATGTTTAAAATATGCAAAGATTCCATCTCCAAACAAGCTGCTGTTAAATTAGATTTCGCAAGAAAAATATTAATTTAATATCCCGCTTACGTATTTCAAATAATGCCTTTAATTGACTTTTTAATCTAGCAATAAATACGCAACATGAATATTTTCTAATTTACTTTCACAAATTTGATCACTTTTCTAAAAAATTTCTTTGGTAGTTCGTTGACTACTAACCAAAGGAATATTATGAGATGATGAAAGAATGCGATTTTATTTAAAATATAATATGATGATATGATATAACATATAATATAATATTTATTATAATATAACAATGTATGAATGTAAATGACGCAAGGAGTGTGTGCCAAGACCGAGTTGTTTGGCGGTCCGTCCTCCCTGCCGACCCCTGCGGGAAACGGCGTGATGGTTAGTTAGTTAGTTATAATATGTCAGACAGCGCGGGAAAATTCCTGCTGCCCTAAGCGAGTGGAACTAAGGAATCTCCATTTGGAAAATTCTTAAATGCTGAAGTATGTTGTGTAGAGGAAGGAGGTGGTTGGAAAGCAGTTGGATATTCAGATCTGATCGAAATGTTCTAAAATAAGTAATCAATTAACTCTCACACTGCCAAGTACGCAGGGTTTCGTGGACTTGTAAGTAAGAAGGTTTAGAAGCAGTCGGATATTCAGATGTGATCAAAATATTCTAAAATATAGTCTCGTAAGTCAATTGACTCTCACGCTGCCAAGTACGCAGGGTTTCGTGGACTTGTAAGTAAGAAGGTTTAAAAGCAGTCGGATATTCAGATGTGATCAAAATATTCTAAAATATAGTCTCGTAAGTCAATTGACTCTCACGCTGCCAAGTACGCAGGGTTTCGTGGACTTGTAAGTAAGAAGGTTTAGAAGCAGTCGGATATTCAGATGTGATCAAAATATTCTCAAATATAGTCTCGTAAGTCAATTGACTCTCACGCTGCCAAGTACGCAGGGTTTCGTGGACTTGTAAGTAAGAAGGTTTAGAAGCAGTCGGATATTCAGATGTGATCAAAATATTCTCAAATATAGTCTCGTAAGTCAATTGACTCTCACGCTGCCAAGTACGCAGGGTTTCGTGGACTTGTAAGTAAGAAGGTTTAGAAGCAGTCGGATATTCAGATGTGATCAAAATATTCTAAAATATAGTCTCGTAAGTCAATTGACTCTCACGCTGCCAAGTACGCAGGGTTTCGTGGACTTGTAAGTAAGAAGGTTTAGAAGCAGTCGGATATTCAGATGTGATCAAAATATTCTAAAATATAGTCTCGTAAGTCAATTGACTCTCACGCTGCCAAGTACGCAGGGTTTCGTGGACTTGTAAGTAAGAAGGTTTAGAAGCAGTCGGATATTCAGATGTGATCAAAATATTCTAAAATATAGTCTCGTAAGTCAATTGACTCTCACGCTGCCAAGTACGCAGGGTTTCGTGGACTTGTAAGTAAGAAGGTTTAGAAGCAGTCGGATATTCAGATGTGATCAAAATATTCTAAAATATAGTCTCGTAAGTCAATTGACTCTCACGCTGCCAAGTACGCAGGGTTTCGTGGACTTGTAAGTAAGAAGGTTTAGAAGCAGTCGGATATTCAGATGTGATCAAAATATTCTCAAATATAGTCTCGTAAGTCAATTGACTCTCACGCTGCCAAGTACGCAGGGTTTCGTGGACTTGTAAGTAAGAAGGTTTAGAAGCAGTCGGATATTCAGATGTGATCAAAATATTCTCAAATATAGTCTCGTAAGTCAATTGACTCTCACGCTGCCAAGTACGCGGAGTCCTTGGACTTGTTAGTAAGAAGGTTGGAAAGCAGCTGTAATCGTATGTATAATCGTAAAAATCGTATCGTATATAAATAAAATATATATATATATATATATATATAATCAATATTTACCGCCACCACTCACTGACCAAACTAAAATCAATATAATTAGAATATTTTTAACTGATATAAAAAAATCTTTTTTCTTACATGCACATTTTATTTCATAAAACACTCAATCGGGCGTAATAAATATTGGTTCTTTATAAATTTGCTTTACAACAAACCGTTCTTGTTTATTCTTATACTAATTTTAAGCTATGTTATGTATAATACACAATCTAGCATTATAAAGGTTGGTGGATGAGTTGACTTCGCGTTTGGGTCCCACCCAGTGTGTTCAATTCCTCGTCTGGCTAAGTCCTCCATCACAACACAAGCAACATTTTCCGGTTACTGTGGTGGTAGTAGAATATTGTCAAATATTGTTAGGTTATTCGTAACCCGGGAATGTTTGTTTTTCTCTTAAAAAAGAAAAAAAAAATAGTTTGCTTAGTACTGACATGCTTAACAATGAACATTTAATTTTTATTTTACTAACATCAACAACATTACTAAATATAATTCCGCTACTATTGTTGTAATACCTTAAGTACCTTGTAGTCTAATTATTATATTTATTTATCGAACAACTATTACTTGAATGTACAACTACTCTCAACGATAACAAGTATTGTACTCGGCCTATAATGCTATGTAATATACACTCATTATTGTACTTCTGATCAGCTTACCTTAAACATTGTATGCATGTGAAAGTCTTCATGGCGCGAATAAATAAAAAAATAAAAAATAGTCTATTCTAAAGTCGTTTTATTCTCACGCTCTTATGTATTACTTCTTTGTCTTTCATCCTCTATGTCGTCTGTCATAAGAGTTATGTTATAAGAAAATACTAATGCAATACAATACAAAAAAACTGATGCCATTCGAAAACAATAAAAATTAAGATTTTAATTTAGGTTAATCCGTCTAAAGTATTGTCAGAACTAAAAGATACATCTCAATTCGTGTTTTAAAGTAACCAATTAATTGAAATTTATTGAAAAGTGTAAAAGAATTAATATCACAGCTAATATACCTTGACTCCACATAAAGACTTTACCTGTAGCAGGCAAGCATATTCAATAAATAAAATTTAATTTTGTTTGGACTAACTTGAAGATAAAAAATAATTTTTCGAAGAAAATTTCTTCTGAAAGCTTATCACTTTGTGATGTCATTATTTATTAGAATAAAACACAAATAACTTTGTTTACATCACTTCAATATATATAACCTCTACATGTTTCATGAACAATGTTCACCTCATCAGGTATATTCTTGCTCCTGATGAGGTGAACATTGTTCATGAAACATGTAGAGGTTATATATATTAAAGTTATGTAAACAAAGTTATTTTTGTTTTATTCTAATGAAGATAGAAGTATGACATTTTGATTTTTGTGTTTAACAAACCCATTAGAAGTAATCTCCAAAGGAAACATGAATGTATAAGGTCGACACTGCAATTGCAGTTCTTCGTGACGTGAGTGGGCACAGTTTTTAAACACTGCAATTGCAAGGCTCCGGCTCCTAAGGGACTTTCAACAGCCAAACCACACATGTTGCTTAAACTATGATTTTTAAAGATAAAACTGCGGTTAAATTCAGAATGGAAGAAATCAACGATGTCAACGCTTTTTAGTAGAAAAGAGAACTTCTTTTAAATTAAAAAAAAGCATTCGTTCATTTGCAAACATATGTACACGAAGCCGCACAGGAGTCCCAACTGCTTCTAACCGTCTGGAGCCAGTGAGACTATGGCATCCCCAATTGAGGTATGTTGTGAGGCTAAAGGTAGTGGGCAGGGAGGAAGGTGGGGAAGTACCTGGTTATTGAGATCTAATTAATATCCCACTTTGCATTTTTTCAAGGGTGTAAAAAAGTTTGTTATTTTCATTAAGTCGTGTTTAACAAGATTATCTGTCGGGTTTCGAATATTTAGATCATATAATATGGATAAACCAACATGTCTCCTTTCCATACAGATAAATAGTTGTTACAAATGTGCATGCTCTTGGCGGAAATTAGGTTTTGGATGAAAATATTTCCTCACGGAAATATCTAGACGCCAGATTTCACCATTTGATTGAATACTGCTTCAGAAATACTGATAACCATAGATGCCTGCTTCAAATTGGAATTTTATAGAACGCGTTAGCAAAAAAAAATGATTACCGAATTAGAATCAGAACAATTACATTTGCAGGAATCCGAAGAAATCGTAATTCTTTGCCGTTCATCCTTATAGCTATGCAAATCAATATTAGCATTTAAATTTCCTATTAGAGTCATCGGTGTGTTCCTCCCGGATATTCTCGAATAAGAGGCGCCATTGAATCCTATTTAATATTTATGGAAATATTAAAAATGTCCCGAATGCGGGGGATATACGGATGGTTTCCTTTCAGATGTTAAACTGTATTGCAACTGCGATGTGTGGGAAAGTGGTTTATCGCTTTCGGAGTACGTGGAGTCAGGGGTAGATAATCATTCGCGTAAGAGCGGATTTAATAGTTGTGAAGAGATTATGGAAAAGATAATTGATGCACATAAAACCTTTTTGTACAGTACCAAAAAAATAACAAGCAATAATAAACGATTGTTTCATTTCAAGACACCCACATAAAATACCTAGGGGTCATCATTGATCAACATCTTCGCTGCGATCAGCACTTGGCGAGTCTAACTCCACGCATCCGCAAGCTCTCTTATGCTTTTCGAAATCTAAGAAATATCCTTACTACCTCAATTCTTAAAACTGTATACTACGCTCTTTGCCAATCCCTACTAGCTTACGGCATTATAATCTGGGGTGGCTGTGCATAATCTACCATCGAACCTATTCTAAAAGCCCAAAAAATGGTAATACGTTTCATTAACAAGCGACCGACAAGATACCCCTCCGCTCGACCCCTCATAGAATATAAGGTCTTAAACATACCACAACTCCACCTAAAATTTTTGCTTATACATTTCCTATTCAAATATAAAAACAAAACTCTCTTACAACACAACTTGTAGCAGTTCACTTTTGCCCCGCTACCGTCATAAGATAAAATTAAACAAACTTTAACAAACTCCATCCAAGACCGCCTTCGTCTATGGGACTCGTGCTCTATGGGCCTTTCCAGAAGGAAGCAGAAGACTTAATTTCTGAAAGCCAGTACCAATCGGACAGCCTTGCGGATAGGTCGCGCCAACTGATGTGATACGAGCAACTGCTCCAGTCGACATATTTCACGGGGGACGCTGATGGCGGACATAGCTATATATATTTAATCGATGGTCATCATGTCAATCCCTCACTTATTTACAATTCTTTCCTAAGAGTTGTATGGCGCCCATTACGGTGAATCAGGTCAGATATTTTAAGTTATACATAATGTCACACTTTTAACTAATTTATTGCTACTTAAAAAATCCTTCCGTGCGATCAATTCTTCGTATTGTCGCAACACCCCTTGAGATCATGCTAATTCTTGTTATTTGAGAGTCTCTAGCTCTATTTGTTATTTGAATAAATATAATATTAATCATCGTACCTCTTTATTCAATAACAAAGCATTCCCCGTTGTCTTTTACTAATCATGTTACAATGGCCCTATAGTGGTGAATTTGTACGTGATATTATTGCATTAAACTGGCGACCAATGGTGTCTAAATTGTTAAGAATAGCCCATAGCCCATGTTCAACTATTACAAACTATACCACCAGAACAATAACCAACGGTCACTACAAAGTACCTTCACTACATACCACGTCAGCTCAAAGATAAATTTTCTTCCTATCTCCTAAAATCTTTAACCTTATCCCTTTAAGTTGTAAGTGCTAAGTTGTAAGTTGTAAGTTGTAGTTGTAAGTGAGAAAGGCATTGTAAGTGCTAACTCTCTCACTAGATGGCGTCGAGAGTTGTAAGTGCTAACTTACAATGTGTGTCTTAAACATTAGTTTCCCAAAAAAATAATAATTAATATTTGACAAGTTCTTGTATCTTCACCAAAAATGTAGACAATTTGTCTCGACGCCATCTAGTGAGAGAGTTAGCACTTACATTGCCTTTCTCATATAAAATAAAGTTGGTTGTTTCAGGTGAAAAAAATGTAACAAGCAGTAATTATTGAATGAAACACTAGTATATATTGAATTATTTCGCGGATAAGAGATAAGCCGCCATAGCTCAGTGGTCAGAGCTGTCGACCGGAAATCGAAAGGACACGGGTTCTAGTCCCGTTGACGTCATGTATCTTTTATCAGGAGATTTTTCAATGTGGATGAGTGTTTCAGGCTAATAATTATTGCTTATAAAATAATTGTTACAATTTTTCTTCCTAGCTCCTAAAATCTTTAACCTTATCCCTGAAAACCTAAAAACCGTGAGCCAAACCCATTCCTTTAAAAACAAATCACGAAATGGATCCTTACTCACGGAATACATTACAACTACTAAATCCATAATTTCAGACAAAACATAATATATCCTTATTCCCTAACTTAGGGGTATAGTATGTACATAATTTATTAGTGTGATCTATTTACTAAAAATTTCTCAAATTTTTCATCTTCTTATATTTCTTTAACTTCTTTATCCTCTTCTTTCAACCCAAACTAGCTATACATCATTTTTCTTATTTTTATTTTTTATATTATAGTAATGAATAGATTCTATGTCCGCAAACTGTAAAATTCACCCGCCATAACACAGGGTCATCCCTAGCATGGAGGGTTAAATATCACAAAAAACCACATGTACTCTCTAAATCACGTATCAATAAAATAAATAAATAAAATTTGGGAGGTAAGTATGGGTACGGCCGACCGTGTCATAGACCATCCCAAGTGGTTTACTGCATTTGGTGATTTAGAATACGTAGCTGTCTATTGTCAGAATAACCAGTTATGTTTAATGGTTCAAAATGTCACACGTCATATTCATAACAAATGACAAAAAATGCACACTTTTGGATAACCAACGCTACGTTTGGTGATTTATCAAGGGTGCCCTGGTTCATCGGGTGAAGTGTGTTCAGAATGCGTCTGCCCACCTACTGCGTAGTGGGCCGGATCGAGAGACACTGATTAAGGGAGACCTTTCGACTTCTCCAATATGACTCTATCGACTTGGGACACCGCAGTGGGAGAAATTAATTTATACGTCCATCACTCCTGATTCCTACTCGCCACTCATACCTATTTCTATCCCAGAAATTCCTTTCCTTTATTTCCTTAAAAATACCCCCAACATAGCATCCCCGTAGATAACATATGACTAATTTCGAAATCATATCTTCAGGACCTCCCGTAGAGTTAATTAAAAAAATATATAAAAATATTCATACGCAGTATTTAAAAAACACAAAAAGTTTGAACGAAATGGAATTATCAATATTACCGCTCCCACTTCTGTTTCCACATTTTTGCTTTATAAATATATTACATTAGTATTTTCAGTTGAACACGAAGTCAATTAATGATGGGTTGATAATATTTTTGTTGAAACCAAAAAGACATAACAGAGTCAACTTGTCGATGACTGGTTTTAAACATCAGTTTTTTTTCGGGTCGAACCCATATAACAGGAGAAAATTAAAAAGCTATTGGAAAGCAAATCTGCAATTAATAGGACCACAAAGTTGGCACACAACTTCTTTTAAAAAAAAGATTATTGTTATTTTCTTTCTAATTCGTCCGCAGTCCCCAGAATTCTCTCTGATTTAAGAGGTTATGATATAGAGGTTACACAGATATCGAATCCAATTGTAAGTTTGCATTTATGACGAAATGTTACATTTCTGTTTTTTTTATTTAATTGTTTTTTATATCCTTTGAATCGTTATCAAAATTCGCGAAAATTACCTGTTAGATACAATGTATAATCGAAATGATTCTACTCTTAACTAACTAACTAACCATCACGCCGTTTCGCGGCGTATTCGACGGACCGCCAAACAACTCGGTCTTGGCACACACTCCTTGCCTCATTCACATTCATACATCCTCTCATATATACTCTTCTATTGTTCTGACTCTTGACATGGCCCGACTCAAGTAGCTGATTCACTTGATCGTGCCATGTCTTCCTCGGGCGTCCCCGACTTCTGCTACCATTCACAATTGCATCGTATATTCTCCTTACACTCCTTTCTTCGCTCATTCACTCTACATGCCCAAACCATCTAAGTGTCCCTTTTTTGATCTTACTCATTACGCTTACATCAGCCTTGCACTCTTTGCGGATATCCATATTTCTCACACGATCATACATGGTTTTACCACACATACGCCTCAGGGATCTCTATCTTTCTACAGTATTCAGTCTACTTTCATCCTTTCTCTGCCAGTTCCATGCCTCATTTCTCTACATCAAGGTAGGTACCAGCACTCCATTGTGGACTGATAGCTTCGCTGCTACTGTTAATATTTTAAAAACTTCATGCTTCAATGCTTGACCTCTCGGAGTGCAATAAATCATATTCGACTCTCATTAATGAAAGGAATAGAATAAAAAACCTTTATAGAAATCCCGTTAATGGTTTATCGGGTTTACATGTGTTTCACAATAATCAAGGTTCTCCACCCCTGCCAAGAGGAATGGAATTCTTAATATACCCACTCCGAACGATTCCTCGCTTTGACAACTCTTGCCTTGCACATCTAGTGCCGGTAACGCCGAATTGAAATGGAGTACCAGCCGCCGCAGCTTCCCTACCCATGCCACTGCTACCGGCGTCCCTTCCGAGAACACCTCCTCACCGCCCCTGGCATGAAGACCACTATATTTATTTGATTGATGAAGTTTCTTTAGTCGGAGTGTGGATACAAAACTTAGATACACTGACGTTTGATACACCGGTTACATAACGTTTTATGCTGTGGATTTTAAATTTAGAGTGTCCTTCCGACAGTGATGTCCTTGCCACAGAAACGGCATTTTGTCACAACAGTATTTTTGCAAAGTATTTACAGTCATTCGTAAAGTTTTACACTGTGTTATGTTTATTATATTTAATATTTTTATATGCGTACGTATTTACATACACGTACATCTCTGTGTGTGCTAATTTTCTGTAGACTCTGGCTGCAATACCTACAACGTTTTTCACCGTCGGAGTTTTTAATTACCTGATTTTGATGGGGAAGGACGCACTGTATTCGAATTGAATTCTGAAGCCAGATTTACCAACGTGAGCATTTAAAGTAACAAAATACTCTTATCACACTATCTGTGCCCGATAAATGATCTTTGTTGTCTGTTATCGATAAAATTTTCTTTTAAAAAATTGGAATGTTTACCTTAATTCAAAAATTGGAATGTTTACCTTAATTGTTCTGTATTGCCTTTTAATTTGGTATGGTTTCTTCTTGTAAATTTATTCATTTTCATTGAAAACTCAGACCCTCTCGACAGCAGCTTTCATCGCACGTGTTAATTATTGGGAATTGGGAATATCAAAATATAACTTATACATTTTCCCCGAATTTAATTATGAAGTAACGGTAAACTACACAGTAACTCGATTTGCGATTTAACAAATTTAATAACCAGTTTTAGCGTTCAAGCCGATAACGAACTCACAGGTATGTTTTATTTAGTATTTTATTTACCCTTTGATCATTAACCATATGAATTTGGGAAACTCCACAGTATAACTTTTTTAACATTTAGATACATACATGCATAATTTATTGAAGCAAATGCTCGAATGAAAATTTAATCCCCTGAAAAGTCTCCGAAATTTTCATCCCGTCACTTATTCACCTTTCCCTCCGGTGTTCAATATCATTCAATATCCAATTTTCTCACTATGTTATGTGTCCTTGTTTTAATTTATTTTAAGTCAATATTTTATGTATTTTGAACTATACCATATTATTTAAATGAATAAATATTATGTTTTCTCTATTCTTCTGCAGGATATGAACACCTGGATGCTTACCCAAGCTTTGACTTGGAAGATTCTTTGAGATTTTGGAATAAGGATCTACAAGCAAATACTCACAATTCTATAAAGCACGACTAACCCGACTAACACAGAGTTTCGTCATCGAATGGCCAAATTTTAGTGAAAATATCACTAATTTAATAAATTACAAAATGTATTATTACACTTTGCACCTTTAATACTTTCGCTGCATTTTCTAATGTGGTAGCGGTAGCGAATGCATTAACACTTAATACGACTTCTATTTCACCCACATTGCACATTCATGCACCGGCCCGTAGACACCTTCTTACGGGCGGTTTCAATACGAAACTGCGGTGTAATATACTAAATTACACCGTGGCACAGTGCTTATTCCTGAAATATTTTTTCATGATTTTTTTATTGATTGAAAAATAGAATGATTTTAAAGTGATAAGTGATCCTACCTTCAAGCTAATTAATCATTCATGAAATTGCATTGTTCGAGGGTTTACGATGCTTTGGAATTGTAGTTTCAATGCTCATTATACTCCAACCTCCTGAGACACACATATGCCGATGGACATGACTCAAACTGTTATCATGCCAATCTTGAAATCCAATCAACTGGATGCATTGGTATTAAGAAATGACCGACCGATCTTCTTAATGCCAATGATTTCCAGAATGCTTGAAAAAATTTTATTCACTTTAGTAAAAGACAAACTATTTACCCTGGATAATCAATTCGGCTTCAAGAGCACCTCATCAAACGATATTGCCATTTATGTAGTCAAAAAAGCAATAGCCTACTATAAAAAAATAAATATCGTTTATGGGTGTTTTCTTGGCAAGGCCTTTGATCGTGTTTCCCACCACTTATTATTATAAAAACTCATAAAACACGATGTTCCAGCAGCAGTTGTCAACATCCTGGCTATTTGGTACGGACAACAGAAAAACTACATTCAATGGACAGGAGCTTCTTCGAGACCCTCATTGCTCGAAAGCGGAGTATGACAAGGGGGCATAAGGTCCCACTCTATTTAATGTTTACATAAACGATCTCCCACAAGAGCTAAACGATTCACTAATTTGTTTACATATATGCCAGCAATACTATAATACTATTAACTTAGCAGATAACATGGTGCTGCTGGCACCTTCGATTAAAACAATGAGACAACTTCTAAAAATATGCGAAGAGGACGCAAACTCACATAACTTGCTGTAGAAATCCAATAAGTCAGTCATCGTCGTTTTCAAACATAACAACCAGCCACTAAATGTTCCATCAATCCGTCTAGAAGGAAATGAAATGCTTGTGGCCTCACATGTTAAATATCTGGGACATATCCTTGCCGAAGACATGAAAGAAATAGAAGATATGAAACGAAAAGGGAAAGCAATCAGTATAAGTGCCGGAATGATCTAAAAGGCGGTTCTACCACTGTAGCAACTGTGGACTCAATATCCAGTAGCGCAATGAGACAAGCTGAGGGTGTGCTACAATAACACATACAGACAACTTATGCAACTACCAAGGTTCTTCAGTGCCTCCACGATGGCACTGAAGAACACAGCAGGGAAGGTGCACTAATTCCCCGCCTTACTTTGCCGGCGATTAGCCAGCTTCCGGGGCAGGACATGAAAATCAACAAACGTCATCATCGTGGCTGCTTCCGAGTGTCTCAGCTCTCCACCTAATGAGCGATGGATGCAGACGATGCGGCGACCTCCCGGATGGCCGATCATTTATTTTATCTTATTCGTGAAATGTTTTATAATATATATTATAATATATTTTTATTTATTTTTTCAATCTTATTTTTATTTCTTTCTTGTATATATACCATGTGATATAGCAAACTGGGATTGCACTACCCTCCTAGTCTTGCCGGGTTAAATTGTAATTGTAAACACCGTCCCTATTTAAAACCCACTGTGATCTATTAAACAAACTGTGATCTATTAAATTATCTGTCTGCTGAAGGACGCAAGAAATGTTAATTTATTTGTATTTACACTTTTGAGACTGAAATATCAACAAATCAAGTATCATTAAATGTCGATAATTTATTTACACGCGTCAAAACAATTTCACAACAAAATTATAACCGTTTTTACCAAAGACATGGCACTTGTAATATGCACTACCGCATTTCAATATCAGATTAGCGAATGTTTATCTGACTTCAATATTTTGGGACTAAGCCTGCGTTACTTTTACCCTAGTCACCTAACACTACCTTTAAGCAGTTTTGAATTTTTCTTACGTTATTTCAATTCCCACATTTTAAAATATTTAATCAAATACATTGCCCAATTTTTTTTTTTTTAAAGAAAGACAAACATTCCCGGGTTACGAATAACCTGACAATATTTGAAATTCTCCTACTACCACCACAGTAAGCTGAAAATGTTGCTTGTGTTGTGATGGAGGACTTAGCCAGCCGAGGAATTGAACACACTACGCCCGAGTGAGACCCAAGCGCGATGTCAACTCGGCCACCGACCGGTCAATGTACGAGTATCATAGGTTTTCGTATCATAGAAAATGGCGTAGCGGTAGCTAAGGTGGTATATGGGGAGGAGGGTGGAGGGGGGGTGGACGGTGGGCGACGGCAGCTGGCGTCGCAGATGCACATCCGGCCTCGCGATGGGACAAGACGCCCATAGAGGCGTCGCGACGCCGACGTGCGACGTCTCATTGAATATTACCGCCGCCGCGGTGCATTCCCATTTCAGCGTCCCTCTCCACGGCGCGGTGGCGGAACCATATCTGTACACATAAATTCCTTATGAGATATATTACTCCCGGGCTAGATACTAGAACTAAAAACAACTTTCATAGGTGCTTTCGATATTAGTAGAGGGTGTTTAAACGTACTGCGGTAAGGGACACGTTTCACGGGCCGCTCCGAAGGGTCTTCTTTTCTATGTTGTATGTGTCACAATGAGTACTACCCAAGAAATAGCATGTATTAAAATAGTTTTTAGTGGTTTAATGTGAAATTACTAGACTATTATCTTTCTTATAATTACGAAATTTGCCCATTTTAATTAAATTAACATATACATTCAATTTTTCTCTCTCCATAATTTTAAATGATTGCTAGAATACCCTTAAATGGTGAAAACCAGGAAAAATTGCAAAAAAATGTGATTTTCGTGAAAAATGTGAAATGTGAACAGCGCGGCGTATTAGACAAGCCTAGAAAAGATGTCTTCATTTTCCCTAGAACTGACAACTCTAAAATATCTTGATTTTTTTGTATTAAATTTATTAGCCGTGGAATTTTTTCGAGGAGGAATGAAAATTAAAGAAAGGAAATAGTAATTAAAATAAAATACCTTGATTTGTATTTCCCGGCCGGATCCGGGAGTTGACAAATGATTGACACTTCAAGGCTGTTTGTAATGTTGGCTCTAGATAAAGTGCGACCAGTTTATTTCTCCTAAATTCTTATTAATTTTATTTATTGATTTATTTGTGTTGTTTTAAAATAAATATAGTTGTTAAAAGGGCCTTACTAATAAAGGTGTTTTAAATTTAACACAACTGTTAAACAAAAAAATAATGTTTGGCAAATGGTTGTTTATTATTTGCATAAAATTTAAAACAAGTTTATTGGTAAGGTGGTTATTATTTAGAAACATTTTTGGAATAAACAATAATGACTTATTTTCGTAATTTAAGCTTAAATATGTTAATTTTTCTTCTAATTTTATTTATTTTGGTAATTCGTCGAATATCTTTATTGCTCCGTACGTCAACGGCTTCTGACTAGGGGTTGACGTATTGCTCCGTACGTCAACGGCTTCTGACTAGGGGTTGACGTATTGCTCCGTACGTCAACGGCTTCTGACTAGGGGTTGACGTATTGCTCCGTACGTCAACGGCTTCTGACTATGTGTTATCGTATTGTTCCGTACGTCAACGGCTTCTGACTCTGGTTTTTTTTCTGTAGGGGAGTCTTATTTCATTATTTTGACTTGTCTTATGTGTGTGTTTGCGCTGCAGGTTTTCAATTTTTCTAAGAAGAAGTTCAATTATTCATACATCGCCATGAATTATTTAGTAGATCCTTTAGAAGCCGGAGCCCTGTGACGACCTCCGTGGTCTCCCGTAAGGCTCCCGACTCGCAAGCTGGAGATCTCGGGTTCAAATCTTGGCGTGCGCAAGTCAATTTTCAACTCGTATAAAATTATGTATAGTATATTTGCGGCACGTTCCAGAGTGGAAGATACTCTCAGTATCGCCCTGGTGTAGGACCACTATTCAGAATTGAAACCTTGCTTTAACTGGCTTAAGCCGCTTTTTTTGTTGACCAGATCTGAATAGCCAGGTACATTCACATCTTTTTCTTCCCCATCCCCTCTCATCTCCACTTCCATCAGCCTGACAACATACCCTTATTGGGGATGCCATATTCTCCCTGGCTTTAGACGGTTGGGATCAGTTGGGACTCTTGAGCGTTTTCACATAAAAAGTACATTCATTTTGCCTATGGATTAATTCTACTTGTTGTTATATAAAAAAATCAAAATGTCACTTGTATTGTATTTTTTATTGAATATTCTTGTCGGCTCCTACGAGTTAAAAATAAAGTATTGACGTCAAATTTCTTTAAATTTCGACACTAATGAAAATCCTTCATCATTTTAGTATATTTATTTTACTTCATTATAATTCTCGTAGCTCTATTTTGGAGTATTGTCATTTGTTTCATTAATCCATCGTTGGCTTAGAAAGAATGCTGCTACAGTTTAAATATTCAAAATATGAAATGAAGTGGTTTCTGTTACAAAAATGGGATAAGTTTTTTTAATTCTCATTATTAATTCTAACAACGAAAGTAAGCACAAAAGACGACGAGTTCTTTAAAAAATTAATTATCAAAAACTATAACAGATTTATAAAAGCATTTTGATAATCCGTCCCCTGCAATACGTTGGTAAGTGAGAGGAGGGAGGGGGGTGATGGGCAGTTCCTACCTCTGCCCTCCCTGGACAAGCAACTCGTGCTTGTATCGGTGTCACTTTCATAAGAAGGTTTATCAAATAAACTTGCATCGTATAGTTCAACTAGTTCTTACCCTAGGCACAAGACGTGGCCGTCAATTTGATGACGGAACATACAGAAGGTGAGAACATACCTCCAAACTATACCTTGTAACTTATCCTTGGTATTGAATAAAATCAAATTGTTGGTAAAGGTTCAGTTATTTGAACTTGCGTCACGTTTAATTAGCGAGCAAGTCGACTATTAGCGCCATTTTAAAAATTAGTTTTAATCAACAATTGATCAATTTCAAATAGTATATACCATGCTTGCGGCATGTTACAGAGTGGCAGATAATATATACTATGTTTGCAGCATGTTACAGAGTGGCAGATAATATATACTATGTTTGCAGCATGTTACAGAGTGGCAGATAATATATACTATGTTTGCAGCATGTTACAGAGTGGCAGATAATATATACTATGTTTGCAGCATGTTACAGAGTGGCAGATAATATATACTATGTTTGCAGCATGTTCCAGAGTGGCAGATAATATGAGTACCGCCAAGGTGAAAGAGCATTTAGAATCGAAACGTTTCTGGAAATGTTTGTCCTCTGTGTTTCCTCCCTCCTACAACATGGGTCTCTTGAAGACGTATGTTCACTCCTTCCTTTCCTCAAATAGATCCTCCACACAGTATCCCCAAGGATGAGATGGACCCCGAGGGAAATTATTTTCATAAGGGCCTCCTGTTTGGATTTAATGTAAAAAATGGCTTTTGCACAGTATGATGAATGAAGAATCAGGTTCTTCCCCACCTTACTTTTTCTCATATCCTTCCTCTCTCCACTACCTTCAGCCGCGCAACATAACCCAATTTGGGATGCTGCATTCTCACTGGTTAGTGACGGTAGGGAGCAGTTGGGTCTCTTGTGTAGACATTTTAAGCTTTTGATCAGTCTACAACAATGACACTCTTATGCTGTTATGCTGGCACAATTTGATAAATTCAGAAACGGTCCAAGAGTTATTGTTCAAATTTCAAAAAAACCAAAATTGTACTAATTATTGTATATTCCCCAATTGTAAACTATATGAAACCATCGTTTATCACTAAGCCTTGTGTAAACTATATGAAACCAACGTTTATTACTAAGCCTTGTGTAAACTATATGAAACCATCATTTATCACTAAGCCTTGTGTAAACTATATGAAACCAACGTTTATTACCAAACATTGTGTAAATTTTTACAATATGCAAAAGAGTTAAAACTATAATTTTTAGAAAAGAAATTATAAAAGACCCATGGTTGTATAAAGGAGTAATAAAATTAAATTTGATCGAAATTGCAGTTTGACGGGAGTTCAAAAGTTAGGTTTCTAAAGTGAAGAATATCAAAGTTTAAAATTGCTCACAAAATATGGATGTGCAATAGCATCACGTTTATTAATATTATTTAAAAAAACTTTTTTTTCCTATACCATGAAAAATTTGTCATTTTGCTCCATGTTATTTTTAAAACAAAAGCTGTGAAAGTTTATTTTCCAACAATAAAGCTTTTCATCATTCGACAACACCTTCGCCGCCCGAAAAATAAATAAAGCCTCTTTCGCTCAGATGACACCGGATACCCGCTGAAACAATTTCAATTAATTTCAGGATCAAACGCAAGTTGTATTTTTAAGCCGGATCGGAACAACAAAGAGCAAAGAAAGCCAGGGGTAGGACGGTAAAACGTGACACGGGGGTGAAACTATATAATGAAATACCGAAGTTGCCTTCGTTATAAAAACACCCCTTCCCCAGGAAGTTAATTAAACCTCATAGGTAAGCACAGCCTTAAACATTTGGTTCAAATGCCCGAAGAGGACCTACTGGAATTCGTTACCGGAGTACTTCTAATGAAATCATACTGGTCGTTTAGATAATCATATTAAAACGTGGAAAATAATTATTCATTTGGTTAGTTATTTCAACACTTGCGTTATTTAAAAAAACGAATTTAATTTTTATATCCCTGTATTTTATATAACTATGGATGCATATAGATAGACGGATATGAAAGAAACCTAATAGAAAAGTATTACTCTGTCCTATACAAAACTTCCTGTTTGTCGCGACGCATGCTTCCAATAAAGAAATATAAAATAAAAGATTAATTAAATAATTTTGTTTCAAATTCATTGTCCAAATTTAAGAGTAGCATCATATCAATAATATAAAACCTGGTAATTACTGAATATACATACTTGAAATAATTAATATCTGTAAATTGTTTCATCACTGTAACGGATGTACTGTTTGTTTCTTTATTATCAAATAAATTAAAAAGAGAATTTTCAGGTTGGAAATGTTATGTAGAAATGATTATTAAGAAAACTAATTAATTAATTAACTATAGTAGGTACATTTGTTTGAATGCTGAGACCTATGTTGAAGAAGGGAGGAAACACAGGCCGGAAAAATACAAGAACGAGTCGTACAAACCACCCGCTCTCTTGTGACAAATGTTAACAGTGTACAAGTTTATGTATGTTATTATATTAAAATATATGTTATCGTGCTACTAAAATGAATCAGATAAGGATTATTGCTTAAGAAGAATAAATTACGTAATTTTGAAATGATACTTGCTTACTAAAAATTGTTCATCGCATCACATACATTCGCAAGTATATGAAATTACAGTTCCTTTGAGATTTTTTTTGCTCCGTAATGTATCCTTCTTCTTTGAAGTTCCTGCGATGTCTGCTCATTTATTATGAACCTTTATTATCCTCCGGCTGTACTTTAAGATGAGAAAGTAGTACGCCAACTTTTGCAAGTTAAATGTTAGAAATTATTCTACTTGTGTTTCCAATTGTACAAAACTTGATTACATTGTGAGTTGCTTCGAATGTGACTGTTCTTAAAGTTGCCGAAATTAATTCTGCGAATCTGCTCCGTTTCGACATTTTGTCTCGAGTTTTATCAATGCAAACATTTTGAGCTAAATATGTGCCGCTTCCTCACTTGGAGGGTAAGGCTCTTAGCAAATGTAATGGCAGTAAGGCGGACTAATTTAGTTTAGGCAAACATCACGCTGGCGTTGTCGGGGCTGACGACTAAACATTCGGATAATTGGAGAAGCTATGTTGTCTCTCTATTCGGAGGCAGTCTCTTCGGCTGTATGAACAGTCTTGGCATAACACAGCCTAATGGGACTTGCAAAAATATTTACTGCTTGGCTCGGGCTAGGCTTAAGCTTTATTGGACCGGGGCACAACAGCCTGGGGGTCAAACTTCCGACCAGCCAAGCAACTAACTAAGACAGCCGGGGGAGGAATAACAAACTCTTTATTGTTGTAGATCCAGATTAAGACACAAATTGCTCCGGGTTTTTATGGTTTCGATGAAGAGTTTAAAGCCCCGTTTAAGAAAGAACTTTCATTTAAGTAGTTTTAGAGGTGGATGTGTTAGGTATTATCAGCGCCTTGGCAAATTGGCGCCCGGAGCAGACTGCTCCATAACCTGCCCTAATAACATGGGAGATACAATGGGCGTCACCTGAGTGCTCGGCAGACCGACTCCTTATCAATCAGTGTAAATCTAAATAACCACATTTTTAAGTTCTTGTGCAAATCAGCAAGCATACTGATAAAATATATATTTATTAATTCTTTTTTTTTTTCAGATTTAAAGAGACCGAGAATTCGTAAATACATAAAATAAGCTCAAAAGATCACGTAGAACAGATAATGTTGTACATATATTATGTAATAAATTACAAACTATTTTGTTAAATATAAAAAAAATAAAACAGATATGTAAATATTATGTTTTCTACAAAGCTATTTTTATTTTTATCCCAATTTTTCAATATCATTAAAGTTTTATTTAAATAAGCCATTCTATAAGTGAAACATTAACCTTTAGGTTTCAGCCCATTTAGCATGTGCTTTATCTCTTATATATTGCCATTTTGTTTGATCGCAATAGTGAAAACTTAACCCTTCAAGGCTTTAAATATTTTCACCCAAAGACGGTGAAATTACTCTTGGAAATTCTGAATGCTTCCGTGGTATTTTAAATGTGCAAAATATTTCTTGAAGTTTTAAAGTTGTCGTAAAAACAAATACCATTTTAGAAACTAGACAAAATTATTTTTCACTCTTCGTCGAGCGTCACAGCGGTGCTGCCAAGGTTTGTTGTCTATGTGAGGATGTTGTGTCAGCGCTCTTTATTGGCAGCAGACACATGTCAGCGCTATATTGGCGGCAGACACATGCCTGAACGGATGACGAACCTCGTGCTGGCACAGTTGGTCTAAATAAAAAATGTAGATCCTAGGAAATAAATTGTACAGCGCCCTTGAGGTGATTTTTCACAAAAACGGCGCTATACAAATTATCCAATTATTATTATTAGTATTATTAATTATCATTGATCTTTTCAAAAGTTTTACTTTTGTGGTTAGCAATCATTAAAAAAATTATTATTAAGCCATGGAACATCTTTGGATAAAACAATACATTTTACGGTAAAGCTACAATAGTTTCCCAACATAATTTTACCTTCCATAAATAATACATTAAACAAGGTAGACAAAAATTGTCTAAGAAATATCCATGTTAAAGTTTTTCAGAGCTATATATATTGTAAACATCACTTATAGGTAAATACTTAATGTCGACCGGGTTTCGCTACAACCGTAGCTTCATCAGGATAGTATAATATTATACTGTAGTATTATACTGTCCTGATGAAGCTACGGTTGTAGCGAAACCCGGTCGACATTAAGTATTTACCTATAAGTGATGTTTACAAAGTTATTGTTTAATTAGTTTAATAAATTATAATGTCACATCACAAAGTAACCGCTTCATATGAAGAAATATATATATATATTGTTCTGCATTTAAAATTTTGTTTCAATAAATTTTATTAAATAAATGTACACAATTTTATCCTAAGGGTTTCTCTCGTATATTAGCTTAATAGTTGAATTCAACCTGCCTGGTTGATATTTACGATATGAGACAGAGTTTCAAAATAAATTGAAGATTAGCGTGTCCATTAAAAGTAATTAGTTACTAAAAAAAATAACTCGTTTATGACAAAAATCTATTAAAAAATATCCCTGTTACCTTTTTTTTTAAATATTCAAATTTACTTTTCTATTATGTATGTGTTTATTTTCTTTGCATTTTCAAATTGAATCATCCCTTCAAAGAAGCACGGTAAAACCGTTTATCAGAATTGGTGCATTGTTTTGACATCGGGTGGTAGTCGAACTCCCTGCGGCGAAATGAAATTCGACTACGAAAACTTTCTCCCAATCCTCCGCAGATTCTCCCCCAGTTTCTTTCAATAGTTATTCTGAGCGGGGACGTTATTTTTGTTATTCTTGTAGAAGACCAACGAAAATTTATTATTTTTGCATTAAATATTCAGCCAGGAAGACGTGCAATGAATTGTTACCGAAGTTTTAAATGAAAGTCTACGATTGAGGTAATTTAAAGGGGAAGGCGGCCTCGAGCAGTAGTCAAAGCAATTATTATATGGAAGATCTGCAAATATATGGAAACTTGTTGAAATTATATAAACTACACATCAAACTGACAATAACTGAAATTATATAAACTACACATCAAACTACACATCAATGACGGCCGGCGTGGTCTAGTGGTATACGCTTTTGACTACAGATCCGAAGGTCGCGGGTTCGAACCCGGCGTGCGCAAATAAATTTTATTTGATTAATTTGTGTTATTTCACAATTAATTAATTTAAAATAATATATAGTATATTTGCGGCACGTTCCAGAGTGGAAGATACTCTCAGTATCGCCCTGGTGTAAGACCACCATTCAGAATTGAAACGTTGCTTGAAATGGCTTTAGCCGTGTTTGGTGACCAGATCTGAATAGCCAGGTACTTCCCCACCTTCCTCTTCCCCATCTCCCTCCCCTCCCCAATACCCTCAGCCTCACAACATACCCCAATTGGGGATGCAATAGTCTCACTGGCTCCAGACGGGAGCAGTTGGGACTCTTGTGCGGTATTACTGTAAAAAAAAAAAAAAAAAACTGTTAAATAATAGGTAGTAAAACAATTTCACATTGAAAAGGCCAGAAGTAGATACCAACGTTAAAAGGTTAGGGGATAATCTGGTAAATGCCTTCACAGAGTGCTTGCTTTCAAAGGCTCAACAATTATTTTACAAGTATTCATGAATACTAGATTTATTCAAAACTAGATGAAAATACTAGGCATCTACTGAGGATAATGCTGTTCAACTGAAAAGTAAATTAAATTTTAATATGCAAATAGTTTAGTTTGAGTTACATTATACTTAAAGATCAACATTATTATTTGTATGTTGTATTTTTGTTAGGACAATAAATTATATTTTGTCGTTAACTTTGCTAACCTGGTCTTTTGAACTATTTTTCTTCATCTGCAATTTTGTAAAATGCAAACCTTCTTTCTCATAACGTTGCGGTTTTCAACTTTTTAAAGGCGTGATCCCTGTTAATAATAAAAAAAAATTCACCTCCACGCGACCTCCCAGTCTTTTTAAATGTTAAATGAGTGATGATCAATGTTTTTAACCGTAAGAACATACAGCTTGGCATGTTTAACTAAGCAGTCATTGGTGTTAAAAACCAAGTATTACTGTACTTCCTAAAAAAAAATTAAATAATCAAACAACGGAAAATAAAAGCGCCGCTGGCATAATTTTTATATCTCATTCTGAAATTCTCGGGTGGCTGATTCAAAACGAAAAGAAAAAAGTTTATTTAAAAAAAAGTTAGTTTAAAAGTTCAGTTGAAACCCTTTCGTATTTTATAATGCAGATTTTGAAAACAAAAAAAAAATATAATCCTTTGCTTTTCGAACACAAAGTCAAAGATCAACAACAATAGTCGAATGAATTTGTATTGCTTGGGTAAAATTTTATCTCTGTTCGTGGCCTATATCTTCTGAAAAATTATAACTATTGTTCGCTTGTTATGATATAAAATATATTTTTGTAATTTTATTTATTGATGCCTCGCTATCCCCATTTGAAATCGACTGCCGTAACGTATTCAGCTATTCAGATAGATTTCTTGAGGTACTTTGAAAAGTAGAATATTTTACTGAAAGATATTAATTAACATAAAAGCATCTGCTTGGAAAGAAAGTAATGAATTCTGCACGTAAAATTAAGTAAGATAAAGGAAACCAAGATTATTAGAAAAAGTTATCAACGTAATGTATGTTCGGGATTAAATACTATTTTCCCTACAAAGTATCCAGGCAGGCAGTATTTAGTACAGGCAGATTACGAATAGATGTAGTTACAAAGTAACAGGGAAGTAGGAAGCCGGTTTTGCTAAGACACTGGTTCAGTCACACGGGGCAAATCCTTTGAAACTCCGCTTAATCCAACCTTGTTTTTGTTGCGATGTCAAACAGATGTGAACTTTGTTTGTGTCACAGGGGTGTGCAGTGAATTTTATAGCGATTTTAATGTTTTTCCAGAAAAAAAACACATTATTTATTTTAAAAATACACAATATGCAAACAATTCACAAAATGACAATCATCATCAAAAATAGTATTTTCGGCTGTTTGTGCGGGGCGCAGTCATTATTTAAATTTGTATTCCTGGGTAATAATTATAATAAAATTTGGCGCCGTTTTCGTTGAAAATCACCCCAAGGTAAAAGAACTTTTAATTTTCAAAATTGAAACTGATAAATATAAATCATACCACACATGTGTTAAAGTTGGTACCAAAATTATGTTTTTAATTATTATTAATAACATATTTTTAAAAAAAAACATAAACTGTTAGATCAATTCAGATAAATATACTTATAAAAAAAGTTAAAACTTGCACAAAATACGACTTTGCACGCAGAGAAAACTATATTAAAAACTTTGTATAATACATGAGTTTCAGTTGATAATATTACATTTATACAAATTCACAAATTTGTAAAAAAATATTAAGAAAATTAACAATATTTGTTTCTGAAAGGCAATGAGATTCACTAATCTTACATTATAATATCTAGTAAATTTCCATGGGTCTGCGCTAGTAAACATATAAATTATTTCGGTTATCTGTGATGTGAACTATTCCTGCATAATAAACTGAAATTTGCTTTGAAATTTCCAAATTAGTAACTGCTAATTGTGTGCATTCAGACTAGCGATAAAGGTACCTACCTATAATCATTAAATTTATTGATTTTAATGTATAATCCTACACGTATTTGAAATTCGCATTTCTTGTGTCAAAAATTACACCGAATTTTTAACTTTACTAACAGGGTGAGTGGTTTATTTATGTTAACCAAAGATGTTCGATTATCTTAACGGTGTTCGTTCATTCGAAATGTAAATTTCTGACGTCTTTCTAATTTTTGAAAAAAATATATAATTATATTAAATATAAAATTTGTTATTGAAAGGCAAAATATAATAAAAGCTTAAAGCTTCACGAATCCTACAATTATAATATCCCGTGATATTTCACGGGTCTACTCAAGTAACAACATAATAACTAATGCGTTTTAATCATTTTTGCCAAGATTCATATCTGTAAAGTACGCAATGTATTTTGATAGGGTTTTCACTATCATTTGGAGATTTACTTCCGAAACGCTTATGTATATATATATATTAAATGCATATTATATTTATAGAAAGCAGAGAAAAGTCGATGCTTTGTAATCAAGTCGAAGATAAGATTGTGACACAACTTTGAATTCTGATAATATTATTAGCACATTATAAACAGTGCGTTATATAATCAGAACAAAATATCTCCCTGATTGTGAAATCTTATAACCTACGCCAAAACAAGACGATCTTTGTGCCCCGCGATAGAGAATGTTTGATGCCCGTTACCTCCGGAGGTTGACCATTGTCACCGAGATTGGCCGAGCCAACACAACCCGCGTCCGCAGCTGAACTTTTCACTACATAGATGCAAGTTAAATGTTATTAGTAAGTAGGTGGTAATTGTTTATAATTTTTTATTTTCTTGTTTCTGCATTTCTCTAACCGTTTGCTTTTAATGACATTTGCAAATCTACTAGTGAAATATATTTCGTCTTAATTGTATTTAGTCGCTAGTAACGCAACATTGTGATGCGCTTTCTGGTTCTTGGTTTCGGCTTTAAATTATAATTCAGTTGCGTTTATTGATTCTTGCTAGTTACGCCTAATATTGTACAATGGTGAAACAATGTTGTTTATAAAAAATAATGCCAGTTTGTGTGAGAAGGCTTTAGTAGTGTTTTTTTTACCAAATCTGATTATCCAGGTACTTCCGCAACTTCCTTTTCCCCATCTCATTCCCCTACCAACTACCTTCAGCCTTTCAACGTACCTCTTTTGGGTATGTCAATATATATACAGTCGAACTTGGTTATAACGATCACGGCAATAGCCATTCACGGCTTTCTGGTATAAAGAGCAATTGCATAACGATATTTCAATTCAGGCTTATTTTATTTCAGTTCAGGCTTGTCTTCATATTATTGTTGGCTGTTCAAAATCAAAGTCGATTCACTAATATACCGTGCAAATAATTTTATCAACACTATTTCTGAATACATGAATGGGTCGTTGGGTCTGAAAAAAAACGAATAATTGGAAATTTTTGAAAATTGGAAAGTAAGTAGGTACATATATATAAAAGTGCTGAGAAATTGGATGGTTGAGTACTACACAACTAATCACATATATTGTTACTTAACCTAGCTAAATGCGCCTTAGAGTGCGTTTTATTTAAAACTAAGCCATTTCAAGTAACGTTCCGATTATGAATGGTGGCATTTCTCTGTGTCTTTTGTCTTTCACACAATCAATAACTTCAAAAAGTTGCAAGGCAGGATGAAGATTATCAAAATTAACACAACTTGGTCTTATGATTCCATTCCAAATCTCCAAAACAAAAACTGTAAAAGGTATTGGCACGCCACTGCGGTGTACCTACACTTAGAAGAAAACATCCAAAATAATGTGAAATGCAAGTTTTTCCATCCTGTTAATAAGACAACAACTATATTTATAGTCGTGACACACTTACATTTCCTATTTAACCAAATATAATTTCCGGCCGAATCATGCCATGAAGTTTCGTATTCAAGTCATAGCGAAAAATTATAAATCGCATCACTAGAACACAAGCAAAACATACAGCAGCGGGAAAAGCTTATTATATATGGCAGTTATAATAATAATAATAATTGGATGACTTGTATAGTGCCGTTTTTGTGCAAAATCACCTCAGATAAATTAAATTATTATTATTGTATATTTAAGGGAGTTTAATATTAATACTATTCATGTAAAAGAAAAGGAGGAACGAGTAAAAAAAAAGAAGTTACTTAGTTACAAACACTATTAAAAATTTATTTAAAAAAATGTATAAAGTTAAGGGTTAGTCTTAATCTAGGCTTAATACTAGTCTTAAATTATAATTCTTATCTGGAACCGCGGATCTCCACGTTCGCACTTATCACCGATAACACAAGCGGCAACTTGGGTTGGATCCGAAGGGCGGAATTAGTTCAGCCTGGGCCAAGGCTCCGAAGGGCAGAGTCGGCAAGCAGCGACTCCTGAGAGGGCAGCTTCCTGGGCGGAAGAGCCTCAGCGACCGCTCCAAGGGGGAGGGCAGGAGGTTTCTCGGCGGAGGCGAGATGGTAACTCCTGAGAGGGTAGCTTCCTGGGCGGAAGAGCCTCGGCGACCGCTCCAAGGGGGAGGGCATGAGGTTTTTTTTGTATAATATAGGAGGAGGTTGCATTTTGTTTAGGAGTTGTGTAGATTGCTGAAGTCAGTAAATATGGTAAAATGTTTCCTGTATTCGTATTTGTTGGACTTTTAAAGGTGGTCATCTCGAAAATAATTCAGGTAAAAAAATTGAGAACGAATTCCGGAATAAGATTTGAAGGTTTTAATCATGAGAGAGAGTAGGAAATTGTAGTTCCAAGAAAGAGTGGTAAATTTTTAATGTTAATTTTCCGTGAGTTATAATTTTGTGAGGAATTTTAGGATAACAATAACGCGCTTATTTGAAAAGCAATTTTGAAAGAGTTATTTATTTTAGAAAATCCCGAGAGAAAATTGAGGTTGGTAATCGCGAAAGAGTGTTGAAAGTAGTTTGAGATAAATCTATGAATAACCATAATCACAACTATAAATGAACATTTCGTTTAATGTTAAATCTTGATTACAGAAGAGAGTTGAGGGTTGTAGAAAACCCATTGAATCATTTTTGTTTGAATAGTATTGTGGGATTTAGAAAGAGACTTGTAAGGAATTATTTTACCTAGTGTTAGAGTGAGACGACAATGGATCAACCTTCATATAGAGTAGCGCGACTATCACTAGACTATTATCCAAGTTAGAAGTTAGTTCGCTATAATAGTATTGTATAAATCAATGTATTAATCAATAAACTACATTAAGAAAAGAACAGTGTATTATAATTGATTAAATGTGCATAATTAAGTTACTCTCACACAAAAATCTTCAAAACATTGTAAATAATTTAGAGTAGCGTGATGCTATTACATTTAGAAACACCTCTCACGCGTACATGGTGGATAAATAACGAATAATAATTATCATTTACAATACAGATTATTGCATTTATAATATTATCATGAATAACATTCGAAAATGTAATTTGAACAATCTTACATTTAACTGATATTTCCCGGGAACTTACTTAAGCGGAATTACAGCATTGATTATAGCATCACGTAATGTATTATATATGTAGGTGCTACTCAATAGCGGGGTTCAGTAACCAAGTAATCATTCCGAATAGAAGTCCCCTTGGTTGGGTGAGTAATTCACACGTGGATTTTAGTTTGATAACTATAAACCCATAAAATAGTTATAAGTAATATTATTACATAACGAGGATGGGGGTGATTGACATTCTGAATAATCCATCCCTTTAACCACGAATAAACTTTTGGAAAAAGTAGTGACTATTTATTTAACATAATAATACTGCTTAATGAACGAGTGATGTTTTAAAGATGTTTTTGGAAAAAAATGTTTTTTCGTCTTCTGTTATGGGTTTTTCAAAATGAATTCTGAAGAAATCCTGAGAGGAAACACACTAATATTATTTAAACGAACGATAAGATGAAAGATCTCAGCAAACAAACGCAAGTAATTTTTTCGTTCAAAGTTCAATTTAGTCACGTGGTGTTCAACTGAGCTTTTTTCTCGAAATTAATATGTACATAATAAAATGGCTTTTTATGTATTAAAACTAACTTTTTAACCCTTTTTTACTAGACTATTTTTTTAAACTATTTTCATGTTAGCTTTATTTATAATAATTGGTTATCAAATTAAAACATAAGAAAGTTTGTCTCATTAGGGCCGAGCTGGGGAAAGCGTAATATATACAGATACGGGGTGAACATAAAAAAGAGCTAGGCTACTGTCAGAGACATGGATGTGTTCGGCATTTGGATTACATGTCAGACCAAATTAATTGTTTCAATAAACATTTCATTAAATGCTGATTTGTTTACTTAGTCCTCGGATGTTTCCACGAGTTTCAAGCTGCTAGTAGCTATCTTGATAAGCTGACCCACATTTAGCATTTTTCATTTACGTAGGAAAACTATTAATGAAGCAGTTAAACATTTTATTGCCGCCAATTAACACGTGCCGAAAAGTCCGAGATCGTAAACGTGAATACGAATAAACCTACAAATTAATTATGTCAGTTGGACGACCAAAATGATACGTTGACATTTTACCTCGGGAACGTTTCGTGTAATATTTTATTTCTCAATTGTTTGTTTATCTTATTTGTTTTTCGCGTGAACTGTACTTTAATGTGATTAAAGTTGTAATGCCTTTTTTAAGCAAGAAAATTAAATGGCATTTTAAAAGCCAGTTCAGCTTCACAACGAAAGTTTAAAACGAAATGCTTCGCCAGAGAGTTTCTTCATTTTGGAGAGCAAAGTGTCCAAAGCATCTTAAAATATGAATAACCTAGAAAATAAGATTTTTTAATTGTAATTCGGAACTTTTAAAGAATGTTCTTACCTGGAAAAGGTACGTTGACGATATTTTAAGTCTTTCTTCTTATAAATTCATTCCATAAAAATATCCAATTCACTTTAGAGATGGGCAGTAATGCATCGATTATTTTTTAGATTTAACGCTAATTTCAGTAAATAATATAATTGAATTTAACATTTATCGTAAATCCACATACAGGGATACAACCATGCATAGCACGTCAAATCATCCGGTAAAACATAAAATTCTGCCTATCATTCGATGGTACACCGGCTAGTAAAAATCCCCTTATCATCTGTTAACTTCACAATTGAACTATCTAAAATTAAACAAATTGCTCTAAATAATGGTTACTCCACACACTTATTTGATAAACTCCTGGATAAGAAACTTAAGCTCATTTCAACTAATATTTTTTTTATTTGGTACACTTGAAACTAATAATAAAATCACAAATACCTTTCAATAGCCTAGGATCTTATAAACATCAAATTTTTCTTCAGTTAGTACAAAAAAATTGCCTCCCCACATTACTCCCGCGTTCTATACTGATAACACCTTAGGTAAGTTATTAAAAAACACTAAAATAAAGATCATAAATTGAGCCACTCAGGCATTTACCAACTATGTTGCAATGATTGTCCATCGTTCTACATAGGTAAGCCAACCAGAATTATAAATATTAGAATCACGGAACATTTAAGATGTTTAAACACAAGGGGTTAAAATTCTTCACCGTAATAATAAAAGCAAAAAATTAGATAACTTTGAAGCACTTGAAATCAAAAAATCCCTAAATAATAACGCTAGTATATTGAATAACCAAATTAATTTATCGTTTAGTCCCAGTCTAGATATATTTCCAGTAAACCGCTCTGTTGTTGCCGGAATTCCCGCAATTACCCCTCCCCCTTTGTTAACCTCCCACTCAAACACCTAAAAAAAATTGTTTGTTTATATCTGTCAATATTTTGTATCATAGGTTAGTTTTAATACTCTCCTGACAAAGGAAGGGTGCTGCCGAAACCGGTAGAGTGTAATTAAAATTAAAGTGGTATAAATTAATAAAATATTTTTATTGTATTTTAATCTGTTTTTTTAGTGTTGTGACAAAATACAATTCATACAAATATGATCACACTTGTATATTTTGTATGATTTTCTCGTATTACCAAATTCTTGTGGCTGTTTTAAAATAAAATAATGTTATTTAATGCCAACCTCTTCACACCAACTTTTGAAATGACGTGACTCCATTCGATGAAGAAGAAAAGGTGCTCACAGAAAGCCGGAATTCTTTCCTTTTGTAAATCGCTTTACTGTTGAACTCCCAAAAACGCAAAGAGCACGAACCTTAATGGGTTATTACATAGTTCACGGAAAAATCAAGAATACAAGCAGGTTCTTAATTTGGTAGCTTTAATGACGTAGCTTCACTATTTCCCTCGACACCCTGAAGCTTGGAATTCTGATATCATTGAGGTGCATATTGCGGTCTTGATCCAGTCCACCTAGCAATTTGGAGACGATCATCATCTTCCTCACCTCTCAAATCCTTTGATAATAACTAGTTAATCCAGGCTCTCATCTCTTCTCGGAGGGTATCTTTACTAATCTAGAATAGCTTTGTCTAATGCACAAAAGCGTATCAGGGTATAGTGTATAATTTAATGAAATACAAATATTTTCCCATGGTTAAGAAATAATGGTTTGTACATTATACACTTATTTTAATACGAATACAGGCGCGGGCAGGTGTTTTTTCCGCAGTCAGTAATTCTTGAAGAAGACCGTTAATTATTTTAAGTGCCAACAGTGGAAGAACAATTACAAAAATTAATATTTTCATGAACCTAGGTTAACCTAAGTAGTGTTTTGCTTTCAATCTCGATTTAACAAAAATGTGTACCGTTTCGTATTCATAAATATACTGGTTTCGCCATCGACAGAAGTTTAAAGAACTTTTTTCGTGTAGAACCGAAAAAGGGGTATTACCATTGACTAAAGTATAAACTATAAACATAGATGGGTATAATAATATAATCGTCAAAACTCTTCGATACATTTAATTAGAGGCACCGGTTTTGTTTTGACAGATGAATTGGAATACTTTGGAATCGAACTTTTGCCACCCAGACTAGACTTCATAGTTAAGGCGAATAAATAATCTTGCATTTGATAATAAATTATCGCATGTGACGAAATTCTTCAATTATCGAGGGTTTCTATTGTGTTTGATCTCATTTACTTAAATCTTTATTGCTATTGCTTTGAAACGCTTGGTTAAAAAAAATAGACTGAATTTCAACACAAACAGTAAGAATTTATCATATGATATAAAACAAAACCATTCAACAGAAACACACCACAATATACTGTACATGATCATTGATCATTCATCCCATGGTTTGAGCTCGATGACAAAAAGCCTCCATTCGGTTGGCGGAAAGGTTCATTCGTTTTGAATAACGCGGTAGAACAAAGGGTCTGAATTCGAATTCGGAGTGACAAAAACAAACATACAGAGGTGCCCCCAATGAAATGACTCTATTTACTATAAAACCTAAAAGAATATGGGTTACACTAAGGGTTGCCAAACTTTTTAAGGTTGTTGACTACTTTTTTCACACATTTTTATAAGAATTTTACACTTAGTTCGTGAATTATTGATTTTGCCTTTTTTTAAGTTTATCAGAATTTGACTACTAAACCGCTTCATTACCAAATAAGCATGAGTCCATCAGAATCATATTGTACAGGGTTTTTTTTTCATCCTGAGTTGTAAATTTTAAAGATGGAAATAATAATTATTTTCAAAATGCACAATCGTAATCGCTATCAACCGATTGTGAACCCCATGGGTTACACCAACTGTGTTGATAAGACACACACAAACTTTTGTAATAAATTATATTTTTAAATTGTCACTAAGGGCCAGATTTAGAAAAATCAAATTCTTTGTTAATTGTATTTGCATTGGTATTCTTAAACTTTCAGCCGTAGGAATCATTATAATACGACTCGTTTTTTTAAATTCAATACCTCGGCTGTGGAAATATTTATCGGCCTCTGTGATTCTTCCCTCGTCCTTCAAATTTCTCCTCAAAAAGATCCCCAAAAAAAAAGATAAAAGTTTGTTATACCTAATTACTACTATGAAGCAAGCCCAATTTTTCCCAGACAGAATTCAATATTAGGATGTAGTTTTTAAAAATATAAATCTCGATTGTTTAGCATTTCTTTCATTGAGATTGTAAGAACCCCGTGCTTTAAGAAGATGCAGTCACATTCGAGTTCTCTGGGCTCATATTAAAACCATTAGCTTGTTATTTCAATAATATTTAATCAATGCGAGACAAAGAGTATCAGGTTTATTTTTACCTCTTACCCGCAAGTAAAAATACTGCACAAAGGTAGATAGTGGCACAGGTAATCACACCGCACCGTGGGAACTCCGCGAGAGTTTGCTAAACAATTACAGCGCAATTAGTTCCTGCGCCAAACACCAGTCAGCATTGTTCTGCACATACTCAAGATATCATGAACACCCGCAATCCTGTGGTGCATACCAGTGGACGGTCGATGGTCATTGTGCAAATTTTTTGAAGATTTGGAAGTTTTGTATTAAAAAATAACCATGTCTTATATATTTATTTATGCCCTTGGTGCTTTTAAATAACACTAGCGTTAATAACATTAGTCTATTAAAGAAGTATGTAAAACATAAAAAATAAGAGATTATTAGAAGTAATCATTACAAATATTATTATAACGTAAAATAATGTTTGTAATTACTCTATTGCTTGGTTCCTAAAATCGGTTTAGAGCAACAATTTTGAAAATTAAAAGTTCATTGAACATGAATAATTTTACGCTTTAATTAAACAGCAATTGGCAGGAATATTTCTAATAACGCACATACCCGGCAATAAAACCATTCAACCATCTTTCACTCTATATAAAAAGTGAGGGAAACAAAAAAAGCATTCGAGATACAAAATTAAAATATGGATTAAATGAACAAAAACAAATGTCTCATATGAGATACTATGATAACCTCTTTGATAGTATTTTTTATTATTAACGCTATAATTATAGTATTTATTTCAATTTCTTATTTTATATTATCTTTTTATTGAATATGCTGGACGGGTTAAGCATCCAGTGGGGCCCACATTATCAAATAATGTTTAAAATACGTAAAGTTCCAGTACAACATGTTGAATAGACGCTAAAAACAAAGCCAGAGTCAATTCCTCGACGTTTATACCACACCCTTAACTTTACCAGGCAGATGAGGTGATGAATGAGGCAAAAATAGAACTTTTAATACCCTTTAAATTGTCTACATGCATAATTCACGTGCGTACCTTTCTACACGTACAACTTCATTAGAGCTCTGTTAGGATAGCCCCTTCTTGTTACGCCTCTGTTTCCATCATTATCATATTCAGCCAGGTGTTACCATTTAAATTGACCTCTGACACGTTACTGAACTGATTACCCAAATCCTGTATTTTGTTTAAGTTTGGAAACAATGATCCAAACAATCAACCTGGAGCCATGAATAGACTTTATTCACACGAACCGTGTCGGATATTCAGCAAATCTTTAATGATGATTAATTTATTAACACATTGTATTTTGAAACTAGCCTTTTCGTTTACTAGCTATCAAATGAATTTTTTGCATGCGGTTTACTTTTGTGCTAGTAATTATTGAACACAAATGATGTTTTTAAATTAACACATGATGACATAAATTAGGTAATGATGCGATTGTCTGGTTGAGTTAAAATATTTTACATTAGAAAATAAAGAATGTGTAATTGAAGTATGATTAAAATTGTAACAGTATTGATAGCGAATGAATATTAAAAAAAAATCGTTCTACAACGCTTGATCCCCGACAGTTGATCCCACGACGGTTTACCCCTGACAGTTGACCCCCCGACCGTTGACCCCCAAACAGTTGATCTCCCTGACAGCCGAACCTCATGTTAGTTGATTCCTTGGACACTTGATCCCTTATAGGATCGCTCTGTTGTATTTTCTTTCTCCCTACCCCTGCTAAATAATTTGTTTCTGTAAAAAAAATACATCGCGATACACATATTCCACGTGAAACCTTAATTTTTAATGAATAATTTAAATTATTAACTGTTGGGAATGTGCACAGTTAGTAAAACATTGTTGTAAATTAAATAATAATTGTTAAACACGTAATCAAATTGGTTCAGTTAATTGGCTAAAGTACCAGCGTGAAGGAATTAAATAATATTGAATTACGTACGACTGGTGGAAACCGAAATAGTTAATAAATACCAAGCCAAAATAAACAATCGCCAGCACGGGCGGGCGTTTATCACGCAATAATAGCAACTTTCCTAATTAAGTACCTTCCACAGACATTATTATTACAAAATCAGCGTATTAATATGTAATATTTAGAACCATGAACACTTTTAATAGGGTTCCATTAAAATAGAGTTAATAATTTAGTGAATTAATGGGGAATGATTCATAAAACCAGGAAACCTTAATAGGGGATCATTTTAATATTTAATTCCACCAAAACGACGGAATCTGAGTTTGTGATGGTACTTTACCCTTTCGGTGTGAGACCCTAAAACCTCATTATGAAGATTTCCGTGTGCTCCGTATTAGGTTATTAGGGATTTTGTAAGAGGCCCTACTTAACGTAAATGATGTGGGATGTCAATTTACTCCTTTAACTCCGATTAGTTGTGACAACACGTCGTTTACGACAAGTAACCCTAATAGCATCATGGAAAAGTTGCCTGTCGTAGTGTTTGTGGTTATAACAAGTATTGCTTAATTTATATATGGCGCGGCTTTAATCAAAAACGGATCGATTAAGCTGTTACATGATATAAGAGTCTTAATAAGTGTTTTATGGCAAAGAAAATAGATTGATTTCAATTAGCGTAATTATCTCGATAACTAAGCTAACTAGAAAATAAATAATGAAGAAAAATCTATAATTGTTGAATAAGAAGTAACTAGGTACTTATTTATCAGTTAATTTTAGTAAAATAACATTGTTCGTACACCACTTTATTGAGTGCATTTCAAAATCAATCCGTAAAAACACAGTTAATGTACAATAAATCCATTTTCAAATGTCTTTTAATATTTTTTTTCGAATGACCGAGGATTGAACTTTCCAACCTCAAGACTGGAGTCAACAACTCTACCAGGTGAACCAAATGCGGATTGGAAAAGACCGATATCTATTGTATATTAACTGTTACATTTTAATCGAATTTTAGAGTGTGCGTGATTGCCACTAAAAGTTCATAAAATGCATTGTCATCCACAACAAGTCTATCTGTAGAGTTTCAGCTTGATCGGATCTTGACAAGTGGGTTAATTTTGACTCAAGAACTGCATTCATTCATGAAAAAAATTAAATTCAAATGGATGTATTTAAAATATACATATTTATGTATCTTAATATATAAAAAAATCTCGTGTCACTGTGTTCGAACACGTCAATCTCCGAAACCGCCCAACCGATTTCAATGAAATTTTGTGAATGTGTATGGTTGGTTCCAGATTAAAATAAAGAATAGTTTTGGACTCTGTTGAATTAGTGCTGTTGTCGATATGACACATAGAGGAGGGAGAACGAACTTAGATTTTTGGTGGGGTGGCGAGGTGGAGGAAGGTTAAATAGAAGGGGTAAGAGTGGGTGTGAAAAAGGAGAAAGTAAAACAATTAGGTTTATCAAATAACTTAATTTAAAACTTCTTTCCCTTCTCTTCTCCTACACCCACTGGTTGCGCCAATACGCAATAGACATTAATTTATACATACATCTCATGCACACATACACACATACCTGCGACCACTGTACTGAGATAGTATTGTTGTCCTTTGTCCTACCTTCCGTTCCGTTCCTGCTAATTTTTATGTGCCCTTTGGCATTAGTATGTTGCAATAACCCGAACCGCTAACAATAAACCGCATCCGCGCGAGGTCTCATCTCCCTTATCTTACGACATTATTATTCGCGACGATATAGTGCAATCCGCTTCATGTTAAGTGACATTGTTGTGAGGAGAAGACAGGAAGATACAAGTGCCCTTTCCTAATGGTGAGTCCTTCCTTTATCCATACAACAAATATTGTCTTATATACAGTGGTCATTGCTCAATCATTCAAGGTCCTTCGACAATCATTTCTTACACTAACACAAAAAATAACTTCATAACTTCTTACACACCATAGTTGGCCCAAACGAGCCTGATATTGAACCGTAATTTCCGTAATTTCGGTAATAAACCATAATAGTGTTATTGCGTTTTACATACCCGCGTAATCAATTAATAACTACCCGCATTTTATTTCTGGATATTCCTATCCGATATTACTGGATGGTTTAAACGGAAATAACATATTTACCCGCAAATAGAATAGATTTAATATATGCCAATACCGCTATTTAATATCTATTTCTAATAATAATACCGATATTGTTATATCAACTGCATTTAAAATTAACCGCATTTCATTATAAATAATTTGTTTATTGTAATACATCCCAGTATTGGATATATTATAC
Organism: Hesperophylax magnus; assembly: GCA_026573805.1. Taxonomy (NCBI): domain Eukaryota; kingdom Metazoa; phylum Arthropoda; class Insecta; order Trichoptera; family Limnephilidae; genus Hesperophylax; species Hesperophylax magnus. The sequence continues at coordinate 641,556 of JAIUSX010000229.1, read as the reverse complement.
ATAAAAAGAATAATACTTCAATAAGACGATAAATTTGAAGTGATAAATTTGTTCTACCTGCATTATCTATACTTAACCCTTCACGGCACCCGCACTGAGTTAACCCTACGGGCATAAAAGTTAATTTATTGAATAAAAATTTAATATTAATCAATTTATTTTATATAAATATTATTATTATAATATTTTTTACCACATTCAATAATAAATAACCAGAATCAGAAATGGCTACAAGCGCGTCCGGGTCGTCACGGGACGAAAGACTATTGAAACGTTTAAATGCAAAATTGACCGCTAATTTTGCATGTTTACAATCAGTCTTCGACAAGATGAAGAAGGCTTCTGATAGTGTTAACAATCGGCAATCTTTTTTATCAGGCGCAAGTACATTAGAAAGAATTCGGTCCGAATTTATAACGCTTCTAGATGAAAAGGTTAATTGTGAACTGGAATTGAACCCAGAAGCAGTCGCTGAATATTCTCAATTAAATGCTTTTGAGGAAATTTTCGGCATTATTAAATATACCGAAGCGAACATGCTGGCCAATCCAGTTGAAAAACCTCGCCGTCAAATTAAATTACCGCCTTTAGAAATAGCGTGCTTTGACGGAAAATTAGAAAATTGGCCTCTTTTCTATGAGACTTATATCTCGGTTATCCATTCAAATAATTCATTGGATAATTCAGAAAAGATGCAGTATCTGATGTCCAAGTTGACGGGAAAAGCTTTAAATATTTGCAAAACTATAACACCTACCGGTACAAATTACCAAGTGATATGGGACGCATTGTGCACCAAATATAATGATCCCCGCGTTCTCGCTGAGTCATACTTTGATCGATTGCTGAAAATACCTGCTGTTACTTCGGTTACGCCCGCTTCGCTAGAAAAATTTGCAGATACATACGCGACTAACATTGCCGCACTGAAACAGTTACGAATCAAGGATCTTGCAGAATTTATATTGCTACAACTGGGCCTTAAACGTCTTGACATAGAGACAGTGAAGGCTTTCGAATCGTCTATTCGGAATGATGAAAGTTTCCCGTCCAGCTCTGATTTAATTGATTTTGTGAGAGGACAGCAACGAATTCTTAATCGCGCGCAAATTGCACAACCTACGTCGAGCCGTCTTGGCTCAAATAATAATAATTCCGCAAAGACATTTATTAATGTCGAAAAAGGCGACAATCACTCTGTCGAAATTTGTTTTTGTTGTCAAAGGGGATCGCACCCTTTGTATCAATGCTCTAAATTTAATGGTTTAGAACCACGCGAGCGATTTAATTTAATCAAGTCATCGAATATACGAGTTTGCGTGAACTGCCTCAGTACTAGGCACGGCACAAAAGCGTGCAAATCAAAGAGTACGTGCAAATCATGCACTCTCAACCACCATAGTTTGTTGCATTTCAAACAAACTGATCAGCGAAAACCACAACGAGTATAATCCTGATGAAAACCTAAAAATACTAGGGCTTCATTGGATACCCGCTTCAGATAATTTCGTATTTGTTGTAAACTCCAACGAAAGAATTTGTACTAAACGAAACATTCTCTCGACGATTGCTCGTCTTTGGGATTTGATGGGTTTCGTTGCACCAGTTGTATTATTAGCCAAGCTTATAATTAAGTCTCTTTGGGAATACAAGCTTGATTGGGACGATACTCCTCCTGGAACTGTTGTCACGCTTTGGCGACAGTTTGAAAAAGAATTGCCATTGCTGCAATCTATTAAAATTCCTCGTTTTGTAGGAATCGAACACCAATGTGTACTAACCCTTATCGGGTTTTCAGACGCAAGTGAACGCGCATTCGGAGGTGTTATTTACTTACATGTTTACTGTCCGAATACTGATAAAACCACAATTAGTTTATTATGTGCCAAATCCAAAGTCGCTCCTGCTAAGACGATTTCACTTGCGCGATTAGAACTATGTGGAGCACTAATACTTGCGCGATTAATGCATACGGTCAGTAATACCTACGCATCAAATTCAAGAGCTCATACGACCTTAGCTTTTTGCGACAGCACGGTTGCTCTAGCGTGGATAAATTCACCGCCTGCGAAATGGCAGACCTTCGTTGCCAATCGTGTGTCACAAATACAAAAACACCTGGGGGCTGAATGCTTCTATCATATAAAAGGGAAAGACAATCCCGCCGACTGCCTGTCGCGTGGTCTTACCCCCGCTCAACTCATAGACCATCCGTTATGGTTTAATGGCCCCGCATTCGCTCAGTTACCTAAAAATGATTGGCCTTTACAGCGTTTTGAGTCGAAATCTGTATCTGATCCACCCGAACTGAAAACTAAAGTTTTGATGTCCGTTCAAAACAATAACCGCCTCAAAACAATTGCTCCACCTTTACTGTGTGCACTAGCTACTCGTGTTAGTTCATGGCCAAAATTAATTCGGATTGTAATTTATATTTTTCGTTTCATTAAGAAATTACCGCGAACATTCGAATTAAGTCATATCTTAACTGCAGAAATAGCTGTTATAAAATCAATACAGCAAGAACATTTCTCCGAAGATATAAAGGCAGTCAATGATGGGAAGAAGGTTCGGCGAGCTATTGCAAAAGTGAATCCGTTTCTTCATCACGGTATTCTAAGGGTAGGAGGCAGATTAAAAAACGCTGAAATAGAATTTGACAGTCGTCATCCCATTCTATTACCCGCGCGTGATCATGTAGTCGATTTAATAATAGATTACTATCATATCAAGAACCTACATACGGGTCCCACTTTACTCATGTCTCTGCTAAGACAAAGATTCTGGATACTTTCCTCGCGTAATCTGGTCCGGAAGCGCGTGCACCGGTGCAATACGTGCTTCAAGGTTAAGCCTAAACCACAATTCCCAATAATGGGAGATTTACCCGCTTGTCGCGTCCGCGAAGCCAAGGCTTTTCTACACACAGGTGTTGACTACGCTGGCCCGCTTCAAATAATCCCTTATAGACGTCGGGGGGTCCGAAGTCAAAAGGCATACATTTGCATATTTATCTGCCTAGTGACCCGTGCGGTTCATATCGAACTCGCTTCCGATCTTTCCATCGAAGTCTTTCTCAACGCTTTCAAGCGTTTTTTATCTAGACGTGGTCCTGTGAGTGTAATGTACTCCGATAATGGAACGAACTTCGTGGGAGCTAAGTCTCATTTAAACTCTTTATTCGATCTAATAGAGTCTCGTAATTATAAGAAGGAACTCTCAAATAATCTACGGGAAAACCGCATCGAATGGAAAATGAATCCTCCTCAAGCTCCACACTTTGGTGGAATCTGGGAGAGTAACATTAAATGCCTGAAGAGTTATTTAAATAAAATCGTAGGCACCTCTCTACTGACTTACGAAGAGACGCAGACAGTGCTTTCACAGATTGAAGCAATTTTAAACTCACGTCCGCTGTCAGTACTTAGTGTCACCGATGTTTCAGCTCCGTTACCTTTAACACCCGCGCATTTTTTAACACTTACGCCGTTAAAATCTCTACCCGCCGCTGACTTGTCCAACGAGTCCGTAAACTTACTGCAAAGGAAGCATCTCGTCGATCATCTCGTCCAGACTTTCTGGAACCGCTGGCGTATGGAATATTTAAATACTTTACAATCGCGGCAGAAATGGAACACAAGTTCAAACCCGGTAACGGCAGGCACAATTGTAATGATCAAGTGTGACAATATTGCGCCTCTTCAATGGCCTATTGGCATAATAGTCAACGTATATCCCGGTTTGGACGGAGTGACCCGTGTTGCTGATGTCAAAACGAACACCGGCATATACCGCAGAGCAGTAGTAAAACTCTGCCCTTTACCGTCGCAATAATAGTCTTTGGCAACTTGGTCATCAGATGGTACATCTATGGCCCTCTTTTTTATTTTCTACATTATTCTATTTGATTTAGTTTAAATTTACCGCTGATTAATTTATTAATAAATTAGTACAAAAGCATCACATATTAACATTTTTCTGACCTTTTTACAAATTAATATTAATTTTACCGCGTGTTACTACAATTTTGTTCGTTTTAACGTTAAAGCGTACTGACCCTTTTTATGGTTTATGGAAGTGGATTCTTTCATCCCCTTCCAGGCGGGGGGCATGGTTGCGCCAATACGCAATAGACATTAATTTATACATACATCTCATGCACACATACCTGCGACCACTGTACTGAGATAGTATTGTTGTCCTTTGTCCTACCTTCCGTTCCGTTCCTGCTAATTTTTATGTGCCCTTTGGCATTAGTATGTTGCAATAACCCGAACCGCTAACAATAAACCGCATCCGCGCGAGGTCTCATCTCCCTTATCTTACGACATTATTATTCGCGACGATATAGTGCATTCCGCTTCATGTTAAGTGACATTGTTGTGAGGAGAAGACAGGAAGATACAAGTGCCCTTTCCTAATGGTGAGTCCTTCCTTTATCCATACAACAAATATTGTCTTATGTACAGTGGTCATTGCTCAATCATTCAAGGTCCTTCGACAATCATTTCTTACACTAACACAAAAAATAACTTCATAACTTCTTACACACCACCCACTCTTACCCCTATCTCTTTCCTACCCCACCCCCTCGCCGTTCCCTCCTAAGTTAACTGTAATTGTATAATACATTTAGTATCTATGTGTTTATGAAACCCTGAGAAAGGTTCAGGCAAAACTAAAATCAGTTGGTTTATATGTTTGATTATATACTTAATTGAGTGGTATCCAAAGTGATTTAATTCTAATTATAATTATATATAACCACGATAGTGATTGCTACCTGTGAAAGTTATTAATCAATTGTTTACATATAAATAAGCGAATAAAATAATTATTGCATTACGTTTTCTCAGTTAAAAGAAATTCTATTATAATTTTAATAAATTTGAGCAGGAGGACTATGGTATCTCCCATCAGGAATCTTTGTGTGGCAGGAGGAAAAATGGGAGATGAATGAGAAGAGAAGTCGAAAAGTCAATCAAACAACATTTCAAAATGGTGACTTTTCATCAATACGATACTTACACCGTGTCTTCTTGATAATGTAATGTATAACTAGTTTTTTTTATTGTTACTTCCATGGAATTTACATGGATACATTCATTCAGTTAACAAAGCCATCCAAATAATAGGTACAATCCTATCTCATCTTCGGTCTTCTGGTCGTGAGGGATGACTTTTGGACAGCGCCAATATTGTTTTTAATTAAATCGTCTTATTCAATTACGGAGCCTCCCGCCTTCCCTCTTCCTCCCGCCATCCCTCTTCCTCCCCCCCCCTCTTGAGGCGTATGACAAGATAAGGGATGAGTGCTCGCAGCCTCCAGCCTCTGAGGCTTTGCAAGGAGCGCTCCCCAAATGAAGTGATACTAAGATTGTTAATCCTCCTATACAACGCGCAGCTCCATTACAGGGGTCCTGAAGCTTGAAGCTTTCAACCTGTCACAAAGACCATAAAGTCATATTTATAGTCTGACGTAAAGCAGATATTGCTTTATTTATAGATTAAGGTTTGTTTTTTGAAATTAGTTCCTGAAAAAAATATGAAAAATTGTGTAGCCTCTTGTTTTCTTACTTTACTCCCAAACTAAGATTCTTCTTTGACAAGGATACGCGAGTATCTGATATTCGACAATTGAATTTCTTGGCCACTACTGCAATACATCTGCGCGAATGTTTGTACACAGACACACCTTGCCGATATTTTGTAAATTCGTCGGCGACGCCACACAGTGGGCTGAAAATCGCCTTTCATAGACATAGAGACTTGAATTTTCAAGGGTATTTTTTTTAGCTAGAAATGGATTCTGCTGATCATTACTATGCTATAAAATTTCGTACGAAGCAATTGCGTGTACAAATGAAGTAAAAGAAAAAAATGTTTGGCACTGACATTAAGAATGAGGCTATCTCTGGAATCGTAAGGTTAGCCATTCCATCCTTACATACAGATATACTACTATTTATTTGTATTTTTTTGACATATTTCGTATTGTGGCGCAACTTGCGATTTTTTTTTTAAATTCTCAAAGTTGAAAAAAACTCTTTTTAATGTTTGATGATTCATTTAAATGCTTAAATGCTTTTAGGCTTGCAGTGTAAATAAAATATTGTAAACTAGACAAAGCATACTCATATGTAAAGCATTTAAGCATTAAAATGAATCATCAACATACAAAAGTTTTTTTTTCAACTTGAGGATTTAAAAAAAAAAATCCCAAGTTGCGCCACAATGTCAAAAAAATACAAATAAATAGTAGTATATCTGTGTGTATGGATAGAATGGCCAACCTTGTGATTCCAGAGATAGCCTCATTTTTAATGTCAGTGCCATACAATTTTTAAAAAAAAATGATAACTTCTTCATTTGTACACGCAATTGCTTCGTACGAAATTTTATAGCATAGTAATGATCAGCAAAATCCATTTCTAGCCAAAAAAAATACCCTTGAAAATTCAAGTCTCTATGTCTATGAAAGGCGATTTTCAGCCCACTGTGCGCCATGCCAATCTCCCGCGATCAGGTGGACGATGTTAATCCCGCCCACGTCGTCGAAATTTTAAACGTGACGACGCTTGTGTCTTTTGTAACAATGCGTGTGTTTTAGATCAATGCTCGGAATAAAAGAGACAATACATAAAAATGACATCTACAGCATCTGTTTTGATTTTTTGTGATGTTATGAAAGTTTTTTTAGTTTTGACGTTTCGGGAATTCAACAATGATTGCGTCTGACGAATGCGTTACTAATAAATCTGTTTATATAGAAAATGTATGGATTTTAAGTTGTCCAGGATGTCTTAATACATTGCGTAAGTGGACCCAATCAGCGTGTCTTCACATAAAACGGACGTCACATTTTAACTGGTTCCAGTAGATGGAAGTCTAATATGTTTTCATGGAAAAACACCTTAACGGAATATTTGAGTTCTATCTTATTGATATTTTGTTAGTAGAGTATAGTTAAGTCCGCATTATCTTCTTTTTATCATGTTAAAAAGTGGCGTAGTTTCACAGACGTGAATGTAGTTATTTACATATATTTTATAATATATTGCCACCTGTCAGGAATTGCAGATCTTTTGGTAGACACGCAGTTCTTTTGATTGTAATTTACTCCGCCTATATCTTTATATCATTTCATGTCTGAGGTTATGCCTGTTCTAACCTTTGATTATTACTACATGGATGACGAACTTTGTCTGTCTAGTTAAGAAATCCTGCGTTGAGAGCATGCGCAGTTTACACAAAAACATTTTTAAAATAAATAAAACTTTACACAATACAGTCAATAACATTGTAGTTTAAATATAATATTACAATAAAAATAAAAATATATACAATTGGACATTGACCAAAAGTCACTGATGTTAGATCTGGTCAATTTATTTTTACTTATTAGTCCCACAAGGAAGTGTCCTAGGCCTTATTCTGTTCCTTATATATATTAAGAATCTCTGTAACTTACCCATAACTGGAAACCTAACATCTTATTGCGGATGACACTGTGCTCGACATTAAAATTGGAAAGGAACGTTCGACAAAGCTCAAAAATATATAGGCCTTGTAAATAATTGCTTAGATAATAATCGCCTTAGTCTTAATGCTTTTAAAAATTTTTAACATTCAGTCTGTCTGTTGCAACCCAAAATACCAACAATAAAAAAATAGTGATTCACTCCTGTCCAAGACCTACTTCTTCCTGTAAATGCCCAAACTTGGAATGAGTCACCAATATAAAATATCTGGGGGTCTTGATTGATCAACATCTACGTTGGGATCAGCAGTAAGGACGGGTTATTTCACAGAAATTAAACAATTAATCAAATTTCAAAGTTCATTTTTAAGTTCTGTGAAGTTTCTATTAAAGTTCTGTAAATATTTCAGTTTTGTGAAACAAAAGGCCAAGAATGATGTAAAAACAGAATTAAAAACAGAATAGATACTTTAATAGATCTTGAAAATCGGCTTTGAAATTTGTCGAATTCTGTGAAACAACCCGTCCTAAGTCTCCGCATTTGCAAGTTCGTATCTTATGTTTTTCAAACTATTATAAATATCCTTACTCCTACAACACTCGATATACTATGCTCTCTGCCGATCCCTATTAGTATACGACATTGTCGTTTGGGGCGGCTGTTCTCAAACTATATTTTTAATTATAATAAAATTCCGGAACAAACGGAAAATATATACAATAATATCACAATAATATACAATAATAAGAACACGAAGAAAAGGCGTTAAGCATTAGATTGACGGGGCAACAACATTCTCCAGTGCGCTGCGATGCTTAAGTCTGTACTCTGTCGGGATTCCATGATAAGGACATTTTCGGGGTTGTTTGGCCTCTCCCTTAAACCTTGGTTTTTATTAGAGCGGTTCGAGAGGGTTTCAATTAATTATTATTGATCCTCTACAAAAAGCACAAAAAATGGTTAAACGTATTATCAATAAGCGACCGACAAGATATTTCTCCATTCCACTCTTCATTGACCATAACTTATAAAACTGAAACCCATCATACTTTCAAAACACAAATAACTCTGATCCTTACATCTGCAATACATTTCAGTCATATATCCCATACATTCTACTGTCTAAGCACCTTACGTCCATTTATACATCTCTCACTTTCCTTATTCAATTTTCTTAGTAAAATTATCACAACATGAATTGTATAATTTAATCATATTACAAAAAAAAATCAATCTGTAAACTTCACCCCCTACTAGCATGGCGGGTGAAATAACAATAAAAAATCTATCCACTGTAAATTATTTTTTCAAATAAATAGAAAAAAAATATTGGCAAAAGGTTGATGTCAGATATGTCCAATTTATTTTACTTGGCATATTTTATTCTTATGTTGTCTTCAATGGCTAGTAGAAGTGAATTTTTGAACAAATTACAAAGTATCTAAAGTTTATTTGTCATTATTTTTTTAAATGATAAACTAATGTTTATAAGACAAGGTTTCTTATGCATAGCACAAAGTATAACAAATCCAGATTTGTTATTGTGATTTGTTATCTTTTGTGTTAAGCATAAGAAGCCTTGTCTTATAAACATTAGTTTATCATTAAAAAAAAAAATAATATTTGACAAATCAAAATATTTCACCAAAAAATGTAGATGTACGTCTCGACGCCATCTAGTGGGAAAATTTTGCACTAACAGTGCTTTTCCTAGAAAAATAAAGTTGGTTTTTTTACAGGTGAAAAAATATAATAAGCAGTAATTGTTTATTTAAGTACTAGTACATATTGAATTATTTGGCGTGTTGTAAATAAGCCGACGTAGCTCAGTGGTCCAGACATCATGTCCGCCGGACATCAGAAGGTGCGGGTTTTATTCCCGTCGGCGGCATTTAAACGGATAACTTGGATCTAGTATCACGAGCAGTTTGAATATTGACTGTCAAATATACTTTTGGTTTGAAGAGGTTTGCTAGCTGGTACGTTTCAGCGTAAAGTAGCCTAATATACAAGTAAAAGAAGAATAACCGTTCCCAGAATAACCGCACGTGTTGCGTTGGTTAAGGAGCCCTGCGCTGTTCCCTGTACCGCGCTATGTGGTGTTTATCTGCTGGCAATGATAAGTGCCGGGAACATGGTGGATTAGGAAATATGCCCACTCTCCTCTCGACGAGGACATGTATGTGATACTATATTAAATGGATGCCTTTAATAAGACGGGGAAGCTGCGGTAGGCTCTGCGAACACAAATATGTATATATATCCGCTCTGCGAACACAAGTATGTATGTTAGGGTGGTTACAAGGTATAAGGTGAAAAAATATTTTCGCCCTAATGCCGGCCTGACCCCCCTAATATGTGCCATTTGTCTAGAAAATAAGATTTGGAAAGTTTTAGCTCCATTGGATAATGTTAACCCGTGCCTCGTCGAGATTAAATATGAAAAAACAATTAATAGTATAATAAATAATTTAATCACTTTTGATCAAATTTTGTTTCCTTTGGACATTATACATTATTAAACAATATAATAAACAACATCATATTTAATAAAATAATATAATATATAATAAAACATAAAACAAACATTTTTTTCAACTTTATAAATGTTATACGACAAGAAGGCCTCTTGCATGTCATAATGGAGGGTATGACCGAGGGGACCAACTCTAGGGGACGCCCACGCCGAGAGTACCTGGAGGACCTGCTGGTGGACGTGCGCTGCTCATCATATGCAGAAGTCAAAAGAGCCGCACAAGACAGGGAAGAATGGAAGAGGAGATTAGATGAAATTGCTGCAAACCAATCCCAGGATTGAAACCAGAGAGAGAGAGAGAAATGTTTTTAGGAATTGCAAGTCAATGGTTATTATCTGGTTTATAGTTATATTTTAAAAAAAGCTGTATTTTCAGTAGTTGAAGAGTGGGGGGCAGTTGAGAAAATCCAGGCAATGTGTTTTGATACCACTGCGGTAAATACTGGTCGCTTCAACGGAACCTGCGTTTTGTTGGAGCAATTATTAGAGAAAAATCTTCTTTATTTATCATGTCGCCACCATATTTTAGAAATTATTCTCAAATCAGTTTTTGATTTAAAAATGGGCACAACTACTGGACCCCACTCAAATATTCTTAAAAACTTCCAGACTAGGTGGTCGAAGCTAGACAAGACAAAATACAAAACTGCTATTGAAGATAAAAATATTAGACATAAAATTGGAAATTCAGATGAAATTTTTCTTACAGAACAATTAAAAAACCAACAGCCAAAGGATGATTACAAAGAATTAATTCAACTTTCGTTAGTTGTGTTAGGACGTACTCCCCCAAAAGATACCTTTTTCAAAGTTCCTGGTGCCATTCATCACGCTAGATGGATGGCAAAGGCCATTTATTGTATCAAAATATATCTTTTCAGGGATCAATTTACATTAAAAAATTTAGAAAAAAAATCTGTCACTGACATTTGTTTATTTTTAATAAACATTTATGTAAAAGCGTGGTTTAACGCCCCCAAACCCACTTTGGCCCTCAACCAAGACCTACAATTTTTAAAATCTCTTGTAAAATATAGAGAAATCGATAAAGAACTTGCAGACAAGGCACTGTCTAAAATGATAAATCATCTGTGGTACCTCGATTCTGAGAAAGTCGCATTTTCTTTCTTCGATGAAAATTTAGAAAAAAGTGTCAAAACAAGCATGGCTGTAAAAAGTCTACAATTAATTCCAATTGAAGAACAAATATGTGAGAGGGATGTGAAAGCAAAACTCAGCCTCCATCAAGTGGATAATTTATTGGACAAAGATATCGATTTTTTTGTTTCTCATCAAACTCTAAATTTTTTCAAAAGATTTGAAATTGGTAGAGAATTTTTAAATACGGATCCTGATATATGGTGTGAAATGCACATTATTTAAAAGCAAAAAAATAGTGAACGGTTTCAAGGATGTCAATGACACAGCTGAAAGAGGGGTAAAATTAATACAAGACTTCAATTCCTGTTTGACAAAAGAGGAAGAATAACGACAGTTTCTGTTACAAGTTGTATCGGAATGTCGAAATTTTTTTCCAGACTCTTCAAAAGCCACGTTATCTAAGCCATTACCATCTTAATCTGATAATTAATTGTAAATGTAAATAATAATAATAATAACTTCTTTCTTTCATAATGCTTTCTTTTGTATATTTTAAATAATAAAACCTTGAACACTATTTCTTCTTGTTTTTTATACCTTTTTGCATTTCTCTTCTTGTAAATCCATCATTTTCAATTTGGATTGTGCTGTATTTACTTTTAAAACAGTTTTAACTACACCCTTTTTTTATGTACCAATTGAGAAAATAAATAAAGCAAAATCTGGACAGCACATGTAATTAAATCTTGCAATATTGTTAGGTATTTTATAAAAAAAAGAATTTTTATAGAAAGTTAAACTTCAACCTTGATGAGGCACGAGTTAACCTTATTCAATTGAGCTGAAACTTCACCAATCTCATTTTTTAGTCAATTAGCAGCTTTTAGAGGGGTCAGCACAAAAATTCCAACATTGATTTTTGTAACCACCCTAAATTGTATATCTATCCGCTCTGCGAACAAAAGTGTGTATATCTATCCGCTCTGCGAACACAAATATGTATATCTATCCGCTCTGCGAACAAAGGTGTGTATATCTATCCGCTCTGCGAACACAAGTATGTATATATATATATATATTTTTTAATTTTCTTTATTCATAAAAAATATATTTGGATACAGGTTTTTACATGCTTTTCGACTATCACACTAGACACATGTCCGTATTATGGTAGTCGAAATTTATGTATAATTATATAAATGTAATACATGATTCATTCAGTTGTAAAATAGGTATAGGTTAAATAGGTTTAACTGAAAATAAGAAAGCGATGAAAATAAAGATAAATTAAATAATTGTTTTAAAAAGAAATTTTAAACATGAATTGAAATGAAAAAAAAAAGAATAATAAAGCAAAATGAACTTATTTAATGATGTCAGGTATTCTTTAAAATAGTTCTTTCCCTTCATAAATAACCAATACTGAATATATAATATTATGTACATGATCACCATACAGGAAAGGAATTGGAGTAGGTGAATCTTGTAAACATAAAGATAAAAATAAAAATATGGTAGGATACAAATAAAAATAATAGATAATAGATGCTAGGGATAATAGAAATAAAAATAAGAATAATCGCATCAGCGTAATATAAAGTTTTTGTTGAAAGTTAATATCTATCCGCTCTGCGAACAAAAGTGTGTATATCTATCCGCTCTGCGAACACAAGTATGTATATCTATCCGCACTGCGATGACAGTCTCCTGATATTTTCCGTTTGGTGTGAAATATGCGAGATGGAATGCTTTGTCCCTAATCTACTGAGCTAAACCATAAACTTAATTATTAAATTGCGTTTGAAACTATTTAAGTTGAATTTCGTGTATTTGTTGACATCATAATACTATAATTTTGGTTAGCTAGCGGTTATAATTGGCGGCTTATTTATCTAGCTAGGATTTGAAACAATGTTTACAGGATAAATCATCAATTTATTTGCATTTCAGTTTGGTGAGTTTATTTTAAATGTTTTCGATAAATTACCCTTTTCTATTACAAAATCATAAAAGTTCTCTGGTAAATGTATAATCAGTTAAGTTATAGTCGTGTTTTGGTAGGTACGCATTGTTTTTCCTTGAAATTGTAATTTCGTATTCGTCTATGAACAATACAATAATAGACTATATAAGAGTCACGAGAATTCGTGAAATGTTAAGAAGGTAATCCAATATGAGATACAAGGTACTAATATTTCGATTTTTTTACTAAAACAATCGTAGCACCCGATGTATAAATGTATTTAAATAAATACATTCTATTAAGCCATGAGCGTTCACCATTAAGCCGGTTAATGAATGAACATTAGATTTTATGCATTTTCCGTCCAATGAATCAACACCCATTCCCACCAAAAGTTAAAGACGTCACATCTGTACATTCGAAAAACATCACGCAGAAGAGTTTTGCAACTTAAAGAAGAAATAAATATTTTAATTTTATAGAGCACCTTAAATGATTTTAAACCAACCAGTAGGTACGTAAACAATAAAAGCTCACAAAAGTTCACGACCTTTTTGTCCTTCCGGGAATTTCGCCGTAAGTTTTAATGAACATTTCTGCGATTTAATATTGCACGCTACGCGTGACGTAAAAAGTATCTAAGATATCTCAATTTTGAAAGAAAATCTAATTAAATGCTATAAAGTAACAAGCCCGTACGTACTCGTAATTATAAAGTACACAATATTTCACGATCTTATTTCCACAAAGAATTTAGATAGGTGGGCATTTTCGCCAAAGTTTGTACATTGCGTTTGTCATGTCCCACGATTTTGATTGGTTTTTTCGCAGTTACGTATCATAAAATGTTGTAAAATTATATACTTTTAACATGAAAATTTACTTTATTTAGCTAGTAAATACATATTTTTAATAAAATATTTAGATCAAAAGGGAGTATGTTTTTATCTTGTCTCATTTCTACAATCAATGAAACAGTGTCCGATTTTGTAATTAATTTTAGACATGAAAACAAAAATCTATTGCATTTATTAAGTACCTAATAAAGATAAATTAAAAATTTCCTATGAAGAATCCATATTATAACCCTCGATTGGTATTATGGGCGATGAAAACTATGTAGAATGGTAAGTAGTTAGTGAAACCCGACTTCTAGTAATCTGGTAAAAGTAACGTAATGGAAAGTATAAAAAAGGATAAAAACATATTCAAACTTTGGCGAAAATGTATTAAGAGTGTGTGGCGCACGCGATTTCCTAGGCAAAGAAAAAAAGGCCATATTATTAAGCCAAATGTTTATGTGCTCCGATAATACGAGTTTATATTATTTTTACATACAAATATCTCACAGAAACGACGTGACGCCGACGCGGCACTACGCGACGGTTACAAATGTCACGTCCTAACACCTGATAAAACTTAACGGATTAGAGGATTTATATTTGTAGCGTGATTTTTGACGATTAAATTATGTAACATTGGAGGAATGCTTCAAATACGCAATCATCTTTTTGCTATTTAAAAAAATGCTATCAACACGAAGGTAGATACAGAAAAAGTTTTTTCTCCTTTTAAAGGATTTGACATGATTATAGTCACGCCATTTCCTCGTGTGTAGCATATTTATGATAAATGACTAATAATCAAAGTCCTAAATATGTTTCTATATTTATCACACAATATTTTTACGACTATTTAAAGTCATTTTCGTTAAAATTATGGTATCATAAGTCATTACAATATATTTTATAAACTGAATCAGTCAACCCTTAATATTATCAGGACTTGGGTTAAATTTAAATCATTTATTAGTTATCAGAACCCCAAAAAACTGTATTTTTAATTTAAGGTATCTGAAACAATTATATAAAAAAAAAATAATTTATGCATTAAAAAACCAGGATAACTTTGCACAAACAAACTCGAGTTGATTCACACGATCGTCATTACAACATATATTTCACCATCCTACAACTAAAAATACTTTTGGGCAAAGAAATTTGCAATATTTCTCTATAAAACTGTTTAATATGCAATAAAGGTATGGATCATTGACACGGGAAGGAAGAATATAGATAAAATGTTGCAACCTAACAAAGATTAACTTTATGTTTTTCTTCTGTATGTTTTTTCAATATATATCCTTCTTGTATACTGTTGTGTTTTTTTTTCGCTTTATAATTTACTTATTTATTACCAAATTGACAATTCACACAAATAATCACGTATAATGTGACCTTAGAACGGGGTACCACAGTAAGGTCACATTCTTAGCAACAGTAAAAAAAATCAAAGATCATTAAGATTTTCATACACCATTAAGTCATTCATAGATCATTAAGTCATTCATACATATTAAGTCATTCATACATCATTAAGTCATTCATAGATCATTAAGTCATTCATTGATCATTAAGTCGTGCATACATCATTAAGTCATTCATACATCATTAAGTCATTTATATTTAAAAAAAAAACATTTAAATATCCTACTCTTTTGAAACTCCGATTAAAATAATCAAAATATTAACTTCAAAATGACACATACCCCTCTACAAACAAGCCTAGCTTTATTAAAATGGTATATTTTTATTTAGTATATATAAGTGGATATAGGATGTTATATAAGTACATATGGTTACAAAATATATTTATACAATTATTTTATAAGCAATAATTATTAGCCTGAATCACTCATCCACATTGAAAAATCTCCTGATAAAAGATAAATGACGCCAACGGGACTTGAACACTCCCGACAGCTCTGACCACTATGCTATGCATAAAAAATCTTGTCTTAAAACATTAGTTTACCAAAAAATAATAATAAATATATTTATGTTTGCAATCTCACCAATGAAGAAACTGGTTCTTGTTGGCAAGATTGCGGAATAATTGTTTCCATTATAATTAAATAAATTATTAAAAAAATATTGCAAAAGAACATCGGGTGATTACTTTTGTTCCACACTGTATTTAACAAATCATTTCATACTTTTTTAAACATTTGGAAAAAAATGCTCATTGTTTTAAAAGCCCGGATCTTAATTTTCCATGAGCGATTCAACAAAGACGGTTGTAATAAATACAGATCAAAATCAACAAAAGAACAGAGACTCTTTAGTTGGTAGCAATTGTTCATCAAACAATGTAATCATTTGTTATCATATTATATGAGTATGTACACTACTTACGTTGGTTATTATTTCAACACATGAAACGAAGATAAGCTTGATTAATATCGTAAGACGATCTTCCATTGTAAATGGTGTGTTTGTTTTTAGTTTAAGCACAGCGCGTAAGAAATTCTGAGAACTTTATTAATATAAATTATACTGTTAAGCATTGTTAAAATAAGGGGGGGGGGGGGGGTAAAAGGGGAACGACGGGAACAAAGCAATCAGATTACGCAGTAAATTTTCTATGATATTAATGTAAAACGACGGTTTTCCATAATGAACTGTAAAATGTCTTAGAACGTAGTAATAGTGGTAGCCCTAGTGAGTGATAACCAACCAGAATCTAAATAATGCTTTATGGGCGTTTTACATACCATTATTTTTTCATACCGATCCCCAAATGGAGCTGAAGCTGAAGCCCTATGTGAATACGATATAGACTAAATTCGTGATCTATGGTCAGTTAGCAACATTCTCTAGCACGGTCAACGATTGATAAGAAATTCCGACAAAGAAAGCCCGCCAAATCTCCTTGGCTGTCAGTTAAATTTGGGTGACTGTTGATACACGCAACTTTTTTAATAAGATATTTTTTTATACAAAATTACTTGTATGAAAATAAATGGAGGCAGATTAACAAAGCTCCAAGAATTGAAAGACGTCATTTATGCGATCGATTAATTGTAATTGGTTGTTGCTCGTTGAGTTACTGTAATTATTTAATGGTATTTGCGGTTACAGCAATCTTTTTAAAATAGTGAAAGCTGAAAAGTCATTCACACTTTTGTTTTGCTGAAATGCCAACGCCAGCAAAGCAAAATCCAAAACTCAGAAAAGGATGCACAAAGTTTTATTAGAAAATGTTTTTTGAAAACGAGAAATATGATAACAATAAGAAAACGTATACCCGGCTCACGTAAAATATTCATAAATAAATAACGGCCAAAGTTTTTGCCACCGACTTGGTCAAAGAAGTGCTCAACCGGGCTACCCAAGGGCGGCGTACTCTTATACAGGGTGGGTGTGTTTCTCGACTAATCCGAGACGCAAGTCAAATTTTTAATGCCCTACTTAAGACGGGAAACTTTCGATATTTTATTATGCGCGAGGCGGCTTTGAGCGATATAAAAGGAACTGCGGTAAATAGTTTAATGGGACTGCCTGGAATAAATGATCAAACAATAATTGTATTGAAATTGGTGGAGCGGGTACTGAAATGAAAGCCTTTCCACCAAATAATTATGCCACCAGCTACTATCAACTGTCAATATGATTTTTGACGAAGAAGACTTTCTTGCAGTTTTAGCGATCGCAGAAATTATTGCACCAGGTAGGAAATACAGATTTCGGGTTTGACAGTACCTTCGACCCTTGAAATTAATATTTAAATCAGGAATTAAAAATAGAAGACGGATTTGGTTTAGGTAATTTCTTCCGCGTCTCTGAAAAAGATTAGTTTTATTTACTCGGCCAGATAAAACTCGGTCTTTTCACTTGCTTACTGGATTCATATGCAAGCCTGGAGCCTGATGCACCATTTGAAAATCTCAAATCAGCAGCTATCAAAAATTGTTCCGGTTATTTTTTGGGCCCTTAAAAGTCAGTTCATGACAGAAGAAATCATCCAAACGACGTGATTTATGTACAATTTGTTAAACTCATACCTCATAATTATTATGTTCGCTCAGTGCACATAACCTCAAAAACTCGAACGATTTATGCTCCGTGACAGATCGTACCAAGCGGTGGCTGTTAAAAAAATGAAATAATCCTCTCCCCTGCCTTCCCCGTTTCGAATGCATGGAGAATGTTTTCCTTCGGCCACGGAAAACACAAACGTTGCGCTTTCGAACAAAAATGTGGATGTGAACGCCCCCTTTTCGAATATTTGAGCCAATGTTTATGGTAATGTGTGAAGTAATGTTGTGGAAACAGTCGCAAGAGACGCCGCTTAAGACGAGTGACTTTTTGTTGTTGTTATTTATTATCAAAAACAGAACAGACACGTAAACACACATACCTTTCAGAGTAACATCAGAACACTTTATAAAAGCACACAATTACGTGAGAAAATAACAGTTTATATACTTTGGACATAACGTGCCTCACTAGGCGAACGCGTATGTAAGCAAAAAATTTAGCAAATAGTCTATGGTTTACCAATACATATAACATATAAGTTTCTTTAAAACCCGTTACTTATTAGGACAACTTTACTCATAGAATTAAACAGTATATATAATTTGGACCTAAGAGTCTCTCTAGGCGAACGCTTAACATTAAGGACGGGTTGTTTCGGAGAATTTGAAGAATTCATCAAATTTCAACGTTCATTTTTACGGGTTCTGTGAAAGTCCTATTCAAATTCTGTTATTATATCATCATAGGCTAGTTGCTTGACAGAACTGAAATAAAAAACAGAACTTAAAAATATCTTTCACAGAACTTGAAAATTAGCTTTGAAATTTGAAGAATTGTTCAAGTTCTCCGAAACAACCCGTCCTAAGTTATTTTAAAAGCAGTTACACAACTTTATTTATAGAAAACTACTTATTTATAATTTGGATACAATGAGCCTATAAAGGCAGTTACTTATTAGTTCAACTATACTTATAGAAACAACATTATGTTTAATTTGGATACAATGATCTCCATTAGGCGACAGGGTAACATTAAATTCCTATAAAACCGGTTATTTTATTTTTATTTATTACAAAATGATAGCAAATTTATAATGTATTATTTCCAGTGGTTTACAAAACTCATTTCGGGAAAGACAACATTAGATTAAAGACAAGACAACATGAATACATTAAAATAAATAAACGCAGAAGTTATTTTGGAGTTCCAAAGAAAGAATGTGTCAGTCATTAATAAAACTGATGAGGAAATAGCTTTTAAGAGCTTTTGCCAATGTTTTTTTGTTCGTTGCAGGAAGTTTTAGATTCCTAGATAATACGTTGTATTGCTTTTGTGCAATGTATTGTAAGGAGTTAATTTCAAATTTAGTCGTGTAAGTAGATGATGATAAGTGTATTTGAATTTGTGATCATGTTTTGTGCTGGTATATGTCGGAATTAAAGACTGGCTTAGTGTTGGTGTGTGAAGAGTTTTGAATTATTTGTAGAATGGCAGTTGTGATGTTATACTTTGGCAGAATCGTAAAAGGAAGTATTTGTATCTGTGAGTATATATCTTTGACATGTGTATCACATGACAGATTATTATTATTTTTTTTTTTATATAGTGAATACCTCACAAGAGTCCCAACTGCTCCCGTCTGGAGCCAGTGAGACTATGGCATCCCCAATTGGGGGATGTTGTGAGGCTGAAGGTAAGTGGGGAAGGGAAAGAGGAAGGTGGGAAAGTACCTGGCTATTCAGATCTAGTCACTAAACACGGCTAAAGCCATTTGGAGCAACGTTTCAATTCTGAATGGTGGTCTTACACCAGGGCGATACTGGTAGTATCTTCCACTCCGGAACGTGCCGCAAATATACTATATATTATTTTTAATTAATTAATTGTGAAATAACACAAATTAATCAAATAAAATTTATTTGCGCACGCCGGGTTCGAACCCGCGACCTTCGGAATGGCAGTCCAATGCGTTACCACTGGACTATGCCGGCCGTCAGATTATATTTATTCCGTACGGCTCTATTTTGTATGACTTGGATTTTGGAACTTTTTTTTTGTAATGGTGCACCAGATACTAACTAGATAACTAAGGTGGGAGTGGAGTGGAGTGGAGATGGACATTTTGGATTTTACATTATCAACATGGGAGTTCCACGAGAGGTTAGAGTCTATGAGTAACCCAAAATATTTCGTTACTTGAAAATGTTGTAGCTTTTCATTTCCAAGAATGATATTCTATCAGCGTGAAGTTGAAGTTTTCCCGAGATGCCACATTTAGTCATTGATGTATAGTAAGAAAAGTAGAGGTCCAAGAATCGAGCCCTGTGGTACTCCACTTGTGATTTTTTCGAAGCCGCTTAGGTTCCCTCCGTTATCGAAAAGGCAAAATCTATCAGCTAGGTAACTTCGGAGCAGATTTAAAGATTTACCGACTATGCCCAAATGTTCCATTTAATGTAGAAGTATTTCACGATCTAACCGTATCAAAGGCTTTTTTAAAATCTATAAATATAGCTGCCACATATTCGCCCTGGTCTGAATGTTAGAAATGAAATCGAAGGTGGCACATTGGGTACTGGAGTTTTTCCAAAAGCCATATTGCTGTAGTGTTAGGATATCGTTATTAGAGATGTATTTTATCAGTCTATCTTTGATAATTGTCTCAAGCACCTTTGAAAATACCAATAAAATCGATATTGGACGATAGTTAGAAATACACTTCTTACAGTCTTCTTTATAAATCGGTAAAATTTTCACTAGCTTTGACTGATTTGGAAATACTCCCGAGCCTATGAAAAAAATAATAAGTTGGGTTAGGTGCCCGGCTAGTTCTTCTTTACAGGTTTTAAAGTTGCACGGTGTTACTCCATCGATTCCTGCTGCTGCATTCGACCTATGTTTCGAGATGACCTTTAGTACCTCATTCTTATTCGTCCTAATCATATATAAGGATTGCCGTATCTTTGGTTCTACATATATTGTATTACAGTTGGCAGTTGCCAATTTTTCTCCAACTGACAGGAAAAACTCATTAAAGGCAAACGCTATTTGACGGAGTTCCCTAATTTTTGAATGGTGGTCTTTCACCTGGGCGATACTGAGAGTATCTTCCACTCTGGAACATATGATTTTTAATTAGTAAATTGTGAAATGAGACAAAAAACACATAAAATTTCCTTGTGAATTCCGGAATCTGAACCCGTGACATCCAGATATAGCTCATAAGCGATAGCCTTACCCCTCGAAAAATGCCAAATGGTATTATGGTGTTAATTTAAAATAAATACCCACTTCAAGTTTCCTCTAATTCAATATCGCAAATTCAACGAAAATGAAGATGATTGCTCTACATTTATTTCTAATATTCATTAAAGTTAATAATGTTAATGTCATGAAATAGATTACATTTTTAAAATATGCTCAAATTTGAGTGCGTAAGTATTAGAATAAATCCAATGATGATTCTGCAATTTAGTCGGAGTTCCTCCTTTAATATAGCTCCAAATCGCATCTTCATAATAAAAATAAAAGTGTTCCATTCTAAACTTGTTAAAAAACGACGTCGTCGAGATTGTCAGATTGTCAGATCAAAGTTCGCATTTAAATGGAAGATCCCGGGAGTTTACTGAATCCACTCTGAAATCTCAACTAAACTTGTAAAGTATCTGATTCTCTCGTCCCTGATGTATGGAGCTATGGGGTGCGGGAGATGAGAATGACTCGGGAGATATCTTTATATTCATGCGGCGGTGGGGCGGGACGGGGTGCTATGGGGTGGGGATGGGTTAAGTTGTACGGGGGGGAGAAGAAGAGAATCGGCCAAATCTCGAGGCGTATCATTCTACAATCCAGTTGCAGTTTTTCTTCCACACTTTGCATGAATACGTTAGCAAAATGGTGTTTTATAACAATACAGTGCATTGCTGACCGGACAAGTATTGTGGCAGTAAAAAATACACGGGGTTTCAAATAACAAATTATATAAGATATGGGAACTATATCACCACCCAGTTGGGCATCGTTGTGAAGAGGGTCAAGGCAGGAGCTGTATGAAGGGAATTATAGTGCAGGTGTTGAAAAGCAGATTATAAAAAACGAGGGAAAATATGCAGTAATTTAACATGCGTTTATATTAAAATGCACGCAATCGGCGTCACCAGCGCAGCTGATCTAAATATTTTTCACAGAACATCTCAATACATATGGCTTAAATTCCAAAAACCGGTCGTTATAATCTATCAAAGTAACGTTTTTTACGTGTCTGCCCGCCCAGATTGAAGGCTAAAAGACATAACATAAAAATATAATACCTAGAAGTTAAAAGAAATAAGTTAGTTAAAGTTGTAATAAATCAGTTAAAGTTGAGGTCGTTATCCTTCACAAAGTTTTTTAAGCCGAGTTAAGTTTTGATTGGCAACAGCGGTCGTTTAATTTTGATAAAAATCTCAAATCCTGGCTTTATTATTACTGCTCACTGTATCTGCGGTGTTGTGTATAATTTTACAATTATAAAATTGTTTTAGTGGCTTTTTGCGGTAATAATGATGATAATTCTATGTAAGCTGAGGACTTGAAACATCCATTCCTTTGTTCGAGTTGAAACCTTGGACGAGTTGGAACATTCCCAGTAATTTGTGTCAATAAGGAGGTGAGGAGCCAAACTAAATCCATTAAGTTTTATTATTGGAGAAGAACTCATTCGGAGGTTGGAAGGTTGTTAGTTTTGAAATGCAAATTAGGCAAAACCTTCGAGCAATCCTTACCGCACTCCACCGAGAACACTTCCCATAAAACCACACAAAGGCTTTCGCATCATTAAACAAGTGTTCACTTGAAGACAATACCGATAACTATTTATTTATACTCCCTTCTGAATCGAATCCCAACCCCGAATGAAATTGCATAAAATCTTGGCCGTTATTTTTCCAAAGTCCGAACTAGAGGATCGCAATCAAAGCTACGAGTAGTATTTATAAGGTCGAAGCGATTTATTGAGTCTCAATTTGCAACGGTTTATTTAGAATTGTTTCGGTTTGTGCTGACCGAGGCAACATCGTTTGGCAATTCGTTATGTGTACATATTAAATTATTTGGAAAAGCTTTTAAAGGTTTTGCGGTAAATGAAAACACGAATATTTAATTATGGCACTCAACACCAAACCTCCAGGCTGAAATGTGAGCCCAAATAACAAGAGCTTTGATGAATTGGAATTTTAAAAGCAATTTAATTGTGTTTTGATGGCGATAGATTTTACTTTTTCCGAGATTAGCACTGGATTTAAAATGGGTATCAAGTAATTTGTAGGAATCTACTTAATGGAAGTGAACACATTATGGACAAATTTACAAAATCACACTGGATTTTTAAACTTTTAATGTAGGTGTAATATACTAGCTGACGTGTTCCCAGCGTTGCTGTGGGTTATCCTTAGGACATAGACATAGACTTGATTATAAAACATAGACTTTTAATGTAGGTGTAATATACTAGCTGACGTGTTCCCAGCGTTGCTGTGGGTTATCCTTAGGACATAGACATAGACTTGATTATAAAACATAGACTTTTAATGTAGGTGTAATATACTAGCTGACGTGTTCCCAGCGTTGCTGTGGATTATCCTTAGGACATAGACATAGACTTGATTATAAAACATAGACTGTTAATGTAGGTGTAATATACTAGCTGACGTGTTCCCAGCGTTGCTGTGGGTTATCCTTAGGACATAGACATAGACTTGATTATAAAACATAGACTTTTAATGTAGGTTTAATAATATTTAATATTTAATATTTTTAATCTAGCTGACGTGTTCCCAGCGTTGCTGTGGGTTATCCTTAGGACATAGACATAGACTTGATTATAAAACATAGACTTTTAATGTAGGTGTAATATACTAGCTGACGTGTTCCCAGCGTTGCTGTGGGTTATCCTTAGGACATAGACTTGATTATAAAACATAGACTGTTAATGTAGGTGTAATATACTAGCTGACGTGTTCCCAGCGTTGCTGTGGGTTATCCTTAGGACATAGACTTGATTATAAAACATAGACTTTTAATGTAGGTGTAATATACTAGCTGACGTGTTCCCAGCGTTGCTGTGGGTTATCCTTAGGACATAGACATAGACTTGATTATAAAACATAGACTTTTAATGTAGGTGTAATATACTAGCTGACGTGTTCCCAGCGTTGCTGTGGGTTATCCTTAAGACATAGACATAGACTTGATTATAAAACATAGACTTTTCTCTACTTTCTATAAATATAATATGCATATATTGTAACCTTCCGGAAATTCTCTAAAAGATTGTGAAAACCTTATCAAAATCCGTTGTGCAGTTTAGAAGAACTAAGCGCATCAACAGACAGACTTATTTTATAATATTTACAGATTTTATTTATTTAGACATTCATTGGACAAAACTTAGTTTAACCATATCTATATGTATATTGACTCCAAACTACTAAACCGATTTTGCTGAAAATTTAGAAATTTGTTTTTATTACTGCCAGAAGTGTTGCGAGTAGTTTGAATGGTAGAAGAAGTCAGGGGCGCCCGATGAAGACTTTAACATTATCTCTGCCTGAGAATGAGATACGGAGTCGATAAAATATAATTTTTATATGGTAAAAATATGGTATACAGTAGTGATTGGTAAACAAAGGGAACGCCCGGGGAAGACACGAATCAAACAATTATTTATGGTAAAATGAGGAAGAAGATCATGAACGAAGAAAGAGTTGTACGAAGAATATGCATTGTGGAAGAGAATGGTAGAAGAAGTCGTTGTCTCCCTAGGAAAGAATGGCACGATCAAGTGAAACAAATTATTTGGTCAAAACTTTACTTCAAACCATTCATACCTCCGAGCAACGTTAGATACACGTCAGCTAGTGATATATAAAAGCAGGTTCCATGATAACTCAACACAGTGACAATTCAACACACTTTTAAAAAGTGATATAAAGTCATTAGAAACGATCAATTTTTTTTTTAACCTAACCTAACCTACTTAGCCCAGTTAATAAAGTTTTTGTTTCATCACTTTCCATGACTTTATATAACTTTTTGAAGATGTGATGAATTATCATTGTGATGTTATATCCGGTTACCGTAAAAGCAAGTATATGCAAGCATATGCATACGATAATTATTCGTCTACACATGTATTTAAAACCATAGATATGATTTGAGATTTTTCACGGAGTACCTATTATTGTGATTCATTTTTCGGTTATTATCTCGTGGTACGCTTTTTCCTGCCCTGATGATGGACATTGTAACGCTGTCCGAAATTTTGGCTAAAGAAAGAGGAAGCCCAGCACGAAATAAAAACACAATAATGAATCACTTTCATAAAACAGGTATTATGATTTATAACTTAACATGTTAACAATATATATGTACACGCAATTGCTTTATTGTAATGCGTAATGGTTTATTAAATTTACTTTTTTTTATTTAGTTGCACAAATATTATTATTTGATATGAATACATTTTGATTAAATAGGTAATTACATATGGAGAACTAACATGTCATTATATCGTAAATTACGCCTTAATAGATATTTTATGAGGAAGGCGTGCTTTTTGTTGAAAGGGAAAACCTACCATTATTTTTTACAAATTTCGGAATAATTGCTCCATAACTCAACACTTCGTAAATGTTTTATTCGAATTTTCACACAAGAATTGAAGAAAAAATGATGAATAGTGTTATCCACGCATATTTCACTTATTCCCTAAGCGTCCTAAAAAACGATATTGCGTGAATTGATTTATACGAAAGACTTTTCGCTTTTAAAAGGTCGGTTTCCAACCATAATTTTTTTTTATTTTTCCACATGATCCTACTCGTTATCAAAATACTCTGATAGGTACTGCTACTAAAATTGACTACGGTATAATAACGCGTATCAATTAGGTTAGGTTAAGTGATGCTCTCTTATCTTTAGTCTGGTTTAGTAAGGTTAGCTTAGGTGATGTTCTGTTATCTTTGGTTTGATTTAGTTAGATTAGGTTAGGTTAGGTGATGGTTCTGTTATCTTAAGTTTTTTTTGGTTGGATTAGGTTAGATGATGTTATCTTATCTTAAGTTTGGTTTAGTTAGGTTAGGTAAAGTTAGGTTAGGTGATGTTCTGTTATCTTTGGTTTGGTTTAGTTAGGTTAGGTTAGGTGATGGCTCTATTAAATTAAGTTTGTTTTGGTTAGGTTAGGTTAGGTTAGCTCTGTTATTTTATATTTGGTTTAGTTAGGTTAAGTTAGCTTAGGTTAGGTGATGCTCTGTTATCTTAGGTTTGGTTTAGTTAGGCTAGGTTAGGTGATGCTCTGTTGTCTTAAGTTTGGTTTAGTTAGGTTAGGTAAGGTGAGATTAGGTAATTCTCGCTTATCTTTACTCTGGTTTAGTAAGGTTAGGTGATCTTGTGTTATCTTTGGTTTAGTTAGGTTAGGTTAGGTGATGGCTCTATTAACTTAAGTTTGTTTTGGTTAGGTTAGGTTAGGTGATGCTCTGTTATTTTATGTTTGGTTTAGTTAGATTAAGTTAGCTTAGGTTAGGTGATGCTCTGTTGTCTTAAGTTTGGTTTAGTTAGGTTAGGTAAGGTGAGATTAGGTAATTCTCGCTTATCTTTACTCTGGTTTAGTAAGGTTAGGTGATCTTGTGTTATCTTTGGTTTGGTTTAGTTAGATTAGGTTAGCTTATATTAGATTAGGTTAGATTTGATTAGATTAGTTGGTTACATTTAACGGTGATATTGAAATTCACCACCTTCACTTGTGGTAGAGTTTCATTACGAAGGTTGCCACTGGTTTGTGTTTTTATTTGATTCCAGTCAAGAATTCCTCGGCCCAGAACTAACCGTATAATGTCTAACTTACCAACTAGCTATAACGCCCTTTTCCTCGTAAGGATAGGCAGAGATGATGGACCGCAACATAACTATGTCTCGGCACCCCCCGTGCATCATTCGCGTTCATATGACTTCTGAAGTTAAAATAGTATGTAAAGGGTTTTAATTTGAATTAATTTTATGTAGACTATAAACAAAATATATACTATAGGTATATACTTATAGTCTATATTTTTTAATTTTTTTTTTTTCACATATATATGTGAAAATCTCATACTTACAAATTAGTAATGCTTTTGAACATCTTACCAACTCCCTTGTGACTGAAAATTAAATTCAAAGCCATGTTCACCACTATGCAAAATGAATGATCGACAACCAACTATTCTTGCCAGTTTGTTTTAGAGGTATTTCACACTGCAAATATAATATGAAGGTTCGTTTTCATCACAAATTGTCGAATTGAATGAGTTTAGAAAGGCTTGGATTCTAGATGATGAAATGTCATGATTTGTGGGGATTATGTTCAAATAATTATAAATAATAAATGTCATGATTTGTGGAGATTATGTTCAAATAATTATAAATAATAAATGTCATGATTTGTGGGGATTATGTTCAAATAATTATAAATAATAAACGAAAATATCGTTTCATACATTACCCTTCAGTTATTCTGACTCTTGACATAACCCAGCACAAGTACTTTATGCACATTTATTTATTTATTTATTTGTTAAGACAAACACAGTACAATAAGATACAGTGGGTAGTTGTACCTGTGGACAAAATCCCGATTTTTCAATAAAACAATATTTTTAATTTTTTGCGTATAACATTTTAATTAGATTATTTTTTTATTTGGAAAAGAAATAGTTAAAACACAATAATTACTATTAATAATTAATTTTAACCACTTCAGTGTTGAGTTATTAACATTTATAAAAAAACGGCATATTTGTCCATAGGTACAACTACCCAATGTACCTATGGACACACATCATTGTACCTGTGGACGCGTTTGTACTTGTGGACAGTAATAATATAAACAAACAAAAAATAAAGAAATATAAGAAAGAAACCGTCTTAACTTAACAAGTGTAATGTTTTCATGAAGATGGTCTTTCTTTTTATTATATTTTAACAATATAATATTTTCTTCTCTCTTGGCTATGACCGATACTTCTTTTTTTTTCTAAGGCTTTGCATATGTGTTCGCAGGGATGGAAAATTCCTCCCTTACAACACATAAGCCTCCATGAAAATTGGACCCTTAATTTCTTTGATAACTTCAGAAAGCTACTTAAAGCCCTCTTGTACTGTATATCTTAATAGACATAAGTACTTAACTAATTAATACGTTATTTACGATATTGAACGCAAATATTTTCGTATTTATATTGTAATTAAATTCCATCAAACGTTGTGTAATTTTTTGATTTATGATATAGGATTTTAATTACTTTCATTTTTGTGGTAACCCTTTTGATTCTGATCAAGGCGTTGAATTTCAAAATTGAATTGGTCTTTCCATTGCAAGTCTAAATTTAAATGATTTCTCTGAATGAGCTAACTTTCCCTATGTAACTATTCTGATTCCCTGCACCCTAACAAAGTCGTAGTTAAACGCTGATAAAAGATATTATACATGTTTATTTGGACAGGTAATTGAATATAACTCAAATGGTTAATTTGTTAGTAAATTTGGCAATGATTTTGGTAAATTCATGTGTCTGTTTGGCGCCACTCCTTTTTGATTCTGCTGCTATAAGGTACATGTAAAGAATGATTTAGTAGGTTAATGTAATTAGTTAATTGTATATTTGACGAACTCAGAATAACCCTTTGCTAGCAAAATTTGGCTCCTTCCTCCTGCAAGTAAACGAGATGATCGTGAGTCAACGTGAAATTCGCACAATCTTCTGACACGGCTCTTTGATTGATACCTAAGTTATCGCGTCCCAAAAAGCCTTCCACGTCATCATGCACTGCCTTCAAGTTTCCCCTCGGGTCCCGATACCTCCAAATTCCAACACCTCCATGGACTACAATTTACTTAGGGCGAACCGGTTTCGTCCTACATACAATCATATACTCACGGTTGGTGTGGACTTACGGGTCGTGAATCCTCATTCCACGTTTAAGAGAAGATGCGAGAGTGGTCCAGAAGACCTAAAATGAAAGCTGTATGCAGGTCCGCATCCTCCAGTAAACAGTACATAAGAAGATATATATGTATACATACGTTTTTGGGAAGGGTTTATAACTTGCAATACAAGGCTACTTACCTCGCATCCCAAGCTCGGATCTCGTGCCTAGAACTCTGCGAAGTCCTAGGTTTGGTAACCGAATAAATACGTACTAATAAGGTGATACTAATAGATACTAGTAAAATAAGATCTTATTTGATAGTTTGTTTTGGAGAGCTATCGAACTCCAGGCTTTTGTTTGTTTGGTTTTGACGTTTTTATTTAAGAGAATCGCCATCTCTATTTGGTTTGGTTAATGGTCTTGTTATAGGAGCGACCACTGCCTCCCATTTGGTGAACTGTATTTGTTTTAAATTTTACCTCCAGGGTTCAACATTAATTTTTGTTCATCCTATCCCGTGATTTCTCAATTGTTTCAAGTAGTTGATTGCCGCATTAGAGAGTACTCGACTCTCAAATGTCTCAGGCAACTGATGGGGTTTTGTATGAGCACCCAATCAATAACATTCAAATGTTTTGTATAATTATTCGATATAAATCTTACTAACCCGTGATTTTTCAATTGTAGATTGTGAATGATAGGTAATTGTAAACACGCGGCTCCCAGCTGTTTCAAGTAACTAATAAAAATCTATGCGACTATCTAATCAATGGTATTCAAATGTTTCATGTAATATTTTGATATAAATCTGGCTAACCCGTGATTTTTCAATTGTCGTTTGTGATTGATAGGCATTTGAGAGCACGCAGCTTCCAGCTGGTTCAGGTTACTAATAAAAATCTATGTGACTATCTAATCAATGGTATTCAAATGTTTCATGTAATATTTCGATATAAATTTGGCTAGCCCGTGATTTTTCAATCGTCGTTTGCGAACGATAGGCATTTGTGAATGACCCAAATCGCTGCACATTGCACAATGACATCCTGATGATTATCCTTATAACTCTAATAAATTATCTAGTTACGGCCAAGGTCGTTTTCAAACTATGCAGTTGACTGACCCAATTCTTCCGTGTATGCTTTGTTTATCAACAAATCGAATAGTATAAACATCTCATCTGACCCACTAACCCAGATGTGAGATTATTTATTTTAAAATTATCTCGCGCTCTCCTTGTGATTCAGTTTCATTACCCTCTATTGTGCATAGTCAATTTAAAATATTTTTAATTCCTTTATTGAAGTTAAACTATTTATTTAATTTTCCGAAGTTGGTAAATTTACTAGAAGTTAGGTGAAAATAAATATAAATATATATATATAAGTACACATATCTCGATTGTCAAAATACGTTAAATAAGATTACATATATTAATAAATAAATATAAAATATATGATTCTACATAGTCTTGAATATTAGTAAATACATATTTTCTTTTTCAATAAAGTAGATATGTCCATAGGTAGGTATCTAAGATCGCAACCATTTCGATGTTCTGATTAAATGATAAATATATATATACATATACATGGTACATACATTACTCATAATATATATACTATTTATGTACAATATTTTACTTTACTTTTATATAGATAAATACACAATATATATACATATCAATGTGTAATTCCTTGTTTTATTTTAATATTCAATTGATTTACCCCCACTTCACAGCCCTTCTGTGTCTCCTGGGACCTGAAAATTATTTATAAAAGGAAAACTTACCCCCGTCAAGGTATTTCCGGTCGGGTGGTACACAACAACCTTGATGAAGAAATCCTACCTAATTAATTGTATTTTTCAACTAATTTCAAAATAAATCTTTTCGACTATTTATTCCTATATAATATTTTATTCTCGCTTGAATCATATAAGTTAGCTGATAATTTATTTTTCTTCCGAACGAAACCCTAATCCAGAAAACCCGTTGATTTAATAACACCTTTCTAGTTTAGGCTTTGAGTGATAGCTATCTCAAATTCTTTTTCGAAATTGTAATTTCCGATTAGAACGACAAACACTTTCAACACGAACGCTATGCGCACGATGGGTTTTAATCGATCAATTTATTGATTCTAAATTTCTTTTTATATAAATTTATAAGAAAATTTTTCCGAATTGCGCAAACTTTTAATTAACTCGGTTCTTAATAAATTAAAATTTTTCCGAACTGTTACTTTTAGAACAAAGGTTTGAGCATTTGTTGTTATTTCTTTTCGAACTGTCTAGATTGTGTTTATTTTAAACTAAGACGTAAATATTTATTACTATTATTATTATTTTTTAACCAAATTGATGTTAAATTATAATCTATTTTTAAATATCAATTCACGAGCACATCCACTCTAGATGAACGACAAAACTCTCAATTGAATTTTAAATTTCGCTTTGAATGAAATAATTATTTTTAAATTTTAATTTAATTCTTAATTCAGTAATCACTTTCTGCACTTCACTTAACACTTTTAAGCACTGAGTTTAAATTATATTTATTTTCACTGTATAACCAAATTAAACTGACTCAACAAAACTTCACTGATGGGATTTTCAAAGGAATTTAAAAACTGAATTTAAAATTTCTAACTTTTCACAAAGCTTCCTAAGTCCAGGGACTTGTTCAAAATCTAATAATTAGACTTGTTCAAAATTTAACACTTAGACTATTTCACTAGAATTTTACCAATAGACGTAGTACTGCGACGTAAACTCCGTAATCAAAACCCTCGACTGACTGTCTCCTGACTGATGTGTCCCATCTTTTATACCCCTCTCAGGTTCCAAAAGACGTATCTGAATTTCTCTTGATGCTTAATTCTATCTCCTATCAACTCGTAAACTTGAACATCCCTCTCACTAATATTGATTGTACATCCATACGATCTTTTGTCGTCCGGCTCTGGGCGGCAGTTAGTTTTTCTCTCACGTCGCTAGATCGATAGGGTCCGAATCGGGTAAGTCTGCGTTCATTGCCCAAGCTTCCTTTGTTCCATGGTTCATACAAAATGTAGTTAAAATATCATGATTTTGCGTTCCTTTTTTTTCTCAATTCGCGATAGGTCCGTCCCCAGTAACATATATATAGATCTCAATTTTATGCATCTTGTGCGAAAAATGATCAAATAGATGTCGAAATCTTTACTATGCATTTTTGAATTTCGATTTGTCTAAAATCTACTTAATTTTATTGTCACCTATATGAGATTTTCCATTTTCACCCGTACCTTCTCTCTTTATGTCGCAGATTTGAGTTTTTCCTTATTTTTTGGATTTTCTTTTATTCGCGACGTTTTCCTGCACAATTTTCTTCTTTATCCTTATGTTATTTCTCATAACTCTATAACTAATTATATTCCAAGCCGTATTTATTAATTTTACGGATAACTTAGAATTGTATCGCTCTTCTCCACTTGGATCATTCCTTATCACCGTTCTTTACCCTTTCTTTATTTTTTCCTCGCTTTTCCCGATGTGTGTGGTCTCCAGGAAAATTTCATACTTCATTTATTATTAATTAATATATAATTTTCCACACTTCCATGGGAGATATACCTTATTTGACTCTGGGATATCTGTCACTTTTATTGCCTTATTCGATCTCCGCCCCATCTCCTATCTCTTACATACACGATTTCACATATATCATACGTCTGGACACTTGTTTACGTTTAAATTTTTGGTACTACGGCCGTAAATTTAATTTAATTTTAGAGCCATTAGTTTTAATCTATTTTGCTTTAAATAAACATCTCATAAGCTCCACGTTAAATTTTATTGGTTTTCTAATCGTTTATTACCTTAACGTAAACAAAAATCATGTTCGAATTTCGATTGTTTATCCTTTAAAATACACATGAGACTGTCAACCTTTTATCTCATGTCACTTCTTCTGCAGTCTTGTGTAACTCTAATATCTATCTACCCTGATAATTATGTAAAATGTCTACTTTTCCTGAATCTAATCTATCGCTATATGTTTAGTTTTATGGCCTTCCTTTGGTACTCTATTATCATATTCCTAGGACCTTTGTGGTAGCTCAAAATCTCTGTATTATCACTCCGTTCAGTCGCTGCACTTTCCTAAAATGTCTATTTTTTCGCGAGATTTTCATTCAAAATTGATTTTCCAATATGTCCGCTTCATTTTACATTGATAACGATTAGTTTCCATTGTTTCCAACACTCTCACCTCTCTTTAGTACGATTTTTATCGAACTTGACACCCTATCTCTATCATAAATAATTGCACTACAGTTGAAAATTCTGCCAGCAACTTTCTTTCGTTTTACCCGTCCTTTTTTATACTATCACGTTTATAGTTTTTTTCATTGCATTTTCGTGTGTGTGTTTTTCCAACATGAAAGGCCAAAAGCCCTCGATGTCAACGGTTCGCTATCTCATAAATGTATCGGTTTCTCTAAACATTCCCAGGGCTCGGTCACCTCGAACGTTAATGTTTACTCTTTAGTGCGTTCACCTCTAATTTCTGTGGGAATCGAAATGTCGTTAATTATCTATTTTATCGCCCGGTCCAAAGTTCAATCCTTTGTCTGTAGTTGATGCACGCCTCTCCGTTCACTGATTGGTTATTCAAAATTTTTATAGCTCTCGTCCAGATCTAATTGGTCGACAACCTTCAATATTTGTTTTTAGGCCTAGACAGGGGAAGTCCCAGTCGTCCTAGACGATTTTACGACCTCTCTGCTTTCGTCCTAGAACCTCGATATAATTCCAACTATTACAGGTGTCTACTGCAAGCAAGCTGGATCAATTCTTTCTCCGTCAGATGTCGTTAGCATGTCCGTTTTCATAAATACTTCGTATATTTTTAATCCGCGAAGTGGGAACTATGGTTTATCTGGTTTCACTGTGATTTAAGCCTTTCATCACACAAGTAATAATAATAACATTTTAATGGTGTGCAGTCCGTTAAATAGTCTTATTTATTAGCATCACATGCAGCTCTGTAGGTATAACTCTTCCGAATCAATACTATCCTGATCTCCATCAGTATCTTCATATAGTATATAGCAACTCAGGCATATGAAAGAATTCTCGTCATCTGAATCTGAATAATTCTCTTTGTGTTCAGCTAGAGTGAAACACACAGAACGGGTTGTTTCGTTTTTTTTTTAACAATTCATCAAATTTCAACGTTCATTTTCCAGTTCCGCGAAAGATTTTTTCAAGTTCTGTTTTTATTTCAGTTCTGTCAAGCCAATAACGTATAATGATATATAAACAGAATTTGCACAGGACTTTCACAGACCCCGAAAATGAACGTTTAAATTTGATGAATTGTTCAAATTCTCCGAAACAACCCGTCCTTAGAGTGATAATAACCTTGGCATAAGTTACGGTTCCATGATAACTCAACACAGTGATTATTCAACACACATTTAAAAAGTGATATAAAGTCATTAAAAACGACGAAAAAAAACTTTTTTTTAACCTAACCTAACCTACTTAACCCAGTTAAAAAAGTTTTTGTTTTATCACTTTCCATGACTTTCTATAACTTTTTAAAAATGTGATGAATTATCATTTTGATGATTTATCCGGTCACCACGCACTATATAGGCACTGGAAATAGAAACAAAATACATTCTTAAACTTTAAAAGATATATTGATTGTACCTGTGGACAGTCCACAGGTACAATCATCGTGTTGTCCACAGGTACGATTTTGACATTATAACCTAAAATTGTTATAATGACTAAGATAATCTACTAAGAAGGTTTAAATATCGTCAATGGGTATATGATATGTTATTTCTCAAGTAAAACTAAATACATATCGAAATTTGTGATTCTGGTATTAGGAAAAACCGTTTCAATATGGTAATAAAATAACTTTTTATTAAAAAAAAATGTAGTTTACTGCGCTTTCCAAGTTGGGACAGAAGCGAAATGGCCGTTAGTCAGTGTTGCCATATAACAAAATTACTACATGTTAATATTTTTTTTTGTAATTTTAGGTTGCACAGTTTGTGAAATATGCATAGTGTACATAGGTACAACCGTCCATAGGTACAGCAGTTGCCCCTACATAGTTGTAGTACCTATTACGTATGTCCATAAAATATCATTACGTAATTTCGCATGAGATTGTTATAAAAGGAAGGAAGTGTGTGGATAGATAATAATAAATGAATTGAAAATAAGAATTATAATAAGCTCACGAATTGTAATTGACTGTTAATACATAGGAGTTTTGAAAAATGATGTGAAAATATTTTTGAAATTTGTCATGCTAAGAAATTTAATAAGTTAGTTTTGTATGTTAGAAAGGAATCATGAAAGATGTCTAAATGTAGTAATTTTTCGTAATGGGTGTATGTTGTGATTGCGCGAGTAATTACTGAGTTGTTTGCTGCATTGGTATTGTTGGCTTCAATATGAAATAGTGTAGTGTGCCTGGTACGCCTCGTTGGAACATTTAAACCAATGACGGATAGCAATTCGGGACTATCTATTTTATTATTTAGCAGATTATGTACAAACAACAGGTCCGACAATGTGCGTCTTTTTTGTAAAGTTAACATATTATTTGTAGTATTGTTGTATTTCTTGAGTAAATGTTTCGAAAATTTATTCTGTATACTTTCTACTAAATCTATGTATACCTTATATTGAGGATTCCATATTGTGGAAGCATACTCCAGTGGACTTCTGACCAATGAACAAAACAAAATTTTCAGAGTCTTAGCACTTTTGAAAACTTTGCATATTCTTAATAAGAAACCTAGCATTCTGTAGGATTTTGAAATAATGTGTTCAATGTGCTTGTCAAAAATTAATTTGCTATCTAAGTAAACACCTAGATCTTTACACGTAGACATAGGTTGTAAAGGTTTGTTATTCAAGTTGTATGGATAGATGATTTTGTTTTTATTTCTAGTAAATGTAATCGAGTGACACTTAGATATGTTTAAGAACAATAAATTTGATTCACAATATACGCACAAATTATCAAGATCGCTTTGCAATTCCATACAATCGGATAAACACTTTATATCTTTATAAATTTTCATGTCATCCGCGTATAAAACGAAGTAACTATTTTTAAAGCATACTTAAATGTCATTTATATAAATATTAAACAAGAGTTTTCCAAGATTCGCCCCTGGGGCACACCTGAGACGATTTCCGTTAAGCAAGATGCAAAACCATTGACAACCGTGATTTGACGTCGATTACTGACGTATGATGCGATCCATCTATAGAGGTCACCGTGAATTCCTAGACCTGATAACTTCTGTAAAATAATATAATGATTAGCACGGTCAAATGCTTTGGAATAATCCGCATAGATGGCATCTACCTGGTATCGCATATCCATTTGAGCATGAAGAAAATTTGTAAGAGATGCAAGATTTGAAGTTGTGGAGCGATTTTTCATGAAGCCATGTTGATTATTTAAGAGTGAGGGTGAGATAGTAGAGAATATAATTGATCGTAAACATTTTTTTCCAATACTTTACTTAGTATCGGTAATTTGGAAATAGGTCGATAGTTCGAGACATCATTTTTACTGCCATTTTTATATATTGGGGTAATCAAGGCTGTTTTCCATTTGTCGTGTTTGATCGTGATATGTCTTTATTGGGTGTCCCCGACTTATTCTACCCTTTGCATTTCACTTACACTTTTCTCTTTGTCAATTTGCTCTATATGTCAGAACCTCTAAGCCTCTCTATCTCAATCTTATTAATTATGATTACATTTTCAGTGCCAAGATTAAAAGAAGATAAATTAAGCAATAAATAGTTAGGGCAACTTTTACGCCACGCGGCAAAAACCAACAGGATGTAGGCTGTATAACATAAACGCACCACATTACTCGCGTCCATCTCCATGTGAGTTCATTTTATTTGTGTACACAATATAAATATTTTAGCGACAGATGAAAGTGCCGGCATACCTTCACCCCAGGGAAATCATGGTAATGTTCGACAAGTACTCACGATTTTTGTATCGAAACGTAAGGTGCGCTGTCCCCCTTCGCGCCCGTGGTCTGATTCAGTATCTAATAATTCCCAGAGTCGACCAAACAAATATTTCTCAACACGGCTTAGTTCCACAAAAATAAATCACTACAATAACTATGTGAAAATCGCAAATCATATTTTGTGTTTTAATTATTTTACTACATTTTATTTGCTATTCAAATTCCATGCGAATAAAACTCCGTGCCAAGTCCGAAATGAATCACTTAAGTGCGTTTCTAAATCAGCGATTATGGGGCTTTCAGTTCTAAGTTCAGTTCAATAGTTCATAAAAAACATACTCATGGCGCTTCGATGGTAAACCGTGCGAGTGTGCGAAATCTTAGAAATATGTTAGCTGCACGGGTGCTTATCAACTATGAGATTTGCTAACAGATCAATATAGTTAATAGATAATCTGTCATTAAAATAAGTTAAATACTGAAAACCTACGCCAGAATTCTCTATTGGTTTAAGTAGTAGATCTCTAAAACCGCCCTCAGCTGAAACAGATATTTTATTGTTGATTTGTAAACAGTAAAACGGAATTATTGAACAGATAGATATTAGCTTTCTGATCATCAATTATGCAAGGAAGGGTCCCCAACTTTACTGCACATGGATGCAAAGGGAGCCAAAAAAACTGTCCGTTCTTTTGGTAATATATGTACGTACATTTACTTTGTACCTAATACTTTTTAGGAATTCGAAAGATCATATACAGCTAAGTTAAGGAAGAACTTCATTAAACGCACATAAATTAATTGCACTCAATGTCTGACTTCGCTGGGCAAGTACCACGAATAGCGGAAATTCGAAATCGTTTTGGAAGGAGAAACAGAGGTTGCCCATATGCATCTAGGTTTAGCATACTTTTTATTTGTTTATTTTAGTTTATTTGAGAAACAAACAGTTCTATAATATAAATAATACTGTGTATTAATTTATATATTTAATAGGTTGCATAGACCAGTGAAGTTTCTGTAGAGAACTGACATGACAGCTTTGGATGGGTGAAAGCAGAACCACTTAGATCACAAGGCCTTGAATACTAAATCAAATTGACCTCTTAACTTGTTTGAAAATGTTGTAATTTTAAATTTTTAAATTAGGGACCTAATTAAAAAAATTCGTAAAGTTTTAAAATAAAACAAATTGTGAGATTATCATACAAATTAAGACGCATATTTGATTTGATCCCAGCCTTGTGATTAGGTGGTTTTGGTGAGAGCCGCCAAAAATTAGAAAAACCAGCCGTATTAACCAAACGGCTTATGACTACGCCAGAAACCTTATTGTAGGTTATGTTCTTAGTAATTATTCTATAGTACATGGCTATATTACTATTACTATTTAAAAAAGTGTATTTACGACTATCGACTATCAAATAATGAACATAAATAGGAATGAACAAACGTAAAACAAATGTTCCATAAATGAAGTATTAGTAATTATTTTTAATGTGTATACGTTGACGAGGTGTTTTGATAGTAAAGATATTAGTCGACATAATATTATTATAATAAACATTCCGATAATGGACGAAATAAATGTTGTCATATTTAAAATAAAATTAATTTGAATCAATAAAAACGCTATTCTACCTGTATGTAGTATATGTTGAAAGAGAACAAAACTTATGTAGGTACTACCACTACCACAAGCATAACATAAATTAAATAAAAATAAAGTTAGTTGCTTTTATAATTGTCATTTTTTACGAGTTAAAAAATAAATTAATATTCTGCGAAATGAACTCACAATCAGAGTTTTACCCAAAAGCCAAAAGACAACATGTATGTATATGCCACTTGGGTGGGATTTAAAATAAAATTACGGGCATTGTTAAATATTTTAGTTAACAAAAATTAAATGTTCTAGAACTGTTAAAAATGTTATGAACAAACGCAAATAAATGACACTGCAAATATAAATGACAATAGCACTGTACCCACCTCTTCAAAAGTTTCAATAGTGTTGCGGAATTAATAAATTTCTGGTCTAATTGTTGAAATTGCAAAAAGTATTTATAAACGGTTTTCGCTTTGTAGAACTGGTCCATTGTTAATGTCCTTTGTCCGTACGCGGAGGTAATTCGCTATCAAAATAGTTTAAAATAAATCCCTTTGTTCAGCGCGGAGTTTCGAGACTCGGTTCATATTGCAACGAATAATCTACCCTTGCCTGCAGATAGTTGGACCGAATACCCGCTATTTTAAAATTATCCCGAGCTACTTTGCTTGTAAGTATAAGTCATAGTTTAAATTGCAACATCAGAATGAATATACCTCAACGAGAAAATAGCAGAAACTAGTATATTGTGTAAAATGAAGTGAGGGAATGATACGATATGAAAGGTGCGAGGGGTACCAGGTCAAGAGTAGAGGATATGCGTGCATCTGATATTTTCGATCCATGGGAAATTTTTTTTTGTGAAAGTTTTCCCTTTTCGTCGATACGAAACCTAGTAAACAAGATTTATTTTTTTTCTAAACTTTTTAAAAACTGAATACTGCATTAGTTGCCTGGTAATTATGAGTTGTTAGGCTAAATGGATTACGGAGGAGGAGATGGGGAGATGGGAGGAAGGCTGGTAAGTATCCTGCTATTTAGATCTGGTTACTAAACACAAATAAAGCCATTTCAAACTATTGGTCTTTCACTAGGAACATACTGCGATATATTCTACCTAAAAAATGCGTATTATGATTTTGTGCGGAAATACCTAATTATTTCGTTGACTGAAAGATATTTGTTTTTCTGAGTTTGTCTCATACGTTGTTAAGTGTAGGATTACAAATTAGCCTTACTTTGTCGTTGAAAGTAAATTACATTTATTGTGTTAGCGGCATAATAAGTGAAGTGACAGTTTTCGTACTAATTTCCTACACAAAAAGAATGTAATTTCTAAATATCAAATTCTCTCAAATTAATGGACATTTCGAGTCAAAATATTGGGAAGATTTTTTTTGTTAACACTTTAATGTTTGATGTTAAAATTTTATTGTTATTATTTTAAATAAAAAATGTTATGTTAAATACAAACATTTCTAATATAATTTCTAGAATGGTATTTTTTATAATACATTCAAAAATAAGAAATATAAAGCATATTTAAAGTATCTCGGAATCATTCACCATTATTAATTGGTATTATAAAAACAAACAAAATAATATAGTTTTTAGTTTATAACACACATGTTAAGATTATTTGGGTCATGCAATCCTTCAAACTCATAGAACCTTGCAAAACCCGAATATAACTTTTCTGACTGATGCACCATACTTGAAAAACATTAAAACGT
Organism: Hesperophylax magnus; assembly: GCA_026573805.1. Classification (NCBI taxonomy): domain Eukaryota; kingdom Metazoa; phylum Arthropoda; class Insecta; order Trichoptera; family Limnephilidae; genus Hesperophylax; species Hesperophylax magnus. Next base: position 601,355 of record JAIUSX010000229.1, on the reverse strand, counting down.
CCTAGAAATGATTATTGACTGAGCGTATTGAATTCCTGTTTTAACTCGATTTGGCATATCGTCTGCCTGCAAATTCATTTGTTCGTTCCGTTCCCGTTTCAAAATGACGGCTGTTTTAATGGTTCAGTAAAGATTCTGTTTTAAAAAAATGTGAAATCTTGGGGCTTATTTCGCCTTCCGATATTCAAAGAAAGTATTGTTGTTGAGATAGTGACGTAAGTTTTGACAAAATGTATAATTCCTTATTTGAAATTAAAAAATATATATTATGTACTTAAGTAGGTACCTACGTTAAATCGTATGATTTTAGAGGAATTTTTTGTTTTGATTTATTAAATAAGAGAAATGCAATACATAATTTTTTGGATGTGAGCTCTAGGTTCTGTTCACAGAACTAATAGTTATTTTGAATCAGCAAAATTTCCAGTTGTTTCACAGAGCTAAGCTTGTTAACAAGCGCTAAATCAGCTTAGGAAGTCAGCAGACCTCAGACCAGGCGAAGCCATTAGACGATTTATGCTAATTTCTGTTATCCGGCAGAACCCATCAATGTAATTGATGAATTATTGATTCCTGCTTCAAAAGCTCGAGTTGGTTAAACGCGAATGATAGCTGGTCATACGAGAATAAACAATGGATATTCAAATTGCCCTGATCAAATTCAATGTAAGCTTAGTGTCTGCAACTATTTGTGTAATGCTCTTAAATTGCAGTGTGATAATTCAATTTATTTATTTTACCTTCTGCATTAAAAAAACTAAAACAATTCATAGCTTAATATACTTCTAATGGGTATAATTAAACTCACTGGACTGATAAATTCGTTATATTATTTCAATTTCAAATAGAAACACAATTAATTTATTGCATGGCGTATTATTTACACCTAAGTGTGAGTTAAAAATAAATGCCTAAATTTGGTCTTGTATTTTCAAAGAATTTAAATATACCTAACAATAATTTCCTTCAGGGCCTATGTCGTATTTGGGGATGCTGTGTGGATGGTCTTTTTAAGGAAAGCAAGGAGATCAAGTTCTGGGTAGGAATAAAATACGACGACGAAAAGTCCATGGATTAACTGTTTTAAAAAAAGCAAATATCAAATTATTAGTTTTATTGTTCATACCAGTTGTCTGTTATTTCAACTCGTAACTTTTAACACTAAGTATATATACAGATAGAAAGGATGGAAAATATTGAAAGAAGGTTAAATGCATGTAACTCCATATGGAGGACTATACGCGGTTGGCGCTAGCAAAAAATTGTCCAAAGAAGCGAAGCTAGCAGCCTACAATGGAGTGCTGATACCTAACCTGATTTATGACAGTGAGGCATGAAATTGGCAGAGAAAGGATGAGAGTAAACTGAATGCTGTGGAAATGATATCCCTTGGGTATATTTGTGGTAAAACCATTTATGATCGGTAAGCGTAATGAGTAAAATTAAGAAATGGCCATTTAAAGAGTCAGAATAACAGAAGAGTTCGTATGAGACGATTATGAACGTGAATGAGGCAAAGAGTTTGTGCCAACACTGAGTTGTCTGGCGGTCCATCTTGTAGTGGTTAGTGAAATTTATAATGGTAAAATCTCAATAATTGCCAGAGAAAATTTATAATCAAACACGGATAAAGGATATCATCCTCGCACTTAGAGCGAGGAATAGGCGCTTTAGGTGGGGATAATTCCAAGCAGAGAACAGTGAAAAGCCCTGTCATGTCCCAATCATACTAAAAGCAGGTTGCCATTATAATTACAATAGAGCTTAAACTCGGCTTTGATTTCCAAAGGCGATTAAAATCGCTCGATCTACACGTGGCGGAGATTATCTTAATATTGTTTATAACTCGCCGGCTCAAAATTGAATCCAAACAGGATTAAACCTTAGTGGACAGTCCGATCATTTATTACTATTGTGAAATAGAAAGAAATAGAAGGAGACGGGGAGAGGTTCATTAGAATAATCTCGTTTGTCACAAAAGATCCAATCAATTGGTGATTGATTAGACACAATAATGACAATTGATAAGCAAAATAAGTTCGGAAGAAGAGCGAAACATTAGTTAACCATTTAAAAAGGGATTTACTGGAACAATCTGCAAACAAAATATTGCAGTTCTATAGCTGTAATAAAACAGTTTATTAATTAATTTTCCTCCTGGCTTCCGACGAATTTATTTTACTAAAATGAAGAATAATTGAAAATGTTGAAAAGCAGTAGGTGGTTCGTTTTCTATGTAGGACGAAATTATTAGGTACATCAAGTAGTTCGTTAAAATACGCGATGAACTTAAAATAATCGCGTTGAATTATAAATTCTGGATTGAAAAAACTGTGAAAATTTCGTTAGATTTTTAGATCATCACCATTTGAGAGTTTTAAACGAGACAAACAAACGGGTCTTTCTGATTGACTCGATCATTTGACATTTCATCTGTCTGTAAATTTGTTTGTTACGTTCCGATTCTGGTTCAAGATGGTGGCCGCGTTGGTAACTGCCTTTTTTTCCCGCCAGAGTTCACATGATCTTGGTTCGTGTTTCGTTGCGTAATTCGTGGTTTCTACTACGAGGTAAAAAATTGGATTAAGGGCCCGCTTTCCGCGTAAAGAATTTAGATTTGGGCAATACCCACAAAATAAACAATATTTAGTGTTAAAAGAATCCGACAGAGGTGTCTGAATTCGTATTAGGAATAATTTTGGGGATTATTTAATAATTTAAATAACGAAATTAAATTACCGACATCTATTGCAATTTTAGAAAAACAGACCCATTTTTAGTTAGCACCGAGCTTGCACCGAGCAAATGAACGAAGTCGAAATGAAGATGGTTCTCAAAATATGGGTTTTATTACGGATTTAATTAATTAATTTTTTTTTTAAATTTTACAAAAAACATTTACGAAAGTTATTTGTATAGGTATACAAATTACTTTACTTTACTAAAATACTATTATCACTTTTATAAAAGTAATTTATAACTTTTATAAAATCAATAAATATATTTTTACATCAATAAGGTTTTTCTTATATGGTTATCTTTATAGGGTGTCCGGGGGTAAAGTGCTCAAACTTCAGGAGGTTATTCTAAATGCTAGAAGAAGTAAAAAAGAAATGGAAATTATTCGAATTTCCAAATTTTTTCCACAAAAATTTATTTTCCGTAGAAGAAATTGTTTTTTTTTCTATACAAAAAATTAAACTTTTTTACTCGAAAACTATCTTAAAACGTTGGAATTCCAAAAAAAGTTTTCATTCTTTTTTACTTGTACTATCAATTAGAATCACCTCCCGAAGTTTGTGCACTTTACCCCCGACATCTTGTATAATATGCGCAATATAATATTTATACACGTGTAATATCTACTTCTGTACATTTATATAAATTATATACACGTTTACATTTTTATGCTCATCAAATTTATTATATTATAAAGATAGATAGAAAGATCCTTAGTGCTTCCTGAGGACTTACAAATCAGAAGACTTTTTTGTAATTATTTATTTATTCATTTAAACAATTCAATAATTATAAAGAGTAATAAAACATGTAAGCAACATAAAATTACATTCTAAAATGTGAAAGGGGCTCTATTTATTTACATTTTTATGAAATTACTACTTTTAATAGTTTAAGCTTTCAGTGAACTTTCAATTTTATTTTTAACTTCTCTAAATATTATTTGTTTAAATTGTCAAATATAATTTAATCACAAACACAAGATTCACTCAAAATGAAAGATTGGTGGTTCTGAAATGTTCCCATAAATACGGTGAAAGAACCCTAAACTATAAACTTATTACCCTAAACATGCTTCGAGCGAAATGCGGATCTGGAAACCTTATCGTCAATCTGAGCAAAACATACCATGAACGTCAATATAGCAACAGCCTTTGTTCTGCTGCAGTTTCATTAGATGCCGAGAGATCCGTTTACAGTCTCCAAAAAGCAATACTGGGGCACAACCCTAGAAGCAAAGCTAAATGATTGGAATACAGAAAGATAAAAACACACCATTGTCAAAAATATCTTGGCCGTAAATGATTAAATAAAATTAGATTTATTCAGGAAGGCAAGCATTACGGTGATCGATGTTAAAAATCTAACATAGCCCTAGAATAACTCCAGTATCTTTAAGAAACCTTTCTCTTAAAGCTCAGAAAAAAACTTTCCATGACAGTTAGATATACCACTCTACAACAAGACCGCGTACGGTAAAACTGTAAAAAAATAAAGTAATAAATAACAAAATAAATATTTCACAACACAATAATTTCATCGAAAATCTTAAATCCGTTTCACCTTTCTACCTTTTCTATATTCTCCTTAAGAGTATAATCCTTAGATAATGCCTTTTCAGATTATTCGTGGAAGCTAGAAAAAAATAAAATCATTGATTATAACTGCACTTCAAGTGACCTTTTAAATAACAGTAAAGGGCTCAAATGATTTTATTATTTAAAATTATTTTATTATTTAAAATTAAACAATAACTTTAATAACTTCTTTTATTATTACCTCTGTGCCTTTGCATCTTTACAAAATTTGGGCAAAACATTCTGTAGCGGACTATAGATTTCACATCTGAAACATAATTAAAGAGTTTATTGAAAATAGAACACCAAGGTACGGTTAGTCAAAAAACGTACAATAAAGTTAATTCTGGGTAGAAATTGTACAGTTGACATTCAGGACAGGTTCACTCCCTCCTCCTCAAAAAAGACCCTCTATACAGCATTCTCAAAGATGACACAGGCTCTGAGAGAAATTATTTTCTTCAGGGCCTCCTTCCGACATAAAAAAATAACATCACTGAACTAAATTATATTATTGTATTATTGTAGAAAGCAATCACTTTGTGGTTTGACATATTTAATAAAATAAAATACTTTTTTGTTTTAAAACCACGATATTTATTAATTTAAGAACCGACCGGTTTCGCTTTACTTAAGCATCATCAGGGTACAAATTAATACTAAACAAGAAGTACATAATGTGTGCATATATATAACAAAATATAGAGGGAGACAACATGATACAAATATAAGCAACACAAAGACGGTCATAAAATACATTAACATAAGTGCACAAGTAATGGAAAACCGCTAGATAATTATGTAGACTAATGGGTTATACGAATAAATCGGGAGAAACAAAACATCAATAAAACATCAATAATAACGGTTTTTCCGAATTCGCAAATCATTTGATCGATAAAGATCATACATTCTGTCATAGCACCGGTGCTAACATCTTACATAAAAACGGGCATGGTAACAGACTTAACAATTTAGAGGCACTAGCAATTAAAAAAGCTGTAAAAACCAAAAGTCAGATACTTAATAATCAATTAGACATATCAAGTAGTCCAATATTAAGTCTGTTTCCAATAAACCCATAAAAAATTCCCAGTTCTCCTTACCTCCTTACCACCTTGCCAGTTGATGTTTTGTTTCTCCCGATTTATTCGTATAACCCATTAGTCTACATAATTATCTAGCGGTTTTCCATTACTTGTGCACTTATGTTAATGTATTTTATGACCGTCTTTGTGTTGCTTATATTTGTATCATGTTGTCTCCCTCTATATTTTGTTATATATATGCACACATTATGTACTTCTTGTTTAGTATTAATTTGTACCCTGATGATGCTTAAGTAAAGCGAAACCGGTCGGTTCTTAAATTAATAAATATCGTGGTTTTAAAACAAAAAAGTATTTTATTTTATTAAATTATATTCCCCACAGTTTCAGAACTTTCAATAGCTTCTTTCGCTTTTCACGTTCATTATTATTCTGGATTCCACGTTCGAGTATTGTTATTTGAAACAGATGGCCCATGTATTATTATTACATATTATATTATATTTCGGACATCGTTGCATTGTGAATCATTAGAGCAGATCTTAGAGTAATATTACTCTAAGGAGCAGAATTAATAAGAACTTGCCCTGTAATTTCTAATGTTTTGGAATTAGTTTTATTTCCCAAAGTACGTATTCTGAAAAAAATAAAATAATAATTTTTATAACTTTTTACTACACAATACATAAATAAAAATAATAATTAATTTTTATAATAAATTATCGTTTATCGTATTCTGAAAAAAAATAAAATAATAATTTTTATAACTTTTTACTACACAATACATAAATAAAAATATGAATTACAAATGTTTATAATAAATATAAGCTTGTAAATCAAATATTGTACTTTTTTCTTCTCACCTATCATGCGTTGAACCCTTTGGAGATATATTGTTTTCTTTGGAATACGAGATGTCTTTCGCTTATTTCCCATCTTTGAAAAAACAATATTTATGAACTGATATACGCTTAAAATTATTTATAAATAGGCAATAGATTTATCTCCCAAAGTACGCATTCTGAAAAATAAAACAATACCTGTCACCTTTGTTACACAATATATAAATAATTTATTTTTATAATAAATATTACCTACGTAATAGTAAATAATAATATATTCATCAAATCAAAATTTATATTTTTCTTCTTACCTTACAATGTCCACCATGCGTTTTTGTTTCGAACGAAATAGTCTTTTCTTAGAAATACGAGCACTTTTTCGCTTATTTCCCATTTTCGGAATACAATATTATTATTTACGATAAATATTATTTAGTAGAAATCACGAAACGGAGAACAACACGACCGTCCGCGAAGCTCTCTAAGCAGTGACTGAAAGGCAGATAGCGTACGCGCGTGAGGAAGTGAGAGGGGCTGCAATAATCATGCTTAGAATCATAAGACGTAAGCGACTGTTGTGAAAATGTTTAATAAATCACGGCGTATTTCAAAAATAGCAAAAATCACTTTTGGGGTCTATTGAGTAGCATTAAAAGAAGCATTGTGATTTTTTTCATACATATACATAACTTGTAAAATAACAGAAATAAACGTGTTAATAATATTTTTCGGAGCATACTTTGCGATTTATTTCTATCGAGGGAATTTTAAATAATTACCGTTTCGGCTTTTGGAACAAATAGATACTATCTTAAAGAATAACATATATTTTTTTAAGAGCTTAAAAACTTCAAACTTTTAAGGAAAATATGTCGGAAATTGGATGAAATTCGAATAGTGGGCCCTTAATCAATATTGTGGTACCTACTGGCCTGAAGAATGTTTGAAAAAAATAATTGTCGTTGAGATGTTGACATTTTTTTAGGCAAATTGCATAATTCCTTATTGGAAAAAAATTATTATTAATTAGTTAGATATTTATGTACATACTTATAAATCTTACGATATCAGAGGAAGTTTTGGTTTTGATTTATCAAATAAGAGAAAACTGGAAACTTACTTTTTTGGACGCAAGATCTGTTGTTGTTCACAGAACTACTAGTTTATGAAAAATTCAGTACCAATTTTGTTGTGTACTGTTCTGTTGATAAAAGAGAGTACTTAAATAATGTGTAAAATTTATCTCAAGATTTCTGGGGAAGAGGAGAGTATTTGGAATTCAGACCATTGTTTTAGAGGAAACGTTTTGTTATTTCTTCGAACGGTGCTCTTGAGTCTGGAGAATTCAGCATGGCCGCGATTGGGCGGAAATACTCGTACTAGCAACTCAAGTGTAAAAACAAATCAGACGAGAAAACCACTTATTGGACTTCCCGTTCTCGAAAACAGTTTGTAGACAGAAAACAAGGCACTTTTGTGATTGCATCCAAGATTAGAATCTCGATTATCGGAAAACTTTACAGGTAGATAGTCGCTGGTTATCCAGTTCCACCCAGCGCGAGCTGTGGCTTTTGTTTTAGGTTTTCAATTTTGTAGAATAAAAACCTTTTGTTATTTCATGCTGATAGGTTTTAAATATTGTAAACAAAAAGGGAAATGTTTTCCTGAAAAATTGGTCTGTCAAACTTTGTTTCCAATTATTTGATTAAAAATATGATATAAAATTGCCAAGAACTAGTTTTTTGTAAGAACTTGGCAATTAGAAAAAGGTATTAGATTTTTTCTTTTCAATTTGGTAATAATCAAATATTCTAATTTCGGTTGTAGGTCTGTCGGAGAGAGATTATAACTCTAGTTCAATGAACTCAGATTGATTTTGAATTTGAGTGTCATTTTTAAAAATGGAACTGATTGGGAGAAGAAGTGATACAAACGATAAAATACCCATGACATAATAATTTTATAGTATAATTTTTTTTTGTTCTATGTTTGAAATATGTTTGTTTAATTTATTTTTATTAAGTTAATCAAGGCAAGTGAAGTCGTATTTCGTGATTTCGTATTTTCCATTTTCAAGAAAGTCTAACTAACTAAAATATCTACTAATACATCCCGATTTATGTTTATATCTCGTAATTTTTCACAGGTACAATAAAAATGAATATACAAATAAGAATTATTTCAAACCTTCTACAATTACGCATTTCAGAAATTAGAAGAAAAGCTTGAGGCTAAATAAACATACAAGATACAAGTTCCACTTTCATTTAAAAAAACGTAGATCTGTTTTGAAGACTCTGCAAATTATTAATCTTTTACACAGCCGTCAAGTGGAGCCAAACAACTACTTTAGCTATCCAATTTCATTATTACACATTTAAATTGTATCAAATCTATTATATTAAATTGAACAACAATCCAGCAATTTTGTTAAAACGAATTTAACTGACTTGGTATTTATATATAAAAATCTTTAAAAAATTTTAAACAATATTAAGTGTGTTAAGCTGGTACGAAAATTAAGTGGTGTTAGGTTTTTAGTACAATGCTCCCGTCTGGAACCAATATAAGAACAATATTAGTCAACTTGAGTACAATTCTCCCGTTTGGAACCCATATTACCTTTGTTGGAAGTCAACTTGAGTACAATTCTCCAGTATGGAAGCCTCATTACGTTTATTAGAAGTCAACTTCAGTACAATTCTCTCGTCTGGAACCCACATTACCGTTTTAAGAAATCCATTTGAGTACAATTCTCACTCTTAAAACCACATTACAATATTACAATAAAGAAAACAAAATAAATTCTTACGTTTTCAAATGGGTATTCCAGCAATTTTACTGAGCTACAACACCCTTTAAGATGAAATGGATATGCTTAAATTGTCTGACGGAAATATTTGTCTGACTTTTTATTTCTATTAAATTAGATTAAATGTACAAATTAAATCTAGAAAATTCTAAATAATGCATTTGATAGTCCAGAATTGCTTGCATTTATAAGCGGTCGGATTCCACAACGTAATACTAAAAGTAAGGATTTATTTCAATGCTGAAATTCTGGAAATAGCTACCATATGTAGGTATTTGTCATTGTCCAGGTCACTAATGGAGGGAAATAATTATGCCGAGTCAGTGGACATCTTAAATTTATCACCTACAAAAACAAAACATTGTTAGTGAGGCAGTTCATTTATGCATAACACTGTAAAATGTTCACAATTCGTAATAAATAAATAATTGCAATAAGTACACATAAACACGTCCCGAAGAACAATGTCGGATGTACCTACATATTTGTAGTTTTGCAGTAGAGCTATTTAATGTTTCATTTCTGCCATTTTACCGTTTTTGAGATTAAGAATTGTAGCATGATATGAAAATGAATTACATTGTATGCACCACTTTTAATTATAATAATCTACATGTTTCAAAGCCGATGGCTTCTTCGTCGTGATAGTGAATATTAATTAATTATTATTAGTTATTAGTTCATTTTTATTATCCTGACATTTTTATTACTTGTCACAAAGTAAGTTCTAATCGATTTCTATCGAAGAAATATAATTAACTTTGATATTTTGTGTCAATCCCTAATTATTTGAATGGGGATATATATTATCGAAAATATTAATAATGCAGAAACGAAACTTTAAGCGCAGCTCTACGGAAAAAAAACTACCAATTTGCACATCCGACTTTATTCTTCAGGACCATCGAAATATTCAAACTACTCTTATTCCGCTGCATTCGATGTCATAATTCTGAGGCTAAGGATAACAGGGGCTTACCTATAAAAACTGGTCATTTGAGTTAATCTTTCACACACAGAAGTTTAGGAGATACAATTGGGTTTATCAGTTTGGCATACAGTTGGGTATATAAATATTCCAATCTTTATTTGTGTTTATCTCAAAACAATGTTTTTTGTAGATAGGCAGACCCCTGTGATCCTAAACCCCCGAATTCCAATTAGAAATTGCCCACAATGCCTGGTGGACTGACTTCATCTGGTCACTGATCTGTGGAGGACAGCTGTAGGGTAATTTATATGGATGTAATAATGTTAGATGTCCCGAATACATAGTTTCCCTGCCAAAATAAACAAGGCAATCTAATCGGCCAACGCATTTGCCTGCATGTTCCGTAAGGTCGATAATTGAACAACATGCTAATTACCCGTCCTACCAGATTTACTAGATAGGTATATATATAATAACACAAATTAATCAAATAAAATTTACTGGGGCACGTCGGGGTTTGAACTCGCTACCTCCAGCTTGCTAGTCGAGAGCCTTATCCCTCGATCACGGAGACCGTCGTAGGTATGTCAAATAAATAATTTCGATTTTACATCATATTTTGTTAAAGGTGTATAAAAAGGTATCAACATTAGGTACCCCCTGAGGAGGGACAGGAAAGTCTTCTGTGGTGGGAATGAATTTGTTACATGATTTTACGTAATATTTTTAAATCATGACGTAATATAGATGGAAACCCGCGATATTAGGATGGCTTAAACTTAATTCACTAGTCTTACAAAGAACCAGGCGTTTTTTTAAATACCAACATCAATGTATTAGCTGTATGACAACCAAGCATTTATTTAAATGTTTCTTAACCGCCAGGAAACTCTGTAAAACAGTCTAGTAATATGTTAATTAAACGTACCATCATCACGTGCGTGTTATTATTTTTGCAAAATTGGACACATTACAAACAAAATATTGTATGATGAAGTAATTGTAAATAGTTTATTTGACGGCGTGTTGACAGACATGTCGTCACTCGTTCTTAATCACATTTCAGCCGTGTGTAGAACAAGACAGGCGTCAAAAAGATTAAATATTTCTGTCAAATAACACGTTGTTTCAATGAAGAGCGAAAATTAAATTTATATGGAATAACATCAAAAGGAAACGTGGATACAAGCTATAAATGAATGTCATACGAATTGAAAAGCGAAACATGTCAAATTATAATAATGTTCTTTGAGAGAAAGTCACATTCTAAACTTCTTCTGAAAGCATTCATTTAATTCTTTTCTCAGAATTTGCCGACTGGTAATGTTAGTTTGTAAACACATGGTGATATCGTTGTACTGTGTCAAAGATTGAAAAAAAATACAGAGCTTTCAATCTTTAGGCAAATCACAACAATATCACCATGTAGACTATATATATAATATTGTGAAACCTCTCCATTTGTTTTCAATCAACAACACAACAATATCACCATGTAATAACCCACTAGTATATATATATATGGGGATTTGGTAGTGAGACAAAGAAAGATGGTGGTTTTGATGTCACAGCGTTTATTCTGGATGAGTCAGTAAAGCAGTTGTGAGATCACTCCGGACCGATGACGATGATACCAGGTGTAAGTGGCGATGAGGGCGGTGGAGTGGACTTTTTTGACTATTTGATATAGTGGCATCATGATGAGTTTAAATTATGGTTATTGGAAAATAAGAGAGAAGTGGACTGAATGAGTACGTCTCGACGCGCCCGCTTTGTGGAGCCCAGTGCGTCGAGAATCTTCGGGCGTGTAGGTATGCGCCGAATGCTAGCATCGTAAACTTGAGAGTTCTAGCTACAATGCGTTTGGCATGGGCGAACGTTCCCGAATATTCTAGTAGCATCATCAGTGGGTTATCCCACGGTGATATGACCACCATGCCACAGACCGACTTCTAGGTGAACCGCATTTTATATAGACATATACATATATACGCAAATCACATCCATCGTATATATTGTTTTGACGTTTCATTTGATATCGATCATTTCAACAGATTGATTGATCCATTAACATATGTTTCAAGCTAGAGCCAACCATATTAAATTCACAAAATTTCATTGAAATCGGTTGGGCAGTTTTGGAGATATCTAATCTTAAGAATTATCATATAATAAGATTATTAATATTCAGATATTTTACCTTAAAAGTACTGTGAAACAAACGAAAAATTAAAATTGAATGAAAAGAGAGTGGTAGCTTCCCAACTGATGTCTTTTTCAAACAAATGGGTAAAATTAGTTTTTTAGTCTTCCTGAAATTAAAAAAAAAACTCAAGTGCTTACTAAGGCAGCCCCTCGACGGTGGCTCTATGAAAAGCCATACATCTGCGTTAATGCTTCAGATAATTTCATTATTTTTCACCACCCGACGTTAAGGTGCAATTATCTAGGGAACGTGTTTAATTACAAATTTATTAGATTTCTCGTGTTATGCAGAGAGGTCGCCATTCTGCCCGGATTCCCAGTTGTAGAAATTGCCCTTAATAGCCTTAACAGATTTAATATTCAATGCACTCAAAATAATGCTAAATTGCGTTCATTTCACTTAACTACAAGGATGCCTAATTCAAAATTTATATCGTTTAATTGACGTGGTGTTTCATCTTATTAGCTATACTTTATAAAAAGTTATATATAATGTATTACATATTATATAAAAATCTGTTTCGGCAAACTCAGTTTTTTTTAACATAATAAATGTACGAGTGTATCAATTCAAAAATACAATTAATTGCCAAAAAATCTCACTAATCTTCCGATTTCTTTTGTAAAGAAAATAATAATTTATTCAAATGTAAATGTTAGAACATACCTATTTATTTATTAGAACTATTTGTAATTGTAAAGGAATCACGATGGAAAAATGGTTATAAGGAATTCTACGTTCACATTCAACACTATGACGACGTTAAGGAATCACGATGGAAAAATGGTTATAAGGAATTCTACGTTTACATTCAACACTATGACGACGTTCCCGTGACAGTTTTAATCCAAATTTACATATTAATCTCGTTATAATACATGAATTGGACATGAAAAAGCATTTGTGCACGTCTGATTTATCAGAACTATATGTACCTAGATACTTGAGTCGGGCCATGTCAGAAGAATAGAGGAATATGTATGAATGTGAATGAGGCAAGGAGTTTGTGCCAAGGCCAAGTTGTTTGGTGGTCAGTCCTTTCTACCTACCCCTGCGGGAAACGACGTGGTGGTTAGTTCTTTCGTAGTATCTTGTTTCCTCACAACTCTGGCTCACACTTATGCAGGCAATTTCCACCATAAACCGTTACTTAAAATGGACCTAGTCCCTTTCCAAGTCTTCTATTCCTTCCTTAAATTTTCAAAACACGAACATCCCCAAAAGTAAAACATGCCTTGTTTCTGAATCTTGTTTTCTCTCCAGCTATGTCCACCGAACAAAATAACCCAAATGTACCTAGTTTCTAAGCATCGTTTTCATCAACACTATTTTCCTAAAAATGCACCGCGATTCGTTCTAAATTTCCAAACAAATTCATCGCAAAATTCATCTGCTTTTTTCTGTATTTCGATTTATTTCTAGCGCGAAGCGTTCGATTAATACTGATCAAAAAATATCGTCGTTTTTTTCATGATATTGGGGCGACTTTGATTAATTTACAATATATTTGGCTTTTTATAAAGGGACTTTAAACCAATTATAAAGTTTTGTAACATAACCACATTAAAAAACTTATTTTAATATTCTCTCTTTTAAAATTTCTAATTTAACTTTGTTTTCGACAAGTTTAACTAATGTAATAAAAGCAATTAATATTTCGAGAAGCTTTATTGTTTGTCAACGCAGTGTTTATATCGCATTACTTGTACGTCCTGAAACATTATCTTCTTAATTATATTGTTGGAATTTGTTAAGAGAAGCTGTAAAGAAGGTTATAATGTTTTCCGTGTCTTGCTAAAGAAGATACTGAAAGATGTTCTTAATGATTCTGGTAAATTTGACCCAAAACAAGTTTAAAATAGGTTCCTACTTTTTGGAATTAAACTTGATCGCTCATTCATGAACGACTTGTCTTTGAAAATTTAACTTAAAATTATTTTGAAAAAGCTTAAATCGTAATTAAATAAAGTAAAGGTTTATTTATGGGCTTATTGAAAAAATTACTTGGAAATATTGGTATTTTTTCTCTAACAGGTATGTATATTTTTATAGCGCCACATATTTTTCTGGATAATTAAAAAAAAATTGAGTGATTATGTTCACCAACAACTTTTTTTATTCCGCTTTGGGTTATTTACCGTAATTAAGTTAAAGTTTTCCTTTAGTTTTCCCAATAATTATTAAACACATTTAAAAAAAATTACATAAGCATAGAATGTTAAAAAATGTACACAAAGGCACATCGTTGTGTGTGGATAAAATGTAAGTTAAGCGAACCCACAAAGGCACATCCTTGTGTGTGGGTAAAATGTATGTAAGTTAAGCGAACCCACAAAGACACATTGTTGTGTGTGGGTAAAATGTAAGTTAAGCGAACCCACAAAGGCACATCCTTGTGTGTGGGTAAAATGTAAGTTAAGCGAACCCACAAAGGCACATCTTTGTGTGTGGGTAAAATGTAAGTTAAGCTAACCCACAAAGGCACAACGTTGTGTGTGGGTAAAATGTAAGTTAAGCGAACCACAAAGGCACATTGTTGTGTGTGGGTAAAATGTAAGTTAAGCGAACCCACAAATGCACATCGTTGTGTATGGGTAAAATGTAAGTTAAGCGAACCCACAAAGGCACATCTTTGTGTGTGGGTAAAATGTAAGTTAAGCTAACCCACAAAGGCACATCCTTGTGTGTGGGTAAAATGTAAGTTAAGCGAACCCACAAAGGCACATCTTTGTGTGTGGGTAAAATGTAAGTTAAGCTAACCCACAAAGGCACATCGTTGTGTGTGGGTAAAATGTAAGTTAAGCGAACCCACAAAGGCACATCGTTGTGTGTGGGTAAAATGTAAGTTAAGCGAACCCACAAAGGCACATCGTTGTGTGAGGGTAAAATGTAAGTTAAGCGAACCCACAAAGGCACATCGTTGTGTGTGGGTAAAATGTAAGTTAAGCGAACCCACAAAGGCACATCTTTGTGTGTGGGTAAAATGTAAGTTAAGCTAACCCACAAAGGCACATCATTGTATGTGGGTAAAATGTAAGTTACGGGGACCCAAAAAGGCACAGACTTGTGTGTGGGTAGATAAAGAAAATACTAATAAAATAGAATATAAAAATAACTATTTGAACTAAATTAAGTACTGAATTCAACATCAAGCAAATTGTAATATAAATTTTAATGTTAAGGTAATGAAATGTAATAACTAATAACATTGTTATGAAGTGAAAAAAAAAGTTTCTCTTTGATTTTTTTTATTTTGCAATTTTTTATATATATATTTTAAAATACAGTTACAAGCAAGTTTACAAATAATGTAAAATTTGAAGTGAAAAATGAAACATGAAGGTTTGCAAAGAATTTTTATAAGTGTTCAACATCTAAATCATTCAGCTATAATGTTTAATGTTAAGTTAAAATTTATTAAGCCCACCACCCATCGATGTATTATACGTCAATGGCACCACTCCATCCTATAATGCCGTAAATAATTTAAGATTGAATAAGAGAAATATGGACTATTATCATTTTGTCAATATTGAGTACAATTCTAGGTTTATAAAATATCTTTAATTTAGAGGTGGTTTTATTACCAATTTAGATGTGTATGAATAGTAAACACCTAAATCATTTAATATTTTCAACTTTAGCAAATTCGTTGCACATTAAAATTGTTTGCAATTTGTATTGCGGATTCCAATTTTATGATTATCGTCAGGTTTGTTTTTGATGTTTTTTTTAGAAATTTAAATAAAAAGTTTTTCTCTAGTTTAAAACGAGTTTGTTATATCTTAGCCATGTTGAAACAATTGGAATATGTTATATTGCCTTAGAAAGTTTTTCGATCCAAAAATCTCCATTTACTATTATTGCCGTGTCGTTAACGTAACAATTTGTCCTGGGATTTCAAAATTACACAAATCATTTTTACATATTAAAAATAAAATCGGACCTAGTACAGTTCCCTGTGGTACTCCATGAATTATCTTTGCTTCTGTTTTTGTGTTTTGTCCTTATGATAGTTGGAGTATTTTTAGTATATCATGAAACCTACTTGAGTAATTTTTTATTATAATGAGTAAATTAGGATAAGGATTTACGGAATAGAAAGCTTTTCTGAAATATAAAAATATAGCTAGACATATTATTTTCTTATCCATAGATGTGTATATATTTTTGTCAATTCGTATATTGCGTCTGTTAAATGACTCAATTTGTTATGCATTTAAATTTTTTTTATAGATTTGAAACAAGCGAGATTTGTCTAGTTTATGCTTTTCATCAGATTTTTTACATTGGTATTATTGTAGATATTTTAAATCGCACTGGAAAGTCTCTTTGTTTAAGGCATATGTAAATATGTTTTGCAAAGGAATTAAAATATACAATTTTATATATTTTTTAAATGTATTACTAGATAGACCAACATTTTGATTATATTTCTCTAAGATTATAATCCTATAGATTTAATTGATGTTTCTATGTGAGCATTATTAAATCATGAATTCCTCATTAGGAAATTAGAGGAAACATTTGGTTTGAATTCCGACATCAAAAATTGGCTGGTATCCTATTTATCCAATCGCTTACAAGCCGTGAGGGTTGGAAATAAATTGTCTAACTTCACCACTTTCTTTTGGGGTACCCCAGGGATCCGTTTTGAGTCCACTTCTCTTCATCCATTTTACAAATGATGTCGCCAAAATAATCGAGTCATTCGGTCTCTTGTCTCACTGCTACGCTGACGATCAGCAAGTTTATTTTTACTGCGCTCCAAACGAAATCAATAGCCTCAAGATCCGTATAACTGAATGTCTAGAAGCAATAACTCGTTGGATGTCTTCAAACAAGCTGAAGCTGAACCCATCTAAGACTGAGTTTCTCTGGGCGGCCACAAACAAACGTCAACATTTCATAGACGATTCACCTATTTATATTTCCGGCAGCGATATCATCCCAAAAACAACAGTCAAAATTCTGGGTATCAATTAAGATTCAGACTTTTCTTTTAAAAGTCAAATAAATAGGACTGTAAGCCCCGGTTTTTTTTACCTAAGACAACTCAAGTATGTCCGAAGAAATCTTCCTACAGAAGCAACAAAACTACTTATCAACTCTTACGTAGTCTCACGTCTCTATTACTGCAATGGCATTTATGCTAACCTTCCAAAATATCAAAATTGACAAGCTCCAATCAGTGTTTAATGCAGCAGCGCGGCTCATAACCGGGGTTTCAAAATATTCGCACATTTCAGAACACCTTTGTTACCTTCACTGGTTCAAGTGCCCTGAAAGTATCCAGTACAAATTGTGCTGGATGGTGTTTAAATCCATCAATGAAATGGCCCCACCCTACATCTCTGAACTATGCGTCCTGGAAAACACTGGTCTGAGGCAGTCAACTCTTAGATCAGCAACATCATCAGCTGTAGGCAGACTGATGGAACTTAAGCGCAAGCCAAATACTAAGTTTGGTGATCGCGCTTTCGGAGTATCTGGGCCGAAGGCTTGGAATAAACTCCCCCCAGAACTAAGATCCATATCAAGTCCAACAGAATTCAGGTCTAAACTAAAAACTTACCTTTTTAAGCTGTCGTACCCTTAAATTAAATATACCATTTGTCATATAACAGATTTTAGCCGCAAAAGATCCTACAGTTGCCAGCCTGAGAGCGGGAATTATTCAAATTAGTTGCTAGACCAAACGTAGTGAAGAACGCGCAATACATCCGCTACAGTTCCCCCACCCCCGGCGACCCTACGCCCCGTCCCCCCCGCTCGCGCGCCGACCTCTGACCAGGCTGGACGTGTGTTCGTTTCGGCTCCCGCGTTCCCAATTTGCACCGCTCCGTCGAAAGCAATAACGTACGGAAATGGCGCTTTGAACATCGACAGGCTGGCACCGTTTGTTTGAGACACGGCGCTCAGTCCTGCAAATCAACAGGATACCCGACAACACCATGCTGTGAGTCTCTTACATTTCCTATTACCCTTGAATGTGTCCGCTAATAACCTAAATTCATCCACGCTGCCTGCCGATCTAGAGAGAGTGAGCTGTTAATTATTTCCCAGAGAGAGATTAGGGAACCCTTGTTGATATTTCCAGTTTAGGATGTAATAACCTGTGTACTGTTGTTATTCACCCATGTAATGTCCTTTAGCCGCTCAAATACAATGCTAATTCATAAAAACCTAACCTCTTTCATTTGGGCATAACAATCGTATGGGAGTGTTTTGTATAGACGGTGGGATATGGATTCTCGAGCCACGCGCTGACCCCGAACCCTGACTATGAGAGAGACGTCTCATGCCCCGCTTCTGAGCTGGCCGAGGGTAAGTCAGGACCCCCCCAGGTCCGACGCGCGACACTGGCGACCAACTTAGGGGCAGAATTTTTTTTTTAAACATATCCTTCCCGACTGCACAGAATTGCCTTTACGATTGTCCCCAATTTGAAAACATGTACTATGCAATTTTGTGCCAAGAGCATTTTTGCCGCAAAAACTACGGTGGAAGTTTCTCGAATAAATAAGAAATGCACGCAATCCTGTCGTGACTTTGTTTGTTGCTAAGCGCATTTTGCCGCGAAAAATAACGGTAAGAATCTTCTCGAACGAATAAAAGAGACGCGCGAAATTCCCGCCAAATGCTGTGATAACGAAAGTTCGAACATAATGTTTTTGTTTTTTTTTCAATAACATAGATTCTGTATTCTTTGTTTAACAAAACAAACCCACTGTTTTAATTTCGGCATAAATTGCACCGTAATAATAACAGTCAGGATTTAGAACTGTGAAGCCAATTTTTACACCGGAAGTGATTTTTTTAAAAAAAGCACAATACACCCAACGGCCCATCGAAGCTGATTTCTAAAAAAGTATATCAGCTACAACCTGTAAAACACAAGTAATTCTTTATCCCGATTAATTATATAGGTACGGTGTTTGTCCATATTCTTTTTTCAGCATTGACTGTTATAAAAGTGATTTTAAGTGAATTGTTTGAAATTAACTTCAGAAGTGCAGTGTTTTTTTGCAAAGAAGTGCTTTCTCGACGCAATAATAAGAACGTGTGTTCAATCTCACGATTTAGTGCCAGTAAATGAAGCAAATATAAAATCTTTCCATCAAAAGTGTTTTTTCGCTTCTAAAGTGCTGTTTTTTGTGCCTTTTTCGTGCCTTTCCTCGAGTGCAGTGAATATAAGTGCGAATAGTGCCCACAAAAATTAAATAATGCAAATCCTAAAGTGTCCCCCTGGCCAAATTTTCTTCAAAAAGACTTAGAAGAATTTCGGAGTTTTTTTTTTCCTTTTTTTAAACCATTTTTAACAATGAATTCCAATCAAATGGCTACATCTTCGGACATGGGTGTCATTCCCAATGTACACAACTTATCCAAAGTGCACCTACAAGCCGTCTTAAAAGACAGAGGAATATCACCACTAAACAAATCAAAGTCAGCATTGAAAGCATACGCTTTGTTATTTAACAAGAAGTTCATCAGGAAAATAAACCTATCCGTTGCAAGTGAAGACAAGGCACCCAATACCCCAGCTTTGGAAATCCCCGTTTCTAACAAAGAAACCAGGACACATGTTACAGTAAAACAAGACAATGCACCCATCACGGCACAAGAAAAAACATACGATCTCACTCCTTGGAAGATCAAATATAACGGTGTTTCTGATGTACTGGATTTCATTGACCGAATCGAAGAAACGGCCTCAATTAAAAATGTTCCATTTGACGTGCTGCAGAAAAACTTTATAGAACTAATATCTCCAGAATTAATCCCGTGGCACCGAATACAAAAATCAAAATGCAAGGACTGGAATAAACTCCGATCAGCCCTGATCACTAGCTTCGGCAAATCAGAGGCCCAACACAGAATTAAATTATCGTTACTATCCATTAAACAAGTAGTAAACGAAACTGTGGCAACATTCATAGAGAGGGCCGAATCCATCAACATCAAACTTTCCCACCCTGTCTCGGAAGCCGAATTATTACCAGTTATAACTGATGGCCTCCTACAAAGATATGAAAACATTATCACCTCACAGAAAATTGTGTCGTTGGCCCATTTAAACGAAGTTTGCCTCATTTTGGAATCCCACCAAGACAGGAAAAACAACAAAACCACCACGGACAATATCACTGTACCAAGCCGTCCTTCTGGATTAAAACCAGAATTTGACAACAAAAAGTTTGCTCCTTTTGCAAAAAAGTAGGTCACCTAGCTACCACTTGTTTCAAGCAGGCCAAATTTCTGGAAGCTAAAGAACCCAGAACCTTAAAGAGACATCGCTCCAGGGATCGTTCTCCTCCACGCGACGAACTGCGTGAAGTTTTCAAAAAAACAAGAAATAACATGGAAAGGTTGCAAGACCCTCACTTTGTTAAACCTCAAGTGGATTTCTCTAAACCCCCACCGAATTTTCATGCGAGAAAACCAAAAAACTAAATAATAACCTCTCAGGTATTCATTCTGTACCAAGGTCTAAGGAATGGACTGATTGGTTATCACACATTAAATATTTTAACCAGACCTTAAATGTTTCTTCGGTTTGTTGCAAACAAGCTAAAGATGGAAGACCTTATGCCCTTTTCTCCGTTAACAATGTCCCCTTCTCTGGACTACTAGATAGTGGTGCATCTGTTAGTTGCCTTGGCAACAATGCCCACCTGCCTTTTGTTAACAACGGTTTTAAAGTTTTTTCCAAACCTACACTCGTGACAACTGCGGACAATGCTCCCCAGACAGTCATCGGTACTCTGTCATTACCAATTAAATGTAACAATAACACAGTTACAATTAACTTTCTAATAGTACCCTCTATATCCCAGAATTTCATCCTTGGCGTTGACTTCTGGAAGGCTTTTAACGTTGCTCCACAAGTATTTAATACTCTTGGCCAAAAACCTCCGGTCGCTCAAGTTGGTGAGATTCGAACAATAATACCTCACGAAAACCTAAGCACTGACCAGGCTCTCCAATTAAAGGAAATGATCAACAAATTTGAATCAATATCTTTCGAAAAATGCGGACTGGGTTTAACTAATTTGGTAAAACACCACATTAAAACCAACGGCCCACCAATCAAGCAACGCTACTACAATTTAGCCCCCCAAAAATTGAAACTTTTAGAAAATGAACTTGATGAAATGTTAAAAATGGGAGTGGTAGTTCCCAGCAGAAGTGCTTGGACCAACCCAACCCTTTTGGTTTCAAAAAAAGACGGCTCTGCACGCTTTTGCCTCGACAGTAGACGATTGAACTCTTGCACTGAAGCCGACGCGTACCCACTGCCTTTCGTTCACGCAACTTTAGACAAATTACGCAACGCCAAATTCATTTCTTCCATTGATCTAAGCAAAGCTTTCTGGCAAATACCTTTAGATGCGGAATCCTGCGAAAAAACTGCTTTTGTTGTACCTGGTAGGGGAATGTTCCACTTTAAAAGGCTACCTTTTGGTCTAAAAAATAGCCCCGCCGAACTACAGAGGCTGATGGACAAACTATTCGGCCCTGAAGTTGACAACAACCTATTCTGCTACCTTGATGATCTCATCATCGTTAGTGACACCTTCGAAAAACACCTGTTAATGCTGGAAAAAGTTTTTCAACAACTTAAATTTGCTGGTTTAACCATCAATTTAAAGAAGTCTGAATTTTGTAAGTCTCGCCTGCGTTATTTGGGATTCATTGTCGACGAAAAAGGTCTGAGAACAGATCCTACTAAGGTGGAAGCAATGGCAAATTTCCCCCGACCCAAAAACGCGAAAGAAGTCAAAGGTTTCCTTGGACTTACAGGTTACTATAGGAGATTCATTAAAGACTTTTCCACTATTTCGGCCCCATTAAACAAAATTACTGGTATCCGTAAAGGTATCAGCAACTTTCGTTGGTCTACTGAAGCCGAAGAAGCTTTTACGACTTTAAAAAATGCTCTTCAAACAGCCCCTGTCCTGAATTGTCCTAATTTTGAACTACCTTTTACCCTCCACACGGATGCTTCTAACGTAGGGATCGGTGGAGTCCTAACTCAGGAATTCCCCGATGGCGAACACCCTGTAGCCTATTTTTCCCGCACCTTGAATAAACACGAGAAAAATTACGGAATCACCGAAAAAGAGTTACTGGCAGTATTGGATTCTGTTCACCATTTCCGCGGTTACATAGACGGTAGCAAATTTACTGTAGTCACAGACCATAGTAGTTTGAAATGGTTGATCTCTCTAAGTAATCCCTCCGGCAGACTCGCTCGCTGGGCTTCTCGTTTGTCCCAATACACTTTCGATGTCATCCACCGTAAAGGTGCGGACAATATTGTCCCGGATGCCCTGTCAAGAATTGAACTTGCCGCATTAAACATCGACACAATTGCCTCTACCCCATCCACAAAAGATGAATGGTATCTCAAAATCTATGAAGGGTGCAAAAACAATCAACAAAAGTTTCCCAATTTTATTATAAAAGAAGGACAACTATATCGCAATTGTAAGGCCCCACTGTCCATCCTCGAAGATTACTCTTGGAAACTCGTTGTGCCCCTCGAAAAGAGAAAACAAGTAATCATCAACAATCATAGTGCCCCCGACTCTATACACCCAGGAACCTTCAAGACGTATAAAAAGATTTCCTTGAAGTATTACTGGCCTGGTCTTTTCAAGCAAGTTCGCAACTACATCTCCAAATGTGAAACATGTAAAGCTTACAAACATAGTACGGCACCCCCTGCCGGCCTAATGGGAAAACCCAAACGTGCTGATAGACCCCTCCAATCGTTATCTATGGACCTCGTCGGACCTTTTCCCAGAAGTTATTCTGGACACATGCATATACTCAGCATTGTGGATATCTTTACCAAATTTTGTTGGATCTTCCCCTTAAAAAGAGCCAACGCTGCCGCCATTGTCAAACTTGTGGAAAAACACATTTTCATACCCTACGGAACACCCAAAACCGTAATAGTTGACAACGGAAAACAGTTTATAGCACAGGAATTTAAAGATTTCCTTGCTAAATACGGGATTAAAGATATTTATTATAATACCTTGTACACTCCCCAAAATAACACTGTCGAAAGATATAACCAGACTATTAACACAGCTCTGGCCATTTTGGTTGACAAAGACCAACGTAATTGGTGTAAGAATTTAGATAAAATTCAAGCTGCCATGAATAACACTGTTAACCTAACCACTGGTTACACCCCCTTCTTTTTAAAACACGGTATGGAACAGGTGGTACATGGTTCATTGCACTGGAACACGAATTTCCCCACGTCAACCACCTCCACAAGCAATCCTGCCGTTGATTACGCCCATCGTTTGGAAGAACTTACTGCCATTTATAGTGAAGTTACTGATGCCCTATTGCTGGCCCACCAAAAAAGTGCGGACAGATATAACCTACGTAGGAAACACATCACTTTTAATGTAGGCGATGTTGTCTGGAGAAGGAATAACACCCTCTCTCAAGGAGCCCTGTACTTCTCTGCCAAGCTGGCACCCCGTTTTGTCAAGGCCAAGGTTGTAAGAAAAATATCGGACTTAGTTTACTACCTGTCCGACTCCTCTGGCAAACATACTGGTAATTACCATATTAAGGACATTGTAAAGTCTGGAAGTGAGGAGACA
This sequence comes from Hesperophylax magnus, assembly GCA_026573805.1. Taxonomy (NCBI): domain Eukaryota; kingdom Metazoa; phylum Arthropoda; class Insecta; order Trichoptera; family Limnephilidae; genus Hesperophylax; species Hesperophylax magnus. Next base: position 577,563 of record JAIUSX010000229.1, on the reverse strand, counting down.
GTTGAAACTCCCCCACCACCCCAGCAACTTTAAACTAACCCACTGTGTATTATCACAAACTATTGTAAGCTATGAAGTCTTACCATAATTAGGCGTGTAAAGTGTCAACTACATGTCAACCTATTCGTCAAAAACGAGTTTAACCCACCTTTGTAAATGAATGTATATTAACATATTATGACCATGAAATATTATTCCTGTAATAACGTTCTTTCCCTCACGACAATCGTTTTCTCCCTTTTTACGTTTTATTTTCTCACCTGTTCTGAAACTGATCATTTTAGAATAGAGACACGTCTTCGAGTTACAATCGCCGGGAAGTCGCGAACCCGCTTTTGCTCCTCAACTTCTACACTATGCAATGTTTATGTCATGTCACCCCATTTTCGTTTCATTTTTGTTCCCTTCGTCGTGTTAGAAAGAACCACCCCACTTTTGTTTTTGTTCCTTGTAAAATAACGATTGGTAATCACTCATAAGAGTGCCATCCAAAAGAGTTCGGATTTTGTAAATTCCAAAGTGTTAAATACCGACCCCTTTTTTTAAAAAAAAAAAAGAAAACCTGTCAAGTACAGCCATTAATTCTTCCTTGTCCAATTCAACGTTACCTTGAGTATGTAAAACCCTATAGTGGTCTCAAAGGCAAGAACCAAGTAGCAATTAATCACATAATTGTCTTCTTTGTATGTATATAATTTTTTTTTTTCATTTTTTTTTCAATTTTTTCCTTTCAAAAATTGATGGCGTCCTACCCAAGCTCACATTTACCAAAAATAGGATTTTGACACATCCATTTTGGGAAATTGTATTTATAAAAGAAAACCAAATGTCGGTCCTATAAAACCACATACAAATAACTGGACTCGCTTCAACTAAAAGTATGTAAAACCCATTAAGGTCTTTTATTGTATGACGAGATCTCGATTTTCTTTTCTCTACTGTTACGTCACGTATGTCTCGTACCTCACGTTTCAACCCTACGGGACAGGTTAGTAAAACCTTACGGTTATCCTGATCTTCAAACGCAAATAATTATATCACAACGTAAATCAACAGGACTTTGTTCGATCATCGTTGCATAATATAAACACCCAACCTTTGTCTCACCATTTAACCAAGTGTTTGCAACCCAATTGCACGCTACAACGAACAGTATGTAAAGCCATTATGGGCCTGTTCCCACCCATCGCTCGATGCAAGTAAAAATACCTTCTACCATCATCTTGCACCTTGTAACACAATGAAGTAACATTAAAATTGTTTATCTTCTCTATTGTTCCATCGTACGCCCCTCCAGGCTACGGAGTTAGTCAATCTAACAAATCTTTGCAAACAGTATCAAATGATACTGCTAGCTTTTGTTGAATTATATTTAAATGTAAAAATTGTCACGCGATAGGAGAGATCCTTACAAAATCCACCACTACACGAGAAGTTCGTTACAATTACTTAATACTTATAACCATGTGTTATAATTTGGTCGTGTGACATTAATTTGCCATGAGTACCGCCTTTGTGTATAATTTGGTCGTGTGACATTAATTTGCCATGAGTACCGCCTTTGTGTATAATTTGGTCGTGTGACATTAATTTGCCATGAGTACCGCCCTTTGTGTATAATTTGGTCGTGTGTCATTAACATGTCATGAGAACCGCTTTTGTGTATAATTGTGTACAACCCTGTACACGAGACGTGGAGACGTAATAATAATACTTACCGTGATTCGTGTGAACGACATAATATCGACATCGTCATCTCCTTTAAGGAACTGTTTTTACACTCCTTGACTTCTGTCTATAATTGAGTTGTACCTTGCATATACTGCATACTTGTACACTATACGTGAAGACGTTACAATACTCACCATGAATCGTGCGAACGAAATAATATCAAACCTTTATATGTGAACTACGTAAGTATTTCACAGAAGCCTCTTTGTTCAACGCCAATGCCCGTGGACTTCCTGTTTTTGCTGCTTTCCAAAAAGAAAAGAAGCCCAGGAATATCTACTATCCCAAAAGGACTAGTTTTCAGCTTCACTGTCAATTATGGGGCATAGTGCCGCAGGAGTTAATCGATGGGCACAAAACCACTAAACTCGTCATCTGGGAAACGAATAAGAAGAATCCCAGGTTTGTGAAATTGGAACTAGGGTCTGTCTTTTCTCACAATCATGTAGAAGTTTAAAACGACCCCTAATCTTTTGCCAAATACACGCAAAAGATTAGCCTCTTTAGTACAATGTGTATTCTAATGCGTTTTAAAAATTAATCCACTTTATTAAAATGTAAAGAGTCAGGAAATCTGCTGGTTGAATATGTTTCACTCTCACATAGAGGTTGAATTGGAAATTAGTCCAGTCTCTAGCAATTTCGTAACTCAATTCCCGTCCTTTTTCCCCCCTCCCCACCCCATGCCCTCAGGCAATATGTATAAAGTGGAAAATCTGTTGTCGACCATATTTCGCCCTCACTTCGAGTTCGAATCGGTAATTGTTCCGGTCACCAACAGGCTTCCTACCTCACCTTTCACGTATGTTGTCATTTTTTTCTCTCCTCAACGAAACACATTCATGAATTTTGAATATGTATGATACGCACTTGGCGTATCGTCTGTCTTTTCTGACAACCTTTATTCATGAATTAGTTTCCCTGCTGTTGCCGTGACTCGTTCACGAATTTTTTGTCTTGTTCTTTGAAATCCTACGAAAATGTTACCACCTGTATGTTAACATAGGCCAAAGAAGGCCAGTTGTTTTTTCAACCAAGACAGTTTGTCATTCGGCAAACGCCAAGTCATCCTAATAAAGGATAATGTTTATGTAATCAAAACTAGTTAGGAACCTCTCTCTACCTCTCTCTCACACTCTTCGTCACTCTCCGGACCGGCAGCTAAACCTCGTTTGTTTATTTTTTCTGGACACATTTTGTTTCTCTCCAAACTTTTCTTCATTGGTCCCTAGGCAGGTAAACTTCAAGAAATTTGCCTTAATAATAATTCCCCCCGGATTTAAAAAGAAGCCCAGGCGGATGTCATCTCCGGCAGCCAAGCTGAGCCTCACCTCCTAGCAGCCTGCGCTGTGGTTACAAAGGCCCCTCGACTACTACTCGCTACACACTTGTTCCATCTTGTTCCTGAAAGCACAGACAATACTAATCATATGTATGACGTTTGTCTCACCACTGCAAGCCGAGTTGTCCCACTATACTTTATGACACTCTGAACTACCTTTCGGACACGCTAGTCCCGGAGTTCAAATTTCTTGCCCTCAATGCCAATGCCAGTTATACCGTCTCTTGCTCTGTCATGCAGTGACACATACCAGGTCATGGGTGAAACATAATTACCCTTTGCCCCTCCAGTAAACACAAACTGCGCATCTCTAAAAAGTTATCCTGAGCTACATTATGCTCCGATAACCAACACATACGATCCGTGCCCACCATAATAGCACATAGGACTCGTACTGGCATAACTACGGAACCTGGACTACTCTCTCCAATGACCACTGTAACCATAGCCGCAGCCCCGCAAACCACAGCCCCACTTCGCAAACATCAACGCCCACAACGAAGCAAAGTTTTTTTTTTTTCCAAGACCTAAGTGTACTCCTGAGTGTTATCTCAATGGGTCAGATTACAGTGATAATGTAATCTTTTAGAGTCAGTGAAATCCCGTTTCCTTCGCAACTCTTCGAAACCAAAAAACCAACGCAACGCAAACTTAGCTTCCAGACCAATGAAACCCTAGAATCACACCTTAACATTCCGTCTTTTGTTTTGTTTTTTCAATTGTATAATGTTGTCTATTGTTTTTTCAATTGCATAACCATGCCCTTTTGTTTTTCAATTGTATAATGTTGTCTATTGTTTTTTCAATTGCATAACCATGCCCTTTTGTTTTTCAATTGTATAATGTTGTCTATTGTTTTTTCAATTGCATAACCATGCCCTTTTGTTTTTCAATTGTATAATGTTGTCTATTGTTTTTTCAATTGCATAACCATGCCCTTTTGTTTTTCAATTGCATAACCATGCCCTTTTGTCTTTCAATTGCATAATTTTGTCTTTTGTCTTTCAATTGCATAACCATGTCTATTGTTTTCAAATTGCATAATTTTACTTGTTGTTTCCACACCTGCTCTCTCCCCAAAATTTATTTGCTCCAAACATGCTATGTACCCTTCCTCATTTCTCCCCACAAATATTGTTACCTAGCCTATGGCATAAGCTAGTCATTATGTTTTAGCTAGGCATCCCTCTGGCCATCCAAGTCTCTCAAACTAAGGGCAACTCTTGTTTTGTCAAAAAAACCCCAAGGGAGGCACATAGAGGATCTTTTAACCCTGATGCTCCATTACCACGTCGCCTTTTTTACGAGCGCGGGGGGAGGTGTCATATAACAGATTTTAGCCGCAAAAGATCCTACAGTTGCCAGCCTGAGAGCGGGAATTATTCAAATTAGTTGCTAGACCAAACGTAGTGAAGAACGCGCAATACATCCGCTACAGTTCCCCCACCCCCGGCGACCCTACGCCCCGTCCCCCCGCTCGCGCGCCGACCTCTGACCAGGCTGGACGTGTGTTCGTTTCGGCTCCCGCGTTCCCAATTTGCACCGCTCCGTCGAAAGCAATAACGTACGGAAATGGCGCTTTGAACATCGACAGGCTGGCACCGTTTGTTTGAGACACGGCGCTCAGTCCTGCAAATCAACAGGATACCCGACAACACCATGCTGTGAGTCTCTTACATTTCCTATTACCCTTGAATGTGTCCGCTAATAACCTAAATTCATCCACGCTGCCTGCCGATCTAGAGAGAGTGAGCTGTTAATTATTTCCCAGAGAGAGATTAGGGAACCCTTGTTGATAATTCCAGTTTAGGATGTAATAACCTGTGTACTGTTGTTATTCACCCATGTAATGTCCTTTAGCCGCTCAAATACAATGCTAATTCATAAAAACCTAACCTCTTTCATTTGGGCATAACAATCGTATGGGAGTGTTTTTGTATAGACGGTGGGATATGGATTCTCGAGCCACGCGCTGACCCCGAACCCTGACTATGAGAGAGACGTCTCATGCCCCGCTTCTGAGCTGGCCGAGGGTAAGTCAGGACCCCCCCAGGTCCGACGCGCGACACATTCCTGAGAGAAAGTCCAGTTATATCCAATTACGTCCTGAATCCTGTATCTAAATTTTGCTAATAAACAATGAGTTAATGTTAATTAAGTGTTAATCTCAAGTGACCTACCTGGTAAGTCTTGTACTGTATATTATCTCCATATTTAGTTGGTAATAACATAGTAGAAATGTATTATATACTTGTACAGCGCCCTTGAGGTGGTTTTGCACAAAAACGGCGCTATAAAAATCATCCAAATATTATTATTATTTATTTATACTTGATAAATCAAGTGCCTCATCTATATTTGCAAAGATTAAAATTTTCTGCGATTGTAAATTTTTCATTCATTAATTTGTTATTATAAGCAATAATTATGAGCTTGAAACACACTTATAAATTTAAAAAATCTTCCGAGACAAAATAAATGCCGCCAAAGGGAATTGAACCCACACCTTTTGATAGCCGGTCAGGTGCAATTTGTGCTTTGCATAAAAACCTTGTCTTGTGAACATAAGTTTACATGTAATAAAAAATAATATAATTTTTTTATTCATTTTAACACCATTGAGAGTGGAGGACATTTTGGTTGTTATTGAGTAAGTTTCTGTCCCTACATTAAATATTTTGTTTTCATAATCGACATTATTGTAACCTTATTTTTTTTCCAGCTACTTGATATTTCAACACTTCCCTGTAGAGTTTATCTCTTTGTTTAATTCAGACAATTAATGCAGCAGTAATCCAGGATTTATTCCTTTTATATTTCCTCTTAGTTATAATAATTTTACTTTTAAATTTCAGAATATTATCTTGCAGAGTTAAAAAAAAAAATCTAATGCCGTATGTGGGTTTACTAATGATAGTAACCTGTCCAAACTTAATGAAGTGTAGGATGCGGTGACGTAACCGCTACAGAAGTAAAGAGTTTGAAGTTAGATAATATGATGATCTGTGATGTTAGTTTTGAAGATTGAAGAGAAAATATTAACAGCCTTGTGTGACTTGGCAAATATGTGATCTAAACATGCAGAGTTACTATTGTTGGTTAATTAATTATACGACAGATATCCTGAGCTTGATAAATAATCTAGTTATTCATTTTAACAATTAAATTTTTATTATTATCATTAATATTTATATAGATGTCCCCTGTCAATATGGAAAAAGTAAAACTGTTTCATTTTTAAATGTAGAAAACACTGTGGATATACATAATTCTAATAATTAGAATATAATAGTTTTGTTTATAAAACCACTTTATTTTAAATATATTTAATATAAAATCAATCGGTTTCGGTTCACTCTGAACCATCGTTTCATTAGTCAATTTGATTAGTTTCATTCGATGTGGTAAATTTATTTCCAAATGTACCTGTACCCGAATGCCTATACTGTCCAATTTATGAACCAATTCCAACCAACAAAAAGATCTTACCGATGATCTGCCTCGTATGTTTAATATTTGTGTTAACCAAAACTATTTTAACATTAAAGATGTTATAATCGATCTGGACGTATCTGTCTTGTTCCTGTCCCCCTTTTCAAAGTGTTACAACTAGTGTTTATTTCAAGCTACTTATCTTAAATTTGCCGTAAATACGCGTAAGATATCATTTGCATAATCTGCAACATTTTGTAAAAGTTATGCTAGATTTAAAGTTCTTGTTTTAAAACATAACCTAAATCCTTTGTGTATATTCAGAAACGGACAACTGCGATAACATTAAGTGGTGAAGCCGAGTGTTAAGTGTCAATAAGACGAAGATCAATATGATTAGATATATCCATTTTTGTTTATTCTTTAAAGATTTTGGTTTGTTTCCAAGCCACGCTTTAGGTCTGGGACAGGGGTGCACAACCGCCAGCAAGAAAATGTTTCGTAGCACTGAACTTGGATAAGCATTCAAGGGTCACATTAGTGGATTAGTTTGCCTTGAATTCCATACAAATCTCACGTTTAGGTATAATTCGTATTTCAGGTTTGTAAGCAAAATGACTGTTGTAAACAAATGATTTACACTGAGAACAATATTGGCACCTTACTAAAGTATTTGTTTACCAATAAAATTAACTACCCGAACTTACCGATGTGTACAAGATAAGAAAGGAAAAAATCTGAGAGAATATTTTTCAGTTAAACATTTTTTTTGAAATCTTTAACGTAATTTTGTTCTTATTATTGTTTACGTTATTTAAGTCGATTTTTACGCATTACACTGTGGAGAAGCTTCTTTATTTTTTCTGTTTTATTATTTTATTCAAATATTCAAGAAGAAGAAATAAGAGGCAAGAAGAGCCAAGACGAGGCTCAGCTTGGCGTACTGTACAGGGCCCGCAGATACTTTAATAGTATACAACTGCTGACCCTGTACAAATCGCAAGTGCGCCCTACTGTCGAATTTGGCAGCCATCTCTGGTCCGGAGCCCCTAAATACCTGAAAAAAACCCTTGACTCTGTGCATAAACGGGCGGTCGGTTTGATAGATTCCCCAATCTTAACAAACGGACTGCAATCTTTAGAGCACAGGCGTCAGGTAGGTATGCTGTCCTTGTTCTATCGGTATTACAATGGAAGATGCTCTGAAGAACTAGCGTCATTGATCCCTTCGGCACCGGTGTGTAGTCGGGATACACGCCAAACGCGCGCCCAACATTTGTACACGGTTGACATTTGTCACATGAGAACGGATCGCTTCTACGATTCGTTCTTAAGTTCAACAGCTCGGCTGTGGAACGAACTGCCGGCCTCTGTGTTTCCTCCCTCCTACAACATGGGGCTCTTCAAGACCCATGTTCACTCCTTCCTCTCCACAAAAAGACCCTCCACACAGCATCCCCAAAGATGACATAGGCCCTGAGGGAAATTATTTTCTTCAGGGCCTCCTGTGTGGAGTTAATATAATAAAAAAAAATAAAAAAGACGAAGCAAGAATAGCCAAGGAGAAGTAAGAAGGAAAAAAAAGCACAAAGAAGAAAAAAAAAGCACAAAAAAGAAAAAAAAAGCAGGAAAAGCAAAAGGAAAGAAAATCAAAAAGATTCAAGAAGAGAGCCAAGAACAAGAAGAACTCATCCACAGAGACGGAGGATGTGCAGCGGATGTCAACCATAGGATAGGAGTGGGATGGATGAAATTTAGATCCGTAACAGGAATTTTGTGCGACATGAAAATGCCAATAAAACTTAAAGGAAAAACATACCAGACTATTGTTAGACCCGCGATAATGTATGGCTCCGAATGCTGGACTATATACAACTCCTACTCTAGGCAACTCGAATCAGCAGAAATGCGAATGCTTAGATGGACGGCAGGAGTATCATTAAAAGATAAAATTAAAAGCTCACGCATTCGTGGTAGCCTGGGTGTCACTGACATAAACAGTAAGCTAGAGGAACGACAGTTAAGATGGTATGGGCACATAAGACGGAGACCACCAGACCACACAGTGAAGCAGGCAATGTCTATAGAGCTTCAAAGACAGTCATCCAGAGGTAGACCAAAGAACTCCTGGATGACCCAATGCTCCAAAATCCTACAAAGAAACGGCCTAGATGAAAGCGACACTCAGAACCGAAGAAGCTATAACCTAAGAACGAGAAGAGCCGACCCCAACAGCCCACCTAGGCAATGAGTTGGGATAGTGCTAGGAAGAAGAAGAAGCCAAGAACAAGAAGAACAAAGAAAAAAATAAGAAAAGGCATGTTGAATCCAGAAAAACAAAGATGAATTAGAAACCAGAAGAGCCAATAAAATCTTAAAAGAAACAAAAAGAAAACAAAAAACAAGATAAATCAAGAAGAACCAATAAGAAACAAGAAGAGACTCGTAGACGATAAAAAAAGTCAAGGAAGAAACAAGATCCAAGACTCCGCAACAAGACGTAAAAACCAAGACGGAGAGAGAAGAGATAAGAAGAGGCAAAAAATATAAGAACATCCAAAAAGGGCAGAGTATAACAATAAAATATAAAAAAAAAACAATGCTCAACCAATTCCTTTATTCCTACCTTATATTATAATATCTTTACTGCCCATCCTAAATTCCAATATTGGCGTATTAGGTTTAATGTATGAATGTCGATTTAACTCCAACATTCTTCACACCTTCAGAGCACGTGTTCCAAGTCCTTACAAATCAGTGCTCAATGGTGTACCGGTTGCACCTAGACAGGTGTGCTCCTGGCTGGGGTGGTACAATCGTATCGTTACATATCAGCAAAATGAAGGTTTACCAATGGGTTTACCCACGAGCTTTTTTTTACTGACATCTTTATGGATAACCTGGAAAAAAATATTTTTATTTCTAACTCACCTCTGTCAAAAATGTGTTTATATGGAAATTTATTACATCTTCTGTATATGGAAAGGTACCGAAAGTCAACTTAACTCCTTCTTGTCACTCCTAAACTGATTTCATAAGAACATTTAGTTCACTGTAGAAGTAGGTACTAATTGTAGTTTAAATTTTCTACACCTATTCCTATCCATTATTAATAATAAATTCTATACAAATATTTACAGAAAACCTACCTTTACTGATACAGTAATTCATAGTACCAAACAATCTCATTACCATAAACATTCTGCCTTCCATTATATGGTCCACAAACTTGTCGCTATCTCTCTATCTAATACTAACTTTATTGAAAACTCGCTTAAATCAAATCTATTGTAATTAATAACGGTTATGCCCGTACCTTAAATGATAGAATCTTTGGGAAAAAACTACGATTCACATCTACTAATAAATTCCTGTATAATAATTCATGTATACCCAACACCAGAGTCAATAAAATCCACGGTTGGCGTAGAATTTTATTCATTGATAATCTTCATCCTCTTGCGTTTCAAAATTTCCAACAGAAATTATAGCCGCTTTATATACCAATAATAACCTAAGTACACTTTTGATCAATTCAAAGGCTAAAGAAAATAAATCCTGCCATTCTGGCATCTAAAAGTTTAAATGTAATGATTGCCCAGCATTTTAGATAGTTGAAACTGCAAGAAATGTTCAAACGAGGTTGGTTGAACACTTGGGGTGCCCAAATAGTATAGGTTTTCAGCATTCGCAGCATACCTTATAAATAAAGATCACTCTTTTAATAAATCCTCGGGTACATATGTGCTGCTGAAATGGGATAGGTTTACGTTTGAACAATCTAGAAGCTCTGGAAATTAAAAAAAATCCCTAAAAATAAATAAAACCAATTTACTAAATAAACAATTAGACTTTTCAAATAGCCCCAACTTAAATATATTCTCCTCCCCTACTTTCACCCCTACCTCCTTTCGCCCCCCACCAAAGTTCTTGTTTTCCTGCCCTCATCTATCTTACCTATAAATACACTCTAACTCTGAAGGTTCAGTTGGGTTTATATATTTCATATATGTACAATAAAGTGATATTAAAAACATAGTTATTTAATCTAATTATTAAAAAATTGTTTCTGTCAAGATTTCGAACAAATGATTTTAGCTCAATGACAAACAGAAAATCATTTAAAAATGAGATCTATACGGTTATTATAAGATATTTATATTAATTTTGACAAAAAGTTCATTTTATTACATTTTTTGTCTTAAAATCTATAAATTTAGCCCCAATATTTTTTAAAGTATTATTACAGAAAACAATGATTCCATTATGTTAGGAATACTAGGTTTACTAGCTATTTATCAAATCGTAAACTATTTGATAAAATAAAATCTTTGCAATCGAAAGCAAGGTAGCAAGGTAGTCACCTTGGTCCGGTTTTGTTTCTGATTAACGATATAACAAATTGCTTCGACGATGTCGAGGTATTGCTCTTTGCTGATGACATCAAGCTATACAAAAAAATAACTGATTTTGCCAAATACTACAGTCAAATATTAATAAGTTTAAAGATCGGTGGGTACAAAATAATCTGTTTTTAAATGTAGACAAATGCAAAACACTGACTTTCTGCAGAAATAAAAATCCTGTTTTATTTGAATATTCCATTAACAATACAGCTTTAGAAAGAGTCACGGAAATGAGAAGAAAAACTAAGTTTCGCCAATCATATCCACCAAATTGTAAACAAAGGCATGAAAACACCAGGCTTCGTATTAAGAACAACTAAAAACTTTAACTCCATACAAGCCATAAAACTGTCATACATATCTCTAGTTAGAAGCATAATTGAAGACAACTCAGTAGTTTGGTCTCCCTCTTACAAAATTCACATTAATAACATTGAGCGAATACAAAAAAAAATTCTACGTTTTATAAATTTTAAATTAAATATCCCACTAGAAGACTTACAATATCATTTCTTATTAAATACTCTAAAAATACACACATTGGAAGACAGGCGTAAAATGAACGACTTAACTTTTTTATTCAAGATTTTAAACTCTAAATTCGACTGTTGCGAACTTCTGCAACTCATAAACATACGAATACATACAATAACAACACGAAAAAATACACAATTCCACTGCAACACACATAAGCGCAATTACATTGCGAACTACCCAATGCAACGGTTTCACACTATGGGAAACCAATACTTAGGTGATGTCGATATATTTAATATTAACTTTGCGAATTTTGTGAATTACGTAAAAGACTTATTTCAACACTATTCCTAAATGGAAGTTATATTTTTGTAAACCAGTCAAATCGCTGTATTTTTTAATTTATGTTCTTGTTATTTTTAATTTTGTTTCTTGCATATATTATTTTTTTATGTAATTTTATTTTTATTATTTATTTCTTATGTTTCAAAACTGTCATTAAAATTGTACCACCTACATGTAAAAGCCCGCTGGGCGTTAAATAAATAAATACTTACGGGCTGATTAAATTGTGGTGTATTCTGGTAAATTATATCGAATTACAATTTTCATTTGAGTTTCAGTTGGTACAATTATGCTTAGAGAGATATCTAAATTATTAAGAAGGACACAGAGTTCATCGAAGTGTTTCCAACTTATAATATTCTTATTTAGTACGAGATTTTTTTTGTTTTAAATTATTATTTTTTAATATTTTGTACGAGGAAACTTTTACAGGGTTATTTAGTTCATTTGGGATCTTACATACAAATATGCTAATATATAAGTATTTTTGTTGTCAATCCACCATTGAAGCTAGATTTTTTTTTAAATAATCAACTTATTGATATTGGTTAAAACATCTATACCCCAAGGACTAAAACTGTGCCCATAATAAAATAAAAAAATATTTCGGTAAAATGCTTGCAAAAGCTTAAACTTAAGGCAAAACCTGATTAAATACACCTGTCCTTCCTCTCTAAGATATTTATAAAAAACTATTCAATAAAAAATACCGTTTAAATTCTTCAACAAAAGCTATGTAGTGATAATGAAAGTTCAGAATAAACTAGTATCGCCTCTAACGCTGTATAATGATGTGCTTAATTAGCATGCAAACTCAGTGAATAGATACTGAGTTACAGTTATGTTAACATTTGTGTTAACACGAGCTTGGTGTCATGTTCGGGAATAATTCATATGATTAATTAACATACGTCATCAGTTACTTACCTTTGCTAAGAATCACTTAAGCTTTAGGATTCACAAAATGGATATTGTTATTGTTAAATCCCAACGTATTAACCCAAATCTTACCTATGTAAGTTAAATCATAAGATGTAAAGCCAATAATAATTGCTGGTTGTACTTGATGCAGATATGTGACTCTGCTCCCCCCACCTAAATATTCTTTATGTGATTTCAATTACATACTAACCAACACGATTAATAAACGACTTTTCGCCAAAGGAACGTATTGTCTTAATGTACCTACTCCTCAAGATTTGTGAGGTTGAAGTCGGCATTGGAGACAAGCTAATGTAGGAAGCAAACGGACTCGATTAACTGAGAATATTTTAGTCAATGTCAACTGCCAAATTATATGAGCGATTTTTGGTTATGCTAGCAAGCCGTGCCCTTGGGACAACAAAGTTGACTTTTTTACACCAAGTTTCTTAGTTGTTTTTCTTTTTGAATATCTAAAATATGTCCAACTAATAAGTCTTCATGTAAGCTGGCATATAATTATGCAACAAAGTTCTATTTAAAATACTTGTACGGGACGTGTTTGCCTGTACAAAAAAAGACTGTAAATAATAAGCACCGTCACACATCAGCCCTCAGCCTGGGTAATGATTTAAGTAAAACACCGTGAGGTGTTTTACCAAACCATCATAAAAGAAAGACGATTCAAATCAAAATTCACATTTTAATTAGATATATTGTACTGGTATACAGAACGTACAAAGGAGTGTAGCTCATAGGTACTTCCTATTTCTTACAGACAACCCAATTCGCAAGAAATAGTTATATGTATTTCAATACATATAACTATTATATAACTGGGTTTTAATATACAGATAGAAACTGAGACAATCGGAATTCTTTCAGCGACAATTTTAAATTGGAGCACATTGTGCATCATCGCGCCATACGATACAGCAAATGGCGCAGGCAACTGCTGCAGCAGTGGTCAGTTCAATATGTAGCCAGCAGGAATTTTTTTTTTTTTTTTTTTTTTTTTATTTCCTTTATTTTTTCCCAATTTACATATTTCACAATACAAGTTTTTTAATAATATGAAAGGGAACCCACTAAGGCGCAGCCTGTGCGTGGGTAATATAATTTAATACATTAGATTTTTGTACCTAAAAATACATAACAGTAAAAATAAAATAAAAAACAGTAAGCATAATAAAGAAAAACGGTAGGCTTATAATAAAAGTTATTCTAAAAGATTGTGCAAGAGGAGCATATTAAAAATAAATCAAAGTAAAAATAAAGATTGTAAGATAATATATATGAATTAAAAGAACACAAAATAAAATAATAATAACTATACAGAAACAAAATAGAAAAAAGTAAAAATTAAATGAATAATGCTTCAACATTTGCATTGTACAGCCACAACTTTAATTCTTTTTGGTATTGCGCTAGTTTAGTTGTTACTTGAATTTTTTTTGGTAGTAGATTAAAAGTGTGAGGTCCAATAAAGCTACTGTGAGTTTGCATTAGTTTGGTATTGGTTTGTGGGGTATAAAATACATGATTTCTTCTAAAGTTTATTTTGGGTTCATATTTTTGAAATTTATTTTGGTTTTTCATGACGTATTTCAGGCTTTGAAGTAGAAATAGTTTACGGAGATTGAATAGTTGAGATTCCTTGTACAATTGATCAGTCGAAAATGTCCTCTTTTTATTATATATAACCTTGATAATATGATTTTGTACTATTTGTAGTGGTTTTATAAATGTATCTAGTGCGCCACCCCATCCTAATATACCGTACATAATTGAGGATTGCACTAGAGAAAAATAAATCATTTTCAATTTGTCAACATTGAGTACTTCCTTAAGTCTATAAAATATGTACGTCAGATATCTTAATTTAGAAACGGTGTTATTAATTTGTGGTTGCCAGTTTAAATTTGTGTCAATATATATACCCAAATATTTGATCTTTTCAATTTTTCCAATTTCAAAGCAAGAGGTGCATGTTACTTTATTACAGTTAGCATTATGTAGTCTAATTTTAAGGTTATTGGGAGGTTTGTTTTTACTGTTTTTATAAAAAGTTAGGTAAAATGTTTTACTATAGTTTAAGAAAAGTCTATTACAAGTAAGCCATGATAAGACATATGAAATACATTTTGTTGCATTTAAAAAAGTTTCAGGCCAGGATTTTCCATTTACTATTATTGCTGTATCATCAGCGTAAGATACAATTTTACCAGGGATTACAACATTGCATAAATCATTAATATATATTAGAAACAGAATTGGGCCAAGCACAGTCCCCTGTGGTACTCCATTTTTTATCACTGTTTCTTTGCTATAAAAGTTCCCAATTTTTGTTTTTTGTAATCTGTCTTTGAGATAGTGAGTGAGAATTTTTAGTGCATCTTTTTTGAAACCTATTTGATTAATTTTCTTTATGAGTAGATTGTGATTTACAGTATCAAACGCTTTTCTTAAGTCTAAAAATATAGCTAGACTTTTTTTATTTTGATCAACAGATGTGTATAAATTTTTTGTCAGATCGAATATTGCATCTTCAGTGCTTAATTTACTTCTGAAGCCATATTGATTTTCGGACAGAATATTGTTTTGTTCTAGGTATTTCATAACTCTATTTTTGATACATTTTTCAAATATTTTTGAAAGGTTTGAAACTAAGGAGATAGGTCTGTAATTGTCTAATATGTGCGTGTCACCCGATTTGTGAACTGGTAATATAGTGGAGATTTTAAATTGTTCTGGGAAATACCCTTCTTTTAGGGATATATTATAAATATGTTGCAAAGGAGTTAAAATATATTGTTTTATTTTTTTTAGTGTATTACCTGATAAATTATCAATTCCTGAAGAATTTGTTGGTTTTAGGCTGTCAATGTGTTTTTCAATTTCATTAGTTGTGATAGGTGTAAAATAATCTAATGAGTTAATTGAATTGTTTGTTGGTACCAAAAGCAGAGATGAGTCAACGGGCGCTGTATTAGCAATCTTACTGGATGATTCAAGTACTTGGTCTACGACATTTGTGAAGAAGTTGTTAAAGTTATTTGCAATGTCAGATTTGTCAGTTATAATATTGTTATTTATTTTAATCTCCTTAACCTCAGTTGATGCTATTCTTTTTTTATTCGTTATTTCGTTAATAATATTCCACGTTTTTTTGGTATCATTATTTGCATTATCAATTTGTTCACCATAGTATTTTTTTTTACAACTTCTTATTAACCTATTTAGTAAATTTCTATACAGTAAATATTTTGTTTTCATGAAGGACATTGTTCTGACATTGTTTTTTTGACAGGCTCTTTGATAATTTAGCATCTCTCTATATAGTTTATCTCTTTGTTTAATGGAGACTATTATTCCTACAGTTATCCAAGGTTTAATTTTTTTATATTTTCTCTTAGATATAACAATTTTATTTGTACTTTTTGAAATATATTCTTGGAGAGTTTTATAAAACGATTCTAATGCTGAATATGGGTTTGAAATTGATAGAATTTGATCCCAATTTTCCAAAAAAAGTAGATTATTTAATGTGAGGTAATTAATATTATTTTTTTCAACTGTTTCAGAATTTTCTTTTGAATTTGCAGTTAAGATGTTGTGTCCGTAAAATGTTGGGTAATGATCAGTAATGTTTGTTATTAGAGTTGAAGATGTTGTTTTAAAGTGTTTGTGTGATTTAACAAATATGTGATCTAGAGTCGTGGAGTTATTCAAATTTTCTCTAGTTGGTGAGTTTATGTAAGACTGATATCCAGCACACGACAAACAATCTAAGTACTCATTTATACAATTTGTTCTTTTGTTATTTTCATTTATATTTATATTGATATCACCGGTTAATATTGCGAAGTTGAAGTTATTTCTGTTAGTCATTTTTAAAAGCGAATTAAGTTCGTTATTGAAGAGAGTTTCATTTAGTGAAGGTGATCTATAGATAGCTATTAGCAAATAATTATAATTGTTATGGTTAAATGTTAATTTAATAGCATTTGCTGTTTTAAAATCTAAAATCTCGAAAGCAGTTTTCATGAGACAATTATTCATAAATACCGTGACTCCATCGTGTCCAGTATGTTTGCATTTAGATGAAATGGTTATATATCCTGGCAGGTTAAAGGGTATTACCTCTTTCATCTGTGTCTCTGTTAATATAATAATACTAGGAGAAAAATCTAGACTTTCGATTAGGACACAGAGTTCATCAAAGTGCTTTCTTAAACTCCGTATGTTCATATTTAGAACTGAAAAATTAACATTTTTAAAATGATTATTTAGTTCACTTGTGTTTTTACATATAAAGTTTTCATGCAAAAAATTTTCATCAGACATTTTGAACAATGATGAAGTATTTATACATGTATTATGGTCACTTGTTTGTTTATTCGGAGGGAATGTCTTCCGGCTGCCTTATGTGGATGATTGGGGCTAATTCATCTTTTCTCATCATTATGTTACCATTTTTTGCCCAGATAAACTTGTAGCCTAGTCTTGATGATTTCGCCAGAAATAGGAGGTGTTTATTATTTTGTGACAATTGTTCATTAATGTAAACAATGTTTTTATAATCTTCAGAAAAATTTATATTTTTTGGGTACAAAGTACCATATTTTCTTTTCTGGGTTATAATATTGTCCTTACTTTCTTTGTTTTGAAAAGAAACTACTATCCCTGGATTTTTACTTAATGGGTTTCTGTTTTTAATTCTATATGTGTTTGTTATTTTAGGTAATTCAGTTTCGCATTTTATTGTTTCCAATATATTGTGAACTATTTTAGGTAAGTTTTCATTCTCTTTGAAAGGAACACCTTGTATTTCAATATTATTTTGTTTTTGAAATTGTTCCATTTTGTTCAATTGCATTTTGATTTCCTTATTATCTGATTGTAATTGTTTAATTAAATTATCTTTGATTTTATTTTTTTCTTCGTATTCGTCAATTTTATTACAACAGAATTCCACAGACTTTTTAAGTTCTCTGAGTTCATTTTTCAGTTGTTCGTTAAAAGATTTCATTAACTGTTCTGATAAGTCCTCAAATTTTTTTTCCATAAATTTCATCATTTTGTTAGTGTGATAGTCTTCTTCCGAATCGCTAGATGGCGCCTTTTTTGTGGTTTTCTTTTGCCTGTTCATCTTAATGTGTTTTTTGGCGTATTGCACCTAGATGGCGTTGTAATTTATGTAGAAGGTTGGTGTACTAAAATCGACTTATTTTAAAATAAAAAAAGCCGTTAGGTTAGGGCAGGGAGCGAACTCTGTTCCCTTGGGACTGCGCTTGAAGCAAGTGACGTTTGCCGCTCTAAACCGCTTAGCCACCACCGATATAGCGGGACCTGCGATTATACTGTTATATTAGTGCTGTGAGTCTTAGAAATGTTAGGTATTCTGATTTTGAGTGGTTATTACAGGCAACAACACTGTACAAGCTCACTTCACAGATTTTAAAATCACTTAAAAATGTATATAACGATGCCGTTATTATTTAAATAAAGTAAAGAAGTTCACTACTGTTACACAGTTATGCGATTATCAATGTCTTTTTTATTAAATTCGATGTATAAACTATTAATTTTGAATATTATTTGCGGATTGGCCAGCCTTTTGGTGATCAACAGCGGTGGCAAGCAGCAGGAATTGGCCAGCCTCTAGGTTGACAGAATCAGTGGCTAATTCAGTCGGTAGCCAGGAGGGATTAGCCAGCCTCTAGGCGATCAACAGCGGTGAATGTAGGAATTCAGCGGCGGCATGGTCATTTGATTATAAGGACCGGCACACGGAGACGCCCCATTAATGTAATGATGACAGATGCGTCTGGCTCAGCTGATAGAGTGCCGGCAGTAAACAGCTCGTTGCACATAGTTGTAATCTTTAAACTGATTGTGCCGAGATGGAGGAACAGAAGCGAATACAGCTTTCAGTTAACACGCGTTGTTACCGGCGTAGTTTTAAAACTTGAATCCACCAATATTTTGTTTTAGTGGGCTATTTATAATACCCATCTCCTACAAGCGTTTTTGTGACGTCAGCTTGCAAAAACATGTTTACGTTTTTCAATGCAGGCATTGTGGTGCGAATAATATTTCGCCCAGTAACAGCTTTTTGGGTTTGTCAATATTTTAATTTCGTTTTAGAAAATAGGGTTACCGAACAGTTTCATATTCGATCCAGTCGTTTTGCCGCCTTGTAACAGATTGATGCATTTTTCAACTGGTAAATATTATGATTTGGAAAAGGGGGTCATCAAACTTGCAGGTGTGCAACTTTAGCCGCAATTGATATTAAATGCAATAAAATCATTTTTCATGTTCGATACAATACTAAACATTTATTTTTGGAGCAATAAAATTCTATTGCAGTTTAAGATTTTGATATGATTTGATAAAATATTCATAAATTAATAAAATTTTATCAAGAAACATGTTAATTCATTCGTAAGGCCTGCAAATAACCGTAGTTAATAATAATTTGATGAGATTCTTAGTAAATTATCAAATTTTTATGTCCGTTTTTGTTGACTCATATAAATTACAAGCAGTGGCAATTACGGTGGCAGTCACTTCTGTTCTGTCTGTCTGTCTCCAGATGCCTAAAAATCCCTTGACTGATAGAATTCCCCTCTTAACGGAAGGATTTCAATTATTGAGACACAGCCGGATGGAAATATCGTGCCTGATATATAGATATCTAAATAATTAAAAGTGCACTGATGAACCATCCGCAGGCTTAACGCAATTCCGGGTATAAATTAAAACATTTTTTGAGTGTTCACTTAGAGTACATTTACGAAGTCATGCTCTAAAATTACTACTTTGTTTTTATTCACTTGTCTTGATGTTGAACGAACGCCACGAAATTGAGTAATTCCTTGTTTATTCGGCTTAGGGTGTATTTTCGCTAAAATATTAGCCGATTCACCTTTAGTTGGTAAGAACGGACGAGGAAATCCAGGATAATGGGATTTTAGCTTGTATATAGTAATCCTTACGGACATAGATTGGTTTTCGGTTCCAGGAATTTGATTGATAGAAACAGGTATGCAGAATGGTCAAAAATGTTTTCTGTGCGCTAATTTTTGGATTATCAAATATCTGTGATCATTTTTAGAAATCTGAATATGAAGAAAAATCCAGAATGAAAAGCTCATTCTTCCGCTGAGATCAGAATCAAATGAGTTCTAATCAAATTTGAGATCGGCCTACAGTTGAAATGATAAAAAATGTTTCAAGTAAAAGTTTCCAGCAAACAATGAGAAGAAAAAGATATGCCAGGCAACTGATGAAGACAACTGATGAAATCACGAATATGGCTCAATAATCCTTATTTAAGTAAGATGACAGATCAAACAAAATCAGCACATTTTTTTACATTAACTCCACACAAGTGGAAAATGATTTCACTCGGGGCCAATGTCATCTTTGGGGATATGTGTGAAAGGTCTTGAAAGGAGTGAATCCATGACTTGAAGAGACCTATGTTGTAGGAGGGAAGAAACCCATAGGCTGGCAAATCATTCCACAGTCGAACTGTTGAACTCATGAGACGTACACAGAGAAAAATGAGTGTTGCTATTTTATCAAGCATCTCTTCAAATTATCGGTAATTCGGTTAAAAACAGGATTACAGGCCTTAATGAATGAATTAGCAGGTTTCATAATGAACTTTTAGTAAAAGATGAATATATTATCACGATGTCGGAACGCGCTTCCATTAAATCACTGTGTCTGGGGGTAAAGTTAGCTAACTTACCTTAAAATGTTAGAATGTCGAAATATGTTATTTATTTTTTTTACTTTTATTGTCATGTAGAATCACCCCCCCCCCTCAAGTTAGCGCACCCGGACACCCTTCATATTATCAAAGAATATGCACATGCATGAACACGTGTTCCGATATATTAGGAATTTACTAAAATTTTGTCAGGAAATGGCCTGCAATACCGTTTTCAACCGGATGACCAATAATTTTAAGTGATTCGCAATACTTTGGGTAGAAACGACCCGTTCTCTTTTAGCGCGTTTCCCCGACGTTAGTGTCTCTAATCATCTTTCATTGAAATACCGGTTAAAGCGGTATAGCAATCCCACACGATACCAGTACTGTATGCAATTCGTTTGTTATTATAGTAGAAACCAACAGATTATCAAAACATTCCTAGAACCATAATATTAGTCTTATTTGCCAGTTTGTCAAGCCTCTGCTT
Source organism: Hesperophylax magnus (assembly GCA_026573805.1). Lineage (NCBI taxonomy): Eukaryota > Metazoa > Arthropoda > Insecta > Trichoptera > Limnephilidae > Hesperophylax > Hesperophylax magnus. Next base: position 556,690 of record JAIUSX010000229.1, on the reverse strand, counting down.
TCAGAAATAAATCAAATAGTCTATTCAACTTTGTCATCTCTAATCATATTCACAGCCTCAAAGCTCTAAATTCTGTCAATTATCGGGCGCGGCAAGTCCCTAAAAGCTCCCCGTCCGAGGCGGCACTTGTCCGCGAGTATATTTTTGCGGTGAACTGTGGACACAAAAGGCCAGCCGGAATATTCACAGGTTGATGGAACATGTAGCGGAAGGTTGATCGAATTTGTACCAGCCTATTGAGTTTTGACTTTATCAAGTCGATGCAAGGCGAAAATGTTCACTTTCGATTTCATGTGTTGAAAAGATTGATAAAAAAGACTAACTCACGTCGGGAAACCCCTGTGGCATAGCAATAAAACTACAGGCCCTACTATTAGAGGGAAAAAAATATCGAACAGGATAAATAGATTTGTTTTTATAATTTTTAGGTGGAATATGAACATTAAAAACTCTTGTTGTCTCTGTATCAAGAAGTAATTCATGTAAAATATAAAATCATGTAAAAACCCATCAGAATGTGTATAAATAATTCATAAAAAAATAAAATATATTGTAAAGGTCCCATTAATTATAAAAGAATGTTCACTGTCACTCATCAATATTATCCCGAGCAAGATATAATGAACGTCCCAAAGTTGGAAATCTTCATGATGACGTACATACGAGATATGTCGTACGAGATTTTAAATCCGCTGTTAAAATATTCAATTATTTGCAAAAAAATTATTACTACTACGAAAATCAAATTTGGGACAAGAATAAATTTTTTTTTATATTGCCGGTAACCCGGTCATTTATTAACATCAATGGTTATTTACAAATCATGTGCGCTACCAAACTGTTCTGAGCCGGGTAGCAGTATCATTACATATATTTTGTAAACAAATCAGGCTTTAAGCAGAAATACAAAAGAATACATAAAATAATCTAGATATTAAATATTACAAACATATATAAAAAATAATTGAATAATCTTTAGTGTCAGAGTTTTTACTGAGATGGAGTACCCCATAAAAACCTATAATATGGATAGAGTAAAGTTGTGTTAAAATAAACTCTACTTTATTGTAGATTACCCTCACCATATCATCACTCCTATTTGGCACTATTATTCTGGTGCTATCAAAACTACTAACACATTGATGTGTAAAAATTAGATGAGACATGCAGCGAAAAAATAGGTACTACTTTTTTATCTCCGATTGACCTAAACGCTCCCAACGCTCCAGCGCACCGTTTATCGCGTTATAATAGTGGAACACGCTTATTAGTACCTAATAGGTCTTCTATGTTCCAATACGTTTTCATACTGGGCAAGTAATAGCACTACTAGTACTAAACTTCGATTCTTAATTTGAATATACAAAGCATTAACTTTACATTTTAAGTTAATTTGGTTAGTTAGTTGGTTTGGTTAGTTTAATTTGTTTTTTTTTCCTCAGAGATGCATCATTATTAGAGTTGCAATTACAACGATTTCGAGGCACTTTTTCCCAAAGAAATAATCCAAATAATACGTTAACGCTGCAGTATCATTTCACGGTTAAGAAAGGTAAAATCAAACTAGATAATTTGGTAATTCTTTTAACAAGCCTAGATTTCACTATTTATTTTTCTTTGATTCAAAACCGTTAGATGATTTTAGTAGTGAAATGAGGGGAAGTTCTATCGTGGTTTCTTGCAAAAGTCATTTAAATAATTTATTCAACTAATGCTTCAGATGCGCATTTTTTACTACCGATAAAGAAACGTCATTGGTAATGATGAGACAAGGGAATGATTGATGGGTTGTCTGACTGATTTTGATAGAAAAAAAATCTTTCGATTGCTTCCAGTCTGCGGGGAAATGTACGAATCATTACTTTCAGTCTACCTTCAATAATAAAAAAATAGAAATATATACCTGCAAACATAATGTATTTTTATATTTTACTTGATTGGATAAAAATAACTCTTTTTAACATAACAGATTGCCATTGACTGCGAATAGGACTAAAACCGTCAACATTGAAAAATACGTTTTTTTTTCATGTTAGCCCAGCAACCAACCAGGTATGATCAAATCTTTTACATATGGAACTTTAATATAAAACTGGTGGTTTTTAAAGCCCTACAGAAGCTGATATTATGTTATAAAATCATTTAATTACCCGATAGCAATAGCGGTTTTCTCTAAATTGCATTATAAATACAACAATAATTATATCTGCACTCTCCAATCCCTGAAATCCAGGCGAACGGTAGCTGACATGACATTTCTCCATAAAATAATACACAACGAAATAGACTGCTCAGAACTTCTATTCCAAATAAATTTTAACACCCCATCTAAAAGAACTCGACACACCAGCCTTTTTTACACAACTAGTAATAATACAAACGCTGAGATAAGCCGCCATAGCTCAGTGGTCAGAGCTGTCGACCGGAAATCGAAGGGACACGGGTTCGAGTCCCGTTGGCGTCATGTATCTTTTATCAGGAGATTTTTCAATGTGGATGAGTGTTTCAGGCGAATAATTATTGCTTGTAAAATAATTGTTACAAATTTAATTAATCGATTGTGCCAAAATGGATCCAAAATATACGATTTAATGGTCACCCTCCTGGAATTATTATAATATTTTTTAATTGTATGAATGAGTTAGAAAGGGGGTGATAGCTTTCTGACAAACTGCTTAAATATTATGACAGATTTTTTAATTTAGATTTCTCTAAAATTTTGCGATGATTTTATCAAAAATGTTTGTGATGCGCCTTTTTTCCATTTATTTTTTCAAATTTGAAATGAAAATATTGCACTTTTTTAAAAAATAAAGTTTATTTCCAATACAAAAAATCTGAAAGGTGATATTATCTTGTTTCTAAAGAGGTATTTATTTGTATTGAAATGCTCTATATATTACTTCAAAATAAAGCATTTAAAATTCTTTAGAAAAATTCGATGAGAAATTATTATTATTTCAAGTTTGTACAACAGATAAACAACCTTCTTTGACTGGAAAAGCATTTTACATTACATCTTTCAACTATTTTATGTCAGTTACGATTCAATGAGTAAGTTTTTCACGTAGACGGTAATTAATTATTACTGATTTTTAAAACATAATCTAATTAACGTTCTCATTATATGGTTAGGTTAATGTAACTTACACAAAGCTTTATTATTGTGTAGCATTTTTTAACTTAAATAATTATTTTTTTAAAATTTACACAGTAACTGATAATATTGACGTAACAGTAAAAATGTAAATATATAAAAGTTGCAAGACGCAGAACTCGAATACTTACAAGACACAAGTAAGGGAATTTTTTCGGTTTTCCATTTTAATATGAATATTTATTTATTATCATGTTTATGTCTTCATATTCTCTGTAAAACATCAATATATATAACGAAGAAGAATTACAATAACTGTCATATGCCCTACCTTCAGACCAGAAGAAACACACAAAAATGTACTTTATTAAATTCATCTTAATATTTGACTTCATGAAATGTATTTTGGAGATTATTCAGATTATTATATATTCTAATTCATTTTCTTCAAACAAACTTGGCGTCTTGCCAATGAACCTTCTTCTTTTCACCTCATTCATTACAGAATGAAATGATTACGCGGTTGTCTACAAATGACAGAATGTAGACTTAATTAAAGTCGACGACAATTGGAGTTTCTGAACTTAACGGCTTTGAGGTAAGGAAAGGTAGGTAATGTTTCCCACTTTAAAATGTCGACCTCTAACTGTGAAGGGACTCAATTATTATCAATGAGATCTTTTAAAATTCAGACCTTATTTTTTATTATGATACCTATTTAGTGACAGATTCTGGCATGAAGACTAAAGGGTTGAAAGATCTCTCAATATTTTTTGTTTGTTTTTTTTTGGTTTTTTTTTTTTTATAAGTCGGAGGCGGTTTACTTACGTTCCCCGCAAGCACTATGGCCATAGGCCCATTGTACTATCTCCCATTTTACCTCATTCCCTTGCCAGTAACCCGGTCCCTTTTATGAAGTTCGCCAGGGCTGTCATTGGATATGTGGTGATGTCTTCTGGTTCCACACTGTGTCTTCCCAGGTATCTGAGCCTTATTCCCAGCAGAGCGGGACATTGGCACCATAGGTGAATTGGAGTCTCTTCCTCCTCTTCACATTTCCTACAGATGTTGGTGTTTTCCACTCCCAACAGTTGAATGTGTCTCCTGAGATGGCTGTGTCCCGTTAATAGTCCTTCCAGTTCCCTCAGTGAGTTTCTGTCCATATCGAGTAGTTGCCTGGTTCGGTTAGGGTCCGGTCCGTTTATGAGTACTTTAGATTGCCTCATTCCGGGTGCCTTCTTCCATTCCTTCCAGTGTTGGGATTTGACCCACCTCTTGATACGTAGTTTGGTGTGGCAAGCTGCTACTCCTACGGCCGGCTCGGATCCCGCAAGTGGTGCTTTCGCCCCTTTCCTTGCTAGTTCGTCAGCCCGCTCGTTGCCCTCAATACCTTTATGTCCTGGTACCCAGAGCAGGGTTACTTTATTGATGGTCGCCAGTTCTATAAGGATAGTCCTGCATTCCATCACCAGTCTGGAATCGCATCGGTTACTTTCCAGTGCCATTAAGGCCGCCTGGCTATCCGAACATATATTTATGTTCTTATTTCTGTACCCGATATTCATATTCTCCTGTGCGCAGGCTAAGATGGCTTTCATCTCAGCTTGAAACACAGTTCAGTGCATTCCTAGAGGTATACTGAGTTCCCTCTAAGATCCCTGTAGACAGACCCCGGCCCCTGTTCCTTCCTCCATCTTGGACCCGTCTGTGAACCAGATTAGTTCCTGTTTGGAGTTTGGACCTGGGACCGTGTCCCATTCCTCCCTTGTGGGGTACGTCACTTTAAACAGCTGTCCGAAGAAGTATTTGGCTTGTTTGCCGTCCTGCTTCATCCCAGCCGTCGGACTAATTGCCCTCAGTCTTATTCCTATCTCCGTGTGACTGTTTCTGGGCAACTCTCCTCTCCATTGGCCATTGCAATGTAACCTGTAGGCTGCCGCCATCGCCGCCCCCTCTATTTCTATATTTAGTGGGGGTAGGTTCAGCAGCACTCCCATGGCTAGTATTGGAGTGGTTCTCATGGCTCCTGTGATGCTTCTGCATGCAAGTCCCTGTATGTGATTGAGTGTGACCATCACTGTTTTCAGTGTTATTTTCCTCCACCAGACCAGGGCTGCGTGCATGACCCTTGGTTTTACAACGGCTGTGTAAAGCCATTGCATCATTTTAGGTTTGAGACCCCACGTTCTGCCGCAGATTCGCCTAGTTGCCCACATTAGAGCACAGGCCTTTCTGCCTACAGTTTCCACCTGGTTTTTCCAACTCAGTTTGGCATCTATGATGACTTCGAGGTACTTAACCGTGTCAGAGGGTTCTAATTCCTTTCCATAAAAGATTGGATTGCTCCATCCTTCTAGTTTGCTTGTTTGCCATCCTTTGTTTGTTTTGCCTCATATGTTTTAACATGAGGCAAAACAAAACAAACAATATTTTTTGTTTGTTTTGCCTCATATTAAAAGCTGTTTTTCAACGTTTTATACAATCTAAGAATTTCTTGAACTGGTACTGGTACTGGTACTGGTACTGGTACTGGTACTGGTACTGGTACTGGTACTGGTACTGGTACTGGTACTGGTACTGGTACTGGTGCTGGTACTGGTGCTGGTACTGGTACTGGTCCTGGTACTGGTGCTGGTACTGGTACTGGTACTGGTACTGGTACTGGTACTGGTACTGGTACTGGTACTGGTACTGGTACTGGTACTGGTACTGGTACTGGTACTGGTACTGGTACTGGTACTGGTACTGGTACTGGTACTGGTACTGGTACTGGTACTGGTACTGGTACTGGTACTGGTACTGGTACTGGTACTGGTACTGGTACTGGTACTGGTACTGGTACTGGTACTGGTACTGGTACTGGTACTGGTACTGGTACTGGTACTGGTACTGGTACTGGTACTGGTACTGGTACTGGTACTGGTACTGGTACTGGTACTGGTACTGGTACTGGTACTGGTACTGGTACTGGTACTGGTACTGGTACTGGTACTGGTACTGGTACTGGTGCTGGTGCTGGTACTGGTACTGGTGCTGGTACTGGTACTGGTGCTGGTATTGGTACTGTGACTTGTGTGCGCACAATAGAAGGTAAAATACTATTAAGTGGACATATTCACTAGCTTTGGGGCCCAGAAGTTGGGGGCTTAAATCCCAATTAATCCTTTATAGCTAGTGTTTGTTAAAATGACGAGCATAAAATTTAAGTCTACTAGTCTCTTTCGAATGCTTCTAAGAAAGTATAGCCGTCACGTGTCAACTTAATGATGGCTGTATTTCGTAGGTAATTTCTTTTGTTTTTGGGATTCCTAGTGACTACACGTGATTTTTTCAAATGGTTAGTTAAATGGTTTTGACCATCCTGCGCCTAAAAAATTAAGTTTTTCAACTGTCATTGATTTATATAGTGGTGTATCCCTAAGTAAATAGAATGTACGAGATCTTCTGTACATATTGTAACTACGAGAACATCGATATATGCAACGCGTATCACATTGAAACCTACGAGATGAGTGGCAAAATATACACCGACCTACTAGGCTCGGAAGTTTCTCGATTCTGCCGGTTCCTTGTTGTGCATGTGCCCTATATAAAGCGGCTGTATAGGGCACACGCATGAACTAGGGCACACGCATGAACACGTAAGACCCATGGTTTCACCCCCAGTGACGAACATCACCGATTTCATCATCACAACCACTCCACCACCGCCTATTTCGGTGGCAGTTTTGGTGGCAGCCCTTTCATTGCTTTGAAAAAAAAATTAAACTAAGGCCTGATGGAGTTTGCATTTATCTACATGTATTGCACAATTTTAAAGTAAGGAGAGGACGTGAAGCAAACGTGCATTTCGATTTTTTTTCTATTGTGACCCCTTTTTGGAAAACGAAAATATATGTATATAAGTAAATACATTTTTTTATAGATTAGCTCCACACGGAAGGAAACGGGGAAAATAATTTTCCTTGGGTCCTATGTCATCTTTGGGGATGCAGTGTTGAGGGTTTTTTAAGGAAAGAAAGGAGAGGAAGATCTGGTAAAGAAAAAGGTATGAAGTGTTGAGAGTTGGTAGAAATCTGGGGGTCAGTGTTTCCAGGAGTGACCAACGTTTGAATGCATTCCTCCCACTGCGGTGTAAAGCGATGGGTCGAGAGAGTTCCGCTGGAGAGATAAAAAGATCTCCCTCAATCGGTCCTCCACACGGTAGGTGAGCAGACGCATCCGCCGCTAAGACGACCTAGACAATCTTCACTTCATATCCGCCTCCCAAATTGGATATGTGATACTTTATACTGCGTCAGTTTTCAAATTATGAAAATATAATGTGGAGGCTATTCTCCCATAGCCTTTCAAAAGCTTTTAAACTTTACTCTCTATCTGACTGAGGATAGTTGAGTTTTTAACAATCGAGAATCGTTGAAGTAGAAATATGTTTAAAGGCGGCACATATCGTCAATTGATCGGCGAAAGTGTATTTTTTTAACATTTTCTTACACCTTAAAAAGGACATAATATAGGAATTGCTTAGAAAAGGTATAGAATATTTTTAACACTTGGTCACGTTTCACGGAGGGGTAAGGGTATCCCTTATTATGTGAAGAGATAGTGTCATTCCATTACATTTTCATACTTTTTTCCGAAGGAAGGGATGTTTTGTAGTTATGTTACCCGATTTAGGACTGAAATATTATTTTTACGAAAAACCAACTTTTTATTTTGCTTTCTCTTTTGTGTATTATTGAGTAAAATAAATTCGTATTGACCCAACCTTACTATAAATAATTATAAGAATATTTGGCGCTAGATTATTTGATGTGACGTTTAAACTAGCGAGGGAAAAATGTATTTGTTGAAAAAAAATATTTAAAAAACCTTTGAATCTGCAAGAGACATTGATGGAATAATTAAAAAAATCTAATTTTCAAAAGAATTAAGTTATTTTTGTAAAATTAAATTATTTTAAAACTTGTCCAGGATCAGAGAGCTTAACATCAAATTTCAAAATACAATTGAAAGACCCTTCAGGTGGCAAATAATAATGTGATTTAATGTGAACTACATACTTAACAGAACTGTGTGCTTTAAACAAGGATTTCCTCCTTTGTTTTGCGATACGATCCAACGCAACTTTTAATGAAAATATAATCAAACATCAAAAGTAGGGAACCCGAGAGGAATACTTGAGTCGGGCCGTGGCAGACGATATGTGAATGAAGTGTGCAGTGTGTGCCAAGACCAAGTTATGTAGCGTGATGATATAAGATGTCAATTTTCTTTTGTAAGTATTTACTTTTACTATCAGAAACATAAGCTTTATCTTTGGACACAAGGCAATCATTTAATTTTTTTATAATTTTTGGTAAATATTCGGAATCGCTGGACAAGGATTATATGAAATATTTTTAAATAAAACCATCTGATTTAATTAATTTTTTTTTTAAATTAGTTTCTTTTTAATTTTCTTTATTCCATCCCTCCGTCATTAGTGTTTCTTTGCAAAATATTATAATGCTATTTCTGTTCATTATTCTTATGATTTTTTAAATTAGAATAGCCTTCACAAAACAGAATTATTTTCATTATCAAGCAACAAAGCGCCCTTCACGACGTTAAATAATAGTTTGTCTAAGTCCCCCATTGCTAGGGAGAGGTGTCCTTGTTCTGCCCGCAATTGCCATAACAAAAGCTTTATTATTGCTCCATGCATCACAAGAATATAATTGCAGGAAAAGTGCACAACATTTCCAGTGCAGACGATAAAATACGCCGCAAGTAAATGGACCGGAAAACCCTTAAATGAGACAATCCTCCCCTCAAAGATATCTTCACACCCTCGTGGGTGCATGCGATACCCCAATTACAGTGATTCTCAAATATTGTGGATGTTAGACACATAAATGAGCTCTTTAATGCAACAAAATCCCTATTGATTCAGTTGAAATTGACTTATAAACTTTTAACTATCCCCAAAAAACTCAAAAATCTTTTGCACTAAACAACTCAAATATGAACCAGCTATTTTCAAACAAATAGAAATTACTTAATTTAATAAAGGCAAACATTTTCTTTATTCGACTCGTTTTGTGAAAGACGGTTCGTATGTAGAACGGTTCGTATGTAGAACGAGTTAGCGGCATATATTTTTCTTCCTTCAAAAAATCCAGACCTCTTCAAGACCCACATTAATAAATCCCTTCCTACAGCTTCCTACCTTAACCCGCCTCACAACGCCGTCCAACCGGGTGGCGTCATGGCTCCCCTGTCTTTCACTGTACAGACAGGGGCGCTCTTGTGAAGTGTTATCTAAAAAAATACTTATTCCTATCACGATTTTATACAAAAAAATGTTTCTGCCATGCAAATTGTTTGGAAACATTTTCCCGTTAATTTTGAACGAATCTTTTCGTGTACATATTTTTCAAATTATACGGGAGAGAAATGAGATAGAACGAGTTTTATGAGGACTTTGAATTTTGTTCCACGTTTACCGCTGCTTGGCCTGAGTGGTTTTAAGCCGATACACTTAGTATAGCGCTGCGTGGCCCGAGTGGTTAAACAGATATACTTAGTATAGCGTTGTGTGGCCCGAGTGGTTTTAAACAGATAAACTTAGAATAGCACTGAGTGGTCCAAGTGGTTTCGAAAAGATATCTTTAGTAGTACATTTTTATGTATCTATTTTTTTATTATTAAATGTGCATTGTACTTTCATTTTACACTCATATACCGTACTTACTGATGCCGCAGAAATAATATTATAATTTTTTAAAGGTGAACAGATTGGGCACCTTCGTCTTTTTATCTTACGTAGATATACGTACGAATATATTATATCATGCACTCGCGAGGGGAGCCAGTAATTCACACTCTTTTCAAAAGGCTACTACATCGTCTATTATATTTTACTGCACATCTTTTTGGTTGTGAACTTTTATTTTAATGCTTGCATTCTGCATCCCACGTCACGTCGTTAGGATTTTATTTGCCGCGAGTAAATGCCAACTACTTCTTTATTCATTTTATACATGAACACAAAACATCAAGGTATTTGTTTTAAGTGTTTGAAATGTCCTTAGAACCGTTTTTAACAAAAATATTTAGTCATTGAAAATGTTTTCTCTTTGTTGTTGATTTTTTTACAAGATGTGCTTTGAAATTAAGAGTCATTTTAAAAATTTCAACTGTTTGCGAGAACTGTTGTTACTTCGGGGTCAAAAAACCAAGTTGGAAATTGATTACAAGTGGCTTCCATGGCTTATTTAGCATGCGGCAGGAATTATTCTTGGCCTCGATCCTCAATCGTATTCATCTAATTCTCAACTGCAAAAATCTTACAATTTATAATATCCCGTGATTTTTCACGGCTATCATTTTAACTCTTAAGAAGTTGAAAGGAAAACTATGATATTAAAATACTATATCTCTAAAGATTTTAAATTGATTAGTGTTATTTCAATGTTTAGTAAAATAAAATAATATAAGGTATATTTGTCATTCGTTACAGCTTGGATGTTACTCTCAGTATCGCCTAAATATAATTTTGCTAAATAAAAATCAAAACTGAAAAAAAAAAAATTCGGTTATTTTTTTTTCCAGTAGATTTTGAAGTAGGTGTAATTGGGCCTCCGTGGTCGAGGGGTAAGCCTCTCGACTAGCAATCCGGAATTCAAGGGTTCGAATTCCTGCGTGCACACGTAAATTTTATTTTATTAATTTGTGTCATTCCACAATTTATTAATTTAAAATAATAAATAGTGTGTTTGCGGAACGTTTCAGAGTAGAAGATACTCTTGGGTTCGCCCTGGTGTAAGACTACGATTAAGAATTAAATCGTTGCTTGAAATGTCTTTTGCCTATTTGGTGACCAGATCTAAATAGACAGGTATTTTCCCAACCTCTTATCCCCATCTCCCTCCCTTTCCCACTACCTTCAACCTCACAACGCTTCAATTGGTGATTCCATAGTCTCAATGGCTCTGGGCAGTTGGGGGCATTTGGGACTCTTGTGCGGTATTCACATAAAAAAGGGGTTTCTCACGGATTGAAATATTCCAACATTTTATGTTTGATTTGATTTTTTGTGAGTTTAAAAAAAATAAGTTTGGTGTGTGTGTGAGTTGTTCTCTTCTACATTTACTTGAAAAAATTTTTTTTTTTTAAATAGTCGAATGAAAATGTTTAGTAATCAAATTAGGGAAAGTTTAATTTAGTGATGTTTATATATCAGTTTATTAAAAACGAATAATACGTAAGAAGTTGGTTCATTAAAATGAATAACCTCACCCGAACAAAGTTGAAGATTTGTTGTACTATTCTGTACAAAGTTGCCCCGCGATGTTTTCTTTCTCCACTATTATTCGGGGCGGTAAACTGGGGAGACGCCTGCCGCTAGCAAATGTGAGTGATAAAAAGGCAAATATTTCTGATTCGACTCCTACCCACGAGACCAAGTACTCAGAAGTAGTATCTAATTCTGCAGGTAAAATTGGAGCCTTCATACTGTTTTAATGTCTTGTATCTTTTGTATAATAGAATTTTACATAGCTCTCTGGGACTAGTATACCTATTTTCTTGTCTCTCACGTTTTTTACAATATTTTTCTTATTTTCTATTTCTATGATTTTTTAAATATCTAAACCAACAACCGCATTTTTTATGTACGTATGTATTTTAGTTCTGGTCGTCCAAGTGGTTGAGGTATTTTTTTAGCTAGTGTAAAGAAATGTTTTAACTTTTCCAGGTGGTCGTGTTCCCTCAACGCTTTTCATAAAAGGTTTTTTTAAGGAAAGGAGGAGTGAAATTATAGGAGTGATGAAAAACGAAAATGTGTCATAGTTATTACATTTTTTTAAATTTTGATGAAACAGATCGATTTTTTTACAATTTTTCAGCACTGTACTGAAATATTATTAAATATACGTAAATTGTACTTTCCGAAGTAGGTTAGCATTGTTATTAATTTGCTGAAGTTTTATTCTCATGCAAATAAAAACAAAAAAAATTTAATTAAAGAAATACTAAAATACTCGCTTCACAAAATTGTTAATAATATTATTCGCGTATTTACAAAACTCGTTAAATGTTAAAGTTAAATTTAATGTTTAGTTTTTCCGTCGAAACGAAGAAAGCAATCGGTAAATTTTGTTTCGCCGAATTGCTGTTAACTTATGGAAAATTATTTACTTATTTGTTCATTATAATTTCAATTGGTTTGTTATATTTTCTTTGAAATAAGCAATGTGTAATTTATGTAGGTGTGTACTAGGCGGAGCAAAAGTTTTTACTCGATTTTCTAAGGCAGTAACTGTGTTTGTTAAAAAGAATTCGTTAGACACAATTGTCCCGCTTTCTTCAAAAGTATTTTATTATTATAGAGATCCATAGTTTGTCAATGTGTATTCTGTTTCACGTTATTATTGACAAGACAAAATCTGCAAAATTGAGAGCATCTTCCGGGGTAATGACTTTTGCGCCGCCCGTAATATATGAAGAAAATTTAAACTTTTGTAACGATACTTTAAGTGAAGTGTTAGTATATATATAGAAAATATAATGTATTTAAAATATATATATTTTGATGTTGTTTTATGAAAGTGCTACTAAAATAATTTTATAAACATGTTTTATTTTGGTACTTTCGTGTACATCAATACTCATTTTTTAAGAACGTTAGGTACTCTCAAAGATAATAGAATATACTACTCCGGCTTGCAAGGACAAACGGATGAATTCCTATTGCAGATCGAACCGGACGTATAAACTAAATATACTAGTCCGGCTTGCGGGGACAAACGGGTGAATTTCTATTGCAGCTCGGACCGGACGTATAAATGAAACGTGTGTATACACTGAACATAATTTATAGGCATATAGGATCAAAAGTTAGTCGATTTTACAAAAAGTGGATACGCATAATATTGATTAACTATCTTCAATGGAGATCAGTAATAATATCTATATTTACTCGTTACTTAATAAATTCCGGTAAAAAAGTGAACATCTAATCCATATTATTATAACAGAAGTACAACGTTTTCATTTATTACCTTGACTCTTTCAGAGGAATGCGATGAAAGAGCAAATATAAAATAAGAACTATCATATTTTAAATAAAATTAATTACTTAGTAGTGTGACGTTTTACTTTAGTACCTTGACTCCTTTAAAGGACTGCAATACAGGAACAAGTATAAAATAACTGCTCTCTTATTTTATGCAAAATAAACACTACTACTATATCAAAAAAATCTTTTGAATAAATATTGGTCTTTACAAAAGTTATTTATTTTATTTAAATTAAAAAACGCCACCAAGTATAAAATAAACTAAGTGTATGTATAAATAACAACATATTAAGTGTAAAAAATAAGTAAGTAGGTACAATGTAAGTATGCAGTTAATGCGTTACAAGTAGTAATTTTCGTATGTAATTTCATTAACATGAAAAATTGTAGAAATGAATAAGTATAATATGTGTATAGTACCTATCTAGCTTAATAATAAGAGTATAAAATAAGCAAGTAGGCATCTACTAAATCATAAAACATAAAACACATATTTTATGTACTTCTTTGTTCAACTTACATAATATATTATAACTTACTTACTATATTGTAGTAATGTATCTACATGTAAAAACCTTCGAGGTGTGAGTAAATAAATAATTATTACGTCAAATCGTTTTCATAGTTTTAGCTATATATTTTTTTTAAATGTACTTTGTAACACACAACTTGTATTAAAGTAATAAATGACATCCAACCAGGTCTCGCTTATCTCAAGCTTCGTCAGGGCTCTTATATTAACTAATCATAATTGCGTACAGACACATGTATAAGAAAATAATATTATGAGAGAATGGGACAAATAGAGAAGAAGACAAAGAGGGATACAAATTATTATGCGAGGAGTAAGTGAGAGGAAATCAGTTTCAGCGGATGTTAACGGAACAAATTAAATATGGATCTATCAATAAAATTTATTTGATTATTAATTTTGTTGGAGTTATTAGATAGTAAGCTGATTCAATGTTAGTTCGCGTAAAATCAAACCCATCCAATAAAAAATAGGTGAGGATGACAACAACGAAGGGGTTTTAAGGGTGGAATTAACAAAATGAAGGAAACGTGTTTCGTGGGATTGAGTTTAGTCAAAAAGTCGTGTTCCGCTAGGTGTTACGTTTCCTTTTATGATACCTGCCTTCAATGGTCTGACATAAAAGAAATAACAATGGCCTATAAAGGAAAACAACATGGACTCGAATAAAAAATCATGATCCAATTTGCCTACATTTTATATTTAAACTCGCTCAGTGCCCATGATGCAGGACAAACGAGCTACCAGTGCGGTCTCAATGAGATATATGGAAAATGTTAGAGCTTTTGGGAAACTCTCAATGACTAATTTAGACTTCTGAGCTTTTATACTAAAGGCTTGTCTACTCATTTGACATTGAGACTGATATATGAATTCTTTTTCGTTGGAATTCCAGTCGCATATCAGTGCAAACTTTGTATTTTATTTATTTTCACATGTATAAAATCTTCATTTCGTATAATATGAGAGCTTCCAGTCTATAAAGATGTGATAAAAAAATTTTAGCTTGCATGAAAATTACATAAACCATTTTTTTCTATAATGTGACATCTATCAAAAGCTCCCCTGTCTTCATTGTGTACAACCAGGGAAACATTATTGCAACTGGATTGAAAATATTGCAATGTGGGTTAAGGAAGAATCTGTTGGATAGAATTTGTTATAGAGATAGGTCAATCCATCATGTTTCGTGACTCGGATCTCTCACGACTCACTGGCTCTTTGATCGGGTACTTTTTCGCATGGAAAAAATGCCGTAGATTAGAGAAGAGCGATCGATGGCCGTAAGTCGAAGTAGCTGTCGTACCCGAACACGAGTACCCGTCACCGACCCATTTTCGATCGGGTACTTTTGTTCGCGGTATGTGGTTACTAGGTAAATGGTATATTGCATATATTTCAAAACATACAAATATAGATGATATACGGGCGGTCGCCATAACCGCACCCATCACGGGATTGGGGTGATGACGATCGAATCTTTTTTTACTGGACTTATTTATCAATGCGGAGGCCCGGGTTAAGGGATGGAAATGTACGTGCAATTTAATAAGACAACTATACTTCTCGTGCTACCGACAATAACTGTGAACAAGTGTTTTTTTTCTAAATTCTTACGCTCCCAGTAAATTATTGAAGTGAAACTTCTTTACGCGCGTCATGCAATTTCGAGGACCGGAGTAAAACCGACTCATGACCGTCACGAAAAACCGTGATCATTTCGCTATAGGAGTCTAGCTAATATTATATACCTAGTTTAGGTCACTCTCCAAACTCAGCTTCGCGGTCTAGAGGCAGAGCGCCCGACTGTCGTCGTGAAGAACCGAGGTTCGATCCCCGCTTTAACTAATTTTTTTTTTCTTTTTGTGATTTTTTTAATACGAGGAAAAGTGATAAAATGCTCTCGTGCTGCGACTTTTAGATATTTTGACTATATGATATTTTGGTCGAAATATAGCTTACAAATCGAGCCGGTAGAGTCGCTCGGTATTTCGATTAATTATTTTTATTTTGAATCATTAAAATTACTAATCAAGGCCGATAACGCGAATAATTACCCTCGCAGACGTGCGTGACAAGTTTTTTTAGTAAAAAACACAGCCGTAAGTGAGTTTTTCAAAATTTAGAAATGTTTTTCAAATTCACACTCCATACGGGTATGATACTGTTAAAACACGATAGATCTTTTCCAAAACGGACAAACATACGGAAATATTTTGAAAAACGACAGATATGACTTCATACTGCCGATATATCTTCGATTCGACCCTATATAAAGCGTTAACAAGACGTTATGTGATATTATTCAATTGCCGTGTTTGAAAACGAAAATTTACGTTTACACGTTGTATACGCGGTTCTCGTCGCGTGAGATACCTCTCCTCGCGGTCTAGAGGCAGAGCGTTCGACACTCGTTATGCAGGACCCGGGTTCGAATCCCATATTTTTATAACTTTTAATTTTTTTTATCACATGCTACTTATAAATATGTCAATAGACAGAAGAAAAGAGAGAATGAAATGAAAAGAGAGAGAGAAGAATACTAAAAGTTTCACTTCCGTCGTGCGTAGGCTTGCCACACACTGTATTTTTTCTTACGCATTGGGCCAATGCGCTGGCCCAAAGGAATATAGAGGACCACTTGGCGTGAAATTTTGGCTGTTTCACGCGTTGGCCGCCAACGTTGGCCGACCAACCCGATTATTGTCAGTTTTTGTGCACTCATCAAAGGATTTTGTGCTTTTAAACGTTGGCCCAATGCGTTGGCCCAATAACAGTCTTAACTTGGGGCTTAACAGTCGAGCTATATTTATGAAGATAAAATTTTTTTAAATTTATTTATAGAGTAATTAAATGCATCTACTGATTTAAAAATTTCAATTACCACTACCCACTTTTCATGCTTTGCTGTGTTAAAACATCTGCTCTGCCGTGTGGTATTTTGAACAAGTTGTTGTGATGACGGCTGAAGTTTCAGGCACTTTATCAAAGAGGAATCAGTGGAGTTATGCACTATATAATAACTAGTATACGTATCTCAAATGTTTGTACATCATAAATTTGAACTATCTCAATTATGTAAAAGCCCTCGGGGAGTTAAATAATAAATTCTCACGCACTATTTTCAATATTAGGGGAGGCTAACCTGCAAAGCACCAAATTTAAACTTTCCGGAATTTTGAACTTTTATTTTCCACCATTTCGACGGCAGCCGTAAGATACTTTTAAAATATTCCTTACCGACAAAGAGTAAAAAGGTAAAAAGACGTGCTACGTTAAACGGGTTAAACTTCACTAAGATTTTCCTCCACAAACTTGAAGTAATGGCACAGGATTTAATAATAATTATGAAGTCACTGTTTTCATTAGCAAAGAAAAAAACTATATTCAGTACGTAAGAGTAAGAAAAATAGTTTTATTTACACGTCTACATATTATTATCCTACTTCTCCGATTATAAATGTTGACTCTCGTTAATGTTTACCTAAAAAAAGTGTTTTTATTTTCAGTAATAACTCAATCTAAATATATCCATATTATCTCATAGAAACTAACACATATTTTTTTTGAAGAAAGACAAACATTTCCATTTTTATAATAACCGTTTTTTATGGAACTTTTTAAGTAAAATTTTTGATACTGAGAGTGATTGTAATTTAAAAAAAAAATGATGTGTTTATTTAATAATAATTAAACCTCTTTCGGAAGCCACCTACGGCAACCCGAGGGAAGGCGATAGGAAAAAATTAATGGTGTATTGCACTATGAATGTTGCGGCCCGTATATTGTAGAAAACATGTTGGCATTGAAGTGACAACACACTAACTCTTCTTAGAAATGGCCTGAGTGATCTAGTTGAAGATTAAGGGTAAACGTAACGTACGTTATAATCAACGTGTTCATAGATGATAAATTTAACAGTGTTATAAAAATACACTTTTTGAAAGTCATGCTTTAATATATTAAGACGATTTATTTGTTTTGCGTCGGTACATACGCAAAACGAATATGAATAAATAGGTCTGTACGTTTAAAAACTCAATTCATTCAAGAAAGGCATAAAAATACATTATTTTGTCGAATCACCGATCTGGTTGAATCATCAATCAAACAAATAATTCGTCTTAATATTTTAAAGTATGACTTGCAAAAAGTGTATTTTGATAGATTAATTAAATTAACGCTATCTTCGAAAGTGTGGATTATAACGTTCTTTACGTTTACTCTTAAAGCAATATAAGTCACTTGCATGCAACACATAAAATAAAAATTTTAAAAAAAGCTGCTTGGTCATCAATCGGAATCTACCATTAAAATAGTAATATTTATTTAACTGCAGTATAAATTTGTCCGAAAGCTTTCATTAATATTTCAGTGTTAGTTTAATTATTTCCTCTAATTAGCTATTCTCACTTCTGATTGTAAATGACTAAGTTGGTGGCTACTTCTCGTCAAGCAAATGTTTGTGTAAAGTGATCCTAATTTATAACGGCCAGACCGTCCCAACCAATAATCGAATATTCAAAGCACATTCATTATTCAATGATTGGTTTAACTACCGACAACTTTATTTACAAATATTGGAATAACTTGTTCTCAATGATATCGGCCGGGAAATTAGGAATGCTAGTCGGAACGCGGCCTTAAAACTTTGTGAAATGGACTCCTAACAAAATATAATATATTAGCTAACTTGTCATAAACTCTGTTACTATTTTATAACTTATATTATGTGTTTTCCTTGATTTATGAGTATATGATATGAATAATATCTTTCACTTATTTCCAATATTTCATTTTAGTACTTTATTTAAAAAAAAAGTTATATCTGTGTTCCAGAATGTAAATTAATACCTCAATGTTTTCCAAGAAAGTAGGGTGGATAAAAATTAAAATAATACGCTTTTTAATTATTTGTGTACAGCGACTAGTGGTTCAAAATGGTTCAGAATAGTTTGGAACATCCGTCCGCAGTCCCCTCTTACCCGCAATAGACCTACGATACAGTTCAATACTACAAGCAAGAATCTCTTTTAAATGATTCTAAAATACCTACATATAAATAATTCAAAAAGTATTTAATATTTTGATTAAAAAATGTATGTACATATGATCAAAACAACATATCCAGTTTGTCACTCCATGCAATGCTTGGTTAAACATTCTTCAAAATTTGCGAATTTGTTTCTATATATAAAATTACGAGATATCCAACATCTTGGTAACATCATAACAATATCATAGGTGTGACAAATTTGAAAAAGTATATGACTTGACTGTTATTCGCAGGGTATTGATGATAACCAACCTCCGATAGAAGAGGACACCACACGAATGAGAAGATAATATATTTTTTCAATTTCTACAGTGAGAAAGGATACTGGTTTTGCATGTATCGCCAATTAATACTCCCACAAGCTTACAATTGTTCCAGCCATATTTACTGGTAGAAATTAATAGACCTAATGCCTCTAGCCGCATGAAGAAAATAACATACGAGACTACTTTAAACGATTATCCTTTTGCGCAAAAGATAATGCTTTGCATCATATGGATAATATGCAATGTTCCCATTTAACGGTATTTACGTTTATATGGGTTACGTGGTCGGGTGGGACGCATCATCAAACTGCATATTGTCATGACCGCTGCTCGTGTGACGCGATGCATTTCTATAAAATTACATTGAAACTTGTCCATTACATCGGAAACTTCAGGTCTATTGCGCATTACGACACAATCGTATGACAGTATGACGTGGATAGCATTATCGTGAAGCTTTGAATAAATATTTTCCGTTAAAAAAGATCATTTAGTTTTCAATTTATTAATAATTGATTACGAAATCAACGAAATATATTATCAAATCGATATTTTATTTATTTATTCACGTCCTTGGCGTTTTAACATAAAACAAGCCTTAGTAACAAATTACATCAGTGCATTCAAATTAACATAATAATAATAGTTTAATTCCCAGCTATAAGAATGTGATAAGCAATTCAATTTATCCATATTGGCACTATTGCAAACAATAGAATACAAAAATAAGATGGGAAAAAAATGAATCGACATAATGCCCGTAGGTACAACAAATGCAAAGAAACGATAAAAATTGTATTGATACCTGCCTGCAGAAAATGACAAAAATACAGAAAAGAAGAAGATTATTATAATATTGACCAAACGAAACGCTGTTTCTGATTTAAATTTTAGTAATCATTAATATAATAGTAATAATTTTTAGTATTTAAATTTTAAGTATCCGAATTTAAGTGCTTGCCAAACTGAGGATTTTAACACGGAGAAATTCATGGCAGAAGAAGCAGAGGAAATTTCACAAAAGCGACCAAGTATCAGTAGCGTCCGGAACGCCAGTCCCTGGCTCTCCACATAACCGCGAGGAATGCAGGTGCCTTGTACCTCATGGAAATTGGAGTGGATATAAATTGAGCTGATCACGATCGTCAGCAATGAGAAACCGACTAAGTAATAATGCTTTACGGAAGTCGAAAGCATCAACTTATTTATACCACGAACGTTATCTTGGACTGTAGGTGCTGAAGGTGCAGGTTGTTTCCAAAGTGCTGGTTCTTTGGAATAACATCACGAAACTCAAATATAAAAAAAGCTTCCATAAAAAGTATCTAAGGAAATTCATAAATAATAATTGTGACCGGACATTAATAATTGCTCGCAGAAGTGTACATTTTAAAAGGAAACAAATCCCACAAGGGTAGTCATTAGGAGTATTTAGCATTTCCAGGTAGAGAAACATGATGGGATGATAACTAATGGGTTTCAAATGGGCTGAAAATGATAGTAAAAGAGTGTGGACAGTTATAAATGAAATAATTGACAAGAAAAAAAACAAGAATAACGACATCGCTACTATATTTCATGACAACATGAAAACATGTTGTAAAGAAAATCCCTCAAAAGCTGCAAACATATTTAACACCTTCTTTGCGAACGTAGGGGAAAATCTTGCCAATCTCATTCATACTGACCCAAATATAACATTTCCAGACTGTAGTATTGATACTGACAATAATATAGCAACATTCCAAGTCACCACAGAGAACGAAATAATATCAATTATAAACGGTATGCAAGGAGGTTCTGCCCCGGGTTTTGATGGAATAACAGTTAATATTTTAAAAAATATTAAAAATCAAATTTCTAAACCGTTAAAACACATAATAAATGTAAGTTTCCAAAGCGGAGTGTTTCCATCAATCTACAAACAAACTACCATTACTCCAATATTTAAATCTGGTAACCCAGAAGAAGTTAGCAATTACCGACCCATATCAGTAATCTCGAACATAGCGAAAATTTTTGAAAAGATAGTTAAAAAAAGGATAAACCAATTTGTAAAATGTAATAAATTAATTAATGAAAATCAGTTCGGTTTTATGGAAGGTAGAAGCACTCAGGATGCAATTGCAAAATTAACAAGTCTTGTTCATAATTCATTAGATAAATCATTAAAATGCATTGGAATCTTCATAGATCTTAAAAAAGCTTTTGATAGCATATCACACGACAAACTTATAAGTAAATTAAGAAACATTGGATTAAGTGGTACAGCTATAGAATGGATAAAAAGCTACCTTTTCAAACGCCCTCAAGTCGTAAAAATCAACGATGTACTTAGTCAACAAAAAACAAGTCACTTCGGCATACCTCAAGGTACAATCCTGGGACCGTTACTGTTTATCATTTATGTAAATGACATATTCAATCAAAGATTAAATGGAAAAATAATATCTTATGCTGATGACACTGTCATAATAATTGAAGGTACTGATTGGAATAATGTTAATAACTTAGCAAATACTGATATTAATATACTGAAAAATTGGTTCGATAAAAACCTCCTCTCATTAAATACTGAAAAAACAAAATGTATCCCATTCTCTATCAACAAATTTAAATCAATACCAGAATTAAAAATTATAATACATCACCTTAAATGTAACAGAACTAATTGCAATCAAGAATGTTCTATACTTAGTCTAACTTCTGAAATTAAATATCTTGGTATATATATAGATCAACATTTTAAATGGAAAAAACAAATTTGTGAACTTGTAAAAAGAATTAGAAAATGTATTTATATATTTATAAGACTTAGAAATATTCTTAGACTAGAAAACCTAAAAAGAGTGTACTATGCAATTGTACAATCTATATTACAATATGGTATTATTGGCTGGGGAGGAACTTATAACAATATATTAAATCCACTTAAAATAGTTCAAAGATTGATAATTAAAGTAATATTGAAAAAACCATCCAAATTTTCTACTGAGATTCTCTTTTCAATATTCAATGTACCCACAATAGACAATATATATAAAAAATATTCAATTCTACAAATTTATAAAGAAATACAGTTAAATAACTTACAATTCAATTCATCAGCAAGATATCAAAAAACTATCAAAATCCCAAAACTTAATACAAAGCACACACAAAATACCTATCTCTATCTAGGTATAACATATTTTAACATCCTTCCATTATATCTAAAAAATATTGAAGATATTCAGGAATTTAAAATAAAATTAAAAAATTACCTAAAACTACTATAAAAGTCCATATCTTACTCTTATTATTATTTCCTTCAAATCTTGAAACTGTATTATTGATAAATCTTGCCTATTTCTTACTTATCCCATTGGTTTTGCAAATATATTATTTACTTACTTACATGATTCCATATAATTGAGCTAGGATTCACTCACCAAACACAAGAGCCTCGTCTCTTTATGGTGAGGAAAAGCTATTATTATTTACCTTGATAACACTGTATAATATGTATAATTGTAAATTTATTGTAAAAAACTTACAAATATTAAATAAAAAAAAAAATGCGAAACAACCAAATACTATGTCGTTGGGAGTTTTTGGAAAATAAATCCAAAATGCTGCCATGTAAAGGCAGAAAGGGGAAAATAATGGCAAAATACCCCTCCTGGTAAACGACAGTCTCAGAACAGAAGGATTATAGGACTTCATCCTTCATTATATATGTATATATATATTTTTTTATATGTTATTTTTTTTGTAACAATTTTATAATTTATTTTATATGTTATGTCTTTTAAAAGAATAAATTTGTAAATACTTTTATCGAAATAAAAAATATATATATTTTTAAAAGTATTTACCGATCAAGGGCCCAACTGCTCCCAGCCGGAAGCAGTGAGACTGTGGCATCCCCAATTGAGGAATGTTCTGAGACTGATGGTAAAGGAGAGGGGAAGGATATGGGAAAGATCAAGATAAGTAAGTACCTGGCTATTCAGATCTGGTAACCGAACGATTCTATTCTAGATGATGGTCTTTTACCAGGGAGATACTGAGAGTATCTTCCACTCTGGTATTAGAACTAAAACCACGAGTTTATAATTATAATACTACAATTTTAATGGATGCAACAAAATGAGCAGTTTCATTAACAGAAATATTACAAAGTGTGTATTTAGTAGTTTTGAAAACTAGAAACCGTGAGGGTGCAATGTAGGTGAGGAAAAATGTCTACACGGAAAAAAATTAGTACGGCTTTTTTATCAGATGCTCATAAAAATGTTAATGCACGATCTTTTCCCAATAAAATATTAGTCATTCAGAATATACCTGAACACGTGTTTACGCAAGTGCTCTTGTCCGAATAAATGTAATGGACGAGATGCGAAACTATTATTATTTCGAAGAAAATATGTCCCGACTTGCCCATAACATATTCGTGCTTTACTGATAATTTATTATAAAAATTTTATAATCATTCGTTATAGGCCGCCAGTTTCATTTTCACAGGAAAACGAATAATTTTACCAGATTTTGAATAAATTAAAAATATTTCATGTTAGTAAATTTCCGTGATTCTTAGAGTGTTTCGCGCATATTTCCACAGCAAAAACATTCCAAAATTATACAACATCCGTACCCATAACCATTTCGATCACCGTGCAACAGTTTGATTCAGAATTATGGCCTCTCTCCAGGACGATATTAGATGTATCTTCCACCTTGAAGTGAAATGAAAAATAAAAAAAATATCTACATTGTGAAAAATTGTATTTGAATATTGAAGGCTTTGATTAGCCATCATATGAATTTGAACCCGCCACCTGTGGGCCCCGAGTTGGCGAGTTCACGGTTCACAGAGGTAATTAAATAAACACAGCCAAGCTTTTTAAGTGTTTACCATCGTTAAAATTCAAAGTATCAACCTAAATCAGAAGCCTAACCGACGAAATAAAACTATGTATCAAAAGTTCAGTTTTTGTTTGCTTTTCAAGGATTTAAAGTCTTGAGAAAACCTATAACTAACTGCTACAGCATTAACTGCGTTATCGCCACGGGCGCCTGATGTTGTAGACTTGTTGTGATTTAACATTTTGCTTATAATCAACTCCGTTTTTCACTTCTAGATTTGCCGGTCGAGGAAATTCTCCTTGGCTCAACATTTTTTTGCTTTTTTATCTTACTTTAATCACATGGACAATTGCATCATGAACAATTGACTTTGCATCCAAAGAACAATTTATGTGTTGAAATGAAAAATTATAAATTATTGTCTGAGCGTAGACTAGTTTTAACTAGAACATTTGGAATTTCATATATCTGTACATTTTTTTGTTACCTTCCAGTTCCGGTTCAAGGTGGTTTCCATGTTGGATACAATATTTTTATCCCGCCGGCATTCGCATGGTCGTGGTTCACACTAGCTGTCAAATCGGAATATTTAATTATGGTACCTATCGGCCTGAAAAAAGTTTGAAAAAAGAATTGTCATTGTTCAAGGTTCAAGGTTTCTAGAATTGTTAGAACTTTGGAGGGAGGGGGGTGGTTTTGGACAAATTGTATAATTCGTTATTCGAAATTTAAAAAAAATTACTCTTAAATTTATGGTTCATAATTAAGTAGGTGGGTATTTAATTTATTAATTATATTAGATTAAGTATTCAAATTTTATGATTTCGCGGGATAATTTAATTTTATTCTATTAAATAAAAGAAAATTAAAAACAAAGCGTCTACAGAACTACTAGATCAATATACAAAATAATAAAATTTAAGATTGGTTCAATATTCTGGTTGAATTTTGAACGTATTATCTTCCATCGCACGCTATGGAGCTTTGATATAACAATAAAGTTGTAAAAACTATTAACAAGTACTTTATAAAGTTTTGGAAACTTAACCCTTTTGAAGACGTGGAAACGATGAATTAAATATCTGTGTCAGGTCATGGCAAGAGTCAGAACAGTAGGTATGAGATGATACATGAATATGAATGAAACAATGAAGTCGATCCTCCTCTGCCCACCCCTGTGGAGAAATGGCATGACCGTTAGTTGGTTTTATATAATCCAACTCTCAAAGGATAATAAACTAGGTACCGTGTAAAAATGTCGTAAGAGCATTATAAAATACCAAAAGAGTATTTCGCCTCCCGATAACAGAAAAAGATTTTATAAACGCTTAAGAGTTGAGCAATAAGATGAATTTCGTTACCTGACCCCTGACAGCTGATACTCCAACCTTTGACCTAAAAATAGATTTCCCATAAATAGCCCCCTGAAAAATATTATTTGTGAGAAGTCGTGTGACTTTGTTCAGTTGAGCAAACACGACCACAAGTTTGGGGCATTTATTAGTTGTTCGGGTGGGCCGGTCGGTCCGGTCCTGTGTTGAATAACTCCCCGGGGCGGTGAGACGGTGACCGCCCTCATAAACACAAGGCCGACGTTTTCCTAAAAGGCCGAAGTACTGTGGACTACCCAGACTCAGACCCGGGGCTACCACCCACATTTTACAATATAATAATAACATATGAACCGAAGCCGATACGAGACTTTGGGTGGTTTCGAGGCTTGATTGGGAAAAAACTAGATTCGCATACGTGACAGTAAAAAGACATTCAAAGGAGAATTAAAATGACAAAAATACAGTTAAAGTTTGAATCATTGTGTTGTAAGGGTGACGTTGTTTTATTGAATTATTCTTATTTTAAATAAGGGTTGTTTGAAAGAAATTGTCACCGGGCAATAAGCTAGTGGCGTGCACTGTATATAAGTAAATATTAATAATAAAATAAACCATTTTTGTTTTAAAACCATGAGTTTTTAATAATTTTTAGAACCGACCGGTTTCGTTTTACTCCAGCATCTTCAGGGTACAAATTATTACTAGACAAGAAGTACAAAGTGTGAGCTTATATATAAAAAAAAATTGAGGGTGACAACATGCTATAAATATAACAAACACAGAGAAATCATACAATACATTTATACAAGTTCAAAAACCGAAAGATAATTATGTAGACTAATGGATTATAATAATATATCTGGAGAAACAAAGCATCATCTGACATGGTGATAAGGAGAATTTGGACATTTTTAAGGGTTTATTGGAAACAAACCTAATATTGGACTACTTGATATATCTAATTGATTATTGAGAATAGGACTTTTGGTTTTTACAGCTTTTTTTTATTTCCAGTGCTTCTAGATTATTGAGTCTGTTACCATGCCCGTTTGTATGTAAAATATTAGCGCCGGTATAAAATGCCGTACAATTATTACAATTTAATATATAAATTTCTGGACGGCTTAGTTTATCGTCTTTATCTTTTGAATTGATTAGAAATTTACCTAGATTATTATTGGTATAAAAGGCCGGCCTGACTTCAGAAGGAAGGTTTTTTACACTTAAGTTAGAAAAGTTATGTGGTGAATGTGGATGAGTGTTTCAGGCTAATAATTATTGCTTATAAAATAATTGTTACCCTTTGTGCTATGCATAAAAAATCTTGTCTTAAACATTAGTTTACCAAAAAAAAATAATAATTAAGAATTTTTTCTTCCTCATGATAAAAGATACATGACGCCAACGGGACTTGAACCCGTGTCCTTTCGAATTGTTACCCTTTGTGCTATGCATAAAAAATCTTGGAGATTTTTCAATGTGGATGAGTGTTTCAGGCTAATAATTATTGCTTATAAAATAATTGTTACCCTTTGTGCTATGCATAAAAAATCTTGTCTTAAACATTAGTTTACCAAAAAAAATAATAATTAAGAATTTTTTCTTAAGTTTTTTATTTATTTTTCTACATCGTCTCCTTGTAACTCTACACACTTCTCCCAGCGATGCTCCCATCTCTCTAACCCTTCCAAATAGTACTCGGCGTTTTTCTCTACAAAATAATTGTTCACAAAGGTGATCACCTCCTTATTTGACGAAAATCTCTGTCCTCCGAGAGCAGTTTTTAGGTTAGGGAACAAAAGAAAGTCGCTTGGGGCTAGATCTGGTGAGTAAGGCGGATGGTCAAGCAGTTCAAACAAAAATATTTTTGCCATGGCAACCGCTGAGGTGTGAGACGGTGCGTTGTCTTGGTGAAATAGGATTTTATTTTTCTGCAAATGTGGCCGTTTTTCCACAATTTCTGCCTGCAGGTTGTCAAGTAAAGATGCGTAGTATGCACCTGTAATAGTTTTTCCTTTTTGAAGATAATCAATTAAGAGAACTCCACGACCATCCCAGCCATCACTTTTACAGCCGAGAAAACATATTTTGCTTTGTTTGGAGCCGGTTCCCCCTTTGCAGTCCAATGTTTTGACTGTATTTTTGTTTCGGGCGTATAATGGTGTATCCAAGTTTCAATAGTAATTAATCGGCGCGAAAACTCAGATTTATAGACTAAACTGCGCCAACAGAACGTTGGAAATGTCCATTCGAACACGTTTTTGGTCTAACGTGAGCAAACGCGTTACCCGACAGGCGGACAGTTTTCTAATGTCTAAATCTTGATTTAATATGTGGCAGACACATTTTTTGACATTTTCATAAAGTCTACTATCTCTTTCACTTTAATCCGGCGGTCGTCTAACAGTATTTGGTAAAGTTTAGCAATGTTATCGTCAGTAGGTGCAGTTTTTGGACGTCCCGAACGTTCATCGTCTCCCAAACTCTTACGGCCACGTTTAAATTCAGCTGCCCAAAATTTCACCGTGGTAAATTGTGTTGCAGAGTCCCCATACACAGAGTCCAACTCATTTTTGATTTGCGTAGGCGTATTGCCTTTCAAAAACAAAAATTTAATAACAGCTCGATACTCAATTTTTTCCATTTTCCCAAAAACACCCACATCGACTCACTCAAACAACTGTCAACTAAAAACTGCGCGTCTAAATGGCCGAAACTTTGGTGAGTAACTGTCAAAAGATGCACAACTACATTCAAGAACTTTTATTGATGAGTACCGCCATCTTTGCGTTAAGGTCGGAAACTTTTCAGACCACCCTCGTATACTATGGTTTCTGAATCTGTATGGCTTACTTATCTGATTAAAAAAATCTATTTATAAATCACAGAAAAGTCTACAAAATTAATGCTTTAACTAGGTATCTACCTACTTACGATTTTTGAGATATTATTTATTATTATTTTCCTCGTGACATTTATGCAAATTGTAAGGTTTGCAAGATCTTCTCAACCCACTTTAACACACGATCCGTGAAAAGTTCAAACGCTTCGAGGATTGTGTACGTGTTCGTCGTCAGTCGCATTTACTTACTGCATTTCCGATGCGCAACAGCTCCGATAGATTCATACTTTTATTTCGTAACAACTTCAGGCAACAACTCTCAATGGAGATGTGTGAAAACTTCACAACTTGGCGGAGATTGCATGTTATTTATCTGTATCAGAATGCAATATCAGAATTCAGTGAAATCTTCTTAACTTTATATAGATAGACGCGTCTGTATCATCACAATAAATGAGTTTTGACGTGTGCCATATAAGCAGCGACTGTCGCAAATATGATTGTTATAGTATATTTAATAAAAAAATAGATAGATCTCCAAGGAGACGGCTCTCGATGAAAAACATATTTAATTAATTTATCTTGTCTTACATTTAATTTATTGAAAATAATATATAGTAACATATATAGTTGAAAATACTCTCAGCATAAACCTGTAGAAAGACACAATTCAGAATTGAAACGTTGCTTGAAATGGGTTGAGCCATGTTTTTGGTGACCATGTCTGAATAGCCAGGTACTTTCTAACCTCCCTCTTTCCCATCTTCTTCCCTTCCCACAATCACCCTCACTACTTACCCCAAGTATTGGGGATGCCGTAGTCTTTACATATTTTATTTTTATTTTTAAAATTCAAAGTAAAGTAGTTTCTTCACTGTCCTCCTCATCCGGAATTCCTGTTCCAAGTCGTACTGTAGGTTATTGTACGCCATTGTGCTGGTATTACATAATATTTTCCTCATCTTCTAGCCAAAAGTTATTCAAAGGCAAAAACTAGTTTAACACTCGTATTAAAATGGCCACTTTACATTAATACTTAACTGTCATTTTTCCTTAAGACGTATTAAAATTTTACATTATTTTATCTTTTTTTCAGTGCTAAGATTAACTCATCTCTTCAATAATATTATTTTGCTTTGATTAATATAAATATGAATCATAGCCTGAAGTAAGGTTTATGTAAAACTATTATGGGCGTAATATAAGAAGAGCACCCCTGAATATATTACATAGGTAAATGTTGGAATATGTAAGCTAAACTATGTATTATAAGTTTTATATGTGAAAGTTTCTTAGTATTATTTTTGTTGCAGCCTGTAGCCGACTCTATTTAGTATAGCCAAAACTAACAAAATACTATCCCGAGCTGGTTAAGTAGATAGGTAGGTACCTACATATAAAGCGTGGAAAAAGTGTGAAAAATAGAAATATTGATTAAAAAAGCAAATATTAAACGTTCTAGTTAAAGACATGATGGAGTTCTGAGTATCAGAAGACCATGGCATATTTATTTATCCAATTGGGTTTAGTTAAAGGCATGACGGAGATCTCAAAGAATAGAGAATCTATTGTCAAAATTACTTTCTCAGTAAATCGGTTCATAACATAATAAATCTATCGAGCGAATCCAACATAAATTTTTACGAAACTTAAATTATAGATTAGAAATTCCTATTGAAAACATTAACTATACCTCACTGTTGAAAGTCATGGGCCTTGCCACATTAAAAGATAGAAGAATATGTTCTGATCTATTTTTTCTTTCTAAAATTGTCAATAACATGTTTGACTCCCCTGAACTCCTTAGGCTGATTGACTTTCATGTGCCTAGTAGAACGGTTCGTCAGAAGGTACCTTACCATTGTAACATTGCAGGTACCAAAGCAGAAATAAATTCAGTAATGAACCGACTGCACAGTGCAGGGAATAAATATCACATGAACACCAACGGTACTGAATGTCTATCAGCCTATAAAAACATTGTTATTAAATCTGTATGTCTATCTTGATAGCTTTGTAATGTTTATAAATTTTCAATGTTTCCAAATTTATAGGAATGTGCATTAGGTTAATTTTTTTACTCTGTTGCATTAGGTTAATATTTCTATACTTGGTACATATTTTAATTGTTATATCTCTTTTACTCTCTGATTATATCAAATGTATTTTTAATTGTATCATATATAAAAGCCCAAATCGGGCGTGTACAAATAAATAAATAAATTAATTAAAATTGGAATTTGGTGGGGTAAATAGAATCGTATAAATAAGTCGCCTTAGCGTGGCCTAACGACAGTTTGAAAATAGCCTTGAACGCTGAAACAACAAACTGTCAAAATAATAAAGAAAACTAAATTACCACAGAAATTAAAAATAACATTATTAGATTTGATTTACATAAAATTCAAAACAAAAATTAAATGCCGTTATATTTACCGTCCCAAATTTTTATCCATATAATTTATATTTTTATTTTTATAATAGATGTTCTATATACCGACTTCTCTAAAGCTTTCGACAAAGTAAACCACTCAATCCTTATGGCCAAACTATATGCTATCGGTATTAGAAACCCCTTACTATCCTTCTTTAATTCTTACTTAAGCAATAGAAAACAAAGAGTTAAATTAAACAACTTTGTGTCTACTATTATTGAAGTAACGTCCGGCGTACCTCAAGGAGCACATCTAGCACCGCTTATTTTTAACTTATTTATAAACGACAATATTGGTATTTTCTCTCATACACGCTGTTGGGTTTTTGCGGACGACAATAAGATTCTAAAAATAATAAAAAATCACGATGACTGCCTTCTTTTCCAATCGGATATCGACTCTTTCTATGATTGATGTAAAATTAATTGTTTAAAACTAAATGTCGATAAATGCAAAATTATGTCCTTCTATAGATCAAAAAAACCGATTGTCTTCGAATACAAACTTAATAATATTTGCTTAACAACTGTTACATCTATTAAAGACCTTGGTGTCTCTCTTGATAGCAAGCTTTCTTTTCGGGATCACATAACTGCAATCGTTAATAAATCCCTCAAACTACTTGGTTTCATCACTAGAATCACTTCGGACTTCAAAAACGTAAATACCCTCTTTACTGCTCCTTGGTTCGCCCCTATCTTGAATATGTTTGTGTTATCTGGTCTCCTTTTTATGCTGTCCACATTCGACGCATTGAATCTGTTCAACATCGGTTCTTAAGAGGGATTGCTACGAGGCTAGGATTAGAAAAAAGCAAATACTCATATGATGAAATTGAACTAACTCTAAACCTATCTCCTTTGGAAGTCCGTCGGGAAATAAATGACCTCATTTTCTTCTTCAAAATTATAAATGGTATTATTGATTCACCTACTCTACTGCAACTCATCCCCTTCAATATCCCCTCGCACAGACTCAGAAATAATGAACTGCTTTTCCTCAACCATCATTCGACAAATTTTGGATATTATTTACCATTGTCCAGAATGTGTAGACTGGTCAACTCAAGTCAAAACCTTAACTTTTTTGGGTTAAGTCTGAATGATTTTTTCCCGTCGCTAAACAAGTGACGGAATATTATAAGTGTCTCGTGGTCCTGACCCACGGCGTAGTCTTGACTTGATTTGACTTGTCACTTTATTTTCTTATATTATATCTTTGCTTTGTCTAATCCTGTATTTTTCATTTTATTGTATTCGTGTTATTATTTTGTAATTTGGACGATGTCCGTTAATAAATAAATAAATCTGTTTTCTATAACATACTATCTACGATGAATTCGTAACTCTTTAAACTAACTTTTGCTTGTATAGTAATATAAGCAAGTTTTATATTTTTACAAGGAAACGAACATATGTTACACTTTAAATTAAAGCAATTTTAACAATTTCCTGAAATAATTGAAAGTTCCTGCGTGGGTGTCTTTTAAATTTACTCAAGGCGCCGAAATAACTGCCGAGCTCTGACCAAACATGTTTGAGTGCGACTATTCTCTTTCTACTTTTCCAACATTCTTCCTATTTGTCGCGTTACAATTTATCATTCGCTGGGCCGTTCCGCGATACAGTCCGGAAAAGATATCTGAACAACTTTCATACATAAATCTCTTGCAACGCGTTTATCTAGTAGGAGTTCTACGTTATGAAGAGACGTTGTTAAAATATGCCATTCAGTCCCGCCGAACAATGCGCTGGGAAATATTGTGAATAGCGGCGTATTGTTGTGCGGTTTTTGTAGCGCGTACACTGTTTAATGAAACTTTTATACTTTGTTTGCTAACGCAAGCTTTGTGCAGTGAAAGCCCCTTCGGCATGCTCTCTGAGCTTTCGTTGCAAAATGTTTCATATCGTTATTGATATGAACCTGCATACTACCTTTGCATTTCACACACCACAAATAAAACGTATTCTAAAATTATTTCAATTAAATTTATCATAATTATTATTGCTAGTAGTTTTGTTAACGGTATAACTCGCGTCCAAAAATAATCAATAAATCTAAACCAAAATTTTCTGAAATCATAAGATTTCTAAGAAAGTACTTAAATACCCACCTACTGAAGCGGCCAATTTAAAGATATATGATAAATGATTTTAAAAGTTCCCTAGTCTTTGTAACTTTGAGATAACAGTTTTACATAGCAATTGATTTCACCGTTTATCAATACATGTCTCGCATCTATGTAGAATACACTAATTTAAAAACAATTTTTCTATTTTTGGCGATATGTAGGTTTAAAAAAAAATAACTATAAAATCATTTCTACCATTTTTAACGATGGTTTAGGTACCGCACCGAAAAATAACATTTTTTGTCTAGACAAAAAATGTTATTTTTCTCTAGAGAAAATTAAACTTCAATCACATATTATCTTTTTAAATTTTAGAACTCTGAAATAACTTTAAATAAGCTTAGAATGGAATACCGAAAACATTGATACATAATACATAACAGAGTTTGTGTAAAATAAACATTCACTGGAATTTTAAACGAAAAATTGTCTATAAATTAGTGTATTTTACATAGATTCGAGACATGTATTGATAAACGGTGAAATCATTTGCCGTGTAAAACTGTTAGCTCAAAGTTACAAAGAATCGGGAACTTTTAAAATCATTCATCATATATCTTTAAATTGGCCACATTTTGGCCAGCGTACGCTCGCGGGTTTAGCAAATTGGCCAAAATTTTGCCAGATAAGCTCCAGTGGCTTACTAATTATAAATCATTTTTTTTTATTTTAACGTAATAAAAACAAATCGCTTTGTATGTACAACTATTAAATCAAAATAATCGACATCTTTCCTAACCAATGGTTTTTTCGTCACGATTTCATAATAATATTTATATGTAAACATAAAATAAACATTTATATTAATATCAGCCATACTAATTATGCCAGACGAGGTGAGATAAAAAAGTACTGCTAAGTAGGGCCGGAGGTTCCAATCCAAGGAGGCGGAAGATATCGCTCATTTCACCACGTGTGAAGGGAGAGCGTGTATCCTCTGCTGTAGAGCTGGTCCGATTAGCTCGAGAGGCTCCTTCCATATGATGTTCGAGTGGAATGACTTCGTCGAGAATCGAGGCACAGAACATTTTAAGAAAAGATCATGTAAAAGCAATAACATTAAAACTATAACAAACATTATTTTATGTCCTCAGCTATACAACACCAACAAAAGTCATTGTAAACTATAAAATAGCTTTTCTGATAGGCACTAACAAAGATATTAGAAGAACGAGATGTGCTATGCGCAGTTCGTACTGAGTGGAATTGTTTTGCCGAGTGTCGCCGGTTTTGTTCACCAATACTACTGCACACCTTCGCTTACGCTAAGGCATCGCTAAGGTATCCGCACTAATACATAGAACAGATTTCTGTGCGTACACGTCCCGATACCGTTCAAAGTACCCTAATTAGGTAGTACTCCGGCTACGGTCCGGCGGCCAACATAGCATATCTCGTTCTTCTAATATCTTTGGGCACTAACGAACAGATATAAAAACTCCGCATTTCAATATATACTGGAATACATACTTTCGAAACGAAATAATATATTATAATACCAAATGACACATGTCGTACGTAATATTTTTGACCGGGTCATTCCCTTAACCATAACACTTTACACCTTTGATGAGTTCTCTGTATTTGAGGATAGAGGTAAATTATGGGGTAGAGGAGAGTTCAGCAAGGCTATATTACGTCTGGGGTGAAGGGCGGGAATGGCTGGGTTGGAGGAGGTATATGGGTTGAATGAGGGTGGGGTGATGAAGGGCCTCCTCCGGGAATGTGCAATATCCTGAGGGCTTAGCCTGGTTCAGACCAAGGGCGTTCCGACCAGACAGCACCCAATGATCAACAGCTTCAGCGACAAACTGGAAACAGGACGTAAGAACATATAATTTCGTTTAATTATAAATTTCATACTGATGACTTCATGGTGGGCAAAAATTCATTGACTGTAATAACTTAACGAAGTGATAAAACTAAATAAAACTTTCTCGAATAAATAAAGTTTTTATTTTTATTTTCAATCGGAAAGGGACTTTTGCCTACCTTATAGTTTAACCTACCGACTATCCAATTAATTTGAAATTCGGTAAATTAAAACTATTGCAAAATTCATAGCCATTTAAAATATTGTTTTTCGTATCTTTAAATTGAAAAACATACAAAGATAATGGCGAAAAATTACTCTTCTATTTGAATAAAATTGCATTTTCCTGAAAACTCTAATCGTAAATATCTTGAAAAATCTCACCGTTAGAAAGTTTTCAGTACAATTACTTTTTTTTTTAAGACTCTCCGAAACATAAAAAACGAAAGAATTTAGTGGTTATGCGCTTCGACCTAGCAAATTTTTCGCTTGCGGCGCTTTTCACATTAATTTGTGAATGTAATAATTTATATTACACTCCCTTGACCCACACCACATGCCTACCACAATTTGGAATACTACAGGAAAAATTTCGCCTGCGGCGCTTTTTTCATGCTTTTTGTGAAAATAACTATTCATTCTCCACTCCCTTTACGCACGTGATACCAAGTGAATCTGAAGTACTGTTGTAAATATCAATTACCATCAAACTTCACTAACACAACTTTGAAAAATGAAGGCATGTTTTGGCATCATGCCTTATTATTTATTTTTATTTATTTATTGTATTTGTAAGAAACAAACAGCTTTTACAAAATATACAAGTGAACTGAAGTCAAGCCACAGAAGTTTCTTATGCTAAAGTTTATTGGAAATGAAGTTTTAATATTTTAAAATTAATTATGGGTTATAGGAAGGTGAGAGGAAGAGGAATATACGAAGAGGATAGGAGATGCTCCCGATACATTCCACGTTCTCATATTAATAATCGATCGTACGCATTACTTCATATCGATATTTCTTTAGGTTATTACTAAAAATGTCAATGCTGTGAAATTTTGTATTATATTGTGGACATACACAAGGAATTGGGTTTTTTTCTAATATTTGTTCTACACGAGGATAAATAAAATAAATTCTCGAGTTAATCTTGACGGAATATGAAAATTTATTAAACTGGTAAGTTCAAGTGAGTCCAGATCATTATTTAGGATTTTAAACAATATGATTTGATCCAAAATTAGACATCGTGTTTGGAGGGAGTTGAAATTGTGAAATTTAAGTGATTCGGTATAATTTTAGAAGTGTATGTTTAGTTTATAATTTATGTGTATATGCATAATTTTTTTTTTTTTGAATTCTTTCAATATTGGCTTGGTATAAAAGAGTCCAGATAGGTGGACAGTGTTCCAAGTGCAGATGAATATATGAGGTATAAAGGGAATATAGAGTGTTTATGTTGTGGAAGGGTTTTGCTATACGAATTATAAATCCCAGCATTTTATTGGCTTTGTTAATGATTTCATCAGTTTGTTGGATAAAGTTTAATTTTCTTTTTCTTTTCTTTTATGTGATACTTAAATAAAATTATGCGAACAATTGCTTGGTAAAGAAAGTTGATAATTCCTCAAATATATACTATACATATATATATATTTTTTACTTAGTTTTTTTTACAGGATGTAGTGAAACCCCACACGTTCCATATAGGGTTTGTGTTGGAGTGGGTCCGTTGGTAAAGAGCAGGATATTATTTTATTTTTAACCGTTGGAATGAGCAGCTCGGTACGCCACTGTTTCAAGGATGCGCATATACGAGAGCGATGCATCAATTAAGGATCGGGACGCGCGCCTTCATAATCAGATGCTCTCGAGACTGCCTCTGCCTTCGGCCTTCCGCCTAGATTCCAGCATTGCGCACTAAGCCTAGGGACTTGCAGTCATTATTCTCTGTTTTTTCATTAATTATTATATTGATTAAATTGCTTTTCTTCATCACTTTTAATTTAAAAAATAAATATATATATATATTTATGCATTTATATTTGTCTATTGTATTTTAAGTATACGTATATAATTATTAAATGTTTTTTATCTTCGCTCTTCTGTAAAAAATAGAGATAGTGACATCAAAACAAAATAACAAACAAAAAAAAGAAACCAAAACAAGACATAAACAAAAAAAACTATTAACAAATGTACAATATGTATTTCCTGTACTAAATAAATAAATAAAAAAAAAATACTTTGATCTCTCGTGCTGAGGATTGCATTTCCGTATCAAAATTTAATAGTATAAATAATATGAAGTAAGTAAGTATAAATATATTAAGAATGATGTGTTTTTTTTTGCTAAAAGAAATTATAAATATATTATGTGGCAATACATTTATAATTGATAAATAAATGCTTTCGTTTTTTCCCACAACAAGAATATTTTTGGAGACATCGCTATTCCGGGCAAGGGCTCAATTAAATCGTTCTCAATCGAAGAACAAAAGCGAAATTTTCTCTCGGAACGTTTTATTAGCCGACCGAATGCTCACTCTAACCCCTGAGTTATACGTTCTAGTAATAAACAATAAATAATATTAAATATATCCACGCGATGCGATGGATAAATTTGATATTATTAATTAGACCACGAGTAGACCACATCGATTTCTTTACTTCCTATTTAAAGCGAACTTGTCGTTCTTATTTTCATAGAACGAAGAAATGTGTCACAATGTGTAATAATATTAAAGGTAGTTTTATTTCTAATGCTGTTGTGTACCCATTCGTAAAAGTCCTTCCATTTCAACAAAACAAAAAATAAATATGTTAAAAGTATATTTATATTTTAAAGTTTATTTATATTTTAAAGTTTATTTATATTTTTAAAGAGTATTTATATATTTTAATTTTATTTATATGTAAAAGAAGTGTAATTTATAATAAAAAAAACCAACTCATAGCGAAAATAAATAATTTCATAAAAATGATCTTTCCTGAAAGACTTTTATACCAAGTAATTATTTGAGTTATTTCTTGATTGTAGTATCTTGCTTACTTTGTTGGTTGAGATTGAGTTGTTCCCGTTCACCTTTCACAAGAAAGGACAAAACCAACTTAGAAATGGATGTGCGTGGAAGTGAAGAACTAGAGCGGGATGGGAAA
The DNA here is from genome assembly GCA_026573805.1 of Hesperophylax magnus. NCBI lineage: Eukaryota > Metazoa > Arthropoda > Insecta > Trichoptera > Limnephilidae > Hesperophylax > Hesperophylax magnus. The sequence goes on along the minus strand of JAIUSX010000229.1, from coordinate 519,114 downwards.
CAAATTAAGGTAAACTAGTGAACAAGAATTCAGGTAAATAGACAATTACATACTCGTAGTAGGTTATAGCATTTCTGCTTCATCTCTGTAGAGGGGAGACAAAGGTAAGAAACTTTCATTAACGTCACAATAGAATAAGGTGAGAATTTCGCTCACTAAGTTTTGTGTACGTTCAAAGCCTACATTATGATATGTTTGTATTTCAGTTCTGGTCACGAAACACGGCTGAAGCCATTTCAAGTAACGTTTCAATTCTGAATGGTCTTACACCAATACGATACTGAGAGTATCTTCCACTCTGGAACGTGCAGCAATTGTATTGTATATTATTTTTAAATAGTAAATTTTGAACTAACACAAATGAATCAAATTAAATTTACTTGCGCGCGCCGGGATTTGATCCTATCACCCTCGGCTTCGGAAATATTGATGAATAATAATAATAAATAAACTACGTCGGTCATCTGTATTTAGTGATATGTTTTGTATGCGTTAACTAGTGCTACTCATGTGAAATGTAAATAACCCACCTTAATTTATTTTTCTACCTCTTTATTTATGTCCATCATCAGGGCTGATGTGGACTTTTTGGCGTGTGGTAGTTCCATCATTGAAGAATTACCATTGGTTATATTGCCAACACTGTATAATTTTTGGTCACAGCGGTTGTCAAATCTGCGAACCCGCCACCGAGCATTGCAGTTGAAATATTGGAAAGCTTGCGCCAATTCTTGTATGGCAGTCTTTAGCTGTCGAATCACAAACTCGTAAATAACGCCATCATTCTTGAAAGATTTTGTAATCGGAGGACATTTCCCGATTCTGCATCCGAAACGCGCCTTTTGTCATAGAGTCATGATTAACAAGGCGGCACTTGCTCTCCAAGTGAGATTAATTTTCAGAAAACCAGCCGAAATGATGGTCCTGCAAGCCACGCCGTTCATTCACAACTACGCTTCGAGTTCAAACCACATCACACCATAATACAGTTATTTAAGTAAACCCCTTTTGTCAGACAGTAATAGAACTAAGATTTAATTTGGTAATAATAATATAAATCCTGTATTATTAAATAATTCTTTCATTCATAAAATAACCCAACCTTTACAGATGAGTTGCCAACTTGAGTATGTAGTTCTCGTTGCTCGTTTATTTTTTTCATGAATTTAAATGTTACTCTATCGAACATCATATCATACAACTAGATTAAGTTGTTGCCACCCACTGTGTCAATAACTTGAAATAAACACCTGCAAGTTTGATGTCCCCCCTTTTCCAAATCATAATATTTAGAAGTTGAAAAATTCATCAATCTGTTACCAGGCGGCAAAAGAGACTAAAACAGTTCGATAACCCTATCTTCTAAAACGAAATTAAAATATTGACAAAGCCAGTCGCCCCGGCGAAATATTATTCGCACCTAAAAACACCTGCGTCTGGAACGGTAAACAAGTTGTGGTGATGATATTGACGTTACAAGAACGCTTGTGAAAGAAATTATAAATATCAAAAAAACAACACAATATGGGGCATTCAAGTTTCAAAAATTACCACGAGTGGACGGAACACCTCCAGCCTCCAGTTACAACGGGATCTGTTAATTATAATTTAAAATTATAAATTCCTGAGTGTCAACTGAAATCTGTAGTCGCTTCTGTTCCTCCATCACGGCACAATCATTTTAAAGATTACAACTATGTGCAACGAGCTGTTTACTGCCGGCACTATATCGCTGAATTTCTGCGACTGAACTGCCCACTGCCGCTGATCACCTAGAAGCTGGCCAATCCCTGCTGCATTGATGCTGACAACCTAGAAGCTGATGAATTCCTCCTGGCTACCGACTGAACCGGCCACAGATGCTGACAACCTAAAGGCTGACGAATATCTGCTTGCTATCGACTGAACCGCCCACTGCCGCTGATCACCTAGAGGCTGGCCAATCCTTGCTGCATTGATGCTGACAACCTAGAGGCTGATGAATTCCTCCTGGCTACTGACTGAACCAGCCACAGATACTGACAACCTAAAGGCTGACGAATACCTGCTGGCTACCGACTGAACTGCCCACTGCCGCTGATCACCTAGAGGCTGGCCAATTTTTCCTGGCTACCAACTGAATTAGCCATTGATGCTGAAAACCTAAAGGCTGGCCAATTCTTCCTGGCTACCGACTGAATTAGCCATTGATGCTGAAAACCTAGAGGCTGGCCAATTCTTCCTGGCTATCGACTGAACCAGCACTGATGCTGACAACCTAGAGGCTGGCAAATTCTTCCTGGCTACTGACTGAATTAGCCATTGATGCTGACAACCTAGAGGCTGGCCGATTCCTGCTGGCTACCAATTGAACTGGTCACTGCTGCAGCAATTGCCTACGCCATTTGCTGTATCGTATGGCGCGATGATGCACAATGTGCTCCAATTTAAAATTATCGCTGAAAGAATTCCGATTGTCTCAGTTTTCTATCTGCGTATTAAAGCCCAGTTGTATTGAAATACATATAACTATTTCTTGTGAATTGGGTTGGTTGTAAATAGGAAGTACCTATAAGCTACACCCCTTTGTACGTTATGTATACAAGTACAATACTTGTAATTAAAATGTGAATTTTGATTTGAATCGTCTTTCTTCTATGATGGTTTGGATAGAACACCTCATGGTGTTTTACTTAAATCATTACCCAGATTGAGAGCTGATGTGTGCCGGTGCTTATTATTTACAGTTTTTTCTTGTGCAGGCAAACACGTCCCGTACAGTTACACTGTTGTTTAGCTTATCAATATGACATGACCTTTCTACAATTTGTTCTTAAACATTGTTATTACCATACTAATACGTAAACTAAGGTGAATAAAACAACCAACAGAATTCAAAACAAATCTCTAAATGCACCTTCTTAAAAAGTCGTTAGTACCTGTACCTACATGAAATAAGGCTCATAAATAAATTTCATCAGCATAAATGGTTTTGTGATTAATTTGTATTTATTCGACATATTTCAGAGAAATATTAAGTCTTATGCTATCGTCCGTCTATCCGTTTAAACAAACTGTGGACGTTTGCTTTGTAATAACAACAGCACATTTTTATGAAACTAAACTCTCCGTTCACGAAAACGAACAAGACCATTCCCAAGACAACCAGAAAGAATCACAACAAGAACGTTTCAAAGTAAAATCAACAGCTTTCCTCAACTGGCAAAGTAGAAAGCCTGTTAGCTTCTCCAGCGACAAAGAACGAGTTTGTTTCCACTCGCGAAGCCCACAACGTCGCAATTATTACATTCTTATTGTACTAAGAGAATAGGAGCGAATCGGTTAACATTTCAACTCACAATTGCGGCAATTCCAAAGTCAATTCAGCGTAACGCGAGCCATTGTCCGCAAAGAAAACTATCAACTTTATCTTTGAACTATGGCAGCCAACAATGAAAACAACGAGAAACATTTCTTATGCATTGCCGCGGTCCTGGTGTAGAAGTTTCACGATGTCGACAAGAAACGAAAGTAAACATTTATGAAAGATGTCGAAGGAAAAGAATTTTTAGGATTTTTACGAAAACGTCATTCAGCTTTCTTTATACAAAACTGACAATAGTAAAAGTTTTTACATTCAGATAAAGAAGCACAAGTCTGACAAAGTAGCATCATTGTCTATGACGTACTACGTTGTATTATGTATTCTGTTTTATAGTTCGACGCTAAGTTTTGTGGACGAAACATTTTCACTCACTGATTTTTTAGAAAATATTTAATGAAAACCCACATCGAAATAGGAGAAACATTATATTATTTCCACGAAATCGATAAATTAAACATAAAAAAACGCCACTGGATTTTAACATTACCCCATTGAGTAATGAATTAAATTCAATGAAAAGTAATACACAATTAATTATATTGCAATGGCTTATAGTTAGATAAAATAAAACTAACTGTAATAATATTTTTTAGGTCTTTTTAAAACATCGTTACGTTTAAAATGTCAATTTCAGTTGTATAATTTATTATTGCTGAACCTAGCAGGCGAAGAATTGACAGGTTTTCTTCATAATTTGTTTGTGAATGGTGACATTGAAAAGGGTTCAATGCCTAGTGCATCGAGCTGGTACTCTTATTTTGACTAGACTCAAGAGTCCCCAACCGACAAACAGTTATTTTTCTATAGAAAAAACGGTTGGCTAATTTATTTAGAATCATTTTTGTTATCAACAGCTAGGAAAAAAATAAGAACTATATTTTAAACTGTTTTCGAAATTAGGTTTAAATATTATACTGTTTTTCGACGCAAATTAATGTGTTTTGTTGTGATTATTATAAACGCGTGATTATATTTTTAATATTTATTAAAGTAATTCACTTATTTATAAAGAAACAATGGTTGCCAAATGTTTTCAAAAATATAATACAATGATCCGATTATTACCCAAAAATATTACACATACCTGGATAATGGTGTAAAACTCTTAGTAGACTTAGCACTTCCACACGTTAGGCATTAAGAATAAGAGGTCCGCAAGACCAAACAAAGCGTATCCCGGAGAGGAGAAGCTGTGGACCATGGACTATGGAGTAACTGCTGATGGGAGAGTAAACACAGCAAACCGCTATTTCGACAGTATTTGGCCACCCGTCGGATGGTGCATTATTCCCATTTGTCTTCCCTTCCTCTGTTTGTTCTGTTTTGTGCTAGCTAACATTTTTACTCGACGATAATCAGCAAACATTTGGATTGTGTTTGTCTTATATTAAGTTCCTACTCGGGTAATAATGGGGCCTAGATGGTAAATTATGCTACCATTTGGGTAAAAGATAAATATGAGAGTTCTGAATAATTTTTTTTATATTTACTCAACATTTCTTTCTTCTGTACATATTTTAGTAATGTCATAGTGTTATAAAACTGGGGAAAAAAGTATTTATTTCACCAAATTAGTGACTTTTGAACAACATAAAAATTTGACACAGTTTTTACAGGAATCAGATAGGATGTAAATTTCCTAAAAATTTTAGCCATAAAACAAAGTTTTTGCATACCCAAAATTGCTAACCTGCTTTTTAAACGAAATATTTCGTATTAATAAAAATGGCTGAAATTGTTCAATGGAAAATTTCAATAGTAAATTTTGGTTATTTCATCGAATCCGTCCCCGTCTTTTTAGGAAAAAAGGTTTTAAACAATTTTTAGGAACATGAATATACAAACGTACCTACTTTGAACTAGCTTGATACTTTATTTGTATGATTTAAACAAAATTTATTGAACCTTTTTAATTCATCTCGCTTGGGATCGGAAATAATATGAACAATATTTACACACAAATTTATTTATTTACAGCTTTAAGCGGCAGAGCTTTATTTCTAGTTTTTAATTTGATCAAAAACTACAGCTCAAAAACGCATTAAAACATGAGATTTGGATAAAAATTAAATAATTACACAATAAATTTTCCACAAGTAAAATTTTAATTCCGTGCTGATTACGCACGAAAAATGAATGAATTTTTATGCTGGATAAATAGGAAAGTGATTGCAACGACAATGCTGTTTTTTTGTTTTGAAAAAAAAACACATGGAAAGTTTTTACACAAATAAAATAAATGACCATTTATTAAATTAATATTTCTTTCAACAGATTATGCGAGTTTGGGGTCTCATTCGAAGAGGTACGTAAAAGGAAATTATTAAAGTGACCTTTTTCATTTTCATTTCCAGTCGACGGTAATATTAAATATTATTTTGACCGATAAGATAAATAATTAATCAAACAAGCTTCGGCAAGTTGTGTCAGATAAAAAAAAAGATAATGGTTTTAGTTTGGTTGAAGAACTTTTAAACAACGATCTTATCGCAAAATATCTTATTAATTTGTTCGCATTTAAACAAGATATTTCAGTAATTTTTAATTATTTTAATATTTCAGATTTCCGCCGGTAGTCAGAATTTACTGCTGAAGTTTATTTATTATACCGGGTTTTACAGATGATCTCACTTACGTGAGAACAATACAGTTATAAAAACAAAAATATTTGATCCCTGTGGTATACCAAAAGTTACAAATATGTGGGTTGATTTGTATCCACTAATAAGCACTAGTTGTGTGCTGTTATATAAATATGATTTCACCCAGCCAAATAGGCCCCCGTGTTATTTAATCAAGCTTTTTTAGTAGTATGGAGTGGTTAATTTTTTTTATTGTTTTCAAGTTTAATTTGTAGAACTCCATTTTGATTTTTGGTTTCTCTTTTATATATTTTCTTATATTTTTCCGACTTTCGCGTAAAATCTTCCCCACAGGAAAAACTAAACCCTTCCACACACTTTTCTACAAATGATCATCTAGTCAATCCACATTATGCAGGTGCATTTTTATTTTATTTTTTATTATCAATATAAAGTTTTTTTACAGGTTTTTTTTTTCGATGTCTGTCTCACTAGGATAAACCTGTGTCGAGACAGACGTATTTGATACATACATTAATGTTTCCATATTTTTTGATACATATAATATTTCATTACATTAAATGACATTGTGAAAATGATAAAAAAATAATAAATAATAATAATAAATGAGTTCTACCGAGCCGAACCCTCTGATATGAAAATATCTGGAGTCGGTGAATTTTTTTTTTTTTTTTTTTTTTCCCATTTGATCTCTGGTGAGTTGACATGTTGTTGTTCTTGTATTGTTTTGTATTTATTTTACTTATGTAATGCACTTGCATAGTGTTGATTGACTAGCTGATCATTTGTGGAAAAGTGAGTGGAAGGGTTTAGTTTTTCCTATGGGGAAGATTTAACCCGGACAACAAAATCGGAAGCATAAAATAATTGGTTAATCAGCATCTAGTTGGAGTAAATATTTATGAAGGGATTTTTATAAAATTTTTGATGTTGGATCTGTCTTGGCTGATGATCCAAGACTTGTTTTATATTAAAAAAAAAAATCGTTCAATCTAATGGCTAGTGGGAGAGCATTATATAGCCTTGTTACAAAAAATTTTAATTTTGGTTATTTTCTCGCTGCCCGATATGGTTCGATCATGCTGTAAGCTATAGGACGGAACGATCAGACGCCGTAGAAGATCTAATTGCGGCGCAAGGTCTTATTGTATTAAATGAGACTAACTCACTCTACACTTTTTCGAATACCCTCGGGGAGAGCAACATAGATCTAACTCTTTGCTCTGGATCTGTTGCGGCCAAGATATCGCATTGGAAGGTACATGAATGCGCAATAGCCTCCGATCATAGGCTCATTACCTATACTGTGGGTGTCAAAAAGACCGGAACTCCAAGATCCTCCTGGAATTTCAAAACCACAATGGCGAATTGGGATAAATTTGGGGAGGCGCTACGCGACACTTTAAGGGGATTCTATGACGTAGCAGCAAGAGATCCGGAAAACTTGGGGAACTTTTTCAATGCAGCCGTAGTGTCAGCTGCCGAGTCCTCTTTGGGAAGAGCAAACCCAAGGAAGTCCACAAGGAATCCTTGGTGGTCGCCTGAGCTGACTCTGCTGAAGGGAGTCTACAAGAAAGCCTACAGGGCCTTGGGCGCTACCAAACGAGGCAGCTTTACGGAGGAGGAGATCGCTGCTCGCATGGAGCGCCTCAGGACTGTACGTAGAACCTTCAAGTTGGCAGTCCTCTCAGCAAAACGAGCTAATTGGCATAATTGGGTTAAAGATATAGGGAACGCCAACCCGTGGGAAATCCACAGCGCCGTTGAGAAATGCGGAAAAGGCTCTGAACGGTATCTTTCGAGTGTAATTTCAAATTTTGAGGGAAGGGACGTTGAGACAGTGGACGTGGCAACCACTCTCAATACACTTCTGGGAAAGTTAGTCCCATTAGACTCAGTAATTGGGGAAAGCGACCACCATAAACAGATAAGAAATCTGTCAAGGATTCCACCGAGAACCCTCTCCCAGGAGGATAAGATGCGAATAACTAGAGAAGAGATGGATACTATAATTAAGGGTTTGGGTCCTAAGAAGGCACCTGGGCATGACAGAATCAACGGTATAATCGTGAAGAAAGTATGGCTCTATGCCCAGGAGGAGTTCCTGCAGGTCATGGAGACGTGTTTGCGAAGAGGAATTTTCCCTTCGGTATGGAAGAGGGGTATGCTCAAGATTATACCAAAGGGATCTGACAAACCACGCTCTGATGTCAAGGCGTACCGTCCGATAACACTGCTGCCGATAATGGGTAAGGTACTGGAAAAAATAATCAGAGAACGCCTGCGCCAAACACTCACCCCTCCCACCCCGTGTCAGTTCGGTTTTGTTCCCGGTAAATCTACAGAGCATGCCCTTATGCATGCGCTTGAATGGGTGATGGTTCGACCTGAGAAGTATGTCGTGGGGATCTTTCTTGATATCACAGGTGCCTTCGATCATGCGTGGTGGCCGATGATGCTCAACAAACTCAAAAGTAGATGCTGCCCTCCATGGCTTTTTAAAATTTGCTCAGACTTTTTCAATAATAGAACCATAATCCTCACCTTTGGGGACTTTGTCATCGAACGTGAGGTGGACATGGGTTGCCCACAGGGATCAGTTCTGGCCCCTGAATTTTGGAACATAAAGTTTGATGACTCCTCCAGGTTACCCTTGCCTGCGGGATGTATCACGGTCGACTACGCTGATGACAAGTTTTTCTTGGTTGCGGGGAACAGTAGGAGAGAGCTTAAACGAAAGGCAGGTGAAGGTTTAAACATTTTCCTCCAATGGGAAGAGAGAAATAGACTGAACTTCGCTCCCCAAAAAACCATGGGTCTCCTGATGAAAGGTTTTCTCAGCAGAGAGAGAAACCCAATCATCAAAATGGGAGACTCCAAAATCAAGTTCGTAGAGACAGCAAAATATCTTGGAGTTACTCTAGATCGATCGTCCTCCTTCTTAGCTCACGTTAAGAAAGTCTCCACCGAGGCCCAGGCCCTTTTTCTGAAGCTGAAGAGAATCTCCACTACGGAATGGGGATTGAGGACACCAGCGATCCGTCTCCTATACAGGGGGGTTTTTGTGGCGCAAGTCACTTATGCCGCCTGCGTCTGGGAACATCGTCTGGATAATGCTCTTATACTCTTGGCTCTCAAAAGGGGCCAGCGAACTCCCTTGTTGGCACTTTCTGGAGCCTATAGAACAGTCGCTTCGGACGCACTTCCAGTGTTGGCAGGTTTCCTGCCAATAGATCTAGACATTAGGGAAGTGCTTACAAAGAAAAAGCTGACTAGGGGTCTCCCGGCCAACCACCTCGGTGTAATTATTACACCAGGCGGTGCCGGGACTCTACCCAGTCGACTTAAACAAATGCGAGAGCTGTCACTCAAAGAGTGGCAATCTCGGTGGGATAGGTTGAATATGGGAAGATGGACATTCTCCTTCTTCCCATCAATTAAACTCAGAATGGAAGGGGCTTTCATCAAACCAGACCACTATATGGATCAACTGTGGTCCGGAAATGGGGAATTTAGGAGGAGACTTCACAGACTCTCCCTCATCCCAACTGCGCCTGTGGCAATACGGACCAAATCGCCGAGCACATTCTGTGGCACTGCGAGATAATGGCGGATGCGAGGGATGAATTACTGAGAGGCCTAGATGTAATCACGAGACCGGTTTGGAACGCCGATCTCGTTTCGAACAAGATAAATTTCGAATGTCTGAGGAAGTATGTTAAGTCATGGGTTGAGAGATGGCCAGCTTTGAGAGTCGCTGACTAGAGTAAAATCAATCATAACCTGGTGTACTTGCTCCTGACTTCCTTGACCATGATTTGTATACTCTTTTACACCCTCGCCAGATTTTGCTGATAATTGTTTCTTCACCCAGCTCAGATGATAAACACCAGACCCAGGAGCAGCAGCTCCCATCTTTGGAATGACAAATAATAATAAATAAAAAAAAACTTTTTTTTTCGCTATGGAAATTGTAGCTTCTACCAATTCTCCGTTCTTTCATACTTTTGTTTTATTTTTGCTTCATAATTTTCTTTATAGTTTCCTAACATTTCTCTTCTGCTTTCTTTTCTTATATTTTGTTATTCAGGTTATACACCCATATAGAAGACACCTTTAGGGGCAACACGAGTCCGGGATGAAACTGAACATCAATGTTCTGTCAATGTCCATTTTCCCCACAAGGGGGTGGATAAACCTCGTCCCCTCATATGGCCAACGGGCAGACCCCGAAAACAGGATATCCACAAACCTACCGCGCCTCCTCCGAGGACAGTAGCAGGTTTGAGGGATGGTCGGTCGACCTTAGGAGATCTTCCTCCCCACCTCCGACGACTCGACGCATCTCTCCCTAGGGTCTTCGGGTATCCACTCCCCCAGCTCCCAGTTACACTTTCTTCAGGGCACCACCGAGAAATCGGCTAAGGGGAGCGGTCCCCTGACTTCGTAACCGATCAACCCAATCACCAACTGACTCGCCTCGGGACCGCCGAGAAGAATGTGGATTATTCCTCTCCGGACCAGCACCAGATGTTTTTCGTTTATACTTTTGTTTTCTCTAAATTACTATGCACATACTATGTAGACAAACAGTCTACACCAGTTGTTTTTATTTTTCTCCCCTTCTACTAACATAGAAACAGAGGCAAGTACTCTACTAACAAACTTACATTGTACACAGTAAGCACTCGCAGACTGCTTCCCTAAAAACGTATGCGGGAACATTCGAGGTTTAGCTTCGTTCTTATTAAATGTAGAGTCGTTCTTAACAAAAAAATTAGCGTCCTTGCAAGATCCCTGAAGGGGTAACCATAAGTTACCTATACCGGGGCGGGTAAGTGGTGGGATCCTCGAATGTTGCAAAATATCAAAAATTTCTCTGGCCAAAAGTTGTTTTAGCGAAAGGGATTTGTAAGAAATTATGTCCTTTGGTTCTAGTATCACGAGCAGTTTGGATATTGTCAAAAGTAGTTTTGTGTTTGAAGAGGTTAGGTTAGCTAGTATGTTTTTGGCATAAAGTTGCCTAATGTCCATAACACAGATTTTCCTTAAGATTTCATCCGAACTGCTTGTGATTGGTAGTTTGAGGATAATCTTTATAATAAGTTTCTGAGCTTTAGATATTGGATCAATGGCGGCAGCGTTTGCTCCTCCCCATGCTTTGATACCATACTCTATTAAAGATTGACAAAGTGCATAGTAGATTGTTTTGAGCTGGCTTAGGTTGAGAAAGTTGCGAGTTTGTCTAAAAAAGTAAATAAATTTTCTAAGTTTGTTTGCTGTAGTGGTTATATGTTTTTTTTTTGCTATTTGTTTTTGGGGTGTTATGCCGTGTTATGCTAACTCCTTCTTTGGCCAACTCGTTGGCACTCCTTCGGACAGCATTGCAGTATCCATCATCAGGGCAGATGTGCATAACACCCCAAAAACAAATAGCAAAAATACTTTTGGCCGTGAAAATCTTAAATCATATTTGGTTATATGTTGTTTCCACTTAAAATTGCTGTCAAAAATAATACCTAAGTATTTTATTATAGTTACCTGTTCTAAATAAGGGCAATCACATATTATCGTGTTTGTCAGGTTGCAAGCACATATTTTAATTTGAATTTCTGGGTTTATTAAGGAAGGATTAATACTAAATTCAATGTATTTAGTTTTGATCACATTCATTGTTAGTGTATTATTGTTTAACTATCTTTTAACCACAGTTATGCCCCTGTTAGCTTTTATGTATACATCATTCCAATTGCTTGATTTGAAGAGGAGAATCGTATCATCAGCGAAACTTACAATTTTGGCATCTATTTGAAGATTACATAATTAATTTATTTATATTAAGAACAAGGTAGGACCTAAAACACTTCCTTGAGGCGCGCCGTAGCTAATTGGTAATTGATTGCTATTGCAGTTGTTGATTTTCACACTTTGCTTTCGGTTTGACAGGTAATCGCTAATAATAGTAAGTTCATCACCATTTATACCAATATTAGATAGTTTTTGTAAAAGTTTAGAGTGAGAGATAGTATCGAATGCTTTGCACAGGTCTAAGAATATTGATATGCATTTTGATTCCTTGTCTAAGTTTTCATTTAGAAAATCGGTAACTGTTGCCAGGGCTTCGGAGGTGCCTTTATTTTTCCTGAATCCAAACTGGTTGAGTGATAGTATGTTATTTTGTTCAAGATATTCAATTAGTTGATTATAAAAGTTTTTTCAAAGACTTTAGATAGTGAATTTAGTAATGTAATTGGACGATAGTTAGTTATGTCCGTTCTAGAGCCTCTTTTATGTATTGGGATTATGATTCCATGTTTTAGTTTGTCGGGGAATCGGCCTTTTAGGATGCTTAGGTCAATAAGATTTGTTAAGGGAGTGGTTATTTCTGATACAAGTTTTTTTAAAGCAATATTTGATATATCGTCCAAGCCAGTTGAAGACGAGTTTTTTAATGAGTTTATGATCAATCTAATATCTTCATTTGAAATTTGTTTTAGACTAAAATGCAAGTTGTTGGGCAAATTTGTATTACAGCTTAGTGAACTGGAGTTGGTATGGTTAACATCGATATTTTTTGCGAGTTGTTCACCTATTTTTGAGAAGTATTTATTTCCATGATTAACAATAATATCGGAATTACTAGAAAAACTAAATATTTTATCATTTACTTTTAGTTTTAAGTCATTCGTAGGATTAGGTTGAGAGTGGGTGGCTTCTTTAAGTGTTTTCCAAAGTTTTTTAGGATCATTATTACAGTTTTCTATTTTCTGTTTGTGATGTATCTCTTTAGCCTTTCTTATTATTTGGGTACAAATGTTTCTTTATCTTTTATAAAGGTTTCGAAGTTGTATATCATAAGGATTGTTAATAACGTTTTTGTGGAGTTTGTTACGTTTACGGATAGATTTAATAATAGTGTGGTTAATCCATGGCTTAATTGGTAAAATGTTATTTGGTATATGTTTTATAATTATGTTTGTATATTGGTTAATGGTAGTCTGTAAGTAATTGATAAAGTACGTACAGGCGTCTTCTGGATTTATGATGTTAAGTAATTCTGACCACGATTTACTCATCAGAGATTGACGAACACAATCATAATTGATTTGAATGATTTTTTTCTTATTTGTTGTGTTTTTATGTTTGTCTTTTCTGTTGCATGTATGTATGGAAAGAATAGTGGTGTAGTGGTCGGTAAGTGTAGATTCATATACAATAGATATTACTGGGTAGTTGGATTTGACCATGATGTGGTCAATGCATGAGATGGAGTCTAATGTAGCACGTGTGGGAGTGTTTATGGTGCTTTGGAATCCATGGTATGTGAGCGTATTTAAGTATTGTTGGCACTGAGAATGTTCGTTTGTGGGCAGAATATTTATGTTGAGGTCACCAGCAATAATACCATTTTTAATATTACATAATTCAGTAAGACATTTATTAATTGATTTTAGCAATGGTGAAATATTATAAGAGGAAATGTTATATAAGCATAATAAATACAAAACAATACAAGAGCAACACGTCAAATCACCAGAGATCAAATGGGAAAATAATTCACCGACTCCAGATATTTTCATATCAGAGGGTTCGGCTCGGTAGAACTTCTAATTGGACCCTTAAATCCTACTGATTCCTAAATATGAATATTAAAAAAATCTTTCGTAATCTTTCATGTATTTAAAATGACTGATTTTTGCATTTTTATATATAAATTCTTTGACAGATCTAATACGCCTTTATTTTTTGAGTGAGAGAGCTAAGTATAATGCCAGTAGCCGAAATAACAATTGGTAATATTTTTATAGTCTAAGAATGCCAAATTCTTTTAATTTCATTTCCTAAATCTGTGTATTTTCTTATTTTTCAGAAACAGATTTTTTAATATGACAGGAATTCGGAATAGCGACATCAATTATATAAGTTATTTTTTTTAAATTTTGTCATGTAAAACTTTATCAGGTGACTAATCGTTCGGTCTGTTAGTGGAGTTTTATCATATATGTTTTATAAAGTTTCCCTCAATTATTGTATTCTTTAAATTTGAATAAAGCTTGTTATAGTAAAGTTTTACCGAATTAATCATTTGGGTGACTCAGGGGTTCCTTTTTTTATATTAACTCCACACAGGAGGCCCTGAAGAAAATAATTTCCCTCAGGGCCTATGTCATCTTTGGGGATGATGTGTGGAGGGTCTTTTTGTGGAGAGGAAGTAGTGAACATGGGTCTTGAAGAGTCCCATGTTGTAGGAGGGAGGAAACACAGAGGCCGGCAGTTCGTTCCACAGCCGAGCTGTTGAACTTAAGAACGAATCGTAGAAGCGACCCGTTCTCATGTGACAAATGTCAACCGTGTACAAAAGTTGGACGCGCGTTTGGCGTGTATCCCGACTACGCACCGGTGCCGAAGGGATCAATGACGCTAGTTCCTCAGAGCATCTTCCATTGTAATACCGATAGAACAAGGACAGCATACCTACCTGACGCCTGTGCTCTAAAGATTGCAGTCCGTCTGTTAAGATTGGGGAATCTATCAAACGGACCGCCCGTTTCTGTACAGAGTCAAGGGTTTTTTTCAGGTATTTTGGGGCTCCGGACCAGAGATGGCTGCCAAATTCGACAGTAGGGCGCACTTGCGATTTGTACAGGGTCAGCAGTTGTGTACTATTGAAGTATCTGCGGGCCCTGTACAGTTCGCCCAGCTTCTGAGAGGCCAACTTTACTCTGGTTTCGATGGAGCTCCCGTACCTGAGCTGTTCACTTATAGTTACACCAAGCATATCAATGGAAGTCCTGTTCGGAAGATTGCTTCCGTTGAAGGAGACTACGAGACTAGGACCTTACGCAGCAGAACTTGTTTAATAATAAACTTATTTTGTAAATTTAATCATAATACTATTGAATATAAAAAAGAAAAAACAAAAAAAAATGGAGTGGTTAACTTTATCTAAAGCTTTTTGAAAATCAGTATAATTTGCAGATACTTGTAATCTTTCATTAAAAGAATTACACACATAATTAAAAAATGTATTCTGCACAGACATAGGAATTAATAGACGAGAAGATATGGGCGAGGGGTAAAATCAACTGTTGAAGAACGAGGGAACGAGGGAACGAGTGAAGCTGACTGTGATTCGTCAATAAATCAATCTGACAGTAAATAGGCATCTCGCATTATAATATCACCATTTACTTCTTAAAAGTAAAATCTGCTTTGAATGAATAGACATTTTTACATGGGAGCGCAAATTACTCGCCACGTTATGAACAAATTTGCGAAGTCCAAATTCGGCAAAGTAAGGCAGCTTTTATTTTCAGAGTCGTAGTTAGTTTCAGAGTATTTAGTTAAGACACTTTTATAAATGTTCATAATTTACTTCCCAGCAACCAACCAGCTTTGTGTTTCGCGTCCAGACGTTTCTCTATGTGATAGTAACAACTGATTCATATTATACGATGTGAATATGCTTAAAATAAAGTAAAATAATGCTTATATATGGAATGTAATACGACAATTGGGTTTATTCTCTTTTTTCACATCTATTTTTACCAGTTTTCATAGTACAAGTCAAAATTTTGCCGTGTTATTTAGTAAAATGAACCGATGATGCCTCGACCATAGTTCGCACAAGAATGATGACGTCACGTTTTCAAATTTCATTTGAGGCCAAACGCGAGCCCAGCCGGCTCAATGGAACCGGTATAGGGAGTGGGGATAATACGCTTTTAATCACTTAGGGCAGGTCTACTAATATTCATATGTCTATGGTATTCTGCCATGTTGCGCTTCCGTTTTTTTAATCAACGTTTTGGACAACGCTACAGACACTGTAGCAGGAGGTCAGATGTGCCCGAAAAGCAGCGAACACAGCATAATATCCCAAGAATAAATCAGGATAATACTTATCACTGTGAATATTTCAAAACACATCATCACATTGCTAATTTGGGTTGAGAAGTAGCAATATGTTATTTATACACACGTCATTAGAAATAAAATGTTGTTGAATTCGTTATAGGTTTTTAAGATATAATATGAATAGGTATCCAATATGATAAAAATATTTACTATGTTCCTTTAAGATGTTTGAGGTGAGATTTAAGTTTCTTTGGGTTAAATTGTGGCGTAAATATTAATACATTACTTACAATACTAATTTTGAATTGAAATAATAGAGGGTTTGTAGGAGATAGTAGTTATTCGCACTTTAAAGGGTAGTTACCGGGGCAACATCTTGCAAAACAAGTAACCGCAAACAGCAGCCGTAATCTCAGATCTGCTGATACAGCTGTAACCGGAAACTATCCCTATTTGTCTTTGATCAGTCTCGAATCACGGTTCCATTTGCTGGTGTGAATAAATCTTCAAAGCTGGATTTAGAGAAGAAAGTGCGCCGACTCGAAAACACCACCCAATTAGAGGGGAAATTTTACCCTATACCAAACCTAATAACAACAAGATGATTAAGGGCACTGAAATGAAACATACAGTAATTTACGAAACGGAAAATTAACTTATTGTAGATTAATGAATTTCCAAAACTTCGCTTCGATGTTACTTGGTGCTGACTAAAAACACGGGGTTCTGTATATCGAACTCGATATTTCATCAAAAATTCATTAACTGATCGTACTTACTGGCCAACCAGTAATATTTTGAATAGTGGCAGTTAGTGGTCATTCCCAACGGGGTTTGAAAATAATATTTGTGTTAAAACTGTATTATCATAATTTTCTTGAATCAAATGTATTCAATCCACATATTTAATTATCTTGTATCAAATGTATTCAATCCACATATTTAATTCTCTTGTATCAAGTGTATTCAATCCACATATTTAATTATCTTGTATCAAATGTATTCAATCCACATATTTAATTTTCATGTATCAAATGTATTCAATGAATATAAATTAAAATGTAAATTTTCGTTTGTTCAAAATCTTAAAACTCCGAAAGTTCTGCCCGATTGCTTTGAAAATTTGACCTAACGCTGCATTCATATATAATAATATATAGATGTTAACTATGACAGGTAAAAACATGTTTTTTATGCTGCGCCATCTTTTGAACGTAAACGCAACAGGCGCTATTGTTTCTCTATCTGCACAGATAGACATAGCTACAGCAATGCGTGGCGGAGTACATATAGCTTTTTTTTTTTTTTACAGTAATACCGCACAAGAGTCCCAACTGCTCCCGTCTGGAGCCAGTGAGACTATGGCATCCCCAATTGGGGTATGTTGTGAGGCTGAGGGTATATTGGGGAGGGGAGGGAGATGGGGAAGAGGAAGGTGGGGAAGTACCTGGCTATTCAGATCTGGTCACCAAACACGGCTAAAGCCATTTCAAGCAACGTTTCAATTCTGAATGGTGGTCTTACACCAGGGCGATACTGAGAGTATCTTCCACTCTGGAACGTGCCGCAAATATACTATATATTATTTTAAATTAATTAATTGTGAAATAACACAAATAAAATTTATTTGCGCACGCCGGGTTCGAACCCGCGACCTTCGGATCTGTAGTCAAAAGCGTATACCACTAGACCACGCCGGCCGTCAAATAAATAAAAAGTAAAAGCTTTTAAACACATTGAAGTTTTTTATGTTCAAACTGGAAAGAGTAGCTTAAAAACAAACATTAAATACTTCACACCTTTGCGCAATCTTTCAAATAACTAAACATTTAGTTTTTTCACAGTTAATTTTCCAGATTGTATTTTAAAAATGCTTTGCTGTACGAAGGGTCACTATAAAGAAAGCGCACTATGTAATATCACATCCAAGAAAAAATACACACATGAAATTGTGGCAGATAGTAAAAAACGAATAATCAGCAGCCCGCGAGAACAATACCAAAATAAAGCGCACCTATTACCTCTTCCTTTGAAAATTATCTTGCGAAAACATTTTTTTTGCAGAAAAGGCTTCTGAAAAAGTGTTTGCAAGTAATTTACATATTTGGATAGTAATTGAACACATGAAATCGTGGCAGATAGTAAAAAACAAATAATCAGAAGCCCGGAGATAATGTAAGAATATGAATTGGAGATAATGCTTTAACGGGGCTGCGATACTATAGCACTCCGAGCGCTGAGCAGTTGACCACGTAGAACCAGGATGGCGTGGCGAATCATTGGGAATTTTCGATTCATTTTTACAAGGCCCGCGAGAACAATACCAAAATAAAGCGCACCTATTACCCCTTCCTTTGAAATTTTTTGCAGAGAAGGCTTCTGAAAAAGTGTTTGCAAGTAATTTACATATTTGGATAGTAATTGCACAGCTATCAATTTTTTTTGTATTGCTTTTTATATCGATGAAGTGATAATTTTTTGTTAACATTGATTTTTTAGAGATTTTAGATTTCTAGAGATATTAATGTTTAGTGGTACGATTTTTAGAATGAGCGCGGCTGAATCCAAAACCGAGCGCCCAGATATCTCTATCGTTCAAGTATTTTTTTATTTTATTTAAACGCTATCGCTCGAGTCACTTGAAAGACCTTGAAATTCTTCAAGGTAATCGATGCATATAAAAACACTTGTCTTCTTTCTGGCTTGTGCAGCCTTCACAAGAAATAACAGTTGGCTAACTCTGAGCTACGTGGTACAACTTCGACAACCTAATGAGCGCCCCATAACTCGCACAGAAACAAACGCCTGCATTATTACAATCGTTTTTGTTTAAAGCTCATTTAGGAAGCTCGCTCTTCAGCTCGCTGACTCCGAATGGAACTGAATGGACTATTCGTTATTTTTGTATTAATCAACGGGGCCGAGGCCGGGGCTAGACTGTTTCCGTATCGCTTCACTGTACAGTGTACACTGTAACGAGTAGATAACAAGGTTGTCGGGGAACGGAAGATAATGGAGATAGACAATACAGTCAATCAATTGCTGCATTGTCTATCTCCGATGTATAGCGAAGAGATAAGTGTCTACTGCATATAAAATACCTGCACTTTACGGGTTTCATGCAATTTGGAATTGTTTGAGACTGGAATAACGTGTTAAAAGTCAATGTATAACTAGTTCCGGAAGACCTTCCATCTTCAGGACAACGGCTTCTGTGGTCGAGAGCCTTGAATAGCAATCCGAATGTAGCGAGTTCAAATCCCGGCGTGGGCAAGTAAATTTTATTTGAAAAATGTATGTTATTTCACAATGCATTCATTAAAAATAACATCTTACACTCGCAGCATGTTCCAGTGTGGAAAATACTTTCAGTATCGCTCTGATGTAAGAGTGACCAGATCTTTCCCCCATCTCCCCCCTCCCCGCTGCTTTCAGCCTCACAATATACCCCGATTGGGGATTCTATAGTCTCACTGGAGCTGTTGGGACACTTGTGCGGTTTTCACCTAAAAAGATCTATATTTGACAACGGATGTCGGGAAGCAAATCTGTTACCACTTCCAAAATTTGCATTCATTCACGTAAACAAAATCGAAATTAGAATGGATTCAAAATAAGACGCAAAATACTGACAGATATAATAACATAGGTATGTATGTAGAGGGAAGATCGGACTTCCACCAAAAATGCTTTTTTTAAATGAACGGGAACTGTTCATTAATTCAACATTCTCCCCTCAATTTTGTATTTCAAAAAAGTGACTGTAATTGACGCTAAGAACAAAGTGCTTCTCAACACGTACTATAAAATCCACCCGAAAACAATAGGACTCTTCGTGATAGACAATTCATACTTTCACCCGTAATTGCTTTATTTACAAGTGGCCGATACAAATAATGTACCTGTCTAGCATTATATATTATTAGAGAGAACTCTTCAGAAATCTTCGCGCGGATTATTTTGCTACTAAGTGGATTTTAGAAGTAATTTTAAAAAGATTTTCACATTTCCTTCTACTACGTATTTTAATTTGTCAACCTGTTTTCGCTAAACCTTATTTGGGAGGAAGACTGCTCTCTGCGCGCTGATGAATATCCCCGACACGGATAGTTAAACTTTATTCCACTTTCCTCATAAACCTGCTGGGTGCGGCAAATAAAGTCTTTTGGGAGTGCCGCACATTTAAAAAAAACTACAAATGATATCAGAAGCTTTTACCTGTTCTGCGCCCCGTAAAGACGTCGCGTTAAAGAGAAATATACACCTGTTTACATTTTCACGCTGAGTTTAATATCCCCGCAATCTTTTTGTGAGGAATGTGTGCCAAGAACATAAGCGAAAGATTATATCTATTTACTTATATTTCGCCATTTTCATTTTTTATTTCAGTATGGTATAATGGCTAGCAATAATATAAGTGTGTGTTTCATGTTTGAATGGGGGTGTTTGAGTGTTT
Organism: Hesperophylax magnus; assembly: GCA_026573805.1. Lineage (NCBI taxonomy): Eukaryota > Metazoa > Arthropoda > Insecta > Trichoptera > Limnephilidae > Hesperophylax > Hesperophylax magnus. The sequence continues at coordinate 498,833 of JAIUSX010000229.1, read as the reverse complement.
GACTGCCAATTTGAATCTAATTTCTAGAACCTTCACTGTCATTTAATTTTATTACATTACTTTATATTACTAAGTGTTCATAAAAAGCTGTTTTACTACTTCTAGTTTATTTTACTATTAAGATCATCTCTGGTTTTCTGGTATCTAGCTTTTTGCGTAGTTTTCTGGTTCTAGCTTTTGGCGTAGTTTACTTGTTATTTGTTGCTTTCAGCCCATGTTATCAACGAAGTCAAATCATATTTTTTCTGCATAAAGAATGAACCATGATACAGGATTGCTACATTTATCTGTAACTGTACCGAATTAATCGAACTCAAGAAGCTAAAACTCTAGGATTCACTGCGTGACTACCGGCGGCCTTCTGTCACCTGGTTGTAAGAATTTTCCAAGCTCTCTGACGAAGAAATCGAGATCGTTAGCGAGTGATGGAGTTAGGACTAGATTATATGACCTAATATTAGAACTAGAAAACTAGAAACTCGTCATCGGTAGTAGTGGGATGAAAGATTTTTATTATGGCTTTCTGTTAGCTTATTTAATTTTGTAGTTAATTGGTTAAGTTGTTACTAATCTGTTAATAAACACACTCTCTGTAATCAACCTGTTGTCTTTTCTTTTCTCTAAAGAAAACGTCAGTATAGTAGCCTCGACTATAGTTGGACTCATACATTTTAAATTTAAGGCGATGCACTACGTAGTAATGCAAAATCATGTGTTTTTGGTTTGAAAATTTGGTCTTCTAGAAATGTTTCAGATGCTTTAATTAAATACTGCGTGTAGAATACATCCTGGTCTTTGGAACAATCGAGTATTTTTTACATAAGTCTTTTTATAAGCCCAGAAAAAAAATATGTATAAGGCCTATGAAAACTGCTTTAAAGTTCAAAATCTCCTACTTACGAACCCATTTTCGGTTATGATTTTATTGTATAATGTGGTGAATTAAGTTACTTATAAAATGATCGAAAAACATTTGAATATTTGTGCCTGAACATCCACAAAATAAAATAAAAGTCACTTTTTGGCCATGTTTTTTTCTTGCATAAATCAAAACAGGTGGATGGTGTTAAGCGGGAATTTAAGCCTTATCGCCATCTACGTAAGGTGTGTTATTGATAGCGGATCGATTCAAAATATTACACGACGTAGTGCATCGCCTTAAGAGGTCCCATGTATGTAATAAATCATAATATGAAAATAGCAATACAATGAGAAGGTTAGTAGATACTCTTGGTATTGCCCTGGTGAAAGACCACTGTTCTGGATCTAAATGTTGTTTGAAATGGCTTCTACCGTGCATATTGACCATATCTGAAGAGCCGGGTACTTTCCAATCTCCATCTTCATCAATTTCTCCTTTCTACTTTAGGGGCAGTTAGGTACTCTTATGAGGTGATAAAATTTATTTATTGTTTTTGTGTTTAATTCGTAGAACTCCATTAAATTTTTTTTTAATTTAATTAAAATCAAATTTAATAATTAGAGATTGCAAGATGCTACAATATGCTTTAACCAATGAAGATTTTACCGGCGAGCAAAGCGTATAATATACGGGATTCATCCAACAGAGTACATCCAACAGAGTAAGAGAAACGGCAGTAATGCGACATTTGTTTCGAATGCATCCCGAGTTTTGTATTGCCGCGAGTTTCTCAGCGGAATTGCGTTGCAAAGCTTGCAGCACTGAATTATGTTTACCTACCGGAATTGAAGAAGGAAACCTTTGTTCAGTGGAATTGAGGCGATTAGAGGGCGGTTTTACATGATTTGTATTGTCAGGGAGGAAGGCTTCCATCTTGGGGAGGATTCTAAAATCTTACGCTGCAGCTTAGGGCAATGTCGTGATTTGTATATTGTTCAATTCACAACTATACTTTTGCGATAGTTGAAATAATGTACAATGGTGTTGGAATCACTTTGTTCTCTAACCGTTCTGATGCCTCATTGTGATAGCCATATAAGACGACATTTGTATAGGTTATGCTGCGTTAGTTATGTTGCGATAGTTGGATTATTATATAGGTTGAGTAGTTCAGAAACCCGTTAATTTTATTCGTGACGTTTTTTCTACTTTTTTTATCTTCCTTGATATCGTAAGCACGATTGTGTGATATTTTGTAAACTTTTTTCAAAGTTTGCAAAGGTTGTTTGGGTTTATAATATGTTTAGCAAGTATGTTTTTCACTCTCCTTTTTTAATTTAAAATTTGTATTTGTTGGGTTTCAGTTTATTTAATGTCAATACCGCAAAAAACCCCAAATGCTGTGGAGCCAGTGAAACTATGGCATCTCCAAATGGGGATGTTGTGAGGCTGAACGAAATGTGAAGTGGAAGTAGACGTGGTAGAAGAGAGTGGGTGGATGCCTCTCAGATCTGGTCATTAACACATTTCATTTAAAGCCATTTCAAGCAATCTTTTGATTCTAAATGATGATACTGAAATGGCGATACTGCAAGGGCAATTCTGAAAGTATCCTCCACCTGGAATGTGTCGCATATATACTCTCATATTTTTTTTGCGAATAATGAAAGAATTTAAATGAATTAATAAATAACACAATTTAATCAAATAAAATTACTTGTGCACTTCGAGATTAGAACCCGCGATATACGTATCGTGGCCAAGGATCGTAACGACTCAACCACGGAGGCTGTCACTTTTTACAAATACTATTACTATTAAGGCTTTTGTTTTTTTTATTGGTAACATATTATAAATATATTTTAGTAATGTTAAGCCCACAAATGTCATTTAATAATAGCGATATTTTCGTTTCATTGGAAATTCAGGACGCTATCTCTGAAGAACAAGAAGTAAATCTTGGAGATCCTCAAGGATCTGTTTTGGGACCGCTCCTTTTTATTATGTACATAAATGATATAGTGAAGTGCCGGAATACAGTTCAAGCAAACTTTTTGCCGTTGACCAACTTTTTAGTATAAGTAACTCTTGATAACTCTTGAGGCAACCCTTGAGCTACCTATAGTTTTCTATAGGTACATTATAGCAAATAATATTGAAGAAGTATAAGAAATTAAATAATTGGGAGTCATTATCGATAAAAATTGGAACTTAACACTAACTTTGAAATGTTAACTAAATTGCAAAAAAAAGTTAAATTCGGGGAAAATTAGACCCTAAAACAAGGAATATGGCCTACAACACCACTGCAGCATCCAACCTGAAATACTGCACAAATGTCAGTTTTTTGAGTAATAAAACGCAAGTTAAAAGAATGGAAATAATTCAGAAAAGAGGTATGAGGTCTTAACTGTGCTGTAGCAGATATACTAGGATAAAAACAATGCAACCCCAACTCAATATTCTAAGTGTGTAGCAACGTTTGGTCTATAATACCATAGTAAGTTAAAAAATAAAATAATAAATAGATTATATGTAGTATTAATATTGCAGTCCATGGTTATCTTACGAGAAGCTGCAACGATTTTAGGTTTGCTAAGACAACACAAAACAATATATATTATAAAGGTTTCAAAATGTTCAATGAACTCCCTTTAAATGTTAAGGAAGCCAAAAGCCTTTCAGTTCTTTGTGGGTTATGTCTCAGTGTTGTGAAGTCCAAATATTAGTACTTAGGTAATGGAATACTTGTATATTAGTTTTTGAATAGAGGTACACTAGATATAAAATGTAAAAATTGATATGTAATGTAAAATTTAATTTAATTTTATAACTAAATAAAATATAATTAAAAACCAAATTTATGTACATATTTATGAAAGTGAATAAATTAATTTAATAAAACTAAACCCAGAACCTTTTATCATCCAGGAATCTGTTCTACTAATTCAGATTATCTGCAAAACTGTTATCCTACGCTCTAATAATTAATGAATAATATTAATCTCAAAAATAAGTTTTTTTAACCGCAAATCTAAGAATAAACTACTATTAGCATTTAAAAGTCTTTTCAGTATATTTTACGTCATTAACCTACTCTGTATAAGACATTTTTTAAAAAGAACTAACATGAATATTTCCCACTTTCCAAACAAAATATGTTACTTAGTCAATCAACCCACTAAAAATTCAGTCCGTATCTTTCGTTGAACAATGAAACGGTTTTTGAAAAAGCATTTCCCCTAATTATTTTACACCATTTTCCAAACCCCAGCTCATTAGGCCACAAGAACCCAAATAATAATAACTCGAACATTTCCATTAGAGTTGAAGAAGCTGAAACTAAAGCCTCGATTAGGCACACCAATCCTGCTCACAATATGGACTTGTTCATTCAAATCGCAGGCATTGTTGGCTTGTCAGAATCACGCTTCACCAGAGACCTGAGTGTTTCTGTATTCTGAAGGCTGTCAGATTGCCGAAGGTCCTGGAACCTTCCTCCCAGCCCCATCACGGACCCGGTCACCCCTTTACAAACTTGTTCCTTTACTCTTGACTTGTTAATAAGTTAGTGTAAATTTAGCTAGATGTTAAAATACGAGGAGATTCATCTGTGAAGACTTACTGCAGGTGTTTATTGTTTACATTCGCTTTCCGCTTATTTTTTACTAACCCCACGCCGGAGTCATCTTTTGGGGTGCTGTGTGGAGGGTCTTTTAAGGAAAGGAAGGAGAAGAAGTCCATTGTATCCAGGAGTGACGGACATATGAATCTATCCCTCCCGCTGCAGCGCAAGGCGATGAGTCTAGAGAGACGAGTTCAAGAAGTGAAAGAGTCACCCCAACCAGCCGCTTCCGATCTGGCTCGCCACTCAGCTGGTGGATTGGTGCATCATATACAACACACCTCACCCGATGATCCTGGGCACCCCCGCTAAGTTTCCAAACGTAACTTTTGGTTATCCAATAAATGGTTCCCGGCTCGGCGGTACCCAAACCCACCTCCCAAATATGCGAAATTTGCGTTAAATTCAAGAGCATTGCTTGAAATTTGTCCAAGCAATCCTAACAGTTTAAAATACTGTAGGGATTTTCATAAACTATGGATATCGTTAAAAAAAAGTAGAAGATTTGAAGTTCGTTTTTATGATTGTGAATATCCAACTAAAATGTGTAATTTTAATATTTTCATTCTCAATTATTGGTTTTAAAAACGATGCTAAACGGTTCGAACTGGCTACAAAGTCATTATGATGAAGATAACGCTACTGGTTGGTAAGACGGTTGTCACCGATGCTGGTGAATGTTGTTCGAGAATGTGACGTCAACAACGTCATATTCACGAACCCAAGCGAACATGTTGTTTTGGCGGAAAATTAAAATTCTCACGTTTTAAACCATTATGGAAAACGTATTCATTGATCTAAAAATACATTAAAAATGTCATCAATTTCTTAGTTTAATATAATATAATATAAGCAATGCTATTGCGTGTAAATCGCCTTTTGCGTTTTTATATCAATTTAAATAGTTATAAATATATTGAACATGAAAATGGGTCTCCTAATATTAATACGATCCTTACCAACCACGGATACTGCGAGACAAAAGAAAAAAGGAAAACTTAGTAAATAGTACCACATGTTACTGTTCTTCTATGAGTAGAGTCGATACTATTAAATATCTTGGTATTCATATAGACGATCTTCTTAAATGGAATGTACGTGTTACAAACCTAAATACAAAACTGAGGAAACTCGTCTATTTCTTTAAAAAAGTTAGGGATATTTTAAATAGAAAACAACTGAAACACGTTTACTGTGATCTTGTACAATCGTCTCTTGAATATGGTATTATCAGTTGGGGTAGTGCCACACATACTTGCCTGGAGCTGAAGGTTATTCTAAAAGTTCCGTACCGATTTTATTTTTAATACACTTTAATTTTCCTAACCTGAAAAAATGCTACATCAATTTAAAAATACCCATATGTATGAAGAACGAATAAGCACTAGTACCTTGAAACATTCACATGTAAAATGTTTTAACATCCCAGTTGTCTAACCGCCTATGGACAAAAAAGTTTTAAACACAATGCTATTAAGCTATTCAATTCTCTAACTACTGACATTAGAAACACACAAACCAAAACTATCTTTTAAAGTAAAATCATTGATTACCTCCAATAAACATATACATTAGAAGTATTTCAAAACTAATTAAAAAATTGTGCCTACTGTGTATATATATATTCATGCTATGCCTTTTGGTCGAACTGAAATTTTATTAATTCATTACTTAAAATTATTCTCGCTTCGTCTTCATCTTCTACATTCATTCTTGAATTGTATAATTTTAAAATACTGATTTTATTTTATCTGGCTTTTTTCATAATATTGTGTAAACAAAAACCTAATTAACAACCTCTCTGTAAATTGCCATCTCAACACAGGCGTTACACACCTAGTGAGATATGTAATACGTCATTATTGTAATTAAATGTAATATACGAATATTTAATAAAAAAATAAACGTACAAACGTACTTTAAGAAATAGTATATAGAAAAATATATTCTTCGTAGTGTAGTTTGCAAGTAATAAGCCTGATGAATAACAGTGAGGTGTACCAGGATGGACGAATATAGACCTCACGAATAAGGATCGTTTATTTTAAGAAATTATTAGCGAATATAAATTAGAAATTAAAATCGAGAGAAAATGAGGTCGTCTCCTACAACGAATTTTCACTGTTTACTAATTGTGTCCAATTAATTGCCTGCTAAGGATATTTTATTTTTTATTTTTGAAAAAAAAAGAATAGTAACGAAGATATAAGTGGACAAAATGTTGATATTTGCCGCTGGCAGAAAACCATGTGACCTCGCGGCACGTACCCGGCGATACTGCAGCATTGCCATTCTAATTATGAATTGTACTGAATCGTGTGTCGTTTGGCGAGACACCATTGCATACGTTCCACCCGTTCACGTTGAAAGCTCATAACTGCGTCATTTTTGGAGACATCGAAAACTAATTGTACATTTAAAACTCTATAAATTTAACAGATTTTTAGTTTTGAAAATGAAAATAATATCTCATTGTATTTACGTAAAATTGGCAGAACAGCATTTAAGGTTTTGAAATGTGGATGGTCGATAAAATTTAAGTCATGTTCGCACTGAGAGTAAAAAAGCTTCCTGCCTTCTTTTATAGCCAATGAAAGTTTTAGTAAATACTTAATTTACTTTGAAAAAAATCCGAACTCCAATACATAAAATTCTTCATAATACACCATACAGACTTAGAATATATTTCAAAACGAGATTTCGTAGTTTCGCTGACAGTTTACACTCTTGGAGTATCACCAAAAAGTATTTGAAAGAAGCCAATTAAAATAACTATTCTCTTGAACGAACGAAAAAAGCGCCAGGAACTGAACCGCAACACAACTACAAACTTCATTTGAATCATTCAGTGATAATTCTAGACTTGCTTTTCTCCACTTAAAATTTATTCCATTTGCAAAACTCGACGGTTCGCTACCGGCAGTTTTAGCGTAAAGTGTCTATGATGCAGTAGTGTGATACAGTGCGCTTAGTGCGCTATAGTGTTATCGTCTTTATCTTTCAGCAGACAACGCTGAAAATGGGCACAGTAAGGGGACGAAGAAATATTCATGAACACTTCCTGAAACTAAAATTGAAGAGAATAATTAGAGGTACCGCTGTACTGTACCGTAAGCGTGCAATGCACAATTGTGTATTATGTTAGTGACGTACGAATTATTTTAAACAATGTTTGCCGAAACTGCGATTCAGTAGTTTGCTTACCTACGTTTTGCTCACCGCTGCTAGAATCATAATATCATAGATCAGACCGCACTTGTAGGAAGTCGAAAAAAGCTAAATCAACAATCAGACTACAGTGCATTACGAAACATCAATTGAAAAATCGATCTTTGATACCGCGATACGTAAACTGCTGATAAGACGAATGTGAAGGAATGCATGGTGATGCAAAACATTCATACAATGAACGGAGTCAGCGATCCTGCGGGTTCGATATCCAGACGCTTTGTCGTGGAAGACAAGAACAAAGGAATCAGCACTTATATAAGCGGGGGAGGACCTAAGTACTTGCATCATTCCACTCAAGAAGTCCAACTCGGCGTAATGGAGGAGTTGGCCGTTATGACCGGTTCCCACCGCGTCGCGCCTCGCTCTTTCTTTACCACACCGCTACAGGACCCTCTCACCTACACCCGGTTCTGCACGGACTACAATTATGGACTCCTTGGGATCACCTCTGCGCACTGGCCCCGGCTATCATTCCTGGCCAGCGCTGACCTCACTCGCCTAGACCTTGCGACCACTTCACCGGTCTGCGTCTCGGCCCCGCTGCATCGTGGCCGGCCTGCATCTCCCACTCATCTGCCGACCTGATTCATCGTACCTTCGGCTACCTCATTCACACTGGAGTACCTGGAAGACTCCACATCTTCACCAGTGCTGAACACATCCACGAGTCCGGTCTCTATCAACGCGGCGTCGACTCACTGACCCGCGCCTCGACCACATCATCGCCGTCTACACCTGGTGTCATCTTCATGGGTCCCAGTCATCTCCCAACTGCAGAATTATAATGACTCGCAATAATGACATAACAACAACATCATCATCAACATTGTCTCCTTACCAGATCCCCAAAAACCTACTCGTAATTAAACAGAAATAAAAAAAAACGAATTCTAAACACTGAAAATTTTGTGAAACAACATCGAAAGGTAACACAAACATTATTTTTAATTAGCATTCGTGTTTACTTCTCAGCAAATTGTGAAATATCATTGCTCACAATTACATATTAGAATTGTTTTAACATTGAAACTTTTCAACGTTACTTATATAAGAATTTCTGTATGTTTTCACGTTATTCACGCATCTAGTAACTTCATTTTCTTTACGGTTCTCCTCATTTATAATTCACTAATAAAATGTTTTACCACACAAAATATATGTACCTCAGATATTAGGAGTATAATTATCTAATCTCCTATATCTTCTTCATTGGAGCTAGTTTTGTCTTTCTCGTAATTTTTATCTCTGGTTTTTATTTTATCGGAGAGTAAACACAAACACAGACGTTAATAAACATAAAAATTTTCAAGGTTTCGCTTGCATCCTGATCTATTTCTCACAGATAAGTTGCCATATTATTACTAGTTCCTATCAGCCTTTCATACATTATGATCATATTACTTTAGTCGGTCAGTCGGACTAATTAATCATTTCCATGAATTTAATCAAACTGTAATGATGAAATATTCACACGCTGTTTTTTTTCACGCTAAGGACGGGTTGTTTCGGAGAATTTGAACAATTCATCAAATTTCAACGTTCATTTTCGGGTTCTGTGAAAGTCCAATTCAAGTTCTGTTATTATATCATTATAGGCTAGTTGCTTGACAAAACTGAAATAAAAATAGAACTTGAAAATATCTTTCGCAGAACTTGAAAATGAACGTTGAAATTTGAAGAATTGTTCAAATTCTCCGAAACAATCCGTCCTAAGCCTATGAAATTTATTGATACCTATAGGCGTATCATCAAAGTGATCTGATGAGGTGCCAATAATTAAGAAATTTGTATCGATTGACCAAGAATTGCGAAATTGTATTAGCCATATAAAGAAAACTACAAAATCTTAGTCATATTATGAAGAAAGAGAAGCACAAGTTTACCTAGTTGACAATCCAGATTGATGGAATATACCGCATTTGCATAATCTACGAAACTCGTACAAGTTATAAATAACATCACAGTTAATTTTTATTCTGTGATATCAATTATGTTGTATGGTATATTTATACCGTTGATATTCAATAAATAAACTTCAGTACAGTATAGTTGTCACGGGTTACAGCATGCAAGGTGAAGATTGTCCTGATACGATACGATAGGTCGCCAGAAAAAGAAAACGGTACCGCTGCTTTCAAGTGAGCGAAGTCGTTGCGAACGCAACGCAGCGCGGCGCGATATTTTCAAATCCTTTTCGCCACTTGGAAGCGTCCAAAGTAACCATTGAAAGGTGACCTCAGCGACTCCCATCAATTGGTTTGACATTTTCATGCGAACAGGGCCTCGATTCTGGTTCGATCAATTCGTTGTTCGAGAGGAATAACTTTTGACGTTTGTCGTATTTGATTATGTACATTCGACAAGACTCACGAACAAGAATGTCTACCAATGCATGTACTTTCGACGGCAATTTCGAGCGGACTCGATTGGAGAATCGATATCCTGGACGCGGCGGACAATGGAAAATAATTGTTTGTTGAGTATTACACTAAATATTAAGTATAATTTTTAGTTTAGTAAAATGTGATGGATTTTTTTGTTAATTTCGTTCCACGAAGTAGACATCAATCTTTCTTCAACAGAAATAGGTCGCTGACAAGCCTACCCCCGCTCCCGATGCGGAGCGGGAGCGGGCAGTAGGCACGTAGGAAAGCCGAAAGTTGGCATAGGTCCGCTTTATATTGCTTCAAACCGCATCGCAATCGCGCTCGCATTGACTTCACCTACGTAAGACGCAGTGTAAACGTGGTGAACGTTTAATGAGTTCGGGATAAGGCAGGCGACCATTACGCTATACGCATCGTGGCTTGGCCTATTTCAGCATATTGCCATATTCTGAAATAGATCAAGAAACGAAAATATAGAGCGTTATAGCGTGGTCTGTCACAGGTTTCATTTGAATGATTAAAGCATTCAACTCCATTCGTTTAGCCATATCATTGCCTGAAATCAGCAGTCACAATGCGCAAGTAAATCAGACGACACAAACACAAACAGGCAGTCGTTGGAGCGAGTATAAGCAGTATAAGCACGCCCGCGTCCCTATTGGCATGACTCGAGAGCGCGCCGCTGGAGCGGCAAATGAAATTGGAAAAGAAGCGCCGACGCAGACGTCAGCGGCCGCCCGAGACGTCACTCGATACCCCCTCGCCCTCGCTCTCGCTGGCACTCGAATATGCGCCGGAACGTTACCAATTACCTGCACCTGCCAATACCTCCCTACACCCCACACCACAATCCGACTAGCCGCGATACGACCACGGAAAAGTGTTAATATTATTTGAAAATTGAATCAGTGAATAAATTTACTCCCAACCTACTAAAATATCTTTATTCCGTAGTATTTGACACATATCATTCTTAACAGTTTACAATAGCTCAGCTCACACTTTTCAATTTGTACCGCAGCCCCGGAACCATTATCACATATTTATTAAATTACCAACACTTCTTCCATAGGTCACCCCAAGTGGTTCGCTAAGTTTGGTAATTTAGCAGATGTGCCCGGGTTCATCCGGTGAGATATGTTCAGGATGCGCCTGTCCACCAGCTGCGTGTCGTTCCAGATCGGGAGAGTCTGGTTTGTGGAGACCCTTTGACCTCTCCAACTGGTCTCTTGACCCATCGCCTTTCGCAGCAGTGAGAGGGATATATTCATTCGTCCGTTACTCCTGACCACACTGATTCCTAGATTTCTACCCACCTCTCATACCCCTTTCCTTCCCAGAACTTCCTCTCCTTCCTTTCCTTAAAAATAACCTCCACAGCATCCCCAAATTATTTTTTTCAAGGCCACCTGTGTGGGTTTGAGGTAAATAAAATACAATTTCTGCAAAACATACAATATTGTGCAATATGTGTTATTTCCTAATGTAAGTTAGTGCTTGTTCTTAGAAATGGAGTGCTAGTTAATATTACAAAACTTTACGGTGAAAACAAATAAAATTAAAAATAAATTAAGTTTCTATTAAGGAAGGATAAGGGACAAGCACGTTTTTAAAATACTCACAGATGCTAATAATAATAATAATAATTGGATAATTTGTAGAGCGCCGTTTTTGTGAAAAATCACCTCAAGGGCGCTGTACAATTTATTTCCTAGGATCTACATTTGTTATTTAGAAAAGATACCAAAACATACTTACATGGCAAGTCACTTCCGACAAACACACTTATATTAAAAAGTTTATGCTTATAGAAGATAAAACTGCACGCAAAGGACACTATATCAAAAAACACTGTTCATCGCATGACCTTAAGTCAGCTATAGTTTTTTTTTATTTTAGTTTAACTGTCTTAAAAAGCCTACAAATTGTTAGATGTTATCATTTTTATTTATTTATTTTTAATTATTATTTCTATTTATTTTATTTTATTTTTAGTATTTTTTACATTTTGTTAATTTAAATTGCCGTCGACTGTGAAAGTGGAGGTTTCTGAAATTTTGGATACGATTGTCTGAAAAGGTGCGTTTTAAGTTTAGACCTAAATTCTGTCGAGTCTGCGATCATTCTCAAATCATGTGGCAGTCCATTCCAGGCTTTAGGTTCTGACACGGCGAAAGCACGCTCACCGAACTTAGTATCTGGTGTGCGCTTTGGTTCCTTCAACCTTCCGATAGCTGATGACGTTGCTGACCTAAGGGTTGACTGTCGGGAATCGGAATCTTCTGGAATACACAATTCTGATAAGTAAGCCGGAGCCATTCAGTTAAGTGACTTAAATACCATCCAGCATACCTTGAACTGGATTCTTTCAGGACATTTGAGCCAGTGCAGATTTTCGAGATGCTCTGAAATGTGGGAGTATTTAGATACTCCGGTGATAAGCCTTGCCGCGGCGTTGAATACTGATTGTAATTTGTTGATTTGACATTTGGGGAGACTTGCATATATTCCGTTGCAATAATCTAGACGTGAAACAACATAGGAATTGACTAGCAATTTAGTCGCCTCTGTTGGCAGGTTTCTCCGCACTGCTTTAATTTGCCTTAATTGAAAGAACCCCGTGCTTACAGTTCTGTTCACCTGAGTTTTAAGGGAAAAATTAGCATCCAGATTGACACCCAGTAATTTGATGCACGTTTTTGGAGTGATGTCACTTCCTGAAATGGTTATTGGGGAGTTTTCAATGTTATGCTGACGTCTGCTTGTAGCAGTCCACAGAAGCTCAGTCTTTGTAGGATTCAGTTTCAATCTATTTGAGGTCATCCAGCGAGTAATTGCTTCTATACACTCAGTTATACGAATTTTTAGACTGTTTATTTCTTCTGGTAAGCAGTAAAAATAATCTTGCTGGTCATCAGCGTAGCAGTAAGATAGAAGGCCAAATGATTCGTTTATTTTAGCGACATCATTTGTGAAGAGGGTGAAGAGTAGTGGGCCCAGAACGGACCCTTGGGGTACTCCAGATGAAAGGGTTGCATAATTTGATTGGTTTTTTCCCACTTTTACGGCTTGTAAACGGTTGGCTAGGTAAGATGTCAGCCAGGTCTTAACATCACAGCTTAAACCAAATGATTCATCTAATAATTTGTATTAGGCGATTTAATGTGTAAGTTTATTGTTATTGTATAAATTAAAATCTAAGTTGTAATCTGTAAAAAGTTGTAATAAAAATCCTGTTTGGCAAACTACTTAACTGTAGTTTAACGGGATATATATAAAATAAATAAAAAAATAAAAAATAAAAATAAATCGTTTAATAAGAAAGTCATGGTCAATCGTGTCAAATGCAGCACTCATGTCCAAGACTGAAAGAAGTGCCAGTTTACCCGACTCAATGGCAGTAGTTATGTCCGACAAAACACGTAGTAACCCGGTTTCTGTAGAGTGGAACCGTCTATATGCAGATTGGTATTTAGTTAATAATTCATTTGAATTTAAGTGACATATGACCTGTGAGGCAGCGATTTTTTATAATATTTTTGATATAAAAGGCAGATTTGAAACGGGTCGGTAATTTGAAAGATCTTCAGCGTCCATTTGTGGTTTTTTTAATAATGGAGTTACGATAGCTGATTTAAGGGATTTTGGAAAGTCACCCGCGCTAAGTGACTTATTGAAAAGATGAACTAAAAAGGGAGCAATTTTATTGCAACAATTCAGAATTAAAAGGTGTCTTGAAAAGGCTTTAGCGATGTTTGGTGACCAGGTTTTATTTGCCCACCTTCTACTTCTCTATCTCCTTACCCTTCAAATATATTTGGGATGCCATAGTGATGATATAATGCCACTGACTATTTTTTTCTTTTATTAGGTACCTATTGTTATTTTTTTTAAAATTATGTATTGCATTGGATTGCACTGCTCCTTCATTTGAAAATAAAGAATGCAAAAAAAATAATTATTTATGTAAATATGCCAAGTTGCAATGCCAACAACAAATTAATAACAACATAAAAAAAACAAATTATGTACATATACTTGATAAACCAATTTAATTTTCCGTTATCATCCGTTGTTAACAGACCGATTACCATCCCTAACGCACAGACGCAATGTTGACATGCCGAGTCTGTTATTAAGGTATTATAACGGAGCCTGCTCTAAGGAGCTATTAGCAATGATTCATGGTGCACCTGTACACGTGCGTGAAACTCGACCGACACTAGTGGAACACCAGTTCACAGTTGATGTTGGCTTCATGAGAACAGGTCGTTTCTTCGACTTGTTTTTGTGTAAGTCGGCTCGTATGTGGACCTAGCTACCGGCGCCTCTTGTTTCTCCTTTCTTTCATCCGGGCCTCTTCAAGATCCGCATTAATAAATACCTTCCTAAAGCCCTTACTTTAACCCGACTCACAACGCTGCCCAACTGGGTCGTGACATACTCGTAATTTTCCTGTCTTTACATTGTACAGACAGGGACGCTATTGTGAGGTGTCAGCTAGAACAAAATGATCTGAAATTAATATGTATGTATATTTATTTTTGATTCAAGACTTTGAATTATTATAATCAAATATAAAATATGGCTTTTATGATAAATTTCCATGATATATTTTTTGATGCGTTAACATTGATCATATTGAATACACTAACGGTTATTTCCTATTTATATTTCTATTTTATAATGAGTGTGTTTGAGCATTTCCGATAGAACTGTACAATAAACTAAAATATATAATACATTTTCTAGAAATATTTATAGACTTAAAAAAGGCCTTCGGCAGTATATCACATAAAAAAGCTAATAAATAAATTATAATCTATTGAAATAAATGGAAAACTGTTAGCATGGATGACTAGTTACCTAAATAAAAGACCCCAAGAAGTAAAATAAATTGATCAAGTTAGTGACTCTGAATGTTGTGAACTTTCAATAATTCAAGGTACAGTATTAGGCCCTCTGCTGTTTATCATATATGTCCAGTGTCCACGAAATATTTTATTGAATGTCTCTAAAATGGAGAAATTAATAATAAATATTGAGAAAACTAACATACATCTTCAGATTTCTAAGACATGTCCTAAATAAAGATTTACTCAAAATGACGTACTTTGCTATCTGCCAATCAATAATACATACAATATACTATTGAGGATGAGGTGGAACTTATAAAAAACACACACACAACTTTACACAGCTCAATAATCAACATAAAAAACCATCACAACTTCTGTTTTAAGACTTTAAACTCACAAAACTAAATGAATTTTAACTCTACAACGCAAAATTACAAATTTACAATCTTAATCAAACATATCATAACAAGAAAATCTTTCAAATTAAACTGCACCTTTTAAACATAATAGAAAACTCAGATAAAAATCGATTCTCCAAACTCTAAAATGTGAAGAAAAAAACAATGGGTCAATTCAACTATAAACGTCTTGGAGTAAAGTTTTTTATACGTTACCAGAAAGTATCAGAAACATAAAATACAATAAAGGTTTTAAATTTCATCTTAAAAACACTCTGAAACTAAATACTTTACATATAAACAAAGAAATAACGAACACACCTTCAAGAAAACATTAAACTGTTTTGGAAGGAGGTAAAAAAGTTTCGAAGTGGTCCAGAAAACGGAACCATGAATGTGATAAAATTGAAAGATGGAAATATGCTGGAAATTGCGGTGCTGATTGCTAATACTATGGAAGATCTACAGTCTCTCGTGTCTAGGACGAATTAGTGTTTAAAAAATAGAATGCCATAACAGTATGCAATATGGTTGTGAATGATGAATATTTGTAGCAGGTGGATGGATTTTTTTGTTTGTTTTTATTTTAGATAAAAGAAAATTACATTTTCACCTATTTAACTAGAAATAACTGATATGTTTTTGTTGATTGAGCCTAAAAATGAACTTTTTTTTTAATGTACTAATGATAATATTCACTTTCATTATTTTTTTGATTGCGCATAAAAGTGCATTTTTTTTTTTAATATACCTACACTTTTTTCATTTTTAATTTTGTGTGGGAGGCAATTATATATGTTGCTCCCCTCGTAACCAATAGATTACTTGCCATAATTAGTATGTAAGATTTTTAAATGTATTTTATCGTGTTGCTGTGTAAAATGTGTGTGTACTTGGAACGTTTTAATGAGTTCTGTATTTGTATGTATGAGTTTATTATTTATTTTGTATATAAAGAGACATGTATTATATTCATATAATTTTCTTACTGTTAATAGTTTTGTTTCCATATATAATTTTTTTGTAGATGTTCTAGGTTTGAAGTGAAATAGCTTTTTGATTACTTTGTTTAGTGTTACCTGTAATTCATTTATACATGTTTCATATGCATTTCCCCAGATTTCAATCAATTAGTTTAAATGAATATGCTGTTTCAAAGTTAGGTGTTTATCAATGCACAGCCCAAGATATTTCTCCTGTATCAGGATTTGCAGGTTGTTATATTCAACTTTTAAGGATACATGATGAGGAACGATTTTACTAGTTGAGCTTAAAATCATGAATCATGTTTTTAACATTCATTGTTAGGATATTTGATTGCAGCCAAATGTTAATTTTTTCTATGTCTCTCTGTGCATTTTCTAGTAAGATGTTTAAATCTGTACCCCTGTAGAAAATTACAATATCATCTGCATATAAAAAAAAATCACTGTCTAAATCTAATTGGGTGATATAATTTATATAAATGGATGATGTATGAGTTTATGTGTTTGGGAAGTACGTTTACGAGAAATGGGAAGGCTGACAGAGATATTGAAAAAAAAGGGTAAATGTAGGTAACTCTTTGAATGGAGGGCTGAACGCAGTTGGCGCGAGCAAAAAATGTCCAAAGAAGTGAAACTAGCAGTCCACAATGGGGTGCTGGTACTTACCCAGAGATATGGCAGTGAGGTATGGAACTGGCAGAGGAAGGATGAAAGTATATTGAATGCTGTAGAAAGGAAATCCATTAGGCGCATGTATGATCTCGCAAAGAAAGTGAGGCTGATGTAAGCGTAATTATAAGATTAAGAAAGTGACGATTAGATGATTTGAGTGCAAGGAGAATATATGACGCAAATGTGAAAGGTAGTAGAATTCGGGGACACCCGAGGAACACATGGTACGATCAAGTGAACCAGATACTTGAGTCGGGCCATATCAAGCGTCAGTATAATAGAAGAGTATGTATAAGGCGATGTATGAATGTGAACGAGGCAAGGAGTGTGTATCAAGACCTAGTTGTTTGTTGCTCCGTCCTCTCTGCTTACCCCTGCGGTGAAACGGCGTGATGGTTAGTTAGTTAGTAAATACTATTTACCTACATTGTTACATATTTTCCGTAAATGATGGTGTAACTTTTTTAAATAATCTATTCTATTCTACTAAATATTAATACAAAAATAAAATATATATATATAATATAATATATATTATATAGTGTGCATGTTGTTTTATAGTGCAGTTGTGTGGTTTCGATTTAGGTCTGTATTTGTTATGGGTATATTTTTTATTTCTCCTTTTGTTTTGTGAATGAGAGTGGGTTTTCGTTGTAGTGTTTAGTACCGTAGTATAGGACGTGTAGTATTAATGTTCATCGCTGTGTACGCATAATAGATAATAATTCGTAATGTCCAAAAACAAAACGCAAAGCTTTTTGTTTTGTTTGTTTTCTTTATTAACTTACGTTATTCTATGGTGCATTACGCATTTCACCGTCAACAAAATCCTTTGAGGTTTAAAAATAATGTTGTTATTACGCACAAAATGCGTTGAAAAATATATGGGTATATGCAACACAAGTACAATACGTATTGATTTAACATGTTTACATAAAATAGTTCAATCTACTATTTAAAGCATGCCGATGCACATTTTTATCAACATTTTATAAATTTTCGGAAAAAAAATGTCCTGTTATAACTCAAAAACATGTCAAGAAGATTGGGCTAGTTATATTGTATCTATATATATATCACTTATGTAGTTTGCTTCTCTTTTTGTGGGAGTACCGCACAACAGTTCCAACTCCTCTTAATCACCTGAAGGTAGTGAGACTATGGCATCCCCAATTGAGGTACGTTGTGAGGTGATGGCGGTATCTACCTATTCATATCTGTTCAAAGAAGGCAAAGGCCATTTCAAGCATTATTTCGATTTTGAATTATGGTTTTCTTCCAGGGCGATTAAGGAAATTTCTACCACTCTTAAATGTGCCGAATATAAGTTTGGCGTATTTTATTTTAATCTAATGAATTGAGAAATAAGACAAATTAATCAAACGAAATTTACTCACGCACGCCAGGATTTGAACCCATGACTTCCGGATTCATAGGCAAGGATCGAAACCACTCAACCACGGAGGCCGTATTATGCTTTATTTGAGTGAGTTTTTATAATTGTGTAATTTATTGTAGATATATTTGTTTTAACTGAAACTTATAAATTTAAATAGATATATATATTTTTTTATTAAATAATTAATCAATTAACAGTATAATAGTATTACCGAGTATAATCGATAATGGTAACTAAAATAATTCATACAATTAGTTTTCATTGCTTCTGATTTATTAATGTTCCTCTTCTATAGAAGCTGGCGCTTGTCTAGAAGAGTGGTGAGCATCAAGATTAAGAATATTTAGTGCTTGTAATTATGAATATTAAAATTTATAATTACTTAAAAAGATAGTTTCATCATTTTGGTATTTATACATTTAACTTCTCTTTGATTGCTTTTAGTAAGTGTTTATCGTTTTCTATTGTTCTGATATTTTCGGGTAGGCTGTTGAAGTAGATAACTTAAAGTAGATAAATTCAATAACTGAGTTTTTGTAACTGGATTATTATCAAGTGCCTAAGTGAAAACATTTGTAAAAACGCAGTAGAAATAAATCGATAGATTTTATTCGGTCTGCAAAGTTTTTCATTCTTCACACTTTGTTGACTCGTGTTTATAACAAACAAGAACTCAACGTTGTTTGTCAGCCTTTTATAGGTACAAAAAAGCTAAAAATTAAAATTTGTAGGTACCGCCGTTGTTTTAAAAGCTTCACAAACAATACAATCAAAACTTTCCCATTATACTCTTTACCGATCTAACTAACCGAGCGACGGATAACTTAATTTAACATTTATAACAAAGGAGAACTTACCGAGAAAGGGATGTGAATATTTAACTTAAGCAAACATTCGTTCCAACCTTTCAGGTGATGTTTGTATTTACCTTTGCCATTTCAGTCTTTTCTATGCTTTCCGTATTTAATATTCATAACCATTTGCTAATTGGAGTCAACGAAACTCTTATCGAAGCTCGATATTCTAATGTAACAATAGTGTTTTTAATATTAGCAAGAAATTCAAAAAAGGAACTTTAAATACACTTTGATACTGCCCGTAAACAGTAGATATCTTTATCTATAATTGCAAGATTCTGCACGAACTATGTGCAATCTAGATGGCGTTTGGTGTAAGTATATCAATTTTTATTATAATTTGCGATATGTATTGACTTTTCTTCAAATCTAGGATGAATGTGTATTTTTCAGAGTATTTCAGGAACATTCTTAAGGAAGAGGACCTGGGTTTCACATTTCTGTTTGAGAATAGTTAATATTGTCTTCAATAATTAAATATTAAATTTTGAGGTTTAACTCAATAAGTTATTCCACCCTAAAAATAATTATATAAATCTATTGTATTTAACTTTTTAACCATTTTACGTTAAAATTTTGTACTATATTATCTTACTTGTGTATTAGTATGTACGATTATATATGAGAAGTCTGGTATTACACCGACATCGCCACATCCTGTAATAAAACTTATTATTATTATACTGTAAAATTAATTTATAGCTTCGTAAAGCGCGCTTGAGGGAATTTGCCAAAATGGTTGTAGGTATAAAAATCATTTTCATGATTATTTTTAAATAAATATTAGTAGGTTTACATGTAAAAAATAATTCGAAATTTTTTCAACTAGCGATTGTGTTTTTTTCACTGCAGGTAGGATACAGATTAAATACTTCCACTCCGTAAAATACCACGACGCATTGCACTTCTAGAGAATACGTATTGACTATTTCATTTATACGTAATATTATACATATAATTTATTTAAAATGATATGCTATTTGCATTTTATTCCTAACGAGAAGTTACTCATTGGGCCTCAAGTGAGTGAGCATTATTCAGATTCAAAACGATACCTGCAAATGTGAATAACCGGAAACCTTCACGTCTTTATTATGCAGTAAATCTTGTAAAATATATATCACGTAAAAGCCCATCAGGACGTCTTTATGTTTATGAAAATCAATGTTTGTTTATTTGTCCTCAGTAGAGACAGAAACTACTTGTCCGATTTCGCAGAAAAAGTTTATTCTTATTATTGCCAGGAGTGTTTAGAGGTTAATTTGAATGGTAGAAGAAGCCGGAAACGCCGGAGGAAGTCTTCGCTTTATCTCTGCACTGGAATGAGATACGGAGTCGAATAAAAGTTGATATGATACAGTTTTTTGGTATGCAGTAGCGAATGGTGGAAGTCGGGCACGCTCGAGGAAGACGTGGCACGATCAAGTGAAACAAAAACTTATAAGAAGTTATCTTTTCAGTTCTATACAATAATATTATTTCTACAAATATTACACAAAAATGTTTTCAGGTATACTAGAATTAAGAACCTCAAAACTTTACTCTAAACCATTCATAACTCCGAACAACACCAAGGAAAAAATAAATACTTCATTGATAATTAAAATACTTAATGCCTCACATATCCTGGATAATTTAAGGTTGTCAACCCCCAATTGTGATTATTCCCAGGTGCAGAACTTGCTTCCCAATGCTGATTCCCCAGGGAAGACCTATTAGGTTAATTAACTTGCAGGAAATGTTGATATTTTCCTTGTATCCTTTACCGCCTTCTGGCAATTCTCATTTTTTTCTTGTTGTATTGATAGATATATCAGAGATTATAACTGGAGTAAACTTATAGAGGAGAAGGATTGTATCTCATTATATGAAAAAATATAATCTTTATTTAACAAATTTTACAAAAGTAGTTCTAAAACGATAGTGCGAAAACCGAAAACACAAACTTATGCAATAAATGAATGGGTAAGCAGTGAATTATTAAGTCATATAAATAAAAGGGATAAATTATATTAAAAAAATTGAAAAGTACTCCAAAAAACAAAAATATAAAACAGAATACAAAAAATCACGAAACCTTGTCAATAAACTTATAAATAAAGATAAAACCAACTACTATAATAATAAATTAAAAAAGTGTTTTAATGATACAAAAAAAAACTTGGGACGAGATAAATAACATTTTAGGACGTAAACCCAAAAACGATTGTGATGAAACTATAACACGATATATGTTAATAGATAGAACTGAGGATTCTGTGTCAAATGATTTTGTGAATTACTTCTCGGATAGCATCAGCAACATGTTACATAAATGCTATCACAAAGCTACTAATATAGTACTGGAAGAACTACCTCACAGTTTATTTATACCAAGAGCTACTATAACTGATATTGAAAATATTTAAAAAAAATGAAAAACTCTAAAAGCACAGGTATTGACAATATAAGAATGTTTGATTTAAAAGAAATATAAAAACTCTTGGGCCAATAATTACTCATTTAATCAATAAGATAATAAAGCAAGCAAAAAATCGACAAGAATTTAAATGTAGCATTACTAGACCAATATTTAAAGGTGGAAAACACATTGAACTGGGAAGTTATAGGCCTATTAGTAATTAGTATTCTACCTGTATTAGATAAAATTGTCGAAATTTTTTTATCAAATAAATTAAATAATTACATTAAAAAATTCGCTATCATAGAACTAAATCAATATAAATATTGAAGACAATATTAGTGATTTCTAAACGAAAATCTGAAACAGAAAAATCAGAAAAGGAAACGGTCACATCTGGGACATGTTAGTAGTTCTTATTCGAAGTATGATACAGTTAAAAGTGACCGAGGAGAATAGGGTCCCATTAGCGCAGTTGGTAGAGCACTGTCCCGGAAAGACAGGGGTCCTGGGTTCGTGTCCCAGATGTGACCGTTTCCTTTTCTGATTTTTCTGTTTCAGATTTTCGTTTAGAAATCACTAATATTGTCTTCAATATTTAAATATTACAATTTGAGGTTTTACTCAATAAAGTTATTCCGAAAAATAAATAAATCAATATAGCTTCCAAAGAAAAAAAAATCTCAAAAACTACTGCAAGATTTTTCCAATTACATAAATAATCAATTAAATAATAAATTACATGTTATTGTTTTATTTATAGATAACTCTAAATTACATAAATAATCAATTAAAAAATAAATTACATGTTATTGTTTTATTTATCAATAACTCTAAAGCTTTTGACACAATTAACTCTAAGAAACTACTAGAAACTCTAGAAAAAAAAGGAATAAGAGGAAATGTGTTAAATTTATTTAAAGATTATAATAGAGATAGAAAAATATGTACCAAAATAAATAATACTTAAAATAAATAATACTTACAAAATAAAAAAAAAAATGTATCTGCAGCAGCTCCACAAGGTTCCATATTGGGACCTACACTGTATATAATTTATGTAACTATAATGAAAAAACCTTTCTCTTTGGTTAAAAATTTTGTGATCGCAGATGATACGGCATTGGTCATATCACATAAAGATCTAAAAATTGCAGTTGAACTCATGCAAATTCACTTTAATCAACTTTTTAAATGGTCACAATATGATGCAGACTATTAATAAATGCCAAAAAAACCAAAGTAATGCATATAAGATCACCTAATGACAAATTTCAATTAAATCCTTAAATCCTTATATCATTTCTCATAATTTTAATTGCATTCATAAAAATATTCTAACTTATTGTAAATGTGAAAGCTTAGAATCAGTTACGGAATATGTCTATCTTGGTGTTACAGTAGATTTCTTTTTCAAATGGGACAAACATATAAAAAAAACTTGTAAAAGACTTGGATCAGTTGCTCGCAGAATGTACACATTACTTTTTTTCCTATCAATTGAAATACTTAAAATAGTTTTTATTTCAATGGCAGAATCTATTATAAGATATGAATTAACAGTATTGAGAAATACTACTATAACCAATCTGAAACAAGTCCAAGTTGTATAAAACGCAATTGTAAAATTACTAGTCGTCCCTAATATTTTCAAACGAAGACATAATACACCGTCGCTGTTTCAGAGTACCAAAATTTTACCTGTTAAGGCCATTCTATGGCAAAAAAATTTAATTCAGCATATATTTACCTCGCAGCATAAAGTGAAATTAGAAAATAAATACAGCACTACATTCACGCGCAATGACGGGATAATAGTTCAGAAATTTAATAATAAGTAAGGACATAGAACGTTTGAATACAACATACCGAAAATATTATATTTATTACCTGACACTTTAAAGCAATGTAAGTCTATGAATAAGGTTAAATATATGGTGAAAAATTGGATATCGGAAAAAATAATTACTTTAATATGTATGAAAAAATGTTGAATCTGTAGATATAAGATGTAGATAATAACTTCTAAAATGTATATGTAACTAAACTTTAAGCTTAAACAGTAACTTTGTAAACATCACTTATAGGTAAATACTTAATGCCGACCGGGTTTCGCTACAACCGTAGCCTCATCAGGGCAGTATAATACTAAAAATCTAAAAATTAAATTAACATGTGTAGATATCACGGTAGGTGGACAGTCTGAGCTACAGTGGAAGAGGTAGGGATAGGTGGGAGATTGAGAGGCGAGTGTTCTTTGTCAATAGGGAACAATCTGAGTATAGGGCTTTTATTTAGGTTTATTTGGTTGTTGATAACTTTGCTATTGACGTTTTTGGCTTTCCTTATCTCTAACGCTTCTAAGTTATCCAACCTAAGACCTATTCCGTTTTTATGTAATAGACTGACGCCAGTATTTTTGTCGAACGTAAGGTTGGTTGCTATGAGGTATTTAGGGGCTCCGGACCAGAGAAGGCTGCCAAATTCGACAGTAGGGCGCACTTGAGATTCGTACAGGGTCAGCAGTTGTGTATTATTAAAGTATCTGCGGGCCCTGTACAGTACGCCCAGCTTCTGAGAGGCCAACTTTACTCTGATATGTCTAGTGCGACCGTTTGGGTCTCACCGTGACCTTCCAAGCACCGCCCCCAAACATGCGTCACATACGCGAGAAGATCACCGCACGAGCAGTTCCGCCGGAATCCGTATTGACGGTCGTTGATAATTTTGTTCTTCTCGAGGTATGTGAGCAGTTTGTCGTTGATCACACGTTCCATCACTTTGGACAGAACTGATGTGATCGCTATGGGGCGGTAGTTGGCCGGGTTGGAGCGGTCACCTTTCTTGGGAATAGGGTGAATGACCGCTTTTTTCCAACCAGAGGGCTCAGTGCGACACTTCAGGGACATTTTGAAGAGCTTTGTCAAAACTGGAACTATTTCCGCAGCACACCTCTGCAATACCAGGGCAGGTATTCCATCAGGTCCACTAGCTTTGTTAACATCGAGCCCCCGTATGACGTGGAGTACATCCCGATGCCGGATCCTCAGCTTTTTCATATAGAAGCCGCAGTGAGGAACCGACGGCGGAACAGCACCTCCGTCGTCGAGGGTCGAGTTTTCCGCAAACATTTTCCCTCTTAGGTTAGCCTTTTCGGTGGCGGTGTTTGCTAGTGAGCCGTCAGGTCTGGTAAGAGGTGGCAAACTGGGTTTGC
This sequence comes from Hesperophylax magnus, assembly GCA_026573805.1. Taxonomy (NCBI): domain Eukaryota; kingdom Metazoa; phylum Arthropoda; class Insecta; order Trichoptera; family Limnephilidae; genus Hesperophylax; species Hesperophylax magnus. The sequence goes on along the minus strand of JAIUSX010000229.1, from coordinate 473,942 downwards.
AAAAATTCCGACCTATTGAGCCCGCAAGCGACCAGAATGCTCTGCTGCCATGCGGGCAGGCAGCCAGCTTTTTGCTGATCTGCAGGTCGTGTACCTATTACATATTTCAAAATTCATGATCATTTAGAATAGATCACAACCAATGTTAGTGAGAATAGAAGCAAATATATTGCACAGAGTTTTGGCGGCCGGACGGAAAGAGCAGACGAGTCACGAGGCTGGCCGAATATAGCTTCGTTCCGTATGTCGTCCTGTCTTGCCACGCTTGCTACGCAAGAGTCGGTTTTACCTCGTAGGCGCGCCAAAAGATGTTGCGTACGAAAAAATATTTTTATTATTTTAATAGCTTGTATTTAAATGTGTCACTCAATTATTTTTATGATATATTTATACCGTTGATAAAAAATAATTAAATAAATAAAATCAGTCAGCACACGTTTTTTTTCCATTCCCTTCAACCAGTGCGAAAAAGGGTTAGGTTAAAAGTAACTCCTAACGAATGTTCTTAAATATGTTGGATAATACAAGCGTTGCAAGTTGAATGTTACACGTGGTGTAATTACACAGAACTGATATCTCATTAAGAACAACCAGACCCTGACCGGACACAGCTCACGACAATATGCTAAGTAACCTAACCGTATTATTACGATGGTGACCCGCTATCGGAGGTCATCTTGCGAGAGTTCCAGGGGAGGTCATTATTAGGCAAACCGATCCGGAGGTCACGGGCCAACTTAGAACGACTTTTGCATTAGTTTACAATATGGTTTTAAGCTGAAGATTCATGGGGCGCATCTATTAAAGGGCTGAGTCAATCCTCAGCATTATGATGATAATGCATTTTGTTTGGTTAGTAGGTACCTTGATGAGATGCAACGTGTATCAGGTTACCAAAAATTTCGTTTTTGAACAGACACGTTTATATTATTTTTGTTATTTGTTTTTGGGGTGTTATGCCGTGTTGCGCTAACTCCTTCTTTAGCTGACGTTTCGGACAGCGTTGCAGTGTCCATCATCAGGGCAGATCCGGTAGATCCGAAGAACGTCGGCTAAAGAAGGAGTTAGCGCAACACGGCATAACACCCCAAAAACAAATAACAAAAATGCTTTTGGCCGTGAGAATCTAAAAACTTACGTTTATATTATAATTTTTATTGAAGTGAAACTTCTTTACGCGCGTTATGCAATTTCGAGGACAGGAGTAAAACCAACTCATGACCGTCATGAAAAACCGTGATCATTTCGCTATAGGAGCCTAGCCAATATTATATACCTTTTTTAGGTCACTCTCCAAACTCAGCTTCGCGGTCTAGAGGCAGAGCGCGCGACTCTCGTCGTGAAGAACCGAGGTTCGATCCCCGCTTAAACTATTTTTTTTTTCTTTTTGTGATTTTTTTAATAATAATTTTTTTTAAAGTGATAAAATGCTTTTTTTAAAAGTGATAAAAGACTTTTAGATATTTTGACTATATGATATTTTGGTCGAATACGTAATAACCGCGGTCTAGAGGCAGAGCGTTCGACACTCGTTATGCAGGACCCGGGTTCGAATCCCATATGTTTATAACTTTTAATTTTTTTTTATCAACGATTTGTATTTTCTTTTTGTGATTTTTTTAATAATAATTTTTTTTAAAGTGATAAAATGCTCTCGTGCTGCGAGAGATATTTTGATTATATGATATTTTGGTCGAATACGTAATAACCGCGGTCTAGAGGCAGAGCGTTCGACACTCGTTATGCAGGACCCGGGTTCGAATCCCATATTTTTATAACTTTTAATTTTTTTTTATCAACTATTTGTATTTTCTTTTTGTGATTTTTTTAATAATATTTTTTTTTAAAGTGATAAAATGCTCTCGTGCTGCGACTTTTAGATATTTTGACTATATGATATTTTGGTCGAATACGTAATAACCGCGGTCTAGAGGCAAAGCGTTCGACACTCGTTATGCAGGACCCGGGATCGAATCCCATATTTTTATAACTTTTAATTTTTTTTTATCACATGCTACTTATAAATATGTCAATAGACAGAAAAAAGAGAGAATGAAATGAAAAGAGAGAGAGAGAGAAGAATACTAAAAGTTTCACTTCCGTCGTGCGTAGGCTTGCCACACACTGTATTTTTAAATAAATCTATTTATTTTAGAGTTGAACTTGTTGCTTATATTAAAAAAAAAGTTATTAACAATTTTACTTTAGTTCTACTCTAAACGGGAAACGATAAGAAAAACTTCAATCTATCAAAATCATATTTTTAATATACTCGTAAACCGATTCGTAGTAAAGATTAATCGAAAACAGTGGATTAGCATTAAGCTTCGCTTTAATATAAACGACGTATTTGCTCGTCTGTGGAAACTGCTAACTGAATACTGCACATTTCCACAAGTAAAATATCGCGGTTAGTATAAGTACTATTTTTAAGAAAAATTTATTAATGAAGAAATTATTACAGTTGTATTTACAGTACTCTCAAAAGATAATATTCATGTTTTCCAACACAACGAATAATAATGTTACTGCGCATTGAAATATTTTTGTTTATTTGAAACCGTTTTCTTGGAAAATTTTACAGTGAGCAAAACGTTACATCAGAATGATATTATTATGGAGATTATTCATGCGCTCAATAAAGGTTTGATAATAAGATATCTATTTCGAAAATTACGAAAATATACGCGAATGATTCACCTTAAAAAAAAATTGAAAATAACTTTACTGAGCAGTATATCTTGTACTTGCAGTAAGAACACAAGTTTCAGTTATTGCATTAAAATCTATCTACTGAATTTTAACATATTTATTCCCGTTATTAAAAAAAAACAGTGTCCACTTGCTGTGAACACTTGAAAATAATTTTAATTAAATGTTAATTTAAGGATAGGTTCGGTTACTTTTTTCTTTTATTTTGTTAACTTTACCCACAAACTGTCCTGTTAACTAACGTTATGTTAAAATACCCTGTCAACTAACATTATGTTTTCGATATTAATGACTTTGTGTTGTTGTGTAAAATATCCATTTACAGTTCAGAAATTGGAACTATAGAACTCCTAAATGAGCAAGATTGTATAAAGGATAGAATGGAGTAAAGGCAGAAAGGGACGGGGAAATAATTTATTTATTTATTACAAAATAATACAAGCTTTCAAATTGTAAAAGTATGCAAAATGCTTTTTTTCAAATTATTCTACAACTCCATAAGGTGAGCTCCAGGAGCTCGTGTTTATAGGAGGAGTAAGTATATACAAAATTAAAATAATGCTTAAAAGGTGGTGTGTACACAATATTCAAAAAATACGAACGAAATTCAACGTACAAATTAACATAATTCAATATTCAAATTAACTAAAAACATACAAAATTTTAGAGAATTATTATTATATAACAAGAGCCGAAGTTTTTAAATTATTTTTTTAAGATGCTAGATAGTACAGATTGAGAAAACGCGTATATTAAGGTTACAATCTATCATTATCCACTTTCAGGAAATTCATTTGCTTTTTGAATTGTTCATATTTCAATGTTTCGGTTACCTTCATTTTGTTTTTGTTCTTCATGGTACAATAATATATTGTACCATGTCACGACCTCACTCTACAATTCATTCAATTCATACGACCTCACTCTCATACTCAATACTTAAATACAAGTAGCCTGCTGAGCCGTGGTTGTAAGATGAGAAAGTCTGGATGGCACCCCGATATCTACAATTAGTATTTTTTTGCCTTAGAATCATGTGACTTAGACAATTAATTATTAAATCACATGAAAAAAAAACAACTGTATATACACCTATTTTTGATAAAAAATATATCAAAAGGTTTCTTCATCAGGATACAAAGTATATAAACTAATTATTTAACACAAAAATTACCAAAAAATCAATATGCATGTCCCGACAAATCATTAAAGAGGACACGTGATTGTATTTATGCACACCGATAGTACCGTTTGAAAATTGTAAAAAAAATTTGAAACACGCAACTGTTCAAATATACTGGGTGCGTAGCGAAATTTATTTTTTTCCGTTTTAATTAAGACTGGCTTTTCATTTCAACAATGTCATTTTTATTTTTTCAATTTTGTTGTTCAGCTTCCTAACAAAAACATTGTTTTTGATCCAGTTTAGTTCTACACGAGCAAGAGTCTGTTTAAAATGATTTGTCTATACGCAAACACACACATTTTTAGCATAAGCATAGCTTAAGTCATGTTTTTTAAGTGTTGAAGATGGTCGTCCACAAGGTTAATATTTAAATAATTCTCCACTTACTTTGTCAAATATTTACAGAATAACATGGTTACAAATTACAAAGCATGTTTGCAAACAATAAAAGAAAACATAATTCAGAAAAAGCTGAGCTGTGTCCCTAATTCAACCCTTTGTTTTATTTTATCCCCTCCGCTTATGAAATGTGTTGGTTTATATTGTTTGTGAAAATTACGTACGAGTTTGTATGCCATATACTTATTTCCGGGCTAGTTATGAACTGTCGCTGTGATCCCTCCCAGAGTCGGAAGGAACGGTACGTTATATTATGGTTATATGACAGTTTTATTGTCACGTGGCGGGTTTCATGCTGCTCGTTTTTTATACTGCCTTGTTAGAGAGAATAACTGCCAAGTCCAGCCGAGCTCGAAAGGGGCTGCAGAACTACTGGTACGAAGGGTATCTTCACTTTAATGCACGGAAAATGATTTAGTAAACCACTTCGCCTTTAAACGATTTTTTATATTATGATTATCTTATTTTGTGGTTTTTATAATAATAAAATAATGATGCAACCAATATGACTATCAATATTGAGTTATTGATGGAATAATGTTGTATGTGACAATTGTAACGTTTAAAAAATATATAAGCCTCTGGAAGTATTTTAAAGTTATTGGTTTATGGAAAAATGATGTACATGTCTGTCAAAATCACGGAACGTGATTTAATTTACAGGAATAAAAGAAAAACATACATTTTATGTTTTAAACTGGAAAGACATCAAAGCCAAGAGACTGAAGCTTGTATGAAAGGAGTATTTGTCTAGAAAAATATTATTAAGCCTGATTTTTATCCTTATCCTTAATAATGTTGTAAGTTGAACTCATGTCAATATCTTGGACGTGAATTGTTCGACTGCTATAAATTTTTAGTTTTTGTAATTATTTAATACAAATTTATTTTTATATGTGATTTATTTTTATATGTGATTTATTTTTTTAAACTTAAAAAAAAAATAAGATGGCAATGCATACTACTATTAACGTAAAAATAAAAAATAAATTGACAAGCATAAACTATGGCGGCCTTCTGAGATAGCAGCCCGAAACTTTGGCGGCCTTCTGAGATAGCAGCCCTAAACTTTGACGGCCCAGAGGGATTGGGTGAAGGCAGTTTTTAAGTTAAAAAAGGTTGAATTGTTTGCATGAAAAAATAAATTATGAAAAAATATTTTTAGATGTGATAAAAAAATTGAATTTCTAAAAAAGTTATTCACCTTTTTTACTTCCATCGTGTATAATCGTAGAATTGCCCCGAGAAGATATTGCAAATTACCCCCGGACCCGCATTGTAAATTTGGAAAAATAATAACTTTAAAAAAAAAGCTCTGAATACCCGATTTTCGTTCTTAACGATTTTGATATTCTTCTTAGCTTTAACCGTAACGGAATATAATTACATGCTGTGAACATTTGATAATAATATAACCACTAAATGCACGTTCACCTCCCTTGGGAGGGATTTTTCACAAAATTAGCTCTAAAGTAATTAACAATGTATTATTATTATGTTATTTCGAAGTTATGAGAAAAGATTACGGATTTGCAGCTAATTGGTTAAAAGCGTAGGATTTGCACCGAGGCATCGCAGGTTAAATCCGCTGAAAGCTGATTCAGTACAAACTATAATAACAGCTTTAACCAATGAGAGAAGAGAGAACTTGTTTTTTAAATTGTCTTCTATTAGTAAACTTGTTTGTCTCTTTGAAAAAAAAAAGCGAAATGAATAAATAATATTACTATTTCCAAATGCTTTCAAAGCCTACGAAAACCATTAAATACACTTTAAAAGCATTGAATCATTCAGATTCATAGAAATATCTTAACTGCCAACGTAATGTAATTATATCATTACTGTGTTAATGGTTACTTTAAATATTCATGGTGGCAACTTTTATTCAAGACGCTCTCGAGACAGAAACTTTAAAGCTTACGAAGTTTGGTAATACAATGGGTGCCCTGGGTAAACTAAAGTAAGTCCCCTGCAATATTTGGAAGTATACATTCAAAACAAAGATCTATAAATCATTTCACACACTTTAAGCTCGTTTTATGCAAACAAAATATAATTCTTCGCCATTAGGTACTAAAGCTAATTTTATAATATTTAATTTGTTAGCGTTAACATAAATTAATATTTGAAACCTTTTCAGCAGGTTCTGGTTTATATTTATAGGAAAACACTTGGATGCTGCACTTTTCATGGCATTAATGCATTTTATATGAAAATGAATGTACATGTTGGGTGCGGTTTTTTCGAGCGCAAAATATAATACGGGCCGGTAGAGGCGCGCGGCAAAGAGGTTGTAACAATGTTAGGAAAGTTATATCATTGACCGTTAAAATAAATATATTCGAAATAGGAAACCAAAAAAGGGTAATAAAAATATATCTCAATTATTTCTCAAATATGTGAAATATTCCTGCGCAACTTCAATGAACTTTTAATTTTCAAAATTGGAACTACTTATTCACAAATCCAACAATTATTATAATGTCCATAGAAATTTCAATTGATAGACATGTCGTAACTTGAAATTTGGGTATCATTTCGACGAACTGAAGGCAAACCACACGGAGAAAAATGAGAATTGCTAATTTATTCAGAATATCTTAAAGTTATCGGTATTTTCCTTTTCCCGATTGGCTGGTCTATCAATTTTAACGTCTGTGATAATCTTTATTTTTCACGGTTCTACGCTTGTGTAACATAGAACAGTTATACATAGTGCATGCATCTACTATTACCTAGAAAACTACCTACCTAGGTTTAAATTTAAACATTGATATGGGAATTAATAAACACAATATGACTAAATCCTGTGATTTTATTCAATTCAAACTAGTAAAAGCAAAAAAATAGTAAAAAAATTCTACAATACATATTTAATCGATTGTGATTTGTTTTAGCTCAACCGTTTAACCGACTTAATTTGATTACGTTCAATTTAGGTACAATTGGATATAATTTGAAATAATTAATTGCACCCGTTAAAGATGTTATCAATTATTTATTAAATTTGATTTACTTGAATTTAAAAAAGGGGTTTTACGAATTACACAAACTATAACAAAAACATAAATTAAATTAATATAAATTATTTTACATAAATATTAATAATTTTTTTTCGCCATTTATGTATTGGGCTGGAATAAGTGCTATATAATCATTAAAGACAATATTAACGACTCTCGAAAGAAAAATGTGATACACTAGCTTCTTGGAATTGAGCCCAGAATTTTGACCATATTAACTTACGTCCTTTATAATTATATCATACTTCAGCTTCAGTGTCCCCAATTTTACACTTTATACTATAGTGTCCCTAATTAATGCCCGTTATATTCTAGGCAAGTAAAACGCATAAAATCGGATACGTGTAATTCCTAACTATCGTAGGTAGTAAATACTTTATGAAACTCGGCTAGGCAGCAGTTATTGTTACGCGATTTAAAACTAACTTATGATAGTACAGCCATTACTGAGTTTAACGGTCATCGGTCATATAGGTGAGCCCCTGCAGTTTGAGCCGACCAGAATGAAAACGACATAAGTATTTATTTGGTTGAAATGGCGGAATAAATGAAATGTTGCATCAACCGGTGAAATATTCGATGTATTTTTGATGAGAATCATCTTTTGGCGCGCCGTAAAACGGACCATAGCTAGGCAAGCGTGGCAAGACGGTACGACGCTTTTCCACGGAACGACGTTCAGCCAGCCTTGTGATTCGTCAGTTTTTTCGACACGGCCGCCAAAACTCTCAATTCTCATTCGAATTGGCAATAGATCTATTCTAAATGGTGATGAATTTTTAATTTGTGATATATTTCTTTGTTTATATTTTAATAACAAAAAATAATTGTTTTATTATCAAAAATATAAAGAATAATTTAATTTCATTAGCACTTCCTTCAATAATTTCCATGTTCCACATCCACCAGGCGTCTTGCAACGGCAATTATTTTTTGTTTCATATAAAAATTAAACAAGAAGATGGTAAAATCAAATAATTATAAGCATTATCAAAACATATCCCCCCAATATAAATATTCTGAACCGCAGAATAAGGAAACTAACATATATATTTAGATGTTTAAGAGATATTTTAAACGAAAAATTACTTAGAACCACATACTTCGCTTCCTGTCAATCAATTATACAATACAGCATTATAGGCTGGGGCGGTACATATAAAAATCAAACACAAACAATTTACATATCACAAAAACTAATAATTAAAACCAAATTAAAAAAACCCTATTCATATTCGTCCGAAATTTTATTTAAACAATCTTAGGTCAAAAAATTAAGGGCATTATACTTCTACCATGCAAAATTACAAATTTATAAAAACTATATTCAAAATAAAGTTAAACCCTTTAAAAATAACAGAAATCTTAGACAAACGTCAATACTTCCTACTCCTAAATGTAAAAAAACAATAGGACAGTTCAACCATAAATATCTCGGAGTTAAATTTTTTAACTCATTACCAGAAAAAATTAGAAACATGAATGCAAATATAAAAGAATTAAAAAACCACCTTAAAAATTATTCCGAACACTTGAACTGAACCATATCAAATTTAAACCAATATAACAAGACCCCCCATACACACAAGCCCTGCTTATTTATGGGGGTACATCAAATACTTATATTATATTATGTAATTAATAACTGTATTATATTGTGTAATGTAATTTGTGGATCTTTTTTTATTAATAAAAAAAAATAATTATATACCCAATTTATTAATTAACAGCTTGAACCATATATTATATACTCAACCCTTATAAATTGATAAAATAACAACAACATGATATATAACGAGACTGGAAATGAGAGAAAATAAATAATTATGTGTACATATTCGAAACATGATTTTATTCATACACTGTACTTGTTAAGGCCCGCTGTGTCCATAATAATATGAAGCTTTTAACTTAAATTAAGGAGTGTAAACAGTACAATGATTTATTTTTGGGGTATTGTGCCATATTGCGTTACCTCCTTCCTTAGCCAAACATTTCGGATAGCATTACAATGTCTATCTTAAGGGAAAATGTGTAATAGACGTGTCTATTACACGTGTATATTACATGTGTGTTACATGAGTATTACACGTGTGTATTACGTGTGTGTTACATGTATATTAAATGTGTATTACAAGTGTATTACAAGTGTATTACATGTGTATTACACATCTGCACCGACGATTCAAACGTTGGCAAAAGAAGGAGATAGCTCTGCACGGCGTAATATCCCAAAAATAAATCACTATAATACTTTGGCCGTAAAAATCTCATGAGTGTAATCAGCTTTAATCTATTATTATTTTATTTTTTTTAATTTTGGTAAAAAAAAAGTTATTCTATTTTTTATACAACTCTTGATCGTACTGAAACCCACCATTACATATTCAGTTCTGGAATTAGACTTATGCCGCTTTCATTCCAACTTCCTCAATTACTATTGGGTAGCTATTTCTCCTCTAACGTGGCGTTATGGGCGCCAGTTATTGGAAAAGCTCGCCTGTGCAGGTTTGTTTTGCAGTTAGATAATACCTTATTTACATACAAATGTCTACGTGCAAAACCGCATCAAGTAAGTATCTTGTCGACAAGGGAATAAACAACATTACATATTAGTAGTTTAATATAATAATTACAACATTGTCAAATAAAAGCGAAATATTAAAAAAAAACAACTAACGAACAAATAAAACTTCACGCCGTATCATTTTCCACGGGTAGGCAGAGTAGACCGACCAACAAGAACGCTTTCTTGGCACACACTCTTCTGTTATTCTGACTCTTGACATGAAATTATTTTAAGTAGTCGAAATTATAGGCAACAGGATTAACAGATTCAAATGACAACGTAAAAGTGTTTAGCAATAAATAATCATTATCCGCTATACATAAATTTAGATGTGTAATTTTAATTATGGCAAATGCAAGAAAAAAAAATACCCCGTTTTTCCTGATTTAAAAAAAAAGTTTAATCTAATCGAAATTTTCTAACCACCTCAACACTAAAAAAACTCACTTTGCACCCAATCCTAGGAAACAGAGTAGGTAGTATGCAAATAGAGTAGTGAATGCATGGAACAAACTTCCACAACATGTCATTGATTCTACTAATATAAACCAATTTATAGCACGATTGGATTCTTATTTGGAGAGCAGAAAGTGTTTACTTCAAAGATATTAGAAGAACGAGATGTGCTATGAGCAGTTCATACTGTGTGGAATTGTTTTGCCGAGTGTCGCCGGTTTTGTTCACCAATACTACTGCACAACTTCGCTTACGCTAAGGTATCCGCACTAATACATAGAACAGATTTCTGTGCGTACACGTCCCGATACCGTTCAAAGTACCCTAATTAGGTAGTACTCCGCCTACGGTCCGGCGGCCAACATAGCATATCTCGTTCTTCTAATATCTTTGGTTTACTTATTTTCAATTTAAAACAACGCATTTACCGTTAAACCTACTGTGAAAACAGATATATGAGTTCATCCGCGGAATGCTGCCTGATCATTAGATAATATTAATTATTTGATTTTTTTACGAAAACAAACTTAAGTAACGATTAATTTTAATATAAACTAGCGCAGATCCGCAAAAATCCTTAGACGACTATAATTGTAGGATTTGTGAAGCCCAGATGATTGCATTTCAAAAATAAAAACAGTCAATAATTGAGACAATATGAAATTTACCTTCTGAAACAAAAACTTATAAAAAGTAAACTTTTTCAATTCTTTCGAATTGAAAATTATTGTTATTATTATTTCCACCTTAAAAATAGAGCCAGTTTTCAAGGACACTAGAATTCACAACGTCGAAACTTTATTCCAAACCATTCATAACACTGAACAACGTCATGTACCCAGCTAGTCAACTAGTAATACATAAATCTTACGTCGTATTCACAAATAGGTACATTAGATTCTGTGGCACGTCTTTTTTCTTTTGTTTTAAACATCTACAAAAGGGTATTTCATGCATAATTATAGGAACAAGTCACATTCTATCAAAGTCAAACAAGCTGTTTAACATCCAGTTGGCCACACCAGATAACTACCGTGTAAAATAAAATAAATTAGTGTTCGAAGGGACCTTAAAAATACAATTTGCACGTTTATCGTTAATAACCCCAACTTATCCCGCCAATGGTATTCCTACATGTACATGGCACCAGGCACCAGTAACCAGGCGAGCAGAAGAGAGAGAAGGTGTTTGAGCACGGTGCATGGTGCAGTTGGAAGCTGATAAGTATGTGAGATGTGCGCCGGGTAAATTGACACCGGGATTGTGCAAAGGTTCGCCGAGCGGAGAACGAGCGCTTCTATCACTCCTCTCGCATGTTTGCGCTCCTGGTAGATTTTTTTGCGGATAAAGGACGACAAAAGAATTTTAAATGCACTTTCAGATTTAAAAAAATCACGTTTCGAACGAATCGCATTTTGTAAAATATTTTAAAAGCATTTTAAAAATGTATTCTAACATAATATTTAAACATGGACTCAGAAATTCTGTTTCTATTAAAATAATTTTATGAAGTAAGGCCTCATCAAGCCTGGAATTACATTTTATAGAACTCCACTTTCTTTAGCCTTTAACACCATTTCTATTACGAGCTACACAGGTATCATATTATTTGATAGATATTTTTTATTAATAAAAAAAATTGCCACATAAACTTATTTGTTTTCTGTATGATTTGAGATTTTCAAGGCGAAAAGCATAATAGTGATTTATTTTTGGGTATTATGCCGTGTTGCGCTAACTCTTTCTTTAGCCAACGTTTTGCACAGCATTGCGGTGTCCATTATCAGGGCAGATGAGATTTGTTTCCTGATTATTTAATATTGCCCTAATGATTATCATTTAGAAAAATAGACACGGCTATAGCTTTGTTTGCAAATCAGATTTGAGTATTCAGAGACTTCTAAACCTTCTTTGTCCATTATCCTTCCACTCTCCCATCTTTCATCATTCCCATCACCTTAATTCCACTTGCTGCAATCACACCAGTAATATATTATTTTATCCCGGCTGGTGTATTGTACCTACCTACGTATAATGTTTTGAGTCACGTGGATTTACCGGATGCAATTTTTACGTTATGTTTTTTGTATTAAAACGCTATATATATTTTATTCCAATTTGTTGTTCATTACTATGATTGATTTATTAGGTATCTTGAACGAAGACAAAAACGTCAAACGGTTCATAAAGCGAAAAGTTAACATACGTGTCGATTGCGTATACTTGAATGATGTGCTTGTTAAATATACGCATACATGGTGTAAGTGTGTGCAGTCTGTTTAAATATTTCTGCTTCAAATTCACTGCAAAAATTAAACAGGAAGTGAAATTTGTATATCCCTAAAAAATCATTTTTATGCAGTGGGGTCAATTTAAGCACCCCGATATCCACGTACGCTTGCCTCAGCACACTTACCCCATCATACAAAAATAAAATAAACTGATCAATGAATATCTGCACGAAAATTTCCTCTTTGCATCAGTGAAACTAACATCATTTTACCAAAAATTGTCATAGACCACACTGCTCTGATATAGTTGGTTTCACAATTTAACGCATCAGTAGCAGAGGTGAAACAAATAAAAAAGCATGAACAAAGTCTATCATCGTCATCTTTTATTTTTCCTATTTAGGGTTTACCGTACACTAAGGTGGGGAGAATTTTTAGAATTTCGAAGACAGGAATGGAAGCATTTTACCACACTTTTTCTATATATTTTGCTAATATTCACAAACTCTGATCCGAACACTTTTTCCTTAATTCAAAAATAATAAATCGCTTTTCACCCCAAATGGTACTATAAAATAAGTCGTTAACATATTGTATTTAACTGTTTTGGTTCACCAAACACTGGACAGGTAAATTTTTTTTGAGTAAATATGTCTGGCATCAAGTAATCGAGTTATTTTGAGTTTCACGCGCATCGCGTCTAAGAAACTTTTCTACAGTTTTTACGGAAGTCACCTGAAAGAGTTGCAAAAGCGAGAAATAATAGTCCAACACGAGCGACCATAAATAATAATAATAAAAGTTACCTGAATTGCGCTATGCGAGGAGCTTCTGAAGATGTTATCGCAGGTTAATTAAATTTTGTGTTTTTTCTCACGCGTGCAGTATAGGGTCATTCATTACACATAGGAATTATTAAATTGAAAAAATAAATTCTCTCTGGCCTTCCGTACACATTGTTTAATTGTTGAATGAGCGCAGTCGAAGCACACACGAATTAGTCGCAAAACCACCTTGATTTTTTTGTATCTGCATATTTTTTTTATTTTGTTTATTTAATTTTACGTATCCAAAGAAAATAAATGAAAAAATTATTTTTTCAATATATTAAATTTACATAAAATAAATGATTGCGCACTGGCTGCATGTCCATTTCAGATGATATACTCCAAGTCCAAAGTCTTGTGATATTGCGGTAGAACAAAAAAAGCGAGAAGATAACAATGGTGAGAGTGCATAAATATATTCAAGCAGATATTTTATGAAAAATTCCAAAAACTAATTAACATGGTGTGTATATATCACTTCGCTCACCGTGAAACACATTGCTTCGTTCGGGCACTCTTGTATGAATTTTTTATTCAAAATATCCTGTCACATAAAGAGAATTTTCTGCATCCCCAACTCCGTTTTACTTCAAAAATTCATTCATTTCGCGATGCGAATACTGCCATTATTCCCTTGCATCGCTACCCCGCCCTTGCCGAGCGGCCGCTCTCCCAGAGTACTATATTGCCATAAAAATGCTTTATCCACGAATTTAAAATATCATTCGCTTTTTAAGCTTTACATGTGTTTTAAGGATTTTTTTTGCTGACCCTCTCAGGAGATTTTGCATTTTTAACAAATAATGTAAATCATCTGTTATGAGTACAGCTAGTTTTTCGCTTTTTGGCGTGAAATTTGTTCCGGGAATGATACAAAGGAGACCTTTTAAAAAAAATTTTATCATTTTAAATAGATACCAAGTATTTTTGAAAATGTACCTTAATTCAAATATTTTTATTTTATTTTTTGTTATGCAAACATAGCTTTCGATCAACGTTTAGCTGTAATGCAAGTAATATAATATCATCTTGAAATATTTCGACTTAAGGCGATGCACTACGTCGTGTAATATTTTGGACCGAGTCGCCATCAATAACACTCCTTACGTTGATGGCGATAAGGCTTAAATTCCCGCTTAACACCATCCAGCTGTTTTGATTTAGGCGAGAAAAAAACATGGCCAAAAAGTGCCTTTTATTTTATTTAGTGGATGTTCAGGCATAAATATTAAAATGTTTTCATTAATATTAAAATAACTTAATTTGCAACATTATACAATAAAACCAAAACCGAAAATGGGTTCGCAAGTAGGAAATTTTGAACTTTAAACCAGTTTTCATAGGTCTTATAAATTATTTTTTTCTGGGCTTATAAAAAGACTTATGTAAAAAATACTGGATTATTTCAAAGCCAAGATGTATTATACTCGCGATATTTATTTAAAGCATCTGAAACATTTCTAGGCGAAAAAATTTTAAAACCAAAAACACATGATTTTGCATTGCTACGTAGTGCATCGCCTTAAGGCACGAAAAAAAATATGTCACAAATATTAATATATGTGTTACGATGGTGAAGAAACTAACTGCCTGCTACTGTAAAAAGCCTGAAGAAAAAGCAAAATTTCTCTTTCAGGGTAGGTAAAACAGTTCAATTTTTAATTTTTAATAAAATAAAATAATTTTAAAAATTAGTCAGAGACAAAGCAATATTACTCCCACACCTTCAAACTGGATGTAATGTTTAAAAAGAGGGCGCATTTATTAAATTTCTTACACAGAAATAAAATGAAAAAAAAGTGTTTATAAAATATAAATGGTTTGATCGTTATGTGATTTTTGACAAGTACTGTCACTGAGCAATAAAAGTTTGTAATAATATATTTCTGTTCTCCTGGTGGAATTAACACAAAATTACTCTATAAAATTTATGGGCTCCTGGTATTTTGTTTCTGTGGACAGGTTCACTTTTGACGTTTATTTTATTTATAAAATACCTAGCCGCTTTTAAAAATTACTTTTAATTTATTTTTTTTTAATTTTTGAAAAAGAGATCTAAAGTATTTTCCGTTAAAATATTTTGTTATTTTAGGTACGCACCTATTTTATCGCTTGTTTTATTTTTCAAACACCCATTCAAAGTTAATCCGAGTTCTTGAGTTCATTGAACCGGAGTTACAGACATACATCGGGAATTAGTATTTTTGATGGCGGATTTGTTGAAATGATAAAAAAACGTAAATAGGTTTTGTTTTGGGTACACTTCCTTTAATACGACTTTTAATAACTCTTGTGATTTTTAATATAAAGTTAAATTTCACATAAAAATTATTTCGTTTGCCTCAAATGATTCTTTCTCCTCTTGTATTGAGTGTATTTAGGTTCGAAGTATCATCATTTCATCGCATGTAAACACTTCTATTTTGGATAACGCTGTTTTCAATTCGTCTCACTATTCAGACTAGACGAAGATTAGTATCACATAATATTGACGTTCCTCGCGCTTTCCACGAAGTCGACCCATTCCAAGAGTGCGATGTGATGCATAGATATCTCCTTTAACGTATTGTCTCTCGTTGTAAGCGTATTCCCTGCGCGTATACCGGGAGGAGGTACGCATCCCAAGTGACAACCGTGAGAATGGAGCAGAAAAAGATTTGCAATGATCGATGTACCGCTTGGCTTGAGTAAACGAGACAATCATTCCATACACAGTACCTTCACAATATACCACCATCGTGTATACAGTATACGGTATTATACCCAGTCGGTGTTGGTACAGATTTGTATTTTTCTCTGCTGGCAATATTTTATGGTTTTTTCGTGAGAATCGGGCGAGTTAAGCACGTGTTTAGAAAGATAAATAAACGAAGAAAGCAGTTACTCGATGAATTAATAAGATAGGTTCATAACATTTTGAGTGTTAGGAAGATTGAATGAAAAAGGTTTTAAATTTGTCTATTTACCTGCATTGATATTTATTTAACCTGAATTGAACAAATCGGAGAATATTTTTTGATGCAAGTGGACGGACATTGGTATTGCCAAAAAACTCTGACTTGACTCACACTCCTTGCTTCGTTCACGTTCATTGAACAATTATCATATGTAAATTATTTTATTTTTGGAAAAACGTAATGAGTAAAATCTCATATTGTAATATTTAATTATCGGAGAGAATATTGCAATGTTTAATTATCGCCTGGCAAGGTGAGGGTCATGGTTTCAATTCGATGATCGCCCAGGTGGTATGGGCGTCAGAGATGCTCTTTTTATTAAAAAAAATTCTGGTATTTTTCTTAATAAATAACATTAAATCCCCCAATGCTGACTTCCAAATGGTTGCAGGTAAAATAAGGACACATCCTTTATTTTAGTCTATCTCGGTTGCAAATTGTTCGTCAACTAAGGCCTCCTTTTTTCATATTAGGCGATTTTAATTACCATTCCCTAATTTTGGGTTTTGCTTTCTCTGACTGAGATGGCTGAAGTGTGATGGATTTCCCAGATGAATCCAATATTTTCCTTTTGAATGACAGATGTCCTACTAGAATCGCACGCCCCAACACAAATCCATGCAGTGGATCTCTCCATATGCTACTAGTCTGGCCACTCTCTCCTCGGTGTCCCCCGACCCTTGCTTCAGTGATCGTTTCACGATCACCAAACTTTTTCTGTGTGACTAGAAATTTACAAGCTATTGTTGGGTTTTGTGAGCTATTTGATAGTATTTTTGTTCTTAAATGTGTAAAAAGGGCATTCTTACTAATGTGGGAACTCTGTAGTTACCAGTAATTTGATTAAAAGGTACCCGTGCTTTACGGTGCCTTCCGAAATCTGTGAGCAGATATTAGACGAAAGCATTGCAATTGAATCTCTCAAATATACAATCAAAAAATATTTTTGAACATTCCCTTATTCTCTCTGAATCTCTCAGTTACCTCCAAAACTTAAAACCAGTCCTCTTCTTCATCCTGATAGTCACATTGTATGCATTATTCGAGCGCTGATAGTCTCCATTCAAAGCTCTGGTAATACCGTAACTCTGATTTGGATTCCTGGACATGGACGTGAGAAACGATATTACGGATTCCTTCGCAAAACAAGGAGCGTCCAACCCTATTGTTACCCTCGTAAACCACATTCCCCTCTCCGACATTTTTTTCCATCCTCAATGATAGATTCCGCAAATTTGGGTCAGAGTATTGGCACATTGCTAGTCAATCCAAGGGAGCCTGCTATGCCTCAATACAAAGAACTATCCCATCAAAACCGTGGTTTCAACAATTCCCTAATTTTTATAAAAAACAAATTTCCTCGCTTATTCGAATTGCGATTGAACATTGTTCCTTCTCACCTTTTTAAAATTAACGTGCTTGACGAATTAGATTATACATTCTGTTATCTAGAAGTGAGAACTTTAGATCATTTGAGATTTGACAATTTAAACGAAATTAACACGGTCTTCATAATTTAAAATTATAATTTGAATAAACATCCTTGAAAGGATGAAAGCCAGAAACATATGAAAAAAAGTTTGAAGCAAGGAAATAAGCCATCGACCAAGAATCATTTAAGTGGCATATTTTTCATATTTTTATAAATGTTATCTTGAAATGTTTTTTCTGAAATTATATTTTATTATTTACGAAAACTGACTTGATCACGTGATACTTCAAAATCCGTCATGCCTCAAGGCCTTTATTGCCCATCGATTATTATGGTGACGGCACCATAAATAAGAAGTATTTAAAATTATATTCGTCATTGCCGAAACAATATTTTTTTATTTTTCGGAATAACTTTTATTGAGTAAAACCTCAAATTGTAATATTTAAATATTAAAGACAATATTAGTGATTTCTAAACGGAAATCTGAAACAGAAAAATCAGAAAAGGAAACGGTCACATCTGGGACTCGAACCCAGGACCCTTGTCTTTTCGTTTAGAAATCACTAATATTGTCTTCAATATTTTTTACTTCCAAAAATCTTTTAATGACAAATGTACTTTTCAATTGCAATTACAAATGACGTCATTTTAATTACATGAAATTTTTTTTTTTTACATTGTCTGGTGGACTTGAGGAAGGGCTTATGTCGTATTTTTGGGGTTGCTGTGTGGAGGAGTATTTTTGAGGAGAGAAAGTGTCACAATAGGTTTCAAAGATGCCCATGTTGTACGAGGGAGGAAACACTGAAGCCAATATTAACATGGAGGCAAGTATTAAAATTCAAGTAATTTTTTTTAAATAACATCGAGATGTCACTGGTAGTTGAACACGGATTTACCATTTGACTGCAAACCGTGTTACCAAATACACCTCGTCACCTGTTGTTAAAAAAACTAACAAGATTGTTGGACAATCAATTTTTCTTGTAATATGAAAACCATTAACATTGTTTCATTTTCTTAACCGATGAAAGCACGGTATCTATTTTGATTTCAAAGAGTTAAATCAATAGTTTTGTTTTTTAGATGGTGTCGGGAAGTCATTCAAAAATAATAGTTTGTCTTCTAAACTCCAATTCATAGTTTTACCTTTCTTGAACAGTTGAGTATCCAATATATAATATTTCGTTTCAACAGCAGTAATAATAATAACATTATAAACAAATGTTAAAATGCGTACTTACCTAGTTCACATTAAATATAATGTTGTCAGCGCTCTGCCACTGTATGAATTATGTTTCATCGCATTAAAAAGTAATACGTTTTACCGTCGCTTCTCCACATAATGACGAACAGCTCGCATAAAAGGAACAGCAATATAAAATTATTTCCCAGAAATAAACATAACATTATAACTTCTTACCGTAAAAACATTATCCTTTGAAAGCTTAGAAATAAAAAATATTTTTGAAAAATTTACAATAATTTTTACATTTAATGCCTGACATAATACATTGATAGCAAATTGCCGTAAAATGGGGCTAATTTGATCGATTTTTATTTTATTTTTACGATAACTTAAATCAAAAATTCAAACGTTTGGAAAATGGGTGACCGGATAAATCATAACAATGATAATTGATCACATCTTTACAAAGTTATATAAGGTCATGGAAAGTGATGAAACAAAAACTTTATTAACTGGGTTAAGTAGGTTAGGTTAGGTTGGGTTCGTTTTAAATTTTATTTTCTTCATCTTTTCTAATGACTTTATATCACTTTTTAAAAGTGTGTTGAATTGTCACTTTGTTGAGATATCATTGAACCGGAAAAGGATACCTAAATATTGTACCAGGGGTGCCCAACGAATTAAAAAACAAAAAACATATATTTTAATTTTTACTAGGTGGAATTCCCGTTTTAAGACAGTCAAATTAGAATTAATTAATGGACATATTTTGTTTTGAACAAAAAAGTTTAAAAAAAAGAAAAGAAGAGAAATAATAAAAAATTTAAAAAAAATCGATCAAAAAATTAATTAAACTGATGTTTGTTTGTATATATATCCTATCACATGTCACACTATAGGTCGGGGCTACCTTGATACCAATTGTTTTAAGTTTCCATCGTTTCAACTAGAAAATGTATAATCATCTCTTTTTCTATTTTTTCAATAATTTCGAGTAATTCGACAATCTTCAATTATTCGATAATAACTAAAGAATTCTCAAACCTGTAGTTCTTAAAAAATCGTTTATAATTAAACTTAATGTTTGCAGATTTAAATTTACAACACGTTGAGTCTTAAATGGTATTGTTTCTTTTTTGACAGATTGGCCATGACAGATGTTAGGTTACGACATTGTTTACGGTAGGTACTTGAGCGTCAAAAAAAACATAGTTTTAAAGTCGCCCCTCGGTTTCCATGTCGCTCACTACTAATTTACAAATATTTTTTCTCCAATTATATTGATTCAAGCTCCATCGGGAAAAAAAAGTGTAAACCAGTTTAAAAAAACTGCATTTCATGCAAGAAGTAATGCTTGACTATGTTCGGTTCTTCCTACTATAAGAGTCCCGAATCAAACCCCAGGGGCGTACGAAAACTTCATTTCATGCAAGAAGTAATGTTTTACTATGTTTGGTTCTTCCTGCTATAAGAGTCCCAAATCAAACCCCAGGGGCGTACGAAGACTTCATTTCATGCAAGAAGTAATGCTTTACTATGTTCGGTTCTTCCTGCTATAAAAGTCACGAATCAGATCCCAGGGGCTTATAAAAACCTGCATTTCATGTAAGAAGTAATGTTATTCAATGTTTGGTTCTTCCTACTAAAAGAGTCCTGAATTAGATCTTAGGTGAGTACAAAAATCAAGATATGAATTCTGAAAAACATACTTGAGGGAGTAAGATTATTTCCCATTCCTTGAACGAATGTTACGAAAAAAAACATGGGAGCCGATTACAACAATTGTGATATTCGTGGATATTTCGTTTAAACATCAAACAAACAATGGGCCTATGGAATCCCAATTTGGGGTAGGTGGTGAGGCTTCAGAGATCTTCGGAGGAAAGGAGATGGAAGAGGAAGGTTGTGATGTACCTGGCCATTCAAATCTGGTCACCCAACACGGTTAGAGCTATTTCTAGTAAAGCACAAGGAAAACGAATGATTTGAAGTATGGCATAAAGGTGTGGATCAAAATGCAAAAGATGGCAAGAATTTCATAAAGATTATTGTTAGTTACCAACATTCAGCATGAAGACTGCACCTGGTAGAGATGATTCTTGTAGATCAAAGAAGTTATGTGAGATTTGTTATAAATTATTCCTTAGATTGTAAATTTGGTATATGTTATATCATTTTTGTATGTAAGTTTGCTAGGGTCTTGTTCTAAAGTACAAAGATCATTATACATCTTTAGTAGAAAAGCGTAAAAATAATAAATAAACACAACCCAGATTATTTACATCTAGAATTAAAAACAACAGATAATGCAGGAGAAGGGAAGTTTTAGCAGCCGATACGTAAATCTATTTTATAGAGCATCTTTTACCCTCAGTATATTAAAAAGTGCCTGTACGGTGTGGCAATTTCCAGCGGCACGGAAATGTTTCCATAATGCAGAATATCGTGCCTGAGACCTGTTCCTTTTATGCAAAGAAAATTACAGGTGATTTAGAATCTTGAGTGTTTTAAGTAACACTAAAACATTATGGCGATTACCCTTTCACTGCAGGCTATTTGATTAATGGACTAGGAAAAAATAGCAAACAACTTGTAGGGAGGTACAGATTTTCTGGTATTAAGTTCGCAGGTACTTACGCCTTTTGTGTTTGACGGTACTTGTGACTCGAAGAAAGCGCCTTTTTTAGAATTATTACAATTTGTTCGCAATGCTTTCATCATAGCGAGGCACAGTTATAACTTTTCTTCGCCAGTTAATTCCGAATCTATGTTTTTTGTAGTAGCCTCTATAGAATTTACTTTTCTGTCTCTAGTCTGAGCTTCAACACCACATAGATTTAAAAAAATATATTTTGCGATAATTTAAATGAATTTTCACCACTGTGAAAAATTCGCACTGAATCCAATCTCTCTTTTATTTTTACTGATATTACATTTTGTGAAAGCTGTAACGATATTTGTTAGAAGCAATCATGATTTACTTTTGAAAGTGAAATAATGCCGTGATGATATAAATTATGCTCTAATTTTGGGGGGTTATTAGATTTAATTAATCTCCCAAAAAAGTTTGGCTCATCTTCTTTCTGATGTCATTTAGTCCGCTGAGGGGAATTTATTTTCTATTTTGTACCAAAGTCTACTTAAAGTTCGGGCAAACTTTCAGTTTATAAAGGTTTCTTCGAAGATTTAACACGGGACTTGAACATTAAATACTACGGCTTATTACACCCTACTTTTATAACGGGCGAGAATTGAAATACCCAAATGTTTTGAAAGAAAAAGATTTCAGAGTTTTATCTACGTTTGCGATCCTCGCAATTTTGTTCCAGGGGAGTTTTTTCCATTCAATATTATTTGTCGGTGCGTGGGAGTTTTTTTTAACAACTTTTCTCGTCATCAAGATATCAAGTTTTCTCAATTTATTTGATTGAAATGACATTTCAAAACACCTTTCGTAGAAAACATTAGTAATTTTATTGGAGTTCACGTGGAACAAATTCTGTATTAATATTTTCGAGCGCGCATGTGTTAGTTACAGTAACATAATATCAAAATCAAACAACCTCACGAGCTCTTCAAATGTCAAATTTCAATTTCAATAAGAAGACAACTACAATCTGCGTGAATAATAAACCGACATATTAGAACACATTTAGGTTCCATTAGAAAAGGAATTGGCTAAGAACGCATTCTATTTTATCCTATTACCGACCGGGTTTCGCTCCTAACGTAGTTTCTTCAGGGCAGTATTAATTTATACACGTGTTACAGTGGAGTGAGTTTACAAATAATGTAATTTTTGTCTTGCTCCTCTAAAGATTTTGAAAGATTGTTATCTTTACCAATCAAAGTCTCTTTTTTCTCAAGCAATATTTCTAATTGGCTTGATTTCATTGAAATAACTTGATCAATTACAAAGCTACAGTAGTTGCGAAACCTTGTTGGCAATGGGTGAAAAAATAAAAACAATATTTACAGAGTTTTAACTAAATTTAAAATGTCACATCACATCATATGAAAATAAATTAAAATCTTGTTTAGTTACTTACTTACAAAAATAATCATTTCCTTGCCGAAGCCGTTAAATTAATTGCACTATATTTAAAAAAAATCAAACTGAGGAAGACGTCGCCCTAACTAATGGCTTCGAAATCTACTGGATATAAAAAAGAAGCATCAAACTCCGTAAATAGGTACTCGCCATCACATCTCGCTATCTGGTAGTACCATAGCACCCATGAAACATGAAATAAATGTAGTTTTGTGATAACTGATGATTTTGTGATAAGTAATGTAGTTTTGTTTTGTAATATACTGACATTCAATCTGTTGACCATAATAACAAATTTATATTAATGTTTTGCTGTAGGTATTATATTTGGTTGTAATTTGAATTCATGACGTATGCGTAGAATTTTATCTTAATTACACTTTAGTTTTGTTACCTAAAAGTATGCTTAAAATAAAAATAAACAATAACTTCGTTTACATTGCATAGAAAATATATTTATTTTAAATTTTTATTAATGAATATATAAACAAAAAATTATTAAAGTAGTTTATTCACAGTCCTCCTCACTGGGGATGTAAACAATGGCTTTGTTTAATTTTAAATCCCTAAATATTACGGTATATTGAAATTAAAAATTAAAGTAGTAACAAAAAAAACCATAGCCGAGAATCGAACTCCGATTAACTGCTTGGAAAGCAAATATACATTACACCGCTCAAACTATTGTAAAAACTGTTGCATAAATTCGTCAAATGTACCTACTGTGATTTTTTTAATTAAGTGTGTATTTTTTTAATTCAGAATTTTAATACATCATATTCGAAAATAAATTGTTCACTAATAATGTCACATCACAATAGAAATGATATTTAATATTCAAAAAATATTAAAAATATGAAATGAATTTGTTTTCGGAATATCAAACATGCGATCGTTGGTTAGGTGGAATCAAAAAAAATGGTTCTCTGATCCTTGAAAAATAAACTACCAAAGAAATCGGAGAAAAAAAATGATAAAAGCCTTTCTAGTGCTTTCATTTTATAAATATTTTCTTCCTATACTCAGATGAAAATAAAAAAATAAATCTCGAAGAAGAACGTTATAAATTTAAAGTATCGTTTCTCGACGTTATTGAGCGGATTCTTAACATCGTGAAGGGATATTTAATATTTGAAAGACGAGTTCTGACAAAGTAAATCTACCTTGTATAAATACCGGAAATTCTAAATAAACGATAGCGCCATCCATCACTGGAAACAAAGGCAAATATGGCTTTGATCGCCCCTTCATTCAACTACGAAAAGTTTTTTTGAGCAATTTCTTGTATTACCTTGTAATACTTTTATTTAGCCCCTGGCAACAATGACTATCGAGTAAAAGCCTTACTTTTATAAAATCACACTTTAAACTTCGTCGCTTAGTTTAATATTTCATAATGATTGCCTTTCAATTAGAAAACTATCAGTGTCAGGACTATAATATAATGCACGCCTAAAAAACATGATAAGCAATTAATTTTGCTGCCTATTTTACATTTTGATGTTCCAAAATGCGACCAATTTTGCTATTTTCGAACACCGGTAATTATGTAAAAAATAATGTTTTTGTGCATGTGATAATTATTATTCAAGCACTCCAGAAATCTTTGTTGTCAATTTTACAAACTTTATTTTTACGGTAAACATTCGCTGTTAAGCGATTAAAAAAACACAAAATAATATTTATCGATGACTACAACAAAATAAAATTTTAATTGCTTGCAAATACATCCCTTAACACCCTGTATAAAACTGGTAATATGATGTTTAATTATTAAATTTTTATTTAATAATTCGAGAATAAATATGGTAATTAATATGGTAATTATCAACATTTTAACTTAAGTCGGGCCATGTCAAGAGTCAGAACAATAGATTATAGAAGAGTAGGTTTATATGAGACGATGAATGAAGGTGAATGAGGCAAGAAGTGTATATTCCAAGGAAAATGTTATTCAACGGAAAACCACCTTAAACACTCGTAAAAGGTATTCTGTTATCACAATACAACTACAAGTAATGAAATAAAATTAACAAAATGTTTGTCAGAACTTCATGTTAAAAATCTCTCGAGAAATAAATAAATACAAGATAAACATCAAATTCATAGATGTAGTTTGAGATTTTCACGGCCAAAGTATTATGGAGATTTATTTTTAAAATAAATCACAATAATCAAAATCATAAATTATATAATCAATATCTTACATTATACTTAAATTCAAGATTGACGAAATCATTTAAAAAAAAGCGCTTACGTAATTTGTGAGAAATAAGTTGGAATGCAGCTGAATTCTCTATAGGTACCTACAATGTGGATGTTTTATTATGCTATGTATTTGTGTCTCTTATTAAATAATGTTTAAAAAGGTGTTTTTTACAGTAAGTTTACCCCACATACGAGGCTCTCAGGAAAACAATCTCCCTCGAGGCCTATGTCATCTTTGAGGATGCTGTGTGGAGGGTCTGTTTAAGGAAAGGAAGTTATGGGAAGAAAAAATATAAAAAGAAGGAAGGAATGCTCCGACTACTGGTCTCCGTGCATTGATCCCTCGGCAAGATGATCCTTCTGCCACAATTGACAACATCCCTCAAAATTTCTTTGAGTATTTGTATTCGTACATAAGGATCCGTGAGTATTCTAAAAACCTGCATGTCCCATATCTGTCTTTATTAGAAACTTTTTTTTTATGTTACATTATTGAGAATTAGTACAGTATAATAGAAACTCTTTTATTAACAGTCCTCACTAGGTATTCCTCTTTTGAGTCGGGCTGTAGCTTGTTATGTTGGTGTTGTAATGTTATTTATTAACGGTCCTCACTAGGTATTCCTCTTTCAAGGCGGACTGTAGCTTGTTTTGTTGGTGTTGCAATGTTATTTATTAACAGTCCTCACTAGGTATGCCTGTTTCGAGGCGGACTGTAGTTTTTTTTGGTATTGTATTACTTACTTTATGTACTCAAATTATTATAAGTAAGATACTCTAGAAAGGTATTCAATGTTCAATATGTCCCAGAAAAGTGTAGGAGTTGTAACTTTCTACTATTTACGTAATATTTTAATAATCTCACTCATTAATATTTTTATATTTCTTTTTCACGATATCCAACATTTTAAAAAGGATTTAATGGGGTATTTAATTTTAAATTCCAATTTATTTTTTCCAACTCGTTATGTCGAAGATGAAGTTATTCGGTATGATCCCTTGGTTTCCGAAGAGCTTGTAAATCAGAAAAAATACTACCGCAAGGCAGGGTTAAGAGAGGTTTTAAGAGAGGCTGTACCATTGTCAATGGAAGTTGGAACCTTAACACACCCATGGGATGTTTTCGGTGGAATTTTCTAACACTGCCTTGGTGTTTCTACACGCGTAATACAGATTGTGTTTACTACCCTAAGGGACAATAATGGACTCTCAGTACTGTACAACACTAGTTAATAAATACTTAGATATTAATTATTACAGAATAAATAGTCAAATTTTCTATTTTTATATCGTTTAACACTGTAAATCATCTCTCGTTCATCATCGATCGTTTTTAAATCTAAATACATATAACGTCAAGTATCGTAAAACGCAATTTCTACAGGTGAATTTTTAATTTAAAAATTTTGACGTATGAAAAAGTAACGAATATTACAGATATTTCATTGAAAATCTTATTCTAATGAAATGATCCAAAAAAATTAATCACGTCATGTGTAGTTTAAAATCATATCAAGGCGATGCACTATTACGGTAGCAGTCCTTATGTAGATGGCGATAAAGATTAAATTCCCACTTAACACTAGCCGTAAACTGTTATTAATGCAGTATTTAGGTAAAGCATTTTAAAAATTTTAAGGCGGTCAAGTTTTTTCATTACTTCGCAATAACCTTAAGTACGTGCCTTATCCAAGAAATTTTTAAGTTTTGAGCATATAAGCATTTTATATGCACCATTCCTGAAAAGAACACTTATTTTTCACAAGAATAAGCATTACCCGCAGTTCATTCAAATACTGAAATTCTGTTAATTATATTTTATACTTAAACGAGGAAAATAAATACATTACATTGTTTAGTAAATTCAGCAAGCGTTGCTGCGAATGAACAAAGGTAAGTCTCTTGATATGAATATTATTTTGATGTACTTTCTGCGTAGATAATTACATCGTTTGAGATAAACTGAAAGTATCAGCGGAGCTTTCACAATCAGTCCGCTTAATTAATGTATCCCAACCCAACCCCTTTAATGTTAGTAGAAAAATCTACTGAAATAAGGCAAAATGGCAAGTCGCAATGAAATTAACTACACTCATATTTCTACAACAAATTTGCTTTTAACCTTAACTATTTATTTATTAATATGTTAACACCCAGGTCCTTCACTAACTTCCTTCTACCTATCTTCTGTAATAGCCCTACTTGCTCCGGACCATTGGAAACAGATTGAACTCATGTGCGGTATCATGGAAAAAATCATCATCTCATTAAGTAAACTTAGATAAAATCGCAATAAAGTCACTGCACGCCTCTCCCTCAAAACTGTTCAAAACTACACAGAAAACTGTAAATTAATTTATTTACTACATCACATTAATTTTTTTAATTTTGTTGTTGTTATAATATAGTCAGAATGTCAATATTTACTAAAAATAGATCAATTCACTTCAGTTAAAGTAGCCCATCTTATTGAACGGAATTTAATATACATTTGATTACCGATGGAATTATGTTTCCCCTTTATTTTTTCTTAAGCGATATTTTACTGCTGATCAGGAACAATTCTGGTTTAGCATTTAACTTTCCATAAAGTTCCTAAGAAGAAGAAAATCGGAATTCATTCGTATTTTATCGTCCCGAATCTGAAATCAACAAGCCTCGTGAAGCAAACGAGAGATTCGCCCTTAGAATAATAAAACAAAGAAATTCAGATAACGTAAACGAATTTTACGAAATGTCTTCCAGAAAACCAAACAAAAGGATTCTAGGATTTGTTATCGTATCGATTTTCGAGCACGGAAGATTTTTTTTCTTTTTCGTCACCTTCATCAGTTGTGTTTTTTGGACCTTCCGAAGAATTCTGGCGTAATAATCTTTTGTCAAACTCCTTTCAAGTTCTCCTGGGATGGTATCTGATTATCTCTTAGACCAAAGGGACTCGTTTTTTCTTTTTTAAAGTCAAGCTTTATCCTGGCTTACAATTTATACCACCGGTCACAATCATAAGTAAAAAGGCTTCTTTTGTAAAAGAACTGTTGTCTATTTTGTCAATTAAATGGATACTAGAAAGTTTACTCTTTAATTACGACTTTTCTATAAAAGTAATCAAATGGAGTAAATAATAAACGCACTTCTCTGTCCGCTTTTAGTCTTTAGGACTAATCTGTGGCAAAAATATGAAAGAAGCAATACGTCTTCTTATCATGTTATTAAAGTGTTTATATTTCAAAGAAGAACGGTCAATAATTGAAGATACATTTTCAGCTGAAAACAATGGAATTAACAGAACAAGCTCATCAAATTTCATGACGCCAGAGGTCATCGTTTAATTGTTTTTGCTGCGACAAAAAAGCAAATGTTTTTCTTAATAGTTCAGATACCTTATCAGATAACTTAAAAGTTAAGACACCTACCTTATCAGATAACTTTCAAATAACACAAATTAATAATAATTTACTTTAATGCCATTTTTGTTTCCGTTTATCTGTAATATTGTATCGGTTAAGCGTAATAACTTGATCTGATTTAAAGTTGAATATATAAATTTAATCTCAAAGGAAACAACTGCAGATTTAAATATTTCAAGTGGATAGATTGAATAGTTGAATATAAAACAGTAGTTGTTACTGTTAAGTTTAAAACTGTTAACGTCGGTAGAATCACTTTACTTGAATTCGAGTACTTTTCTGAATTCAATTTTCAAATACGAAATGCAAACAGAACAAATTCGATAAAAGCTCTCCGTGACAAGGACAAAAGTGGAGATTGTGTTAAACGACTTAAAATATTCTACAAAATACCTGTCAATTCTATTCTTTTCATCGCCTTGCTACTGAATACTGTCTGCTTCTACCAGGCATCTAAACTTCTTTAAGAAGATAGAAAACGATGTAAAAAAACTTCCACAAGTTTGTTTGACGTTCCCACAACTGGGCAACTCCTGCGAGTGCTGTATGGAGGTTCGTTAAGTCGAAAAATACAAAAAATTCTACAGCGAATACGCTGCAACTGAGGGCCATTTATCAAAAAGTCAATGTATTACTAGAAGCTTGTAATAAACGTGAAGGATAATGTTTCAGAGCGTTTTCTGTAAATAGGTAAAAATCTAGTTAGCAAACAAATATAAAGCTGTGAACTAACCAATCACATATATACTTTATTCTGTGTATACGTTACTGTAAAAGTCAGAAAAATGGTAAATAGTGGGTTTCGCCGATTCATTGTGGCAAAAGGATAGGATGTTAAAAATTTTCGTTCAGTTAGTTTGGATTAGGTTAAAATGGTTGGTTGCGTTAGTTTGGATTAGGTTAAAATGGTTGGTTGCGTTAGTTTGAATTAGGTTAATTAAAATTGATTCATTGCTTGTTAACGTTTCGATTTCGATCTTTAAATAACGATTTCGGTTTGTAACTTAGGTTAGGTTCGACGACCTTCATGGTCAATGTGTCAAGAATTGTCGGCGTTTGCTTGTAAGTTTTATTTATTTTGTTTATTATTTTTTATTTTGTATTATGGAAACAAACAGTACGTGATTTACAGAGATGAAACAATATACAGGAATAAGATACTTCTTGTTGGATACCTATGATATGTTTCCTTGTAATGTCTGCTTAGTGGTATGTTTATTCCTTAATTACCAGGTGACGTGTGTAGTATATAGGTGTAGTGTGTGACGTGTGTAATGTATGTGTGGGTGTTTGTGTGTGTCTGTATGTATGCGCGTTGAACAGTTTAAATTATTGAGTAACAATTATTTTATAAGCAATAATTATTAGCCTGAAACACTCATCCACATTGAAAAATCTCCTGATAAAAGATACATGACGCCAACGGGACTTGAACCCGTGTCCTTTCGATTTCTGGTCGACAGCTCTGACCACTGATCTATGGCGGCTTATCTCTTATCCGCGAAATAATTCAATATATACTAGTGTTTCATTCAACAATTACTGCTTGTTACATTTTTTCTAGAACTTGTCAAATATTAATTATTATTATTTTTTATTTAATTTAATTTTTTTTGTAAACTAATGTTTTAAGACAAGATTTTTTATGCATAGCACAACAACCAAACAACCGGTTTCAGAAAAAAATGTAATAATGATTAAATTATTTACATGATGCCAAGTTTGAATTTGGGCAGTGAATCCAAAAAAATGTCAATGTTAGAGTTAAGACAAATATTATTTAGAGTATGAAGAGCTCGGTTGTTTGGCGAATTAGGTGCTGCATTTGTTTTATAATGTACTGTATGTCGTGTACGTCTCAAAGGTATGTTAAAGTTAATAAGGGATAGAAGTTCGGTACAGTCAATGTAATTGATTAAAATTTTGTGTATACGTATTGAGTCAGCTACTGCTCGTCTTTGCAGCAAAGTTTCAATTGTACATTCAAAGTTATTGTTGAATTTGTAGGTAATGTATTTTATAAACTTATTTTGGATACGTTCTATACTATCTATGTAAAGTTTATATCGTTGATTCCAAATTGGCGATGCATATTTCAGTGTACTTCTGATTAATGCGAAATATAAGAAAACAATTGTACGCGGATTACTGAATATTTTACTTATACGTAGCACGAAACCAAGCATTTTAAACGACCTATTAACGATTGAGTCAATGTGCTTATTAAATATAAGTTTGCTATCAAGGTAAACGCCGAGGTCCTTACATTCCGTTATAGAGATGACAGGTTCATTGTTGAGTGAATATGAGTACTTAATTACGTGTTTATTTCTGGTGAATGTCATACTGTAACATTTAGAAACGTTTATATCTAGACAGTTAACTTTGCAATACTTGTAAAGCCTATCTGTGTTTGATTAATTTAAGATTTTCAAAATTAATTCACTAACGTATTTTGAGTATATTGTGTATTTGCGGCAGAGTCCAGAGTGGAAGACAGTCTCAGTATCGCCCTGGTGAAAGGCCACCAATCAGAATTAAAACGTGGCTTGAAATAACATTTTTATATTTGGTGATCATCTCTGGATAGCCAGGTACTTCCCCACCTTCTGCTCAGTAATCTCCTTAACCCTCTCAATAACCTTCGGCCTCATAATATACCCCAATTGGGAAAGACATACTATCACAGGCTCCAGACGGTCAGGAGTAGTGAGGACTTAAGACGGGTTGTTTCGGAGAATTTGAACAATTCATAAAATTTCAACGTTCATTTACGGGTTCTGTGAAAGTCCTATTCAAATTCTGTTATCATACCATTATAGGCTAGTTGTATGACAGAACTGAAATAAAAACAGAACTTAAAAATATCTTTCACAGAACTTGAAAATTAACTTTGAAATTTGAAGAATTGTTCAAGTTCTCCGAAACAACCCGTCCTTACTGACTAAGTATAATATTCACATTTAAACAAATAATATGGTTAAAACTTTAGGTTAGGTGGGGTGAGATTGGATTTTGCTGGGTATAGTGCTTCAGATTAAATTTACCTTTTACAATCCAAGATATACAATAATTTTTTTACACCAGCGTAAATACAGACTGTAATGTGTATAGAGACCAGTGTGTAGGCGATGCGGTGTAGTGTTAACGTTCGATCTCTTTAGTTTGCCCAGGGACACTTGCTCGCTACTAACTGTACTGGTACATGTGGTACCTGCCCGTGTTCATGCAAGTTGTCAGAACGGGAGCGGGCGGAGAACGGTGTTCTCTTTACCTTTACAGTGTCATTCACTCCCACTGTGAATTCACCCGTTCTACCTATCAACTACCAACCAAACAAACTGAAGCTGTTCACGTGTCGACTTGGTTTGGGTTTACGTGTAGTTTTATTTAACAGAAAATATAGCTTGCAAATTTTCACTTAACCTAACTTCGAATAGTTAATTTTTTTTTTTCATATTATGTGACAGGTTTTTTTCATGTAATTAATTAATTTATATAAATAACTTTTTGTAGTTCATTCTTATTTTCAATAATTAATATTTTGAATTTCTTGGGCATTAGCTATATAACAATTTCCAGATTTTTGTTTTATTGAGTTTTATTTTCAAATGTACATTTGTTACTTTGTATTTTGTTTACTTTGCTACCGGTTTCAATACAACCGTGTCCTTAACTAGCAATCTTAAAACTAACTTAAAAATTATACAAATACAGAAAGATTAGATTTTATTAGGTGGGTGGGGTGAATTGGGGGGGAAGGAGAAGGGGCGATAAAGATGGGAGGAGTCAACAAAACATGGAAACGTTGTCAATAAAGGTGACTTACAGGGTGCTATTATCTTATTGACTAAATTAATTT
The DNA here is from genome assembly GCA_026573805.1 of Hesperophylax magnus. NCBI lineage: Eukaryota > Metazoa > Arthropoda > Insecta > Trichoptera > Limnephilidae > Hesperophylax > Hesperophylax magnus. The sequence continues at coordinate 441,430 of JAIUSX010000229.1, read as the reverse complement.
TTTTAATTTTTTTTTTTAATTTCTATGGTTTCTAAAGCGAACAAATTGAAATAGGAGTATGTTATTAACGTATAAGTGTTTAAATTTATTTTATTATTTATTGAAACTATGGCCTGTCTCCGTTTAAGTTAATTATTATGTCAGTACCATATTATTTGTTTTTTTGTTTAAAATTATTTTGTAAACCAGTGTAACTGTTATTCTTGAACTGTACCATATTTTGATTGTATCTTTATATTTTCATTTGCAGTTTAAATATTTTCCTACTAGATGTATGAAAAAAATGCCTATATCTAAATAAATATTTAAAAACAAACAAAAAATAATTATAACAAGAAAAACAGTGAATTATTGTTTTATTTATTTATTAATCACTTCTTTTTTCTTAAGCCAACGATTTGGACAGCGTTACAGTGTCCATCCTCAGGGCAGATGTGAAGATTGTGGTGAAGTTTGTGTTTATGTATGTAGAAGTGATACCATGCCACGCGCGTTAATAATCTTAGGGCCGGTATAATTATTTAAAATAAAGTGGTTTTCAGCGTTTAGTTTTGGTATAACCGTCAAGCTTCATGTTGGAATAATATGGGCTCCGACCTTTAGGTTCCCACCTTTTTTATTATCCGTTTGGTCTCTACAATACTCAACAACTAACTGCATCTATGGGTAATCTAAAATACTGTTTGTATTAATTACCCTAGTGGGAGACCACCATCCCGAAACGAAAGGCTATAAATATGAAATGCTAGTATACCACATTGTTTGAGTTCTGTCCGTTCTATACCGTTCTGTCACTGAGGTTGCCAGTCATCGACCGGAGTTGATTTCATGAAAGTATATCAGATCAGTTTATGACAGTATATCAGCAAAGATAGGTATATTTTGATGCAGAAATCATATCAGGACTTCACCAGTAACCAGAAATAACGTAACATCGTTAGAGTAACCAATGTTGTCATCACAGAGGTCCCATCGGTTAGTCTTCTGGTCAACTGCGTAAACGTAAAATAAGTCCACCTTGTCCAACTCCTGTTTTTGCGTACAAAAGGCTCCGGCGTGAGTTGACCCATCTCACAAGTTTTTCTAGCTAACGGTCCCATGTTGCCAATCTAGTTAGTACTAAAATATAACCACTTTAAAATGACGTGTTTTTTTTAAATACACGTAAAATAGTGAGCGTCTAATCTATTTAGATGGTTACACAAAAATAGTAGCAAAAACAAATACAGGATAACGCGAATTTTTCCACGAAATTCTTAATTTTAACGCGAAAAGATATGCAATTTGTGCGCCAATAAAGCGAATTTTCATTTATTCACCCGGTTTTCTGGTAGGTATTTAGAATAAGTAAGTTATGCATTCTAAATATTTCTTTGTCTATGGTTTTGACTTTTGACAAACTTAAATAGCCATACAATGGAAGGAAGCTAACTCCACGTCAAATACGCCGCATATTGTAATTATATTTTGATTTTTATAAATATTTTTTTTTATGAACTAACTAATTTTTCAACAAAAAGTGATTAAGGACGGGTTGTTTCGGAGTATTTCAACAATTCATCAAATTTCAACGTTCATTTTCGGGTTCTGTGAAAGTCCTATTCAAGTTCTGTTATCTATATCATTATAGACTACCTAGTTGCTTAACAGCACTGAAATAATGACAGATCTTGAAAAAATCTTGAACAGAACCTGAAAATTAACTTTTAAATATGAGAAATTGTTCAAATTCTCCGAAACAACCCGTCCTTAGTTACATGACACCACTTTTGATGCAAAATACCACCGCTTTTCACAAAATTACAAAAAAAATCACGAATTTTGTCGAAATATTTCCATTCATATTCATAGTTTAAGTAGCTTACGTTATAAGTTATCAAATTTTCATAACAATAAAAATATATAAACGTTTCTAAACTGAAATATAAAAATACTGGACACACACTTGTAATAAATTTTTACTAATATTGTAATGTATTAGAACACAATCTTTACAACTAATTGTATCATTGAAGACAATACTAACCACTCATAAACGAAAAACATGAAACAGAAAAGACAGAAAAAGATTCGGTCACACCTGGGGATTGAGTCCAGGTACTCCGTCTTGCCAGGGATTTGCTCTGACCACTGAGCTTATTCGACCATATCAACTTCCGTCAATTTTAAATGTATAATAAATACTTCGAATAAGAGCTACCAACATCATTTTCACTTTCTTAACACATGAGTTTGGCTGTAAATCTTTATGTATGATATTACCCCAAATTATACAATATAATATTATTCAACACGGAAATACGTAAATAGTTATGGAGTGCTGGAGACGTAGGTAGGAATTTATCCGATAGAAATTAGTTAAAATTGAAAGAAACGTAACGTGTGGAATAGTGCATGCTCGGCAACACCATTAAGATATCTGAAAATAACCCATTGGATAAGGAAACAAACAAAAGTAACCGATTCCATTGCATAAGTAATCCAATTCTTAATCTGGAAAAGCAAATGCCAATGGGCAAGACAAAACGGTAGGAGGATTAGAAACAGATGGACAAATCCCACAATTCAATGGTCGACCAGCGGAAGCAAATTGGTTGAAAGGCCATAATAAAACCCGTTGGAGATAAGATGTAAATAAATAAAACATAGTTGGTCGTGATGGCCTCCGTGGTTAAGTGGTTACAACATTTGGCTACGAATCCTTAGGTCACTGTTACAAAGTCCGGCGTGCGTAAAGAAATTTGATTCATTTGTGTTATTTCTCAAATTATTTAATTATAATAATATATTGTAATATATTGCAGTATGTTCCAGAGTGGTGGATACTTTCAGTATCGCCAAGGTGAAAGACCCACCTTTCGTTTCCCCGTCTTCTTTCTCTCCGAACTATCTTCAGCCTCACAACATAACCCAATTGGGGATGCAATAGTAATGGCTCCCGAAGCGCTGTAAAAAGAGGAACAAAAAAAAAGTAGAAACGCTTTTTTAAATTTGTAGGTAAAATAGCACAAGAACCCAACTGCTCAGTGCCAGTGGGTGTCTGGTTTTCCAATTTGGAATATGTCGAGAGGCTGGAGAGAATGGGAATAGAAAGGAGATGGAAAAGAGAACGACTGAGTACACAGAATAAAGAATAAATCTAGATGTGCCTTCCATTCAAATTTTGAATGGAAACAAATGTCGCCACTGACATAGTAATTTTTGGTTCTAGATCACTAAACACGCGCTCTGTATCACTTACACTCGCCTGAAATCGTACATCCAGCTCTATCCTATTTAAATTTCATAATGGTGAATGGGGAAACTCAGGCCAGATTAGCCAAATATTGGATCACGAAACACGTCCACATGGCATTTCTTGTATTCTTCTTTATTTTTTAATTCAGAAATAGGTACCCGGCTATTAAGATCTTGTCAAAAACACAACTAAAGCTAGTCCAAGCAACCTATAGTTTGGCGAAAAATCCTTACATTATCGCTTCTTGTAAGTTGATTATATAATGATACAAATTTTTAATAAAATTTCCCAGTTTAATATTAAATTCCAGTATTCTGTTTTCTCCGCCCACATTTGTCTCTTCTTCTTGTGTTGCTCAAACTACCTATTTGTTGTTGTTTGAGCTTTTGTCCTGGTAAATGAATGTTGCCCTTTCAAAAAAGCTAGACATTTTAAATTTTTATGTTTTCGTAGAAACCACTAAAAAACCATCATATTTTAAATCGTTGAAGATAATCTTAACAAATTGGAAACGAAAAACACTACCCCGCAAGGCGGAGGTCCTGTGTTAAATTCCCACATTCGACCGATTTTTTTTTTCTGTTTCACATCTTAGTTAATATTATCTTCAATGATTAAACATTACAATTTGAGAATAAGTTAGCAAAACCGATTGGTGAATTAATTTGAATAAATCAGTGGTTAAAAACACAGTGTTCGTTTAATTTAAGCTTAAAATTTTCTCTAAAATAAATTCATTTTCTCCGATCTAAAGTAATTGATGTGCCGCGATTCTATTTTGAAAGTGTGGTTGCATCCCGCGATTTCATTCCAGTTCTGTCAAATGTTCACAGACGAAAATAATAAATTCATTCGATTTTTCTCGTTGATTCCCGTCAACTATTTAAATCCGGATGACAGTGTGATGGCGGGACAGCATGTAGCAGAATACTTGGATAAGCAACGTATAACCCGATCAATGTTCGCGCCGGGTAATGCAGTTAGTCCGTCGATAACCGTATTAATTACTTCCCCCCAATAAAGGCGAGCTGGCTCCGCGGCGGCGATCAAACTCGCGAATTATATGTACCGGCCAAACTGCTGTAGGCGCACGGAGGTGGAATGTGTAACCAGTTCAGGAGGTGCACGGACGATCGATAAAGTCCTATTTCAATACGATATTGATGAAATCCGTCATCTATAGTCAGTTGGCGATATTTGCGAGCACGGTCAACGAGTGATAAGAAATATTCCAGATAAATTTTAGCGCGGCCTCCATAGAAACAGATAAGCTTCGGAGGTAAGATTATGTTCGGATTTGCAGAAACGAAATTTGTTTATATACCAAGTTGTTAGTAAAGACCTTCAACATTGCCAATTTATTGATATTTTTATGCAACTATATGACATTTGACGTTTCCAAATGTCAATTCATAGATAATATCTCCACTACTGCCAACGTATTGTTCTGGATAACAATAGTGCGAACGTGCTCGGGAAATCAGTATTAAATCGTCGGTAGTTACACCTATCGATCATAGGTTGTAAAGTTATCTATTGCACTGTGCTAGACCCCCAGAAAAATGAAAATAGACATAGGAATGATATTTTCACAAATAGGGATAGTATATATACGAGATATTTAAAGTTTTTTTTCTTAATCCGATCGTCTCACTAAAATGTGAAGTTGTAATATTTACTTTAATAATCACTGATTTTTAAAACATCAATTTATTGTTATTGAGGTGCACACATTAATTTAATTATTGAATATTGATGTGTGTAGCCTTCAAAAGTTATTCCATTAAATTGAATATTCCTACTTGTAGATAACTCAATTGGTGTCCCATAAAAGAAATATTTGGGGATAAGTTTATCCAAAACACTATATGTATAGGTTACAAATATATTCGGGTACAACTTTGTAATCGTACTAAAGATAGCGGCCAACAACGTATTTGCAGTACCAAAAACCTTGTAAGTGCGTTTTAGGACATGAAAAACATATCGATCTATTGATTAAATGCATTAAGGAAGTACCTACGTGACTCTCCACACAGGCGTATTCATGAACAATTTGGTGTGGCTGATTCTTCAGTAAATGTGGTTATGGTGACGGTATAAGATACGATTACAAATTACAAATGAGAGATAATGTTAAAACGAGTGGAATATTTAAAGATTTGTTCTGATTCTGATCGTCTCACAAAAAACATAAAATTGAAAAGATTTCGTAAACAGGTATAATAAAATCGTAAAACTCCTCCATCGCGAAACCATGTTAACAGCACTTCAAACTAATCTCAATGAACAGACTCAGCCAATGTCTCTTCTACATTTGTTCACCTCTACTCTCCAATGAGTTGCTGGGCCAAGTAACAAAGCTACTCGTAGTGACTAGTGGCAGGTGTAATTTGGTCTTAAGCTTTAGTATGGCAAACAGATCCGATGGATCTGGAGCACATGGATTTTATCCGTTCTGTTACAGAGGCAGCGCTCTTCGTCGGAGATTTAATTTCTTTAAACATTTCAAACTTATTTTGTGGCACCATTTTAACTAAAAATTAATCAACACTTAGTTTTAACCACTTTTATTGTTTAAAAACTAACAAGTTTCGTGAGCAGAATTATTTAGTAAACCTTTGATGTAAGCGAAACAAGTTGGTTTTTTAAACAATAAAAGTTGTTAAAATTAAGTAATGATTAATTTTCAGTTTAAATCTTTATTGTTCTGATTTAATCCTGGTCACTCGTCAACCTAATATCATAATATTTCAAGTTTTGCCCCCCAGCTAGCGTAAAGGTACAAGCGTAGAAGCCAGTGTAAAAAAGCTATTTTTCCTTCTCTCTTACATTTAAAGTAATTATTTAACCCTAGCCCTATTAAAGTTATCTACGACACATGCCCCCTGCCAACTGTTGGTTTATTCATGAATTTAACACTTTTTGCCATCGGACTAACTAAAAAGCAGGTAAACCTTTTTCAGGAACATAATAAATGTCCAGTCCAGGGCGACCGCGTCCATTTGAATACATAATTCGCGCATTCATTTACTGGTGTTTCAGGTTTTACCAGCCAATTTGTACAAGGTTCATAATGCACTGGAAAAAATGCCGTCATTTTTAATCGCGTTCTGAAACGTTTGAAAATGATTTTGTACACACATGGAGAAATACGTGACTTTTCAGTGAAGTGCATTACTATTTAAAAAAACTCTCGCTCAGCCGTAGAACTTTTTTTGTTTACAAAACTAATATTTTTTTAATGAAAATGAATAACTTTATTAAAATCAACATATAAATAAACAATTTCTCCATGTTTCAGAACCAAGGGTTAATATATCAGAATTCAAAGGGAATTTACAAAAAACTATTGAAAGAACTAACATTTTAAGTTGTTGTAAAATTTTATCATTAATTTTCTTGGTAGCTACGCGTAAATGAAATGAATTGTGTTGTTTACGTCAAAGTGCCCAATAAATGGTAATTTAAAGAAAACAAGCTTCCCTTGGCAATAGTCTTCAGCCGAAGGTAGGTAATCTACTACTTTATTATTCCCAACAAGAGGTGAAGGAAATAAAACACTTTTAATGAAAAAAGTTATTACTCTCTGATGAACGCCTTCCTTCATAAAATGTCGCCGAAGACATAACGCGGCAATAAATTGCCGCGAATTTGTCGAAAATTGCAAAACAGGGAGTCGAGATTCTGAGGCCGACCAGCCTTAAGCAGTAAAGTGAGTGGTGCAAAGCCTTTTAATTGATCTCAGTCTCCATAGAGGCGCACATACCGCTGGCAATACGTCCCGCACTTATTGCCTAAGTGACGCTAAACGACTGGGAACACGGCCATAGCCGGGAGGGGAGGTCTCCGGTGCTACTATTGGGGACAGATAAATACGAATAAAGAACTGTGTCTTAAGTATTCATTTTGGAATGGGTGGCAACACTCGCTGAATGACAAAACAAACAAAAAAACTTTTGATTCAAGGAAAAAATCTTCGTATTTTTCTTTGACACGTTTCGTGGGGATAAATCATTGACTTTTATCATATTATTGGATATCGAAAGCCGACATGCAATAACAGTTGAGAAGTAACGACGCTCTCTTTTTTTCAACGACACCGAAGAAACGAGCTTTAACGTATGACCGGAGTTGGCAATATTTCTTTGCCCGCGGCTTGAAGCCAGCATTGCCCGCGAAAAATTTGGAAGCCTATAACTGAAAAGTCATTTGAAGGAAGTTTCTCGCAGTACTTGCCCTCACATGTAGTCTACTATTCTCAATCGAAAACTGAACTACGATGAAATTAAAACGATTATTTTTTTACGTAATTGTAAAAAGCATTCACTTTGTGGCTCATCATAATTTATAATAAAAACACATAAATTTTCACATTAATAAACTATAGTGGTTAAAAACAAATGTATGTGTTTTTATTATAGATTATTTTTTTGTTTTTAATTGTCTTTTCTTTAAAAGAAAGACAAACATTCCCGGGTAACGAATAACCTGACAATATTTGAAAATCTCCTACCATCCCAGTAAGCGAAAAATGTTGCTTGTGATGTGATGAAGGACTTTGCCAGCCGAGGAATTGAACACACTACGCGTGGGTGGGACCACCGACCGGTCGAATTAGTTACATATAATTCAATGCGATAAGTCACTTTGTCAATTACATAATAAAAGAGCCCACTGAACTGTAGAGCGTAACAGCACCATTGCGGTACTCGGAGCACTCATACGGCACTGACAGCACCATTGCAGTAATCGGAGCACTCATACGGCTCTGACGGCACCATTGCAGTAATCGGAGCACTCATACGGCTCTGACAGCACCATTGCAGTAATCGGAGCACTCATACGGCTCTGACAGCACCATTGCAGTAATCGGAGCACTCATACGGCACTGACAGCACCATTGCAGTAATCGGAGCACTCATACGGCTCTGACGGCACCATTGCAGTAATCGGAGCACTCATACGGCTCTGACAGCACCATTGCAGTAATCGGAGCACTCATACGGCTCTGACAGCACCATTGCAGTAATCGGAGCACTCATACGGCTCTGACGGCACCATTGCAGTAATCGGAGCACTCATACGGCTCTGACAGCACCATTGCAGTAATCGGAGCACTCATACGGCTCTGACAGCACCATTGCAGTAATCGGAGCACTCATACGGCTCTGACAGCACCATTGCAGTAATCGGAGCACTCATACGGCTCTGACAGCACCATTGCAGTAATCGGAGCACTCATACGGCTCTGACAGCACCATTGCAGTAATCGGAGCACTCATACGGCTCTGACAGCACCATTGCAGTAATCGGAGCACTCATACGGCTCTGACAGCACCATTGCAGTAATCGGAGCACTCATACGGCTCTGACAGCACCATTGCAGTAATCGGAGCACTCATACGTCTCTGACAGCACCATTGCAGTACTCGGAGCACTCATACGGCACTGACAGCACCATTGACCGATCGGTGGCCGAGTTGACATCGCGTTTGGGTCCCACCCAGGCGTAGTATGTTCAATTCCTCGGCTGGCTAAGTCCTCCATCACAACACAAGCAACATTTTCAGCTTACTGTGGTGGTAGTAGGAGATTTTCAAATATTTCCAGGTTATTCGTAACCCGGGAATGTTTGTCTTTCTTTAAAAAAAAAAAAAATGGCAGTTCTCGGAGCACTCATACGGCTCTGACAGCACCATTGCAGTAATCGGAGCACTCATACGGCTCTGACAGCACCATTGCAGTTCTTGGAGCACTCATACAGCTCTGTCAGCACCATTGCAGTACTCGGAGCACTCATACGGCTCTGACAGCACCATTGCAGTTTTTGGAGCACTCATACAGCTCTGTCAGCACCATTGCAGTACTCGGAGCACTCATACGGCACTGACAGCACCATTGCAGTACTCGGAGCACTCATACGGCACTGACAAATACGCTGTGGTACTTCGGTCTCTAGGTTAATAACCCTCCTGCCTCTAGCACTAGCACTTCTCATACCAGAGGATTTATCTCTACTAAAAGTTAAGCAAGCTTTGTTAAAAGTGCTACCTACTTAACTTTAAACACATTTCCAAGCCTTTTAAAAGCTACGAAAATACAAAACACTCTCTGTAATGAAATAAATTTTTTTCACGCCCCGTTTACGGGCGTGATTTTAAATTTTAATTTAGCCTGCTCTTTGAAGTTTAAATTTTTTTCGTAGACGTATTGAATATTTTACGGATCAGAAAAAACATAATACGTGGCGATAAATTCCATAAAACCTAAGAGGCTTTATGAAATTCATTTTCTCATAAAGTTAACTTCGCCTACGGCGTTTTAATCTTTCCAATTTTATCACATTGTTTTCTTATACTTGTGAATTAGTTTGCGCTTAACGAAGTTTTGTGAATTTTCATGGCAAGGCATCACAATCTCCCTAGAGCTCAATCTGTTTTACTCAGTTTCATAATGTTTGTCTTGTTCATATTTTTTACATGCCTTCTTAACTTAATATATTTGCGTACCCCAAAGAAAAATGTTATTTTAAGTTAGAAATTTTAAAAAGTAGTTTTTTTTATTATTTACAGTCTTTAAAAAAATTTCAGCTTGCCCGTAATATTTTTGAACCTTCTGTTTCTATTAAGGAATCTTTTACATTTTGTATGGTTTTTCTTACAACTCTGAACCCTTTCACAGTCAGAGACGAAATAGGTACACAGAAAATACCGGTGATAATTTGTTCAGTCTTTGTGAAAAGCTTAGTAAAATAAGAAAAGATGTAATATTCGTTTCCTGAAAATATTTATTACATAATAAACCCACACACACAAACAAATAATTAATTAAAATATCACAAGTTTACACGCACTTTAAACGACAACATGATAACATAATTTAAACACACATACGTACACAATATGGGAAACAATTCACTGGCCACTGTCTTCCAGGCTACACTAAAATGAAAAAGTACATGTAGGTACATTAAGAAAATATATTCCTTCTGAAACTAAATAACAATAAATTGCGTAACAGTGTAATGCACTTATTAAGGTATATACCTATTCTAGTTAAATCAGTATGGGTTCCGTCGTTCTGATTTATTATGAAACCATTTTTCGGATAGCCAACACCTCTACCATTGGTCTTCCCAAGTGGCTCGCTACTTTTAGTGCCTTAGCTGGGATAACCGGGTTCATGGAGTTAGGTTAGTCCAGGACGTGGTGACGGGTGTAAACAGTAAAAATAAAGATCAGTGATTACTTTTTGAGAGTTGAAATTAATAGTGTCCATTTTCACACCAGCGTTAGTGCCTGCCAGGCAACTCTGGTGGCCCAGAGAACTTACAATAACATTTTGATTTTCTCATGATTATATCCTATTTCCATTATTAATCATAATTTTTTTTAATTTTTAGCAATACTTATTTAACTTAAAGTCGCCCAAATTAAGTTTCAATTTCATCCAAACTAAATTAAATATATTTTCTTTTACTGTCCTATCTTGTCCTTATGTTGTCCTCGTATTGTCCTTTTATTATTCTGTCATTTTCACATTTAAATTTACTTCATCCTTATCGATATAATTAATAACTTCTGGATAAGGTGGTTCATAGTTATAATGTACTCAAGCACCGTATCGTGACAACTTGCACTTGCACTCTTTCCAGCTATTAATCGCTCCCGGGGCGCACAGAGGGCTAATTGAATTGCCCTGCTAAATGAAACTTGTCGATTTATGCTCTTCATACTGTAAAGGCGCGTTTAAAAATTCTAAATTAAATTGAAAAAAGCATTGGCATGAAATGCTGACATTTTTAATCATGATAACGGTACTAGGAAATATGTCACGATCGTGACTATCTAGTTTATAATACACATATAAAAGCATTAATTTAAACCAAGGCTTCGTCACAGTATCGCACGTTGGACAAATATTTAAAAACTTACGCTCCTGGTAAACATTCTGATAGTGACTTCGACCACCGAACAGCTATTAACAGCGCATCAGCTCCAGTTTTCGAATAGAATGACCCCGTAGTTGCAAAAATAATTATTACGCCATAGATATTTCGTCGATTTTCATTATATATGATTTTTCTTACAAATGAAAAAAAGTTATTTGTTTCAAACCAATCTCAACCGCTCGATGTGTATAAATCAAATAATGTGGTTTTAATCAAGAACTTTTCTTTCCTAGTCACGAAGTATTTATTCTTCGATAATTTCCTTCTTCAATCAGCTATCGTAACTCCATTATTAAAAAGACCACAACTGGACGCTGAAGATCTTTCAAATTACCGACCAGTTTCAAATCTGCCTTTTATATCAAAAATATTAGAAAAAATCGCTGCCTCACAGGTCATATGTCACTTGAATTCAAATGAATTATTAACTAAATACCAATCTGCATATAGACGGTTCCACTCCACAGAAACCGGGTTACTACGTGTTTTGTCGGACATAACTACTGCCATTGAGTCGGGTAAACTGGCACTTCTTTCAGTCTTGGACATGAGTGCTGCATTTGACACGATTGACCATGACTTTCTTATTAAACGATTAGATGAATCATTTGGTTTAAACTGTGATGTTAAGACCTGGCTGACATCGTACCTGGCCAACCGTTTACAAGCCGTAAAAGTGGGAAAAAACCAATCAAATTATGCAACCCTTTCATCTGGAGTACCCCAAGGGTCCGTTCTGGGCCCACTACTCTTCATCCTCTTCACAAATGATGTCGCTAAAATAATAGAATCATTCGGCCTTCTATCTCACTGCTACGCTGATGACCAGCAAGTTTATTTTTACTGCTTACCAGAAGAAATAAACAGTCTAAAAATTCGTATAACTGAGTGTATAGAAGCAATTACTCGCTGGATGACCTCAAATAGATTGAAACTGAATCCCACAAAGACTGAGTTTCTGTGGACTGCTACAAGCAGACATCAGCATAACATTGAAAACTCCCCAATAACCATTTCCGGAAGTGACATCACTCCAAAAACGTCCATCAAATTACTGGGTGTCAATCTGGACGCTAATTTTTCCCTTAAAACTCAGGTGAACAGAACTGTAAGCACGGGGTTCTTTCAATTAAGGCAAATTAAAGCAGTGCGGAGAAACCTGCCAACAGAGGCGACTAAATTGCTAGTCAATTCCTATGTTGTTTCACGTCTAGATTATTGCAACGGAATATATGCAAGTCTCCCTAAATGTCAAATCAACAAATTACAATCCGTTTTCAACGCCGCGGCAAGGCTTATCACCGGAGTATCTAAATACTCCCACATTTCAGAGCATCTCAAAAATCTGCACTGGCTCAAATGTCCTGAAAGAATCCAGTTCAAGGTATGCTGGATGGTATTTAAGTCACTTAACGGAATGGCTCCGGCTTATTTATCAGAATTGTGTATTCCAGAAGATTCCAATTCCCGACAGTCAACCCTTAGGTCAGCAACGTCATCAGCTTTCGGAAGGTTGAAGGAACCAAAGCGCACACCAGATACTAAGTTCGGTGAGCGTGCTTTTGCCGTGTCAGGACCTAAAGCCTGGAATGGACTGCCACATGATTTGAGAATGATCGCAGACTCGACAGAATTTAGGTCTAAACTTAAAACGCACCTTTTCAGACAGTCGTATCCATAATTTCAGAAACCTCCACTTTCACAGTTGACGGCAATTTAAATTTAAATTAACAAAATGTAAAAAATACTAAAAATAAAATAAAATAAATAAAAATAATAATTAAAAATAAATAAATAAAAATGATAACAACTAACAATTTGTAGGCTTTTAAGACAGTTAAAATACATTTAAATTAAAATAAAAACTATAGCAGACTTAAGATCATGCGACGACCAGTGTTTTTTGATATAGTGTCCTCTGCGTGCAGTTCTATCTTTTATAAGCATAAACTTTTTAATATAAGTGTGTTTGTTAGAAGTGACTTGCCAGGTAAGTATGTTTTGGTATCTTTTCTAAATAATAAATGTAGATCCTAGGAAATAAATTGTACAGCGCCCTTGAGGTGATTTTTCACAAAAACGGCGCTCTACAAATTATCCAATTATTATTATTATTATTATTATTAACTAACTAACCATCACGCCTTTTCCCGCAGGGGTAGGCAGAGAGGACGGGCCGCTAAACAACTCGGTCTTGGCACACACTTCTTGCCTCAGTCACATTCATACATCATCTCATACATACTCTTCTATTATTCAGACTCTTGATATGGCCCGACTCGAGTATCAGATTCACTTGATTGTGCCATGTCTTCCTCAGGCGTCCCCGACTTTTTGCATTCGCATCATATATTCTCCTTACACTCCTTTCTTCGCTTATTCGCTCTACATACCCAAATCATCTAAGCGTCCTTTTACATAAATATAATTAATAAAGTAAATTTATTTAGAGGTATATATATTATTACAGGTTGAATCACAACGAAAATATCTTTTCCAAAAACAAAACAAAAATAACTTCGTGCTATTAACTTAGCACAGAAACCGTAAATTTATGAAAAGTTTGAAAATAATATAAACGAATACTTGTGAAACTTATGTGAATAAAAATTATGAATGAGAAAACATCGTTGTAGGGTTTATTCATACTATGAACATTTCTGTTTGCAAATGTGCACATTATTACAAAGATATTGTAACTGTAAATACCAATTTAATGTTCCACGAACGACAAACAGAGACGGGGTGAGGTGAATTGGCGCGATGCTTAAAAATATGATTTTATTTTTCTAAATTTCTGAAGTCTTTTTGTTTTTCTAAAAGTCTATTTTTTATGCTTCCGATTTTGTTGTCCGGGTTAAATCTTCCCCATAGGAAAAACTAAACCCTTCCACTCACTTTTCCACAAATGATCAGCTAGTCAATCAACACTATGCAAGTGCATTACATAAGTAAAATAAATACAAAACAATACAAGAACAACAACACGTCAACTCACCAGAGATCAAATGGGAAAAAAAAAATTCACCGACTCCAGATATTTTCATATCAGAGGGTTCGGCTCGGTAGAACTTCTAACAGGGCCTATAAATCCTACTGATCCCTCAACATAAATATTTAAAAAATCTTTCGTTATCCTACATGTATTCAAAATGACCGACTTTTGCATCTTTATATATAAATTTTTTGATAGATCTAATACGCCTAAATTTTTAATGAGAGAGCTAGGTATAATGCCAGTAGCCGAAATAACGAATGGTAATATTTTTATAGTCTGAGAATGCCAAATTCTTTTTATTTCGTTTCCTAAATCTGTGTATTTTCTTATTTTTTCATTAACAGATTTTTGAATGTTACAGGAATTTGGAATAGCGACATCAATGATATAAGTTATTTTTTTAATTTTGTCATGTAAAACTATATCGGGTCTATTATGACTAATCGTTCGATCTGTCAGTATAGTTTTATCATAATATATTTTATAAAATTCGTTTTCTAAAAATGAATTTGGTTCGTATTCATAATATGGTACTATATTACGACAGTCAATCAAGTTATGTTTAATTACCAAATTTTGGTGAATTATTTTTAAAACTTGATTGTGCCTAAATGTATACTCGGACGGTGCTAATATAGAACATCCCGATATAATATGTTCTATAGTTTCCGGAAAAGCCAAACATTTTCTACACAAATCATCAATTTGATTTGTATCTTTGATTATATGCTTTCTATAATTTTTAGTATTAATGACTCTATCCTGAATGGCAAGCATAAATCCTTCTATTTCTGCGCTCAACTCTCCAATACTCAACCATTTGTTTGACGAAAATTTGTCAACATACGTTTGGTTGAGATAATTGAAGTGTTTTGCGTGTAAAATTTTATTTGACCAGGAATCTAATAGTTCCTGGTTGGGATTTATAAAAATGTTGGCATTCTCATCGTATAAATTTAAAGGTGTAATATTTCTATCTGCC
Source organism: Hesperophylax magnus (assembly GCA_026573805.1). Taxonomy (NCBI): domain Eukaryota; kingdom Metazoa; phylum Arthropoda; class Insecta; order Trichoptera; family Limnephilidae; genus Hesperophylax; species Hesperophylax magnus. The sequence goes on along the minus strand of JAIUSX010000229.1, from coordinate 426,258 downwards.
TTGCAAATTATTTTGTGCATTTCTGAGCTATGAGCTTTCCTATGGAAAAAAGTTCTTAGCATTTCTACCTGATTATTTTTCAAAGAATTTATTTTGACTATGCCTCTACCTCCTAAATTTCTAGGTAAATTAACTCGTTCTATAGCTGAATTTGGATGATGGCAATTAAATTTTGTTAGTGTAGTTCTAATTAATCTTTCTAAGTTATCTAAATCTGTATTAGACCATTTAATTATGCCAAATGAGTACGTTAATAGAGGTATTGCCCAAGTATTTATTGCTTTTACTAAATTTTTAGCAGATAGATTGCATTTTAAAATTTTCCTGATCCTAGTTTGAAATTTAATCCTTATATCATTTTTAATACTAGTATGGTCTAATCTATTTGATTGTGGGTATCCTAAATACTTATAAACCTCATCCCTTTTCATACTAGTAATTTGGAAATTTCTAAATATACTCTCGTCCCCATCTACAATTTTGCCTTTCTCTATATGGATCGTTCTACATTTATCTAAACCAAAAGTCATTTTGATATCATCTGAAAAGTTTTTAACTACCTAGATCATTTTCTCTAAATTTTGTTCAGAATTCGAAAATAAATTTATGTCATCCATATATAATAAATGCGAAATTGTACTACTCTCCCTTGTATTACCCTTAACTTTTATTCCAAACTTGCTTTTAATTAACATTTTAGATAGAGGATTCAATGCTAAGCAAAACCAAAGAGGACTCAATGAGTCTCCTTGAAAAATTCCTCTTTTAATTGAAATGCCCGGTATTACTATTTTCTTACCTTTTAAATTGATAAGTAAATTGGTATTCCAAAAGGACATAATATTTTCCAAAAAGCTAATAATAATGGGGTTAATTTTATATATATTTAATACTTTGATCAGCCACGAGTGCGGGACACTATCGAAAGCCTTTTGGTAGTCTATATAGCAAGTATGTAAATTACGTTTTCGAGTTTGAATCTGTTTTAGAATTACAGAATCGATAACTAATTGTTCTTTACATCCCATATGTTTTCTACGACAACCTTTTTGTTGTTCAGATAAAATATTTTTTTCATCTAAATGAGTATATATTAAATCTGTTAAACAAGAGGTTAAAATTTTGTATATTGTCGGTAAACATGTAATGGGTCTGTACTGAGAAGGATTATTAATATTTTCGCTTTTGGGTAACATATAAGTAATGCCCTTAGTTAGAAAATTTGGAAAATTTTGAGGTTGACTGACAAATTTTGAAAGATTTTTTGCCAAAAGAGGATGTAAAGTAGTCAGACGTTTGTACCAAAAATTATGTATCCAATCGCAACCCGTGGCTTTCCAATTATGAGTATTTTTAATAATTTTGGTTAACAATTCAACCGATATATTAGAAAAACTCATTTGTTCAATACCTGAAAAATTGAGTTCTTCATTTTCTATCCATGGAGTTGAATCGTTATGTTTTATATCTTTACTCCAAATTTTAGTCCAAAAATCGCGCATATCTGATTCAGATGGCAACGGAATATTATTATTCGAAATAATATTTTGTTTATCGTCAAGTTTGGAATAAAATATTTTTTCATTTTTCTGGAATAATCTATTATTATTTTTTTATTATACGTATAATTATATCTTTTTAATCTACTAGCTTTTACTCCTAATTTTTGTTTTAATAATTCCAATAAATCATTGATTATATTTTCATTATTATGACTATCAATGTTATAACCAAATTTTCTACCAATTTCATCTACATGTCTCAAAATTTTCCTACTTCTATTTCCATTTTTATATTCTATTACTCTAGCTATGTTACTTCTTAAAAAGACTACATCATTTTCTAATCTGATCTGCCATTCTGGTTTACTATAACTATATGATCTATCGTCAGAGGATGATAATTTAATTCCTAACTTATTACAAACAGTAATCGCACTAGCGTATACTATTGTATGAAGATCTAAAAAACTAATTTCGTCAAATATGATTTTTGGTAAAATTATGTTATTTAATTCAAAAATTAATTTAGATAATTTCTTTGACGTATGCAATTTCGGTAATTTTGGTCTAACTGTTGGCTCTACATCTATATATCTGTTAATATTATTATGAAGTAAGTTAGCTAATTCTACTACATTTTCATCAACAAAGTTTAAATTTGCAATGTTGATTTCCCTAAGATTATAAATAACGTCTAAGTTATTTGAATCTACTGTAATATCATTGGACATTTCGACTAGAATATTATCCAAACTATCTACATTCAATGCATCTGATATGACATTATTACTTGTGTTAATTTGTTCTAAATTATTTCCCCTTTGCAATCTATCTGCTACTTCCCTTTTAATCTGTTCTAATGTGACTACAGAAATTAAATTATTTTTGAAAATAGCTCGCTTTTGGTCTGCTAATCTTTGTTCGCTTACTTGGGCAATCGGATAATTTTGTGAGAAAAGTAAATGTAATTTTTTCCTGTATAACAACATATCTGTTTCTACTTTGGTTACATAAAAATATGAACGAACAATGAACATATTGACATCGTTCGTCCATTTCATACGCTGTCTAGGAATACCTGCTTTTGTTTTTTGGGGTCTTAGACTATCCATGTTCATCTGTACAGATGACATAATAATCCCCTGTTCATCTACGTTGGTTGCAAATGACATTGTTGTCATTTTACAAAACAACTTGGAGATGATTGTATCTTTACTACTACATTCCAGTAACCAAATCAATAAATAATTTTCAATGTGACCAAATTAAATATTCTAATCAAACTACCTTTCGACATAACAAATCTATAATTTCCAATTCAACTACCTTTCAACATTACGAATCTATGATATATTATATTCCAGAAAAACGTTATCAACATAAAAATATACCATTAAAATATATTTTTATTTTTTTCAAATAAATGTCAAATATTATTGTTTACCTTGGTTACTGGGGTCCTCAAATAATTTTTTTTTTTAAATCCTATTTATTTACCTAAATATCCTATGGCTTACTGGCAGTTTATTTAATGCGTTATCTGATATACTCTTCTTTAAATATTTATATTTTTTGGGATCAAAACTAATTCGTTTCTATCTGATATTACAAAAAATAATCAGAGAGCAAATGCAAAGTATATGCCTAAACTAGCGTTGCTAAGCAATATAATTAATAATAAAAAATATAATTATTAATAATAATTTAATTTTTATTTGTAAAAATATTAAATTTAAATTAAATTTCAAACTAGGATCAGGAAAATTTTAAAATGCAATCTATCTGCTAAAAATTTAGTAAAAGCAATAAATACTTGGGCAATACCTCTATTAACGTACTCATTTGGCATAATTAAATGGTCTAATACAGATTTAGATAACTTAGAGAGATTAGTTAGAACTACGCTAACAAAATTTAATTGCCATCATCCAAATTCAGCTATAGAACGAGTTAATTTACCTAGAAATTTAGGAGGTAGAGGCATAGTCAAAATAACTTCTTTGAAACATAATCAGGTAGAAATGCTAAGAACTTTTTTCCATAGGAAAGCTCATAGCTCAGAAATGCACAAAATAATTTGCAAGGCAGATAGAAATATTACACCTTTAAATTTATACGATGAGAATGCCAACATTTTTATAAATCCCAACCAGGAACTATTAGATTCCTGGTCAAATAAAATTTTACACGCAAAACACTTCAATTATCTCAACCAAACGTATGTTGACAAATTTTCGTCAAACAAATGGTTGAGTATTGGAGAGTTGAGCGCAGAAATAGAAGGATTTATGCTTGCCATTCAGGATAGAGTCATTAATACTAAAAATTATAGAAAGCATATAATCAAAGATACAAATCAAATTGATGATTTGTGTAGAAAATGTTTGGCTTTTCCGGAAACTATAGAACATATTATATCGGGATGTTCTATATTAGCACCGTCCGAGTATACATTTAGGCACAATCAAGTTTTAAAAATAATTCACCAAAATTTGGTAATTAAACATAACTTGATTGACTGCCGTAATGTAGTACCATATTATGAATACGAACCAAATTCATTTTTAGAAAACGAATTTTATAAAATATATTATGATAAAACTATACTAACAGACCGAACGATTAGTCATAATAGACCCGATATAGTTTTACATGACAAAATTAAAAAAATAACTTATATCATTGATGTCGCTATTCCAAATTCCTGTAACATTCAAAAATCTGTTAATGAAAAAATAAGAAAATACACAGATTTAGGAAACGAAATAAAAAGAATTTGGCATTCTCAGACTATAAAAATATTACCATTCGTTATTTCGGCTACTGGCATTATACCTAGCTCTCTCATTAAAAATTTAGGCGTATTAGATCTATCAAAAAATTTATATATAAAGATGCAAAAGTCGGTCATTTTGAATACATGTAGGATAACGAAAGATTTTTTAAATATTTATGTTGAGGGATCAGTAGGATTTATAGGCCCTGTTAGAAGTTCTACCGAGCCGAACCCTCTGATATGAAAATATCTGGAGTCGGTGAATTTTTTTTTTTCCCATTTGATCTCTGGTGAGTTGACGTGTTGTTGTTCTTGTATTGTTTTGTATTTATTTTACTTATATAATGCACTTGCATAGTGTTGATTGACTAGCTGATCATTTGTGGAAAAGTGAGTGGAAGGGTTTAGTTTTTCCTATGGGGAAGATTTAACCCGGACAACAAAATCGGAAGCATAAAAAAAAAGTTTATTCCAAAATGTATTCAGGAGTAGTGCAATGCAATACATGCAGTACAAGATTTCTATTTGAACAGTCTTAAATTTTGGGAATATAGGTTACTACCTATCAATTTGCATGAAATTTGTTTTATCAATTTGCATGAAGGTTTTAAACCTTTTTTGAAGGTCCATCAAACTTATTAAGATCAATATGATAATACCCAGAAAATGCAGCACCCAAATATTAAGAGAAAAATATTTGTATATTTATTTTATTATGGGAATCCCACTGCAAGTTTCCATATCAAAGAAAAATGGCTGTCAAAAATACAATTTATTCAAAATTATAAATCGGCATCGAATTAACTTGCAGCGTTAAATTAATATATGCGTTTATTTATTCGACATTTATCTACTAATTCTCTCAATTTTAAAATAAAATTAAGAAATTGTTTTTGTGGGCATGGGCAAAGGATGATCGATATTAAAAATAAAGATTTATATACAATTTTGAAGATATCCTTTTTTTGTTCTTTCGAGTTTGCTGAAAGTGACTTTTTTATTGACATCATGCTATTTTAATTTTATGCCGTATTTACACAATCCAAGAATGATATACGATATAATTCTCGCTGTCAAAAGCAAAGGCATTAAAGATAATGCATTCTTTAAAACCCCCGTAAATACCATAAGTGTTCATTATAACATCGATTACAGACAATCGTTTGGCTTATCGCGGTCTTGTTGCCATTGGGGCCATCAGAAAAATCAGGTGGAGTAATAAAGCGGCCCGCTCCTCCGCAAGCTATTAAATTCCCCACATGGTCTTGTAAAAACCGCAATTGGTTGGCAAATCCCACAATACAAAAAATGGATGCGTCAAAACCTACGTAAGAGGTTATTCTTCTTGAAAACTTTTTTGATACGTGAAAAATGTGTCAAAGCTTCTTTTAATGTTGATTAATTTCCTTCCTTCTACATTTTTTTCGTATTTTATTGTATGTTTTGCCAAAATGGATTACATTGCATTACATTACGGAATAAAATAATAATTATTATTATGTTGGTTGATTTTCAGGGTATGTGTTACGCTTCCTTCTCCATCATAAGCCAAATTTTTAAAAAGCCGGCAGTGTCCATCATATTAGGCTAGATGTCACATCTATTATCTTGTTATGCTTTTATTGCCTCATCCTGGTCCGACCCTGTCGCAAACTTATTGTTTCAAACTTATGTTTCCAAAGCGGTAGCGTAATATAAATTTTCCAGCGTCATTCCAGCAGTACTTTTCAAATACCAGTTAAAACTACCAAGTGCCGCGAAGTGGTGCAGTTGATTGTTGATATCAGAACCGAAGAGAACGGGCAGCGCTCGATTTTATCGTAATGTCCCTTATTTATTTTGCTGGAAGCGTGCCATTTTGATAAACTGGCCTACCCCGATACTAAAGGTCTCCGCTTGATTTATAAAATAATTTCCAGTTGTTTAGATTTAACTTCGTAACGTACGTTTGCACTTTATGAACTCTCAGCATGCATGTTCACATCTTCAAGTAGTAAGTGAACATGGTTGCAGTGGTTTATTATCCACGTTTTAGCATTTCTTTATTTTTTCATTACCAATTCACACGGTTGTCTGAGAATTTGCTTTGAACTTATAAAGGCTTTATCAGGTTTTATTGAAAGAATTATAGCAACCACGTGATTAATTCAAACGTTCTCATGAACCAACTTCAACTGTAAACGGGTGTTCCGCTCGTGTACGTCGAGCTTAACGCACCGAGGATCAATGCTGCCAGTACCTTAGAACAGGCTCCATTAAAATACCTGTAGAACAGACTAAGCATGTCCACATTGAGTATGTGCATTAGATATGGTAATCGGTCTGTTAACAATGGATCGTCAAACAGATGGACCGCTCTCCTTCGCAAAGAATCAAGTGGGTGTATCGAGTATTGAGGGACTTCAACCCAGAGGTGGCTCCCAAATTCATTTGTGCAAGACCCGGAGAACCTCCTTGTTCTGGACCTTTGGTTTCTTCATTTGGAAACCGCAGTGCAGAATGGAAGGGGGAGTCTCTCCGTTATCTTGAAGAGTCGAGTTTTCCGCGAAATAATTGCCTTATTGCTCAGCTTTCTCATCGTCGCTCTTAGCTCTATATAGAGTTCTCTTGCAATCTAATTAGTAATCTGGAAGGTTATCCTAGGAGCCAATTTTTCGGAGTGCATTGTAAGCAATGTTTTTTTAGTCTGACCGTTTCATCACAGCAATGGTCTAACAACGGATTTGTGCCCACTCCAAAGGATTTGACGAAGAAGGGAAAGTAGCAAATCCATCGCAGTCGTGATTACCTCTCCCACCTCTCTTGCACAGATTGATGGGTCTTCTGAGCTAAATCAGACCACACTCCATGGAAAGGTGCTGAAGAATGACCGCATGCTGTCCCATTTTGCTGCCCTGTAGTGTCATATCTTCCTGTTAATATGTTTGTCAGGTTCACAGTTCATGGAGGATAGGACGAAGGTGGTCACATGCAGTAGTCGGAGAGGTGAGTTGAAGGAGAGGTTGGAAAGGATCAGGTTAAAAAAGTTGGGTTGGTAACTGGAGTGTAATCAACCGGATACACCAAGTTTAAGATAATGGGTTAGGATAGTCCGGCTGTGGAGGTCGCCCAGTGCGCCTCAAACGCTAGATACTGGGTCATCACCCAGTCACAAATCGGCACAGCATCAGCAGCAAGGTTTTATAGCCGGCTGATGGAACAGCTCACCCTTAGTTGTGAGCCCAAGGGTCGGACCCATTAGGCCAGTCCTGCGGCCCGGCCCGGACAGCGATAACCGGCTTAAAGTTAACAACATTTTCTTAATGTTAACAGTTTTTTCAAAAACTAATCGAATTTAATACATGTCTCCTTATACACAAAATAAATTGTATAACCTTAATTAGTATTTTTAATGGTGTGCGAACACATGACGGCACGTTTAAAACACGCCACCTTAGTTACCTTATGAAATCAACATATTTTCTCTTGCTTTTGACAAGGTGGTTTAAAACCCGCAATAAAATAATACAATCGTATTACATATTTAAAGCTTTTGATCATTCACTTATTTGTTAAAACTAGTGGAGTAGCTACTCGAACATTACAATGTTGCACTGAATTCCTTTATGTTGCCGATGTCAGGTACGAATACCTGATATAAAGGGATTTTTCAGCTCCGCGGTCCTTTTATGAAATTCAATCCTCACCGTTGCTAAGCTCAGCCACTCCGCCTGCATTTCTTTCCCTGTCCAGAATTTCTATTTGATTTTACCTCTGCGTTGGACTTTGTCTTCCAAATCCTCCTATCCACCTTATCTACAGCCGGTAACTGCCCCGGATCGGGACCACTAAACTGTGCCAATGATGCAAAAGAGACAAACCAATCACGCTTCTAACAGGTGCAGTAACCACAATGAATAAATCCCTTTTTTAATTTATACATTTACTCGACAATTAATTTCCACATGTGGATGTTCTTCAAGAGTGCAATGCATAATACATTATCTACAAATCTTGGTCGTTATCCAAAAGGGTGTTAAATATTATTTATGTTTGGTTTTGAGGTGTTGTGGTTGGTTATGGCGCTTTTAACTCTGGACCGAGAAGCTGTCGATCTGTATCTCTCCACCAATTTGCGCAGTTTATGTCGCGGTCTGTTACTGGGAGTGAAATAACTTTTGTGTAAGTACTATAAATTCCTTCCTCAGAGATAACGGAATGTGGCACATTCTACGAGAAATTGAAACGTTAGAAACAATGTAACTCATTTCACTCGATGCGATCAGGAATTTTCTCGAATCGGAGCCGATCAAATTGATAATTATTTGAATTATTTTCTTGTTTCTTTTATACTGGAATTTAATTGGAATTTATAGGGAGTCTTTACAATACCGAGTTGTGAAGCTGTGGGGAGAAGGGAAGGGATGGAGTTGGGAACATTGATGGATATTCAGAACTCGTCACCAAACATATCTAAAGCCATTTCAAGCATCGTTTCGATGCTGATTGGTATTCTTTCACCAGGGCGTTTCTGAGAATATCTGCCGCTATAAAGATATCTTTCTTGAAACCATTATAAAAATATGTTGCTTTATCAAGAATTTTTGGGGTATTTTGCCGTGTTCCTGTATGCTAAAATATACCCACCTACCTAGTTACCTACTACTCACAGATTCGTAATAAAATAACACACTTTAAAATATATCGCTCCATAATTCAGATTTAATATTATCTTTCATCGACATTTTTAAATGAAGTGGTAGCATGTTATCTTCGTACTAGCACAGACTCGTGAAAAATCACGGGATTTTACAATTGTAGGATTTATTAAGCTAAAAGTAATTTCAAAAATATTGCTTCAGGATCATTGCCTTTCGAATTAGTCGGTTTATCTGTGTATAATAATAATATGAAAGGCCCTCTAAACTAGATATGTCCACTGGACCTTGTTCGATGAAACCAAGCGAGTTGTCTCAGTAACGTATTTTCACTATATTAAGAATCTGTAAAGTATTTAAAAAGAGAAATACGCATTTCGGATATTGAATTATTAATTAAAAATAATTTTGGTACCTACTGATAAATAGTTCCAATTATTAATAAAATTTTTAATTAACTTGAGTAATTTTTACTACGGAGAAATATTTCACATTACTTGCCTATTCACCAACAATCGAAATTAATATTCTTGATAGACGTAATGAGAGATGTTATGAGAGACCCGTCCCCAAAATGATGAAGCCGTAATTAATAAATGAACAATCCATATATCTTAATCTAAATGTACCTACCTTCTCAAATATTTATGTATATATGAACTTATAATTAAGCTAAAATATATATTTATTAAATTAAGATAAATGTATCTAGAAATATAATATTGTTTATTATATATTGATTTGGTAGAACCTAAAGACAAGCTGTCACGCGACAGCTTTGTTCGACTATTTAAATGCTTAAAAAATAATTTAATAAGATTGTTTAGTAAATAAAAAAATTAAAATTGTAATTAAAAAAATTATTGATTACCGTGTATAATATTTTTGACAATCTGAGCATGTTCTGAAATTAAAACAATTAAAAAATCAACCAATAAAAACATTATTATAATACACCTACTTCGACCGTTGCATTATCTATTGGGCCTGCTAGTAGCTAATTTCAAAAAAATAAATAAGTTTGGTTGAGGATTGAAACTTCCTCCACACGGACTAGAGTCAACTCCGCTAATAATTTCACCAAACCCCGATTGGTAGGACCGACATTTATTTCGTTTACTAACTGCTGTAATTTCATCCAATTTCAGAGAAATGCGTATATGTGATTGCTACCAAACCACATCGACATCAAATCTATCTGCCGAGAAATGGGTTGGTTTCCGCATCTATGATTTGCATTCATTAATTCCTAAAAACAAAACAGAAATTCAAATATATGCATTTAAATGTTTTGATTTTCATTACACGTACCTACCTACCTACCTGGTATTTGTTGCCCGCTATTTCCATTACATACACCTACCTACCTAGTATTTGTTGCCCGCTATTTCCATTACATACACCTTCTTACCTACCTAGTATTTGTTGCCCGCTATTTCCATTACATACACCTTCTTACCTACCTAGTATTTGTTGCCCGCTATTTCCATTACATACACCTTCTTACCTACCTAGTATTTGTTGCCCACTATTTCCATTACATTCACCTTCTTACCTACCTAGTATTCGTTGCCCGCTACTTGAAAAACGCCCATGCCTTGCATTCCGGGTACAACATACCCTGATAAAGGGAAGTCATAAACATTCACTTAGTAGAATATAGATAAAGGTGAACATGAAACAGTTGAGAAGTTGTCGGAAAGCTCGCCTCACAATAAAACTTCGTGAAATGCGGAAGTAAGAAAACTCTTGATTTAAGTCAGCGGTGCTGGCGATGGCGTGGGGATTTATGTTTTGCTGTAAATTCGATGTGTTTTAAGACATAATGAACTAAAATTTCAAGAACTATGTGTTAATATCAGAGATACTCTATCATAAATTACAAAAAAAAACCAGAAATAAATGATTAAATTATCATATATTTTTTTAAAGATAAACTTATGTTTACAAGACACGGTTTTTATGCAAATCACAAAGGATAACAAATGATTTTATACATGAATTATTAGCCTGAAACACCCATACAGATTTTTAAAAAAATTTCCGAGTAAAAAAATGCTGTCGACTGCATCCACGCAAAGACATCTACGTGAATTATTTTTGACATTGTTTGATGTTGGCTCTCTAATGTTGTGCGAATGCCAATATTTTATGCATATATTATTATTTTTGCAGTGGTTGTTTCTAGGTCAAATCACTTACCAAAAGAAATGTCACCAAATATGTAAACTGAAATTTGACCGGATATTGGTCAAATAAGCAGTAACAATAATTCCGGGTTCTTCAGGTGTGTATCGCTCTATTGCTTATTGTCAACTAATTCTCTTATTTTTTTATGTTAAACTAATGTTTATAAGTCAAGGTTTTTATGCATAGCACAATAAATAGATAATAAATTATTATAGGCAATAATTAGTCGCCTATAATATCAATACAAATTGAAAATATCTCCCGAGTAAAAATAAATGCTGCCGACGGGAATTGAACCCGCGCCTTCTGATGTCCAGTCAGACGCTCTGGACCACTGAACCACGTCGGCTTATTTTCACCACACCAAATAATTAAATATTTACTAGTAGGTACTTCAATCGGCAATTATTTAATGTGAAATAATATTTAATTTAAAAATATATATTATATTAACAAAAAACAACAGTTTAAATATAAAAAAATAATACTAAAGCTATTTAAATTATATTATAGATAAAACACAAAAATAAAATTTAGTAAAATATTAATGCATGAAGCCCCTGAGTCAACCAAATTATTAATTTGGAAACACCTTACTTTAACGGCCTTAATTTAAATTCAAATTTAAACAAAACAATACAAGGGGAAAACTAGCGTAATAATCACTAATAGTTTCCTATATTTTTTTTTTTTTTTTTTTTATATTAACTCCACACAGGAGGCCCTGAAGAAAATAATTTCCCTCAGGGCCTATGTCATCTTTGGGGATGCTGTGTGGAGGGTCTTTTTGTGGAGAGGAAGGAGTGAACATGGGTCTTGAAGAGTCCCATGTTGTAGGAGGGAGGAAACACAGAGGCCGGCAGTTCGTTCCACAGCCGAGCTGTTGAACTTAAGAACGAATCGTAGAAGCGACCCGTTCTCATGTGACAAATGTCAACCGTGTACAAATGTTGGGCGCGCGTTTGGCGTGTATCCCGACTATGCACCGGTGCCGAAGGGATCAATGACGCTAGTTCCTCAGAGCATCTTCCATTGTAATACCGATAGAACAAGGACAGCATACCTACCTGACGCCTGTGCTCTAAAGATTGCAGTCCGCTTGTTATGATTGGGGAATCTATCAAACGGACCGCCCGTTTTTGCACAGAGTCAAGGGTTTTTTTCAGGTATTTAGGGGCTCCGGACCAGAGATGGCTACCAAATTCGAGAGTAGGGCGCACTTGCGATTTGTACAGGGTCAGCAGTTGTGTACTATTAAAGTATCTGCGGGCCCTGTACAGTACGCTCAGCTTCTGAGAGGCCAACTTTACTCTGGCTTCAATGGAGCCCCCGTACCTGAGCTTGTCACTTATAGTTACACCAAGCATATCAATGGAAGGCCTGTTTGGAAGATTGCTTCCGTTGAAGGAGACTAGATTGTCATTTGGATCCCTTTTAGACGTAATCAGACAGGATTTGGCCTTTGAAACATTAAATTCGACGAGATTATTTTTACCCCAGGAGGAAATACTCTCGAGATAACCGTCCATTCTCTGCTTCAAAGCCCTCCGAGCCGTTGGAGTTTGTGTGCCCTTTGGGGGCTTGTCAAACAAAAGGCTATCATGAACTGTACTGTCATCCGCGTAACAATGAATTGGTGCACATGTCAAAAGGTCATTGATGTGCAACAAAAACAAAGTCGGAGACAGAACCGATCCCTGTGGGACGCCAGCATTTATGGAGTGTAAGGAAGAGGTGAAACCGTCAGCAACCGCCTGAATCGACCTATCCCTTAAAAAGTCAGCAATCCACGTACACAGGGATGCGGGAAGTCCGTAAGACGGCAATTTGTTGACAAGTCCTCGGTGCCAGACCCGGTCAAAGGCCTTGGATATGTCTAGTGCGACCGTTTGGGTCTCACCGTGACGTTCCAGGCACCGCCCCCAAACATGCGACACATACGCGAGAAGATCACCGCACGAGCGGTTCCGCCGGAATCCGTATTGACGGTCGTTGATAATTTTGTTCTTCTCGAGGTATGTGAGCAGTTTGTCGTTGATCACACGTTCCATCACTTTGGACAGAACTGATGTGATCGCTATGGGGCGGTAGTTGGCCGGGTTGGAGCGGTCACCTTTCTTGGGAATAGGGTGAATGACCGCTTTTTTTCAACCAGAGGGCACAGTGCCACACTTCAGGGACATTTTGAAGAGCTTTGTCAAAACTGGAACTATTTCCGCAGCACACCTCTGCAATACCAGGGCAGGTATTCCATCAGGTCCACTAGCTTTGTTAACATCGAGCCCCCGTATAACGTGGAGTACATCCCGATGCCGGATCCTCAGCTTTTTCATATAGAAGCCGCAGTGAGGAACTGACGGCGGAACAGCACCTCCGTCATTGAGGGTCGAGTTTTCCGCAAACATTTTCCCTAATAAGTTAGCCTTTTCGGTGGCGGTGTTTGCTAGTGAGCCGTCAGATCTGGTAAGAGGTGGCAAACTGGGTTTGCAACCTATATAATTATTATAATCTATATAATTTGCAATATAACTGAAATCTATTTGTTTTTCATCATAAGTACGTGTATTGTAAGTGTCTCACTGTTCCCAACCGTCTGAAGGCAGTGAGACTATGGCATCCTCAATTGGGGTATATTGTGAGGCTGAAGGTAGTGAGGAGGGGAAGTAGATGGGGAAGAGAAAAGTGGGGACGTACCTAGCTATTCAGATCTGATTATCAAACACGGCCAAAGCCATTTCAATTCTGAATCGTGGTCTTACACCAAAGCGATACTGAGAGTATATTCCACTCTGGAACGTGTCGCATGTATACGATATATTATTTTAAATGAATAATATGTGAAATAAAACATATCAATAAAATGAAATTTACCTGAGCACGCAGGGATTTAAGCCCGCGACTCCATCTTGCTAGTCGATAGCCTTAACCCTCGACCACGGATACCGTCAATGGGTAAGGAAAATGTCTGACTATGTCTATTGATTTCGAAATACTCCGCAAAGCCGGGCAACGCCGGGGACTTCAGCTAGTTATAATCTAAACATTAAAAATGTTGTAGCGCTACCATAGTTTAATTATGAGTGGTTCATGTTCATCACTGCGTATTGCGGTCTCGAAACGCATACGGTGTTAACCAACCGGGAATATTTATGAATAATTCGCTCACATATTAGTTATAATCTCCCCTTGTCCGGAATAATTTGGAATGATGAATGAAACGAAAGCATGGAACATGACAATCAACGTGCCACGGGCATTATGTTACTGCATCAATCTTGTCTGATTAGGGTTAGGCAGTTACTATATACGAATCTGATACTTGCACAATTGATTAGAAAATTATTCAAACACTTGCATTACCATATTATAAAAGTGAGTTTTTTCCCCTTGATTCTCTTTCGCCTAGGATATATTTAAAAATTCATGTGTATTATGTCAAATATTTATATATTTCCAACAAAAAAATAATAATTTATTTTCATTGAGAGTCATTGATACCGTCTACTTTGGAATAAATATTACAAAGAGATTTATACCGTCAATAATTTATTCAAAATAAATTTAATATTTCTTTACATTGGCATTCAACAAAAATATGGGGAATAATTAAAGACAATTTACTATTTTTGATAAAAGTTTACTTGGCAGAGAAGCCAGTGTCCAAACCAGAAAGAATTGTTTTTTTTAAGTTTTTGAAACATAATCAACTCAAAAAATGTCACAGGTAAGCGAAATTACATTTATACACTATTACTCCGAATAATGCCCGGAATCACAAGTTAAAATACATCAAATCAGCTAGGTACGTCTCTTAATACCCTGTATACTTGTTTTATTTTAAATAAATATAACAATCAATTTGAAATAAGTATATTTACTTATTTCAAATTGATATGATATGATTTGAGATTTTCACTGCCTGTATTGGAGTGATTTATTTTTGGGGTATTATGCCCTGATGATGGACATTGTAATGTCGGCCGAAACGTTGGCTAAAGAAAGAGGTAGCCCAAGAAAGTGTAATACCTCAAAATAGATCACTATAAAAGTATTAACATTGTATCCCATGAATTTCAATTGCAAACTTTGCACACTTCATATGCACACAGCGCACCCTTATGTTTTAATAAAGTTTCTTGAATTTCTATACGAATATATTACGAAACTAAGATAAACTTAGGTATACAAAATGCAAACTCCTAAGTACGAGTAACTCCTAGTGCTCGGCAGTTAAGGGTGTCAATGTTAATATTGCATTCGCTGTAAATTCCAGTGTGCAGTAAAAATTTAAGAGTTTTCTTGAAACTTTGGTCCCAAGCTGCGAGTAGCAAGTGGCAAGTAGTCTACCTGGTCTACTCGTTCTATGGAACCGTTAAAAACTGTATCGCGTATCAACTTCTCTCTATTTATTATTTAGAGTTTCATGTGCTCCTCGTGTTTATCTTCAATATCTTCTGGCGCTGGGACTTGATAAAATGTTTAATTTTGCTATATTACACTCCGGGGGTAGTAAAAAGTTTACTGTGAAAGCTAAAAAGTCATGATTGTCGTGGCTGATTTAGGGATTGAATGATATAAATATATATTATCTGAATCTAGTACTAATATAACGGTAAGAAGGCTAGTACAAAGCTTTCATTTTGTTTAATAAATTTGGTTAACATGTGATAATTAAGTATCATAACTTTAAAGCACAGATTTTAAAAAAAAGTCACAATAACAGTTTTTTTGTTGTAATTGACGACAAACATTCACGGGTTACGAATAACCTGAAAATATTTGAAAATTTCCTACTACCACCGTGTCTTGGTGGAGGACTTAGCCAGCCGAGGATGATGAGGACAATGTAATGGGAACAATTCTGCATTACCTGCGTTACCCACCTAAGTTAATTACACTTTTATGGATGTAATTAAAAAGCAAACATGTATTTGAAAATACATACAAAAATTATCATAGGTTACGTATTGGAAAAACATACATTTTGATGAAAAATTGATGGAAGGCGATGGTGTTTATCCCTCTGAATTCTTCTGTATTTTCATAGTCAATATAATATTATGTCTTTAACCAAAAATTGCTAACCATCAAAGATCTAATTTTTTGCTCCTCTCGCTCTAGCTTTTCTAATCCCTTTTTTGTTTCTGTATTTAAGTTTTATTCTTCTTTTTTGGCAGATCTCATCGTATCTAGGTTATTTTGTTCTTCTAATTCTTCTGTGCTGATTGCTAATAGTATAGAAGATCTACAGTCTCTCGTGTCTAGGATGAACGAAGTATGCATGAAGAATGAGTTAATGATGAATGTAAGTAAGTCTAAAGTAATGGTGTTTGAAAGAGAGAGTACGAAAACAGTGTGCAATATAATTGTAAATGAGGAATACTTGGAGCAGGTGGATGAGTTTGTGTATTTAGGAAGTATGTTTACGAGAGATGGGAAGGCTGACAGAGATATTGAAAGAAGGGTAAATGCAGGTAATTCCGTTAATGGAGGACTGAACGCCGTTGGCGCTAACAAAAAATTGTCCAAAGAAGCGAAGTTAGCAGTCCACAACGGAGTGCTGGTACCTACCTTGATGTATGGAAGTGAGGCATGGAACTGGCAAAGAAAGGATGAAAGTAGATTGAATGCTGTTGAAATGAGATCCCTGAGGCGTATGTGTGGTAAAACCATGTTTGATCGTGTGAGGAATATGGAGATCCGCAAAGAGTGCAAGGCTGATGTAAGCGTAATGAGTAAGATTAAGAAATGGACGCTTAGATGGTTTGGACATGTAGAGCGAATGAGCGAAGATAGGAGTGTAAGGAGGATATATGATGCAATTGCGAATGGTAGCAGAAGTCGGGGACGCCCGAGGAAGACATGGCACGATCAAGTGAATCAGATACTCGAGTCGGGCCATGTCAAGAGTCAGAATAATAGAAGAGTATGTATGAGACGATGTATGAATGTGAATGAGGCAAGGAATGTGTGCCAAGACCGAGTTGTTTGGCGGTCCGTCCTCTCTGCCTACCCCTGCGGGGAAACGGCGTGATGGTTAGTTAGTTTTTTTTTTTTTTAATTCTTCTGTAATCCGGCGTACCTGCGCAGTTTACATGTACAGGTGTGCCGAATGGATTTGCCTGAGCATCTGGATTAGTCTCACTATTGGTGTATCTAAATAGCAACGATTGAACATATGTAAGACTCTAACCAACTAATTTTATTATTATTATTTTTAAATTAATATTTTTTTAATTACGCTTACATTGGTGATGTGCTGTGCTTGTTTATAACATAAGCAGTTTATAACAAAAATAAATATAAGAACACAATATTATATTTTAAATAAAAGACAATCAGCTTCTTACTTTTATTATTATTGTTCTTTGTCCTTTCATCTAAAACCAACTATGTTATTAATTCCCCAACCCAAAAGCTACATACAACACTGGCTTGGAAATAAGTTCAGTTTCGTTGATATTTTCATTTATTTCACACATTTTGTTTTGTTAACATTAATATGTTATGCAATCTGTATCTTACTTTTTTTATGTAAATATTTAACTAATTATTTCATGTTGATTTGTGTTATTTACTCCAGGCAGGAATTAATTATTTTTTCTCTCTTCTCTTTTTTTCGTTGTTTTGATGTGTATTACGTCAATACATTTTTTTCCCATCTTCTTTTTACATGTTTTTTTACCATACATACTGCCATAATTAAACATATTTTTCATAAGCAATGGAAAAAAACTCGTCACAACTTGGACTATGCTAGTTTTTCAGCCTATCGCTCCATCGTAAAACGTGAAATCAGTAAAGCTTTTAAAAATCATTTAAATTCAATGGAAGAAAAATTGTCTATCGATCCCAAACAGTTTTGGAAGTACATTAAGGATCTAAAAAAATCCAACAACTCATTTAAGTCTATGATTCTTGACGGAGAAGAATTGACTACTGATGATAAAATCGCTAATAGTTATGCGACCTTTTTTTCATCTGTTTATAAAAATGTCCAACCAACTCTCAATATTGACTCTACCCTTCACACTGTACAGATTGGGCCCTCATTCGACCTGGTCAGTATTTCAGAAAAAGATGTTAAGGAGGCACTCTCAAATTTAAAGAAACCTCACTCCATCGGTCCTGACAATATTCCAACATTTATACTAAAGGGTTGTTCCGACCTTTTAATACCACCATTATGTCATCTCTTCAATGTATGCCTAAAAAACGGGATTCTCCCAGACATCTGGATATTAACTAAAATAACCCCTATCTACAAGAAGGGTGGCAACGCGATATCCGGAATTATCGACCAGTTGCCGTTCTATGTTCCATCATGAAAATATTCGAGAAAATTCTAAATAAATATATACTTAATCACGTTAATCCAATTCTTGATGA
The DNA here is from genome assembly GCA_026573805.1 of Hesperophylax magnus. Lineage (NCBI taxonomy): Eukaryota > Metazoa > Arthropoda > Insecta > Trichoptera > Limnephilidae > Hesperophylax > Hesperophylax magnus. The sequence goes on along the minus strand of JAIUSX010000229.1, from coordinate 407,764 downwards.
CCGTCAATATGGTTTTAGACCCCAGATGTCAGTAACATCAAACCTCTTATGCATCTCAGATTTCTTATCACAAACTCTCGACAATCGGGGATAGGTGGATGTTGCTTACTTCGACCTGGAAAAAGCATTCGACAAGGTTGACATCGACATTCTTCTAAATAAGCTAGCTTCATTTGGTTTTTCCAAAAGACTTCTCTGTTTTTTTGCTTCATATTTTCGAAATCGTAGACAGTTTGTTTATTATAAGGGTTCCAGTTCATCGGAATTCATAGTTTTTTCTGGAGTTCCTCAGGGGTCTATCCTTGGACCACTTCTGTTTCTGATTTTTATCAACGATATTGGTTCAGTCATCACACATTCGCTGTATTTACTATTTGCAGATGACTTGAAACTATATCGCTCAATAAAAAACCATCTTGACTGTATTCTCCTTCAACGTGACATTGACTGCGTCTCAAACTGGGCCAAAATAAATGGCTTGAACTTCAGTACACCCAAGTGCAATATCGTCTCGTATACAAGATCAAAGAAACCGCATGTATTTGAATATACAATCAACGAAATTATTCTCCAACACCTAAACCAAATCAAAGATCTAGGAGTTATTTACGACAGCAAACTAACTTTTCACCAACATATCGATGATTTAATAAGCAGAGGATACAGGCTTCTCGGCTTCGTAATTAGAAACTCATATCCGTTTCGTAACACAAAAACACTGACGTTATTATATAACACACTAGTCCTAAGTGTACTTGAATCAAACTCGATCATCTGGGCTCCACATGAATTAACATACACTTTACGCATTGAAAGAGTCCATAACAATTTTTTAAGGTTTTTATTCTCGCGGCTCTATGGACGTTACCCTTGGCTTTACCCATCGATTTATATATTAGGCATGACCAATTACCACTCCCTAGAGACACGTAGAGGTATTGCTTTGCTTAAATATTTTTTCCAACTAATAAACGGTCACTTTTCTAATAATGAGATACTGGCCCAATTAAATTTTTTTGTACCAGAGTCTCACTCTCGAGGACGTCATCACAATCTTCTATATAGTAGAGCAAGCCGCACTAATTTATTAATGAACTCACCTGTGGGGAGAGCTACGTGCTTTTTGAATGCGGTAGATAAAAATTAGATTTATTTTTTGTGTCCTATAGCGCATTTGCAAGATTTTTGGCATTGCATATACACTGCATAAATGGTACAATTATAACGTCTTAGGCTTTATTACCTGTAATTGTTATAAATAAATGTACAAATTATATATAAATAAATAAATAAATAAAAATAAATAAATAATGTATAAATCGAATTAAAAATCCAATTCATGCAGCTGACAATAAAAATATGATTACTATGCTAATTTGAATGCACTATGTAATGTCACTAATTTCTACTTGTTTGTTAAGTCGCGGTATCCCCCATATAAAATACATTTTAGAAGTGCATAATTTTAGTAAAAATCTTAAAGTTAACAACGTACTGCCACCATTTTACTATCGGTTATATTGCCCTTAGCTCCCAATTCTTTATACCATATAATATACAGTATACACTGTACAGTACACCGGGATATTACCTGTGATATTCCCAACCCGGCTGAATGCCCCGACGCGTGTTACTCTCCCGGCGCGCGGCGCTTGGCCTAAGTGGTCGGCGGCAATCTCGCCCTATTCTGGACCATTTGTCCCGAGATATACTACGAACCCGCCAGCAGTTCCCAGCGTCCTGTTTTCTGTGCCGTATTATGTGTGCCGTACGTCTGTCTGCAGGGCGAATGGCAAACGCCAAAAATACTGCAAATACTGTGCTAAAGCAGTAGACTTAGCATTGATACTAAAAAGTAAAGCTGAAACTAATTCAAATTTATGTCATTAGATTCGTAAAAGTTAGGATTCTCAAAATTGGTCATTTGTGTAATTAACGGAAGGACCTGTTAATTACACAAATGACCAATGTAAATTTTCCGAAGAGTCATCAAAAACAAGTTTAAACAGACTTCTTTATATTCTTCCTGAAGGACCTAAATTGACCGGTCGAGGTGACCACCCCCTTCTCGGTCATTTGTATAAGCTGTAAACAGGTGCATGAGCTAAATAAGTTACTAAAGAATCGTCAATGACAAGTTTCATAAAATAGGGACGACTGCGCTGAACAGGACACGAAGCGAGGACGGACGATACTCGATGACTTCTACACAATATACGTGCGGGATAAAGGAGTGATAGGATATCTAAATTTACATGGAGGCGAATCCTAGATCACAAGTGTTTGTACGAAGATACCAGAAGACGGTAGAAAATGGAGACGTTTCCTAGTAAGATCTAAGGTCGTAGGTAATTGATTTTAAAAATGTTAGATTTATTACTTCGAAAAAAAACAGCGTTTAAAATTTGTTGTGGTTCGTAAATATCTAGATACCTAGATAATTAATAAAAAAAAAATAAAATAAAAATTTTAAAAAGTTTTCAAATTCAAAATAAATTTAAAACCTTCCTGCGATCTATAAATTCACTAATATGGTTATGGTCAAAGAATAAACAGATGATCAAGTCTACTTTAATAAGAAAGTTATACTCTTAGCATGTCTATGGAGAGAAAATAGCGAGGTATATTTTGGCTTGTCGGCGTAATGTACAACTGCGGAGTTGAAAAGGACCTTTGCGCTTTTCTACGATGCTCGAAGGCGAACAGCTAGGCTAAAATATGTAGTTTCTAGAATTTTGATCATTGACCAAAGAGCTAAACAAAAATAATAGGGTAATTTGACTGTGAATACGGATTAAAAAACATTAAGTATAGTACATTTATTTCATGGTAAGCAGTTTGTAGTTTTCGTCAATGGTGAAATCAGACGTTAAGAATAATATCATAAATAATTTGTACTAAATACTAAATATGTGGGTTTGTGTAAGTACATATCTTTTCAAAAAAAATATCCGTGAGTGTAAATAACTCACGTCATTATGAAAATTGGGCAATAATTGATTTATTTTTAAATCGTGCTTTTGCGTGAATTTATTCTTTAACTACATTATTTAATAAATAAATCTTACTATACTAATTATAGTTCAGTTGTTTCTGCTAATAAACTGGTAATTTAAGAGTTGGTTGTACAGTGTACAGCAGCAGGACAAAGATTTTTAATAGTGACAATATTTATATACATGGCCAGGAAATAAGGTTTTTTAATCAAGATATATTATCCATCCCAAAGTCTCATCCCATTGAACGCTTTCCATTTACATAAATAATCTTCGAAATTCATCCTATCGGTCCCCAATACCAAAATCGATATATTTGTTTTATTCCCTTGTTTTTACGACAATCTTAAGCGACTTACCCAAATCTCGTAGATCTATCGTAAAAATCAGACATAAAAAAGAGTAGTCGAAAGAAGAAGCTTATTGGAAAGGATGCAAAATGAGGATTATGTTGTAGCTTTCCAAAGAGATAATAAAATTACAAGATATTGAATTTACCAAACTATAAGTATAGTACCTAGTAAAGAAAATCACAAAATATTGAATTTACCAATGGATAAGTATAGAACCTACTAGAGGAAATAACAAGACAATGAATTTACCAAAGTATAAGTATAGTACCTTCTAGAGATAGTTATATGTTCTAAAACACTTAGAAATTCTAATATCGATGAGACTTCATGAAGTTGGCATTATTAAAAATTAATTAAATATTGATATATCATTGAAGAATTAGATAATACTAACAAATCTAAACGAAAAATGAAACAAAAAAAAAACAGAATATCAAAAGATAACATTCACAACTAAGAATTGAACCCAAGATCTCTTGTCTTACCGGGAAAGCATCTTAATCACTAGACCATTGGGACCTAATTATTAAGGGTGATGTTTGTCGAACTTATATTTCAAATTCAAGAATATCATCTTCCTACTAATTTTTCCCATATTTTTGGAAGCTACCTTTTTAAATAGCCACTTAGCTCTAATGATATGGTTTGTAACCTAGATAGTGTCTCGGATAAACATATCCCATTTTTAATTTTACGGGATACCTATTGTATTATTCTAAAAGTCTACATAAATATTCAGAAATAACCCAGGAGCACTTACATTAAAAATATATATTGAAATGCGAGATCGACAAATATGACGTTTAATAATTAATTAGGTCCCAATGGTCGAGTGGTTAAGACGCTGTCCCGATAAGACAAGATATCTAGGGGTCGATTCCTACTTGAGACCGTTATCTTTTTTCTCTGTCTTGTTTTATGTTTCATTTAGATTTGTTATTATTATCTTCTTCTTCAATGAAATATTACATTTACGGGTATAACCTTCAAAAAAGTTGTTGCTGAAAATACTGATAATTTAAATAGAGATACTCCATTAACAGGAACTTTTCGAAATAGTTGTAAAATTGCTAAGGTAATACAAATTCAAAAAGGTGGGACCAAAACAAATACCTAAAACTACAGACCCATTTCTATCTTACCAATCTCATCTAAAATCTTTGATCGTGTAATTTACGAAAGATTAAACAACTTTCTATCAAAAATCGTTTTTATATAAAACAATATGGCTTTAGGAAAAAATCGAACACACTCGTGGCAATAAATGACTAAAATAGTAATCTGAGAAGCAGCATTTATGGTGGAAATTATATTTTATATATACTAATTGACCTTCAAAAAGCCTTCGATACAGTAAACAATGGCATACTTCTCAAGAAACTCGAGAAAATTGGTGGAGTTGGTTCTGTTCTCAATCTATTAAAATCAAATCTTAGCAACAAAAAGCAATTCGTTAGCATCAATAATCAAAATAGCAACCACCTTTCGATAAACTATGGAGTCCTGCAGGGATCCTTACTAGGACCACTACTATTACAAATTTATATATCTCCGATATAATATCTCCGATATGATATCTCCGATTCAGATTTAACGGTGAATTTGTTTTATATGCAGATGATACTGCAGTTTTCTACCGGGGTAAATATTTAGACATCTTATTAGAAAATGTACAACAAGACCTAGAAAAAATAAACAGTTGGCTCCAATCAAATTTCCTATATATGAATGTAAAACAAACAGGATACACGATTTTAAGCTCAACCCGTAAAATCATTCCTCTTCATGTACCCTTAAAAATTGAAAATAACAACCGGCAAATCCTGATATATATATTGGGCTGTGCATTGATAAGCACTAAACATTTATTCAGCATATTCAAGATATTAAAGTTAAAATCACCATATCGGTTACCAAATAAAATTTAAAATGATCTTTACTATAAAGTCTCTTACATTCATATTTAAATTACTTCATTGAAATCTGGGGAAACGCATATGAAACATAAATGAACTAAAGTAACACAAAACAAAGTAATCAAAAGGCTATTTCACTTCAAACCCAGAACATCCATAAAAAAATTATACATGGAAACAAAAATGCTAACATTATGAAAACTATATGAATATAATACATGTCTCCTTATATACACAATAAATAATAAACTTTTACATACAAATATAGAATTCATTAAAACGGCCAATTACACACACACTTTACATGGCAACACGAAAACATACATTTAAATACCATACACACTCACTATGGCAACCAATCCATTGCTTATAAGGGAGGCAACATATATAATTGCCTTCCGGACAAAATTAACAATGAAAAAATAGTAGGTATATTTTAAAAACAAAATTAATTTTTATGTTCAATCAGCAAAACACTGAAAGTGAATAATATTGTAATTTGTATCGTAATTAAAAAATGTATTTATTTGTATTATTTCTAGTTAAATAAGCGATAGTGTAATTCTATTTTATCTCGAATAAAAACTAAACAAAAAATAACAGAAGATGTAGAAATCTGACATCGTTGTATCGTAATTAAAAAATGTATTTATTTGTATTATTTCTAGTTAAATAAGCGATAGTGTAATTCTATTTTATCTCGAATAAAAACTAAACAAAAAATAACAGAAGATGTAGAAATCTGACATCGGTAAGACCTACTTGTTTTGGGGTGGTGTTTTTTCTAATTAGAGGACCAAAGCTCGCGACTTAAGTACACTCGTCTTCTCTCTGAACACTACTTTGTCTCGAGAAAGAAATTGGAAATATACTCCCAGAGAATCACCCTTTAAAATTAAAAGAAAACGACAAATTGTAAATTCGTGGTCTATATTTTCAACAATGGTAATTGGCCCGCTCAAACATTTTGCAAGCGTAAAGTTAAATTTAAAAGTCAATGTTGTTAAAATTCGTTTTGCCGGACTTAAAGGAGAGACGTAGAAAAAATCCTCCGTAATTCTTTGAGTGTGTTTTTTTTACAAAAAGATTTTATTTTTCATTAATTTAAGAGGGAATTGTCAAAGAAGGAGCTCTAATTAAAACAGTTACCTATGGCAGCGAGGCTTGGGCTGTGCAGAAGAAAATTCGACATTAAACTGAATGCATCCGAATGAAAGATGCTCTCCGTATAGCCCGACTGATAGAACAGCATTAATATTTGAAACGTCGCGTCACCTAACCCGACACTTGTAACGTGAATTCGACGTACATGGTGACGCCGGTCCTACTTACCGAGTTTTTCAACCTAAGATTTTACTAACATGCTACTTTTACTTGGTCAAATATTAAAAAGATATACGTTTTTTAACAAAAATATATAATAAATCACATCTCGTTTATTAATCTTTACACTTATTTACTTAGAACAACATAAATAACCAAGTTGTCTTTATGATTATTTTAAAATATCAAAACTTTAAACAATCATAATTTTTATATGTTTTTATAGCTAAATCAGCTTTAGTCAGTCTAGTGAAACCAGGAACTACAAAAAAACAACAAAGCTTATCCTTCCAACTAAAAAAACAAAAACAAAAAAGATACTCCTCGAAAATTATTCTTCATGAGTCAAGCAGCTAGTGCATGTGGGCACCACATTCTCCAGACACAAATATTTCTTGCAATGGTAGTAATTATATCTTGTATTTCGGTTTAATAATAATCACAATAATCATACTGTCAAAATAAAACCAAAAATATGTACATAAACTTTCAAAAAAGTAAAAATTTAAAAATTGAACTATGACTATTTGACTTACGTAGTCTGTGACCTTGGTCTCACGCCTCGGGTTGGCGCCAAAACTTCAAGACGTTTGGACCTAACGGTGGGGGACGCGCAATGAGGAAAGTACGCGAAATCACAACTCACTTCACTCACCCGGTCTTACAGATATTTACGTCACCAATGGCGGGTTAACTTTAGCCATGTTTGATGACCGGATCTGAATAGACAGGTACACGTCAATCTTTCGTTTTCCCATCTTGTTCCTCTCCTCACTTCTTAAGTCACGCAACATACCCCGATTATCATGGGCCGAGGCTACCGTAGTCCCACTGGCTACGGGCAAAAAGTAATCTTTTCGCCCGCTATTTAAAAGTCGCAAATGCTCAGAGCCAGTGAAACTTTGGAATCCTCAGTTGTTGTTGTTGTTCCCTAATTGGTTATGTACATTGTATGTTGTGAGATTGGAGGTATTGAAATCAGATCTAGTCACTAAGCATGGTTAAAGCCATTTGAAGTAACGTTTCGTATTTGAATGGTTGTCTTTTCTCCAGTGCGATATTGAAAGTATCTAACATTCTTGCATGTTAATTATTGATTAAATAATATATTTAAAAAATTACGCATAACTAAGTACGTATTTGTTTTAAATTAGTAAGTAGACAAAAAAAATTGGCATGAATTTTAGGCACGCCAAAGATAAGTATCAAGTCAGTTTAATTTTTAAGAATTGACCCTAAATGCATCAGTTTAAAATAAAATTCTTTCTGTAATATTTTGAACGCATTATTCGAATGCTTTCAACCTCATATTTATAAATAATCCTCTATTAATCCAAAAATAAACGACGGTAAAAATTTCCATGAATTCCTCAACGATTTTAATAGTTACTTGTTCTTCATATTGTAAAGTATATCAGTGTCTATCGCTATATTACATAATATATATAATAAAGAAAAAATTATCACAATTATTGCTATTTTTTCGAGGCTATCAAAAAAGCTGCAAATACTCGTAAACTGATTCAATAGATCTTATCAAGGCAATATAGTCTGGAGAACATTGAAAATAAAGCAAGATTGTTATTGCGCTTTGTAATATAGTAATTAACATACAAACACTCATAGGAGACGCTACCATTACAAAGGGGTCAAGCTTGGGTCGAGACTCTAAACCTCTGACCAGTTGGCTTTTATTCCTCGGGAATGGCCAAAACAACCCGACCAAAGGGAAACTACACTACCCCAAACGTTAACACTTAAATGCCTGACTTTAATTACGGCTGGAAAAATAACAAAAAGGTGTTGATTTTAGGACTTAAAATCAAGTTTTGTTAGATGGATTTTTTTTACATGGCGTAAGATTTTTAATTTGTTCTAACTTTTTTGCTTATAAAGCGACATTTTTTATGGAATTAATCGATATAATCGTGTTCTAACATTAATTTGTTATTGAATTAAAAATAAGACTCTTTATGTTTGACAAAATAAAAGAACATTTATTAAAACTTAGTCTTAACATACAGTGACAGTGCAGTTTTGAAGAGCCGGTACGCTCCGTGTGGTATTATATTATAGGTAGATGTTATCCAATTTTTAAAATGACATTTATATTCCTGTTATTCTGAAATATATATATTAAATATATATTCTGTTTTGGACAATTGGGTTAGGTTAGTTTTTTTTTTTTTTTTTTTTTTATTTAGGAGAAAAAACAGATACAGATATCAATTGACAAGAATATACAAAACATCAACTAGAGAATTTACCTGCATCCAAACTATTTCTCACGAATTGACTTAAACAGCAGTTAAAAACATTTACACATATTTTGACTTATAAATAGGGGAAAAATATATACATAAGAATATTATTTTACAAATAGAGATATGAAAGAAATGCGCAATATCCTTATAAGAATTTACAAATTATTTTTGAAAAAATTTAGAGGGTAAAACAAAAAAATATAAATATATATATAAATAGATAAACAATGTTAAACAGAAATTAAAATATATATACATATTTAAACAAGTATGTCTAAGTTTTTTACTATGAACTTTGTAGGAAAACAGTCTTCATTTTTTTACTAAAAGTAGTGCGTGTATCAAAAAATAAGTCAGAGTCCTTGAGGTTTTGGTTCTGATTAAGTGATTCGCACATTCTTCTGATTGGATCCCTGACACCAGCATTTGTACGCGTCCTGCTAATGTGGAATAAGTCGTTAAGCCTTGTTACTCTGGGTGGTACTTTGAAGTTTATTAATTTCAGTAAGTCGGGACAGTCAATGACGTTGTTACAGATTTTATACAGAGTCATGAGATCAAGGTATGTTCGCCGGTTAGATAGAGTGGAGACTTTATAACTCGAGAGCGTATTTATGTACCCGCGTTTGGGTGAGCTCATTCTGTAATTGAGGCATCGCAGAAATTTCTTTTGAATACTTTCAATATTTTCTTTATAGATATCGTAAAGTGGATTCCATATGGAGGTGCAGTATTCAAGTTGAGAACGGACCAGAGTGTGGTAAAGAAGAAGATATGTTTCAGGTTTTCGAAATTCACGGCTGTTTCTGATGACAAATCCTAGCATGCTGTAAGCTTTATTCACAATATTATCAATGTGCGCATCGAAGTGGAGTTTGGAATCAAAAAGTACGCCTAGATCTTTTATACAGTAAACGCGCTCGAGTAAATAATTACCAATACAATAATTGTGTTTGATAGCGTTGTGATTTTTAGTAAAACTTATTTGTTTACATTTATTGTAGCTTAGGTAAATTTTGTTTTCATTGCAAAACGTTTCGAACCTTACTAAGTCGCTTTGTATGAGCAGACAATCGTTTAAATTCCGAACAATGGCAAATATTTTTATGTCATCAGCGTACAAAAGATATAAACAATGCACGAAACATTTAGTAACAGTGTTAATAAAAAGAATAAACAACAGCGGACCCAGGATTGACCCCTGAGGCACGCCAGAAGTAACTGGTTCCCATGTAGAAGTGTGTCCTCGTAATGATACGGCTTGTTGTCTTTTTGTTAAATATGAGATAAACCAACGTAATAAATTTCCTCTAATTCCGTTGTACATAATTTTTTTGATAAGAATAAGGTGGTCAACCTTGTCAAAAGCTTTTTTGAAATCGCAATATATTGCATCTACCTGGTGGCCTCGATCCATACTAGTAAATAAGAAATTTGAGTAAATAAGTAAATTACTCATGGTAGATTTGCCTTTTACAAACCCGTGTTGTTGTTCAGTAATTTTGGCAGCAAGCTGGGGATATATATTGTTATGGACAAGTCTTTCCAATAGTTTAGGGATCGCCGAGAGAATGGATATTGGCCTATAGTTTTCCACTCTTTGACGCGAGTCACCCTTGTGGACCGGTATAATATAGGCCAACTTCCATCTATCAGGGAAAACTCCATCACTCAGGCATTTATTAAATATTATGGTAAGCGGCACACACAGTGACGACGCAGTAGATCTAAGGAAAAACGCCGGTATTCCATCGTGACCCGCACCCTTGTTTATGTCTATCGATTTTAAACTCGAGTGCACTTCTTTTTCCGTTAGTTTAATTGTGTGAATGTGCGCAAGTCCAGAGTCCTGAACTTCCTCAAGTTGGTCAATGTTAATAATTGGGTCATTGATAGAGGAAGGTTCAAATGTTGACTTAAAGAATTCAGAGAACATATCACAAATTTCCTGGGCATCGTTAGATTTGCGCCCTTCGAAGGATATTGCAGCAGGGTATCCATCAGACGATTTCAATGAGGATATGTATGACCAAAAGCTTTTGATATTATTTTGAAATTAACTTTCGATGTTGTCAAAAAATAACCTTCGGGTTTCATAAGTCAATTTTTTGTATGTAGCACGTAAGAAGGAAAATTCACGATAATCAGAAAGACTTTTATATGTCTTCCATTTGAGCCAGACTTTATCTTTTTTCCTTGATAACCTAATAAGTTCTGGAGTAAACCATATGGGGAATTTGTCATTTCGTCGTGCCAATACTGGAATAAGCTTATCAATTACATTGTTTATTTTTAAATAGAATCGATCTACTGCTTTTTCGGCTGATAAATTTGCGATTTCAGATAACCAATCAATACAATTAATGTCCTCATTAATCTGAGCATAATTAGCTTTCCTGAAATTGCGCCTACGTTGTATTTTGTTTTCGATTTTTGGTTGAATTACGAAGGATATATCAAATTCAAGGGCTGGGTGGTGTCTATCCTCTGAGATGAGAGGGTTGTTGCTACGTGTAACATTTGTTTCACGACTGTAGAATACGAGGTCTAAGTATTTTTCATTATGGTTAGGTATACAGTTATATTGGAATAAGTCCATCAATGACATTGCTTGAAGCAACGTTTTCGATGCAGCCGTATTTGAGGAGGCGAGACCTTGACTGCTGTTTTCGGAAAATGACCAAGTCAGAGTTGGTAGATTCATATCTCCCAGTACACAAAAAGTATTATTTGGTTGTGATGAATATACAGATTCCAGGTTTTTGGAGAACGTATCATAGACCGTAGGTTGTGAGGCAGGAGGTATGTATACTGCACATATGATGAGATTGAAAGACCTTACCGGAATAGAAATGAAGATTTGTTCGATTTGACCATTTTCCCAGTCATCGAGCCGGGAAGATGCAAGCTCCTTGCGCACTGCTACCAACACACCGCCTCCATCCATTTTACCAGTGAGTGTAAGGTCCCTATCACGTCGGAATACCGTGTAACGCGAATCTATGAATTCAGCCGTATTTATATTTGCTACAAGCCATGTTTCAACTAGAACTATAACGTCGTAGTTATTCGATAATACATTAATTAGTAGCTCCTGGGTTTTGGTCCTAATACCACCACAGTTCTGGTAATAAACGGTTATAGATGATGATGAGATCATTTCACCAGAGTAGGAGTGCCGTTTGACATATTCCACAATCGCACGAGTGATACATTATGCAGGGCATATGAGGCTTCGAAATTACATAAAAAAACATAGACTACTTATTAGATCAATGAATGTGAAATATGTTGACATTTTAGAATGTGAATGAATATGTGAGAAACATGGTATTGGTTTAAAGTTATAGGGATATTGCGCGCTAAACAAAAATATAAAGTAGCTTTGAAAGAAACAAATTACAGGATACAGAATACTGTGAGAAAGTGGATACCAAAGACAGCAGTAACATGTTTGTAGTCACATGTTTTGCTGATCATGTGTGATTATCTTTTGAAGGTCTCCCTCACGGCGAATGGTGAAAACCCGAGAGAGATCGTTTCTCTTCGCCAGAATACTGCCGTTCCGCACCTATATGTATTTAAAGCCGTTAGCTTTTCCGGTGGCTCGTGTTTTGGCAAATAGGATTTTATTTTTCAATGTAAGGTGCTCGTTTATATAAAAATTGGTGGTGGGAGCACCAAATCCTAATTGTTCCGTGGTAAGGCCGCGGCGAGTCCTTGCTGCAGCGATGACATCATCACGAAGTCGTTTTGTGGATAGCTGTACGACTATATTGCGCGGACGGTTGGAGGGCGAGGAGTGGCCGCGAGCGACGCGATGCGCAGAAACCACATAGCTACTTGGAAGCGGGACGTTAATGTTGGATCCTATTTTCTCTATTAATGTCATCAAATTTTCGCCCTTTGCTTCGGGAATCCCATGGATGTCTACATTGCATATTCTGCTGCGCTGCTCCAACTCATCTTGTGCATCTCGGAGTGACTGGACTTCTTGCCGGAGGTTTGAGTTTTCTTCTTGGAGAACGCTCACACATCCCAGAATTTTTGTGTATTGGTCCTTCCACTCGTTAGACAGCGCATCTAATTTTAACTGAACAGCGTCAATTGCTTTCTTGTTTTCAGTGCGCATGATTTCAAGTTTCGACTCAAAAAAATTGATTAATGAGTCAGTGTCAATGTTAATCATTGACTGATGCGCCGACGGTGAATCAATAGGGCCAGACGTGGTTGATAAAGGTGAAGATGTATCTTTCTTCGCACTGCAAACCTTGCGAGTTTTAGACATTTTGGTTGATTTATATCTTAGTTTGTCGGTAGGTTTCTTATAGTTGTTCAGAAATACCCCTTATTGAGTTAAAATTAATTTAACTTATTTGTTTATGACAAAAAAAAACCTCTTCACAAATTCAAAAAGATTTCAAAAATTCAAAAACATAAATTGTCTGTGGTTGTAGCTTACAATGACAGTGAATTCGTTATGCGTAATTTTTCAGGGCAATATGTAAAGTTGTTTCGCACTGTCAACACGAAATACACTATTATTTTGATTAATTTTTCACTAGTTTATATGTTTCAACTTTGATTACTTGCTAAATTTGCTTAAATTTCACTACTTTTGTCATTAAATATGGATCTGTCAGAATCAGCTGTTGTTTTCACTTGTCCATAGACAATATGAAATATAGTTCAGATAGTTCAGTTAGTCCCAAACGGAGCCTAAAAATAATTATCTTCGAATTTAATAATAATAAAAAATAATAATACCTGGATGACTTTTATAGCGCCGTTTTTGTGCAAAAACACCTCAAGGGCACTGAAATTTCAAAGTATTGTGTAACAAATAATTTAGTGAAATACGTGATGATAATTTCTGTGTGGGTATTGTGATTGTAAAACACCGATATGCCTGGGTTTGTTAAATATTCCCCAGGACGACTTCTTTCAGAAGTGGGAAAAGCACACAATGAGTATATCTAGCGCGTACATTAAGTTATATTTACCCACCTTTACCATTACGGTTTTTGGTCGCCTTTTTGAAATCACTTTTTAGAGAATTGGTTTTTTATCAGTAATTTGGGCCTACATGTTCTATATTTACAAATTTCAATAACCAATTTCCCAACACATTGGAATGAACGTTGGGAATGTGTTGATCCGCCTTTTGAAAAAAGCTCCGCTCTGTTGCTTTATTTTTAGTACAGGGTGGTCAAACGGTCGACGCGGTCGGCAGGTAGGCAGGTCGGTCATTAGTGAGGACTGCGGAGGCTGCATGGACCGCGGGCCGTAAATCTGTACCCGCTCTCGTACGAGCTCATTATTGCTCTTAAACCTCTCCCCCTCTCCCGGATTCGCTGTAGTTCCCAGTAAGCCGAACAGTAATGCCAACTCTTTTAACGCAGCTGCGCGATACAGGGACTTATTAAAAACCTGGAATCTGCTTCTAAACCAGGAAATAAGGCTTAGGGATCTTAATTACACACGATAGTTAAAAGCCTGTATGAGTTTGTATCATAAGTAGATTTCCAGACTGCGCTACCTCGGATAGCTGAGGGTTTGTTCTAAATGATTAATACTATATTAATTTTATTGTGTGTAACTATATGCAGCATGTTACAAGATAAGGTATTTATTAAAGTAGGCTCAATAGTATATAACCTAGAAACTTAAACTACAATCTAGACATTCAATTTACAAAATACTAAATTCAATTCCAATATTGAATTATTGTTTGGAACAAACAAAAAAATGTTCTATGAAAAAATATGGTTTTATATGGAAGAAAACAATGGAATTAAAAAAAAATGTTTTTTTTTTAATTTCTACCACCGCGTAGAGAATCAGCTGCCAAAGATTACTCTACCCCGAGGTTAAAAGAAAAAGAAAACCAAAAATATGCTTCCACAACAGAGCTCTTACAGTTAGAGAATTCATATACCAGTTCACTTTATTTTCGTTAATGATCGAAAACAAAACTTGGCGGAAGTTAACCCACTTCCCGACATCCGATCGATCTGAGACTCGACAGATAGACTCGTTGTCGAAGACAATGCATTCTATATTTTTTTAATCTTTTGGTGGCAATCACGTACACACTGGCGGACATATACGCATTTCTCTGAAATCGGATGACAATAAAGCAGTTAATACAAGAAATAAATGTACGTTCTACCCGATTGGCATTTTTGGGCAATTTTGGTAGAGTTGTCAATCGCAGTTCCTTGGATGAAAGGTTTAATCCTCAGCCAAACAATATATACCTTTTTTGATTTAAGACATTTAAAAATATTTAAAAAATTTAAGTCACGGTGTTTACGGATGCGTAGTGTTTTGTACGTATATCTGCAGAATACGAAGTCGAGGCTGACTTTGGAAATTGAAATAATTCATACAAATTTCCCTGTACTGTTAGTGTAAATGATGAAATGGTGCATTTCTACAATTTATTTTTGAAGAAATTAAATATAGTTTCTTAAAATAAAAAAAAATAATATAATTTTGCACCATTTGGACATTCTTCTTGCAATTTTTTTTTCTTTCTTATTAGGTTAGGTTCAAGCTATAATTTTCTTTTTCGTTCTCCATAATACCTGAAAACTTCTGTCTGGGTTTCGTTCCAGAAATGTTTTTCCATAAGGGTAAATAAGCATTGCCTCGGGTTCTCGCATTACTCCCTTCCAAATTAAATATTTCCATCGCCACCGGCCGCGGCGTACCCACGCGGCAGATGTTGAAAAACAACAGCTTGATTTTTAAGTGACTAATTCAATGATTATACTTGAAAAGCCCTTTTGCAAAAATGGAAAATTCAAAGGAAAAGATGCCTAAAAGGTTTGAGAAAGTTTGGAGCAATTTTCGTAAAAAAATTGTCCGGACCAAAAGCACCGGAGAAAACAATGTTTTTTTTTTCATTCTCACATCTTGTAAGTTCAAGGTTTTCTGAAAATAATGCGAGTTTTTACTTATTTTAAGAATACAGCCATTTACACGTCGTTTTGTGGAATTAAGCTAGCTAATACAAAATTCAAACAAAGCTTTTGTAGAATGTGATTGAAATTTAACGAAACTTCCGAGACACTGAATTTTTAATCATAGAAAACATTTAATTCTTCTGGTGCTCTCTCCTGTAGTAAGAAGGAGTGCAGGGAAAGCAAAGTTATGTTTTACATGATGTTTTTTTTCATTGTGTCGTCCTTTATTGTTTTAAGTGACTTTATTATGTTATGTTATTGCAAGTTTATTTCGATCTATAGTTAAATATTGATAATATTGTTACATAATATTTATTTACAAGTAGATTGCGATTGCAGTTTGCGAACGGCTGATAATCTGAATCTGAGTTATTGACGGCAATGGCAAATGACAGATGCTTTTGGGTGATTTTTAGTTATGTTCAAGGTGTTGCCATTTTTTGACGATTACTACCTCTTAGATTTAGTGTCTCGAAATATTATTTGTTCTCTGATGGCTACCAATGATTGTGTGAAACATTGGTTTTTCATGGGGATCCCGATATAATCTCCTTGCGGGGATCGTTATTTAAAAAAACATCGTGCAACTCTCCCATGACTCCCTCTCCGGTGGCGGATCTAAATAGCGAACATTTCAAACATATAAAAAAAAATTGACTGATTATCGTTTGCTATGTGAATACCGCACAAGTGTCCCAACTGCTCCCAACCGTCTGGAGCCAGTGAGTCTATGGCATCCCAATTGGGGTACGTTGTGGGGCCGAAGGTAGTGAGGAGGGGAAGGAGATGGGGAGAGGAAGGTGAGGAAGTACCTGGCTATCCAGATCTGGTCGCCAAACACGGCCAAAGCCATTTGAAATAACGTTTAAATTCTGAGTGGTGATCTTACACCAGGGTGATACTGAGATTATAATCCACTCTGGAATGTATACTATATATTATTTTAAATAAATAAATTGTGAAATAACACAAATTGATCAAATACAATTTACTTGCGCACGCCGGGATTTGAACCCGCGACCTTCGGATTGCCAGGTCGACCAAGGAGGCCGTCAATCGATATATGCTGTATAATTTAAACGATTTTGCTATCGAAATACCTAACCGAGTTTTTCCGAAAACCAGGCACTTTTCCGAGCCAGTTTTCAAACAGTGTTTTTTAGCTTTTGTGTAGGTTTTGTTTCTAAATGTAGGTACTCTACCCGTCTTTATAAACTTGAATGCGGGAGAGTAGGTGACGAATAGTAGATAGGTGTGTGGAATAATTTGAATATCTAAATGACTTAAAATAAAGCCGTTTAAGCCAATCCCACAGGTCTTAATTATACAAATGCCGTCCATATTTTAATTAAATATTCATTTGACGCCGTTCATTGAGCAGGTGGAATTACATTTAGACATGCGATGACCCAAAAATGTTTACTTCAATTAAAATTAATTCAGAAACAAAATTGGCTTTGAGAGCTTGATAAGGTTTAAGGTTTTAAATGTGAAGACTCTTTTAAAAGTATGTGGGAGCTCCAGCCCAGAGGTGGTTGAAGATTGTCCAACTGTAGGACAATCTTTAGATGTACATGGTTAGCATCTGGTAATTGCATATTCTAGCTCTACGCAAGATGCCAAGTTTCTTTCTATCTACACGATCCCTTAACTAGATCTTTAGCTGGTGTGAGATACTCATTCTAAGCATTTCAATGAAATCTAATTTGTGAGGATGCTCTTATCAAATTGCACCAGACAGTCATTTATCCTTTTAGTTATGCATGGATATGAATCTTCTTCGATTTTACATCTTCAGACTGCAGATTCAATTTTAATAGCTTTATGGTAATTGAAATTGAACCAGTATAAAATTATGATACTTTTTCGAAAAGGATGCAAAAATTCCTTAAAATTGACCTTGCTTGCGTTTCTACTGTAATGGGTTTCACGAGCTGTCAACTCGGAATAATCGCTAAGACTGAATTTCACAGAACTTTAGTTTTTATTGTAAATATGGGACCATGTCAGGCGTAGTGTGTTCAATTCCTCGGCTGGCTAAGTCCTCCATCACAACACAAGCAACATTTTCAGCTTACTGTGTTGGTAGTAGGAGATTTTCAAATATTGTCAGGTTATTTGTAACCCGGGAATATTTGTCTTTCTTTTTTAAAAAAATTTTAAAATTTTAAAAATTTAAAAAAAAAATGTTACTTGAAGAATGATATGAATATGATGTTCATATTTCTAATTATAAGGCTATTTATCTGTGCTGGATTTCTATTTAAAACTGTTTTCCATTTGTTTACGCTTAAAGCAAAGGGAATGAATATTATCTAGGTCAGGTGCTTAAAACCTCAGAGATTCTATACAGTACGGAATATTTTAAACTAATGTTGTTAGCAGATTAGGATTTAAATTTAGAATAGCTGAAATTAAATTCTGTGTTTACCATATATGGTTTATTATCCTTTTAAAGACAAGTAACAGAATAATTATATGGAATGAATAATGAATATGTGCCTTTATGACACAATCTCTTAAATTACATATCTTATAAATTAATAAACTAAAAAATGGTATTTTGTGTTTTTTTTAATATACCTGTTATAATGAGGGAATTTCACAACGAACTATTTATTTCAAAGTATACAAAAGTAAATGTAATTTTTTATACAAACACCGTACAAATGTCACAAATGTCCGAAGCCAGTAAGACTATAATCACAAAAAAAGTCACTGAAAAAAATATCAAATTATTATTATTATTCCAAGAGTAACGTGAAAGAATTCTGGACTATATTTACCGAATATATTAAATAAACTACCAAATATAATAAAACAAATTAAGATAAATAACGCAATCTAAGAAAGTGGATATTAGATAATTTTTATAAATTAAAGGTAAGTAGGTACAGATAAAATATGATTTGCATTAGGTTATTTCACGTGAGATTTTAATACGACATACTTATCTCGGGAAGCGTTAGCTTGTGGTTAAAAAATGTAATATAATGAAAACATTCGTTTAATAACAATGTGATGATTAAATACAGTGCCTTTTTTATTGTAAATTATGTTGATTATTGAACCGGAGCAGAAAGGATAGACTGACAAATAACCCGCACCTTGCTTCATTCGAATTTATGAATCGTCCCATTTTGGAATTTTAACTTTCGGCATGACCCGTAAGTATTTGATTTAATTGGTCGTGCCATATCTTCCTCGGGCGTCATCGGCTACTTCAAACCTTTCCTTTTGCGTTGCATATTATATTGACTCTCACTTCCCCGTGGTCATAATCGTAAATTATTATACTACGAGAGTGGTATCACTAATATCGTAATTCATCGTCTGCAACAGACCACTACTATACTGGCTGCTCTAATTAGGACTCCGACTACTTCAATAAGGCCATAGCGATTCTACAACACCTTTATTCGTCTTTCACCCCCATCCCCAACACATCTGTATTTTGCACTACCAGGTGAAAATAATTTATCAAAAACATCGTCTCTGATCGCGTCTTGAAGAAGTCGAGTATAAAAATAATTTCCTGTTTTTAAATAAATCTTGAATACATTCTGAAAGTCACGCTCAAATAATATGTTGTATAGGTACACATTCCAAGTGGTACCTTTGAGTTGCGTTTCATTCCGTAATTAAAATTGGCACCTTTGCATGTAAAAAACCTCTTCATTTCCGAATCTTGCTAAAAGTTGCCACGTTATTATTTCTATACATAATATATTTTCAACGTTATTTCAAAATAAATGTTTAACGTCATATAAAGATTATAATTGAGCCTATGAAAGTAAGGTTATTGATAAATTTCACGAATCTTTATTAAAACGGATTGTAAATTATACTTAATTTAATATATAATATGAATGTAGGTAGAACGCTCGGCTGGCAAACGAGTACGTCGGGTTTTAATGCCTCAGTGGGCCTTATGTCACTTTTATGCTGAGTTGATATGAGGACAGTACACAAGAAATTACAATATTGTCCTAGCCCAGCTCTGTGAACAGCCTCAACCGCGCAGGTTAGGATAACGGGACAATACAACAATTGTGAAAATGGATACATGGCGAGCGAGTTCGCGAAAAATATTAGGTCTTTATAAAATATTAGGTTCCATTTACGCCAAATTTTTAAATCGAAATACGAAATCCGAGCGCTAAGAGCGCCGAGAGCCGAAACAGTACGCGTGGAGCGACAGGCTATTAATTGTCCTACTTTTTTTCCGAAGATAATAAATATTTTTGGTCTTGTCCAAGCGCGTTTACACACAAACAAGACATACAAGGACGCTGGTGCAGTGGTGGGGGTAAGACATTGTCCTGCGGAGATAGCCGGTCCGTCTATTAGAAGGACAATATCTTGGTTAGTTGTCCTGTCTTCCAAACTTCGGTTTTCACCAGGACAACTGTTCCAGAGCTGAGACAGTACAATATTGTCCTATCATCGGTGAAGCTATAAGTGAAATCACTATTTAGATTAATCTTTACTACAAATCGGTATAGGTTATCAATATCAAAATTATACTATGGATACAATGAATCTTATTCTATCGCTTGGCGAATTAAAATAAAATTGTTAATTACGTCATAAAAAATACAAGCGTAAACTACTAAATAGATTTCTTTTTCAAGAGTTTACTATGAACCCGTATAGGAAACAACTTTAAAAAAATACTTTTATATGGCTATGTTTATTTGCTACCACTCGACTTGATTCACTTTTTTTCCGTTTTTATTAAATTATTCACAAAAAAATAAAATCCACTTTGGCGCTTACGTAATAATTTTTTAGGGGGAAAAATTGTATTGAATTCTTGAATTTCGTCAGAAGACCGCGGAGCGCGGCAACAGACAGATGTCAGATTTGTGCCAGTTTTTTAAACAGTTTTTTCCGTGTTTAAATAACTTTCGCTCGCAGCATTTTCAGTTCTCAAACTGTGAGCGTGTATGCTTGTCTTTTTTCGATGTAATTATTTTTCATGACCAAAATATTATATCGTCTCAATACATCTTTTTGAAATTCACTTTCGTTTTCTTGAAAGAATGTATAAATGAAATGGATTCTTGGAAGTGTAAATTAACCCACTACTGAGCTGAAACTCGGCAGCAGTCTCGTTGTCGAAAATAATGCGTTTTGGTGGCACATAAGTGAACATATACGCATTTATCTGAAATTGGGTGACATTACAACAGTTAATATATGTCGGTCCTACCAAATTGGGATTTGGCTCAGTTGTCAGCGCGGTTGACTCCAGTCCCCTGGGAGGAAGGTTTAATCCTCAGTAAAACCATATTTTAAACTTTTTTAATAATAAAAACAGATGTATTATAGCGATAAAAAACTTTTTTGCATTTCACAGTTTGATTTTTTAACTCTTAAAATAGTACTTGTTAATCGATGGTTTTATTCCTTATTTACCTGAATTAATGATTTGTGTCTCATGGAAAAATGCTTTCCATTTGTATTTATAATGACTAATAATTCGTTTTTATAGCTCGATAATTTCTAATACTGAGATTTGTTAGATTAAATTGTTTGTAAAATGGTTTTTATAATGACTCTAGTGGGCCGAGGCAGACGTTGTTTTGCCACATACCGCTTTTATAAAGGGAAGTTAAATTTTGGGTTTGTACTTATTTTTGGATGAGAAATCAGAAAAATTAAATTGTCGTTGAAAAAATATTTTTAGATCTTGACAACAGCACCACATATCGGATTTAAAACTATTCTATATTTCAAGCTGGAACCAACAATACACTTTCATTGAAATCTGTTGGGCGGTTTCGGAGATTAGCGTGTACGAACACAGTAACACGTGATTTTTATATACTAAGATTATGTAAGGTCTTCTTCTGCAGCACATTTTTTTATAAAAATATATAATATAATAGTTATAGTAAAATATATTTAACATATGTATGACCGGTCAATGGCTTATTTGGCTTTGCGGCTGGGTCCCACTCCGGCGTCGTGAGTTCAATTTATCGCCTGGGTAAATCCTTCATCGCGACACAAGCAACGTTTTCGCATACTGTGATGGTAGTAGGAGATTTTCTAATATTGTCAGGTTATTTGCAATTCGGGAATGTTTGTATTGTAAGTTTTATATGGCGAGGTATGCATTGCTGTCCGTTAATTTTATACTTATTTTTTATAACAATCTCTTTGTAAGGGTTCCAACTTCCAACTATGTATATGTATATATATGTATTTAATGAATTTGAACCAACTCTTCAACTTCTTGTCTTTTGTGTGTAAGAATATTTTTTCAAAAGGAAACTGTGTATAAACCCGTAGAACGGTTAAGACGTCCTCCCACTTGTTGCACCGGAGATGCGGCAATTTTTGTTTGTTTTGTAATGATTTGTGCATGAAAAAAAAATTAGTAAATACATAA
The DNA here is from genome assembly GCA_026573805.1 of Hesperophylax magnus. Lineage (NCBI taxonomy): Eukaryota > Metazoa > Arthropoda > Insecta > Trichoptera > Limnephilidae > Hesperophylax > Hesperophylax magnus. Next base: position 385,541 of record JAIUSX010000229.1, on the reverse strand, counting down.
ATTTTTAACAAATAAAAAATCACTAAATGACTAAAAATTGACTTACACATATTACGTGTTAAAGGCTCCTGTTATTTTTAATTATTATAAATGCATAAAAACATATTTAAAAAAAAAATTAAATGCAGCTTTAAAAAATAACTGTGTAATTATATTAATCAGTAATCTTTAAAGTTGGAGAATTGTTGGCTGTTTACAAAAGTTGTTGAGCTGTCAACAAAACTCCGGCAGTATGCGTCCACCAGTTGAAAAGGGTTTTAGCAAGCGTGCGGAAGCGTCAACGGAACAAGATCTTTCCGGGCGCTTCCTATCTATTGCAGGTTCGCCGCGCACGGTCAATGTATTATTTAACAATTTCTTGCCTCGCGCAGACATGACATACAATCTGAGTTTCGTGATTATTATTATGGAAGGGGTAAGAACAAAAATACTTTTGGCTTTCATATTCCTCTTAACTAGGCATTAGAAAAATTAACGCTTAACTAAATAGTATAACGATCTCCGCGACAGTACAATAACACCCTGAACCAAGATGCCACGGATTTTTTTGTTGTTTTCTTTGAATAATAACAGATAGTCGCCTTACTAATAAAAGTGTTTTAAATTTTACATAATTGAAAAATAACTATTTACACTACATCAGTGATTGTTTTTGCTTGTACAAAATTTTAAACACGTATTAGTAAGGCCCTTCATGTATTTGTGTAGTATGCCATGATGGTATCCGTGATCAAGATGTATACACCTACCAGCGACAGCTCATATGTACGCGCGTACTTCATCGATGGTCGCCCTCTTCTTTCTCACACGTCTTGTATGAAAACGAAAAACACAGAGGATACTACAATGAATGGTGTAATACAATCATGTCCTTATGAAACCAACATTCAGAATTAAAACTTTATTTGATATGGCTTTAGCCGTGTTTGGTGAACAGATTTGAAGAGTCAATTATTTTCACACCATCCTCTACTCCATTTTTTCCCTTTTCAACTACCCAGCCTCACAATATACTCCAATTGGTGATGCAGTGACTCCAAACGTTTGGGAGCACTTGGAGCTCTTGTGCGGTAGTCACAGTCCTCCCCGGCCATCCTCTTCCCATTATCCTTCTCATCCCCACTTACCTTCGTCTCAAAACTTTCCAAACAGTTGGGACTCTTCTGAGGTAACACTTTCACGTGGATTCTTTGACCGTCTTGATGAAAAATATGAATTCTTGATTGAAGTACACAAAAACCATTGAAAACTTACATTAACCTGTAAATGCAAGAGAATTGTATGAAAAGACGCCAGACAAAGACGTTGATCTGAAAACAAATAACATAAATATGTTTAATTACCCATTGAAAGCAATTACAAAAGGACTGCGTGATTTCCATGAGTGCTTTCTTTTTCCAGAGATTTAATTTAATCAGTATTCAATGCATATAATGAGCGTCAGTTGAAGTTAGAGCACGCTTTATTACGACACCCACGGCCACGGTCGCGTGCCCTAAAATAGTTATGTTACATCGTGCGTGCTGCTGGTCACAGTATGTAAAGTTTTGGTTGCGATATTCATACTAAAAATAAGGTGATCGACTCGTTGTACGGATAGAGTAAACTGTGCTTAAAGCACTCAAATGCAGCCACTTAATTTGCGACCAAAAACTTTATTGTAATGACCAACGTTGTTCGCGACTTTTATCCGCGGTTTCGCTTATTCGCGGTCACGAGATGATATAACCAATGTTATAATTGATGCTGTGCTACACTTTAATGGTATTGGAGTGAATAGCTTTTTGAAAAATAGAGAGCCTTTAATTTTTATCCAGTCTATAATCTGTTTTTTTTTTAGTTTATGAATGTTGGCTTATTATGTTTAAAAGTAGGTAGCAATATACAATATAATGGAATAGTACTGTCCAGTCGGTGGCTGAGTTGGCATCGCGTCTGGGTCCCACCCAGGCGTAGTGTGTTCAATTTCTCGGCAGGCTAAATCCTCCATCACGACACAAACAATATTTTCCGCTTACGGTGATTGCAGTTACAAATATTGTCAGATTATTCGTGACCTAGAAATGTTTCTCTTTCTTTAAAAAAAAAGACCTTGGATCTTTGTCTAATCCTTGTTTTAAAAATGTCCATTTGAAACCGTTTTTAATGTAGAATTACATAAATAAACAAGTAGACGTACAACAATTGTACTAGAAGAAAGAAAACTTGCCTTTTAAAGGCTGCTTGTTCTTAGTGTTTGTCACTCAGGGCCAATACTGAAATAATCTTCCACTGACGAAAAAGAATCTTTATTAAAACTAGATTTCGAACTTTGGCCGGAATCTACGTCACAGAACCATTTTACATGTTTCAGTGTAAGCTAATATGAAAATAAGAATCTGTTTTTTTTCTCATCTTGCGTTGAAGAATTGTTGTAGTAAATTTGCAACGACAAAATAACTAAATCATTTTCTTTAAAAAAATACAAAATAAGTTTAAATTAATGACACACGTAAAGAAAAAACAGTATATATTAAAATAATAACAAAGTTATAAATTTGCTACTTGTTATAAGTTAATTGAGCATTATTACCACTAACAAGTAGTAAATAATTCAGTCAATATTCTCATTAGCTTCCTTCAATCTCCCCAGTCTCGTTACGTCGGGGATTTAGCGTCCTCGGAATAACGTTACGTTACGTTCCCGCAACAGCTGTGGCACTTTAATTACTCTGATACTATAATGCACTTCCGACCAATTCATCTGGTGGCGTGCGGCCGCTCCATCGATTCTCCTACCCTTTCCAGAACTGACTGAGGTGACTGCGGACTGCACTTGCACTCCACCGTTTCGTTAATTGAAAACCAGGGGCTGGATTAGCGTTTTTTTTAAACTATTTATTGCCACTTGATTTTAAGGAGTCAGGTAGATAAGGTTAAGGCATTCGTCTTTGAGAATAGAAGATACTTTAAATTTTAATCTTTCGTTTAACATTCCCAAACTCTGCTTATTGAAAATAATTTGTGCACACTTGGGTCTATCGGTCTGGATGATAATAATGATAATAATAATAGGAGAATTTGTGAAATATCACTTCAAGGACGTTGTACAATTTAAAACGAGTTCCTAGGTTCTATCCAATTTTATTATTTACTTACAGATTCAGAAAAACATACTTACCTGGCAGGTCACCTCAGATAAACACACTTTATTTAAAAGTTTATAGCTTTGCGCATAGAGGGCATTGTAGTATAAACACTACTCGTTGATTTTACATTGCTATTTAACCTTATTTAATTAATATTGATATTATATTTATCAAAATATTAGTGGCAAAGGTAGAGTTGATATTTATGTTAAAACACTGGAGAATTTTTATGAAATGACCTTAAAAAGCTTACAAATGCTTATTTTTTTATATTTTTTACACATTGATATTTGAGCTTTTTTTGTAAAACTTGAATTGAATCCTACAAAATTGGAATCACTGCTGCTGTTATTAAATGAAATTTCACTAACAAAAGCAATTAGTTAATTAAGCCATCTGAAAACAGAATATTCAATAACAATGGAAATACAAAGATGCGTATGATTACAGATTATTATTATAGACACATCCAATGAAATGAATACTTCTATTATAACATTATACCTACATGCTAGACTGAATAAATCATAAAGTATCTCTATTTAGGAGCCATGTTTTCAGCAAACTTCTGATTCGAGGTGATAATTCACAATTTTTATATTACTTGGTAACATATTGAATATTTTAGGCAAGTTTATACTCCGGGGTTATACATTCATAAAGTAAAATAAATTCATGGAAATTTTAAATATTATCAAAAATATAATACTGATAGTAAAAGCTTAGATAATTTGATCAGCTAAGTTATAGGAAAGCATCGTATAAATCCATTTAAAAAACATACATTCTCGGGAAATTGCCGGGAAAGTATTTAATTACATTACTACCAGAATTTATGTATAAACAACATTTTATACGAGAAACAAATTTTAGCGCGTCATCACAGCCAAATACAGCACATACTATTTACACTGCATTTAATACGAAAAAAACATGAACAACAATTAAATTGTATTTTCGTTTGTGGTATCAAAAAGAAAATAAAACAAGTTCAGCATTTAATAAATAATATAATCCTTATCATTACCAGCTTTGAAAACGTGACGTTTAAATTACGACCCTTCGTTAAAAAAGCCTTATCGAAATACACTGCATACAATGGTGGAATTTATGAATTCGTTTCGATAGTGTGACCTACAAACAACACAAAGGCGTTGAATGCAATTTTCTATTGACCTCTATTATAATTATATACCATATTACATTTGTCAGAATTCGTCTAACCGAATCTGATTAATTCAAAAAAATTTTAGTATCATAGGTACTTTATTCAAACGACGTTACAAATTATGAAATTTATTTAAACAGTGTATTATTATTAAGTATCTGATCAAACATTTAAAATTAAAAATTTAAACATACAAGCTTTTTTCAGCATTAGTAACATTACTTCAGATATTTGTACATACTTCGGGGTCAAATTACAACATTATATATACAGAGATTTTTTTCTAACACGTCGTAAAAGTACCGTTGATAAGAGTGAGTACGCAGAGCTGAAAATTTTGCAAACTCATTGTAGGTTTCGAAGAATAAAAGGTGCTTTGAATTTAATGTCCATCATATTCAGGTAGGAAGTGGCTTTTTTCACGGGCGATTTCGGGTACAGATTGGCGTGACTTGCTCAACAATACGTCGCGATGTCTCCGAGTGTGAGACTCCGGCACAAACATTTGAATTGTTTAATATTAATAATGTATTTCCATTATCATAAAACATTTTTTTCCTCTTTTTTATATACGATTGAACTGCCCCAGCAACAATAGGAATAAATTGAAGATGTCCACTGGCTCGGCCAAATTAATACCCTCAAAAATTAGTATTCTGAACATTGAGGAGTACGTATAACCTAGTTAGTCGCAGAATTAATTCCCTCAAATTAGTATTCTGAACATCGAGGAGTACATATAACCTAGTTAGTAGTAGAATTAATACCCTCAAATTAGTATTCTGAACATCGAGGAGTACATATAACCTAGTTAGTAGTAGAATTAATACCCTCAAATTAGTATTCTGAACATTGAGGAGTACATATAACCTAGTTAGTCGCAAAATTTTTGCACTGAAATAAAACTCAACTCCTGGTATTACGAAATAGAATTCGAAAGCTTAGCAATGCAAGTAACTATTCTGTACTAACATGTGCATAATTTTAAATTTTATTTAGAAACACCAAGTCAGTGAAAATATTTCTATTTAAAAAAATAAGCATATTATTTAGATCGTTTAGCAGAGTGTTATAATTCAACATATTTCCATTTTAAATTTTAGAAAAAATTTTTGTTTCAGAACAATAAATTTCTACATCTTAAATTAAAATAGTTTAGGACGGGTTGTTTCAGAGAATTCTCCAAATTCATATTTATTTTTCATGTTCTGTGAAAGATCTTTTCGAGTTCATTTATTTTTTCAGTTCTGTCAAGTAACTAGCTTATAATGACTTTACAACAGAACTTTCACAGAACCAAAAAATGAACGTTGAAATTTGATGTATTGTTCAAATTCTTTGAAACAACCCATCCTTATTATAAAATAAGAAAAACGGGCGTTCATTTTAATGAAACATTTCCATTTTATGTTTTGAGTTACAACGTTCTACTGCGGCAAAATTTTCTGATGCTTTCCATGCAAATAGTTCCTTTAAAGTTTTTCCACGAAAACTGTCAAAAGTTCTACTGAATTGTCCATTCGCCAGCTAACTCGACGCGACGCGCGACGGAAGGAGATATTATATGTTTGGTCAAATACTGACAAACATGTTCTCGGTCACCTTCCAGAAAGTTTTGGGGGCACCTATATGCGGTATGTTTTTTTTTCAATGAAATATTCCATATATTCCAATTTCCCTGATAAGTTGGGAAACTTTGAGAGGTGTGACGTCAGAAACTAAACAGGGAAATATATGGTCGAGACGTTGGCGGAATTGTTAGTATTGCTGAGGAAATAGAAAAGCACCAATATAATTCTGTACATTTTCGTCGAATTTTCTCGTCTCGTATAAATTCATAGACGACATTGAATTTTTTTCCGGTATTCATTGGGGAGATGCACAAATTAATTAGTTTTACTTCGTCTTTGGGGCACTTACATTTTGAAATAGGTAGGAAATATACAACTTGGTTTGTATTCTCTTCCTTTGTAAATATAAATCTGATTATGTTATATTTTAATCGTGTACCTACTTAAATATTTGTTTGTCGGGTTAAGTTTATTTCAATTATATTATCGTATTTGCCCTGTTTTCTGTTTTTCTTTCATCATTTTAATATTGAAATTGAAAATATGTACGATAAAATGCACAACGTTATTTATTAAAGTTGAAAAAAATAAGAAGGTACCATCTTTCAAGAAGCCGATATTTACTAATATATTGCAATAATTTGAATTCGTGGAAAAAATTTAAAAATAAAGATTTTTAATGTCGGTAAAGACTAATATTCATTATTTTATAAACATATTTAAAACCACTCCCACTCAATCACAAGAACTTAATATTGCATCAGAAGTCGCCAAAAATAGAGATAAATTTTATATAATGAAAAGATTTGAATCTGTGATGAATTCTTGCGTCAAAACAAAATGAGCAACACTTTTCTAGTCGGGGTGGCCAGAACTTTCCCTTATCGAAAGAGTCAGAAGTGCGTACTTTAGGAAATGTTGGGTTCAACATTCTAACAACATTTGCCATTATTCTGGCAACACACGGTGGTATTGTGGCAACGTACGGTGGTATTCTGGCATTCTAGCACTCATCAGAAATAGTCGAAAACAGAGTTGCGTGACTCTAGCACTGAGGCATAATGAGGTTTGACCGAATCAGCCCAGGATTATTGTGAAATATGACCGAGTGCAATCTAAGGGAATTTATTAATAACGTCCCTTTTAATATATTTTATGATGTCTTCGTATTTATTAGTTACTTGTTTGAAAACGAGAGTGAAGAAATATTATGTTAGTAAGTGAAAACGAAAGTTGTTATATTTCACGATAGGACCCATACTCTCCCAATACGAAAGTTGTCAGATATCACGAAGGGATCAATACTCGCCAATTCGCTGTGCCAGTGCATTACCAGAACAATAATTATTTAAAATGATTGGTATAATTTTGTATGTATTTTAATCTTACTTTTAATAATTTGATTTTTATTCCTATTTTCTTGAAAATATCTTTTTATCATTTAGTTTAATCTTTATTTTTATATTTAATATGGTTTCTATAATAATAAGTTTATTTTTTTACCATAACATGCAATTTTCCCTTGTGTTTTACTATTTGTTCTACGAAATATTATTTTGTTTTTCTTACATAAATAAATAAATAATACGGGCCTAAGCCTGGTATGATAATAAAATTAAAAAAGACTTAAAACATTGAATGTTAAGATATTAAAAATTAAAATTCTATTGTGATGTAATATAAAATCAAATGCATTTTTTGAGCCGCATCGCTAATCATTTAATATTTAAAATGTTGCTAACAACTTCTTCAATGAAGTATCCTCTGATAAACTTAAAAATAATAATTTTGACAACCCTTTTGATATTATTAAGTACTGACCAAATAACCGATTACATGTTTTATAAATAATAAATATCTTTAAAATAAACATAAATAATGCTAACGAGATTTATTCTATTGAAAAGGATATTTAGTGTTCGAGTTCAAGAACAATATAATGGTGGTTCACCGTACAGGAAACACTTAGCGGAGTTGACCCCCTTAGCGGAAGTGTCATTAATTAATCAACAGGAAGGCCGCCATTTTGTAACGAACCTTCAAATCTACACAGACACGCACTTTTCGTGAAATAAATAGCTTTTAATCAGTCAACTGATGCTTTTTCATATAAAAAAAACGCAAGGGGGTCAAGTATGATATTACGAGCTTAATAAATCGTAGTGTATTATTTCACACCGTTTTGTTTTTTTAAATGAAATTATCATTTATAATCATTTTTTATTTTATTTTTTGATATACATAATCGTCTAGGAACTGAACCCAGAACCTTAGCCTTACTGGTCAATTCCTAGATGCGACCGTATTTTTTCTGTTTCAAATTTTCGTTTGAGAATCATAGCTTATATTGACTTCAATGATTGAATATTACAATTTGTGGTCTTAATCATTAAGTTATTCCAAATATATTCATCCTAGACTTGCAGAAAAGTCAATAGATGTCGCACATTAAAATAAAAATCGAATATGTATATCCAAGACACTATCTAGATTGCATTTAGTTTGAGAAGAATCTTACGATCTTACATAATTAAAGATGTGCATTAAGAAAACGAAGGTAATGTTGGTAGTTCTTAGTCGAAGTATGATACAGTTAAATATGACCGAAGGAAATGGGGTCGGATTAGGTCAGTGGTAGAGCAAAGGCCGACAAGGCTAAGGTCCTGGGTTTAACTCCTAGATGCGACTAGATGTGTTTGAGAATCGCTAATATTGTCTTCAATGATTAGAATTTATTTTAAATTAGGTATATGTTCTTCTTCTTCGAGTGGTGAAGGTGAAAGTGGGTCAGTTAGTCGATGGCATCAGTAGTCGGTAGTCAATTGGCTCAGCACAGATTTGCCATAAATCAACTAATGCAGAGTCTAGGAACCGGCAGGAGAAATAATGTATTGAACGCTCATACACGGAGAAAAATTAGTATTGCTGATTTATTAAAATGTTAAAAGCTTGAAGGCACGCCATTTCTTCATAAAATGTTAATACATTCAGAATATATTGGAACACGTGTTCATGCTGCTGCGCTTATCCTGATAAGTTTAATGACGAAGTGATAAATTATTAGAATTTTTATGAATACGTGTTCCGACATCCTCAAAACACATTCGAGTTTTACTGATAGTTTGTTAGGAAATCTGTCATTCATTCGTTAAAGGCCAGCAGTCCCGTTTATAACAGGAATACGAATAATTTGACAAGATCTAAAATAATTTAGAAACATTTTATATCTTTCATTTTTTTTTCCGTGTTGGATTTTTACAATCATATTACATTTCGAACAATAATAAGGAAAAGTAGGAGTAGATAAATTAATACTTACTTAAACATTACAATAATTACAGTAGAAAATTAAAATTAAAGATATGCACATCAGCTGCAGGATGGAGAGGTTTAGAATGTTAAGTCGAAAAGGTCTGTAGAGGTAATGGCAGTTCGGCGAAACCGAAACAGCCCTACTATTAGTTTGAAGAGTGAAACTTTACCAAAAACAACCTAAAGTATGAAAAAATCATTTTTAAAACAGTTCTATCTTCAAATTTTCTTTACCACAGGATTTCAAAGCATAAAATGTTGCTCCAAGAAAAATCTTTGTAAATTATTTGAAAAACCTAGATATTAATTGGTTTTTCAACGCACGGAATTACGAAATTAAAAAGAAAAAAAAAAGTTTCTGTAGAAACAAACTCTATCACATTTTGCAAAAAACAATTCATCAGCTTCTAAATCCTTTTCACGTCTATTTCAAGACTTCGCTCCAAGCCACAAACAATTCCTTTTATTCCAATTCTCTCGCCACTTGTCGCCAGAAGTCGCTATAAGTCGCCGGAAATCGCCAGAAGTCGCCAGTTCTCTTTAAGTATTTTGTATTGTTAATATTCATTATTATAAATAATCATACTGAACCGTTCCAATTACAGATACTAAAAGGCTTGCGGTGATTAGCTGTAAAATTAATCATTAAAATATTTTTGTCTCTCTTATTAAAATTGGTTAAGTTTTATCAAATATTCATAGAATCCAAGGTGATGGAAATGGCAGACTAAATCATATTATACGGAGTTATTGAATTTGTCTGAACAATATTTAATGATTAGAATTAATGCTGAAATTGTAACAAGTTTTTGGGTTAACGTTAACTGCAATTGATTTCATCACAACAAATTTACATCAATATCACTTTGTTCTTTAGGCACCGCAAAATTTTGGTTAGTTTACTTCAAACGCGCAAGGTAAGTATTTATTCAACATTACCGTTATTTACAATGTTCCTACTGGCAAGGTATTGCCGTAAAAAATCCTAATTTTCGGGAAGTATTGCCCATTATTGTCGACGTACTGTCCGTCTTGCCGATGTGTTCGATCAGCTACCGATATTGCGACAATATTTCCGTGCCAAATTCTTTTATTTCTTGCTTTTTCGCAACCTACCCACTACCAAAGCGAGTAATATGAATAAATAATTTGGCAATTTTGCTTCCAAGTTTATACCTACAAGTTAGGTGGAGTTATTGCGGGAGATCGTTCATTTGTGTCTGATATACTTCACGGCAATCTTGACGGGACACGAAAATATTGAAGGCTAACAAATTACCCGGTATGACTATTAACGTGTAGGACGATATTGTTCGTCGATGGGCAATAATAGGCAATTGAACTTGCTCGTTTATCAGCGCCTTTAAAAGCACCATCTTTTTATATTTAATATAACCGTAATTTCGCCTTGGAGTTTAGGTTTTTTCCTTGCAGCCTTGCGGTATTTATTATGAATACGTGACGGGAATATTAAACGCTGTAAGTTGAATGGGAAGACTTCACAACGAGGTCACTGGTGCAATATATCACTTGCAGTGGTGGTGCATACAAAACTGGGGCCTAATTCACAGCAATTTAAAGTACTTACAACAAAACAGTTCATTATTTTGGCCGTTTCCGGTAGTGACCAAAATCTTGTATGAAGTATTCCGATTGGTTATATGTTATCGAATTTCCTAGCGATATTTTGCAAAAATAACCGCACTGCGGCTCTGTTATTGATTTCGCAACAATTTATTACGAATTTTGCCGCTAGTGTTGAGACATATTTGGATATATTGTGAATTATTTAAAGTTAAAATAAAAAAATCACTTTATGTACACCACTATCTGATCATAATAATCGACATGTTTCAAAGCCAGAGGTTTTTTCAAATTTCAAAACTAGTCATTACGTTGATATTAATAAAAGATTACATTTTTTAACAAATACAACGGGTTTACAATTCAATAACTTTGAAATTTTGTAAATTAGATTGCGTGGCATTTTTCACAAAACTAAATTTAGATTTCAGGCCAAAGTACGTGACCAATCTTATTTAAATCATAATTTAATATCTAGTAAAATAAATGAGTTTTTAATAAATTAGAATTTGTGTTCCGATTTGTAATTTAAATTTAATCCCATCAAAATGCTTTTTTTATATTATTTTTATTTTTTTAATTATATTTCATCAATTTTGCGAGTAGGTAAAGCAAGATTATTTTTTTGTATAAATATCATTAACTAACAAATAATTGCCAAAGTTGCCTCTAAAATCGAGAAATGTTAATTTATTTTATGGCCTATATTTTATAATTTAAAACACAAATAATTAAAGTCGCACAGCATTTCATTACTTGATACTTGCCATATCTTTTGATCAAAAAGATAATTATTCAGTTTGGTCAAGTATTTCGGCCAAAAATTCAAGCTTAGGTTTTTTTATGAAATGGGCCGCTCAATCGTTCCCTTTAATGGTCAATTAAATATTATTAATAACCAGAAAATATTTTAAATAGCCGTCATCTTTCATTTTCAGATTAAAAACTATACTGATAATAAATAGCCATTGTCTTAAATTTATTTTCAGGTTAAAAACTATATTGACAATAATTTATTTTTCATTGTTTGACATCTTGGTTACTCCTTGATTCCTGACGAAAAAACATCGAAACAACGATGACGAAAAACATTGTGGGGTATGTTGTATGTTGAAACGGTTCCATGATAATTCAAGACAGTGACTTTTCAACACACCTTTAAAAAGTGACGTAAAGTCATTAAAAACGATGAAAAAAATAATTTTTAAACCTAACCTAACCTAACCTAACCTACTTAACCCAGTTATTAAAGTTTTTGTTTCATTACTTTCCATGACTTTATATAAGTTTTTAAAGATGTGATGAATTATCATTTTGATGATTTATCCGGTCACCATTTGAAACACATCAATTATTTTTAATATATTGGTGTATTCAAAGATAAAGATAACGCCCCAAAGTGAATTTGCAGTTATTGAATAAAATATGTAAAGTTTTTCAATAAAACATTAAATATTTTTGCTAATTATCGGTATAAGCATAAAAGTTTTTTTAAATACAAAATCAATCGTGAATTATACAAGGTGGCGCAAAAGTCCTCACTCGATTTCTTAAGGCACGAACTTTGTTTGTAAATAAAACCAATTATAATAACACATCCATGGTTTATCATTGTGTATTTTGCTTCTGTTTACTTTGTTTGTAAATAAAACCAATTATAATAACACATCCATGGTTTATCATTGTGTATTTTGCTTCTGTTTACTTTATAAACATCAAAGTTCTGATGACAAGACGCCATTTACAAAAATGAGAGCATTTTTCGATAGGGTAATTGACTTTTGCGTCACCTTTTAGAAATAATAATCTTTTCTCATTATTTATTACGATTTCGTTAACACGATTTGTACTGGCGATAAAATTGTTCAAAAAATGAAATTTACGGTGTTTTTTTCAAAATTTAAAAGACGTTTATTTTTCCAGATGTACCGTTCTATATCATAGAACAAAAACCTACCGGAATACCAAAAATCATGGTGCGTTAATAACTGTTTAGGCCACCTGCAGAGATAACAAAGTCAATTCGTACCATCTTGTAGTACATCGCAAGACTATTTTTCTATGTGAACGTTGCTGAATCATCTCCTTCAGTCAGAACTACCCTTGCCTCGTTTCATTACAAGCCGTAAACAAAAAGTTTCATTTTCGAGTGTGCAGCGGCCGCACAAAGCTTTACATATGTATCGCGGAGATTGGAGCTGTGTGCTTTGTGCATACTGTGCATGGGCATTTGTATAATCTTCAATTGCCTCTCAAATGATGCATTTTTCAATAAAAAAGTCCGCATTTTTCCATGGGTGTGATGAAAACCATGGCCTACATTTTGTGTAATTATTCGCAAGGATATCTGTATTGTTCAGTGTTATTGTAAAGTTATATGTATTATTCTTTCGTATACTATAATGTTATAATCTGTTGCCTTGGTTTTCACCACTCAGATCTTATTAGTAGGGTCGTATCCAACCTTCCTCTTTTCGATCCACTTCCCCGCCTCCATTTTTTTTAATACCGCGCAGGAGTCCCAACTGCTCCCAACCATCCGGAGCACTCAAACTATGACATCCCTAATTGGGGTATGTTGTGAGGTTGAAGGTACAGAGTGGGGAGGGAGAGGAGATGGGGAAAACATAGCTAAAGCCACTTAAAGTAACGTTTCAATTCTGAATGGTGGTATAAATGGAGTAACTTTACACTCTGTAACTTACCGTATATATACCTTATATTATTTTAAATGATTAAATTGTGAAATAACACAAATCAATCAAATAAAATTTACTTGCGCAAGCGGGATTTGAGCTCGCGATATTCGGATTGCTAGTCGAGAGTCTTTGGAGATGCTATAGTAACACTGGTTAAAATTAATTATTTTATTTATTAATTAATTATTTAATTTATTAATTAAATATTTAATAGTACGGTAAATGGAAATCACCTTATAAAAAATCCAATGAGTAGAGTAGAAATGACGTTTGTCTTACAAAATATTGAGCAGTAAGAAAACTATCCACCGCTGACAATTTTAGTGTTCTGGTAAAAATATGTTTTTATTTATTTTAAATTAATATATTTAAGCGTCCACTAATCTTCATCTCCACTTGAAAACTACAAAGAGTTTTCTTCTGATTATTCTTTTATTGCGTCAAATTTCAACAAGCATTGTATTCGTGAACGACATGAAAAGAAATGGATTACAATTTATTGCACCAATTATTGAATTTTTCTTGTTGCCTAATATCCCTCCCATTCTATATATTTAAGGCAAGCCTAAATAAACGAAATACATAGAAAGATACCTATAGGTAGATGTCTATCAGATACGAACAATAATTGATGGAATATATAATATTTTTATGTGCGTAAACATTACAGGTATATTTAATAAATTTATAGTATTAAAAACACCTTAACCAAAAGTTCATAATGATGGTACGGTATCTCAGGAGACTGTTTATGATCGCAAGTTCGTTGTTCTTGTTAAAAACAATCACTGAGGAAATGGCTTGTATGCATACATAGTTCAAATTGATAGACCAGCCAATCAGGGAATCAAGTAGAACGAACAAACTTTACCGGAGCGCGGGATTTGTCAATAAATCTGGCAGTATACAGGCAACTTGTATTATAATATATATCACTACTCAGTCCTCGAAAATAAAATCTGCTCACGAATTTTTAGTCCTTTTTACACAGCGCCCAAATTGCTGGCTGCGTAAAAAACTGAACTACAAATCCCAAATCGGTAACCAAAAGGTTTACGCTTTTACAAATCTGTTATAATTTACCAACCTCACTCATTTTTAGCTACGCCAGGCGGTTCTTTTAAAAATCAGCATTCGATCTTGCATAAGGAAATCCCACAATGTACTGCGCTGCAAACCTTTGCCTTATTTTAGCGAACTTCATTTTTTGTACAAGGTCTGGTTATTTCAATTTGCGCTTTTCGGCCGTCAATGTACGACTGATGTAATGGTTTATTCAAAGCATTCTCGAAACCTCTTTGTGGCAGAAATATGGTCATCTGGTTTGCCTCCAACTCGTCGAAATGATTTCCAGATTTCATGTTAGGGCAAACCTATCAATTTGGATGTCTATGCTTTTATGCATGTTTAGTCTTCATTATTTCGTGCACTAATCCGTTTGTTATTCATAGTCCCTTGTCTCCAACTATCACTTAACATGACATTGCGAAAACAAGGGGTGTACACGAATTTTGTGAGCATGTATTTAACCATAATATAAACAACGCCATAGCAACCACTGAACCCTTTACACCACGTAAGCGTAAAAGCAAGAATGTGAAGGCTTTTAGTTTCTTCAGTGAATAGTGCAGTACTATGTTTTATTGATGGAACGATTTACGTTTTCCCATTTCAATCTCTTGTGATATTCCTCGTTCCCGTTGAACGTCCAACATTTCCTAACATCAAACATAAACTTCTTAACCGATGTTTAAGGCAGCCCAATTCAAAACGCTCAATTCGTGCTGCTTTCTTTTACACATTGAAAGTTTTAGAGAGTTTGAAAAAATGCAGCCAGTTAGACTGAACTTTTGAAGTAATAGTGCCTTGGTTCATAATGCCGAGAAGTTTAACGGCGGAGGCTTGCCAAGTTAGTAAAGTTTACCTCGCCCTAACTTGTTATGATGTATTTATACCGTTTAACATTACAACAATGGAGTGAATTCATTCGGTGATTGATGTTGCTTTGTATCGAAGTTGAATAATGGTATTTGGCTGAGTTCGAAATATCTTTGAAGTTCTGGCGAAGTAGTAACTGTAAGGAAGCGATATTAAATAGGTGTGTTTTACACCTTTGCGGGCGGCGGGGCGGTTAATCCTTGGCTCTGGGCAAACCTTGGTGAGGGCAGAAGCAAACATTTACCTACATATTAATAAAATATAAAAAAAACTTATTATTGCTTCGTTCCATATTAGAAGATACCTACTGCATCTCATGAATGAGAAAATAACATTCAAATCGATTTTTCCATGAATTGATCGTACAAATTACATTTTGTGAAGTACACACGGCACGACTTGTGCCGTTAAAATATATGTAAAATTAAAAAAATAAAGAAATATAATAAAAGATATAGTTCAAAGGAAAGACTTTTTAAAATAATACTCTTTAATATAATAATCAGTAATAATCAATATAATCATACATAATAATTAGAACAAAATAACTTTGTTTTTAATACCACTTTATTGTATATATTTTCAATATATAAAACCAACCGGATTCGGTGCACCCTGACCCGAACAACTAACTAACACACCGATTCCCCGCAGGGGTAGGCAGAGAGGACGGACCGCGAAACCACTCGGTCTTGACACACACTTCTTGCCTCATTCACATTCATACATCGTCTCATATATACTCTTCTATTATTCTGACTCTTGACATGGCCCGACTCAAGTATCTGATTAACTTGGTCGTGCCTTGCCTTCCTCGGGCGTCCCTGACTTCTGCTACCATTCCCATTTGAATCATATATTTTCCTTACACTCCTTTCTTTGCTCATTCGCTCTACATGCCCAAATCATCTAAGCAAACCTAATATATTTTTATATAACCCTGATGAAGGTTCGGGGTGAACCGAAACCGGTTGGTTTCAAGTATTGAAAATACTTATACAATAAAGTGGTATTAAAAACAAAGTTATTTTATTATAATTATGTATATTCACAAAGTGTTTGCTACATGTGAAAAAATATATATATAATAATCCCAAAGAGAATTTGGCAATGACGCCAAACTGTTCACATCGATAAATAACCTAATTGATTACGTAATTACAGCATGACTTTAATAGCGAAGCTATCTTATTATTATATACAATCTTATCTTAAAACTTCTTATGTTTTACGCATGCCTAGTTTATCAATACCTAAAACTGTTGTTTAAACCATTTTTTGATATGTTATTATTATAAGATTTAGACGCTACCATCTTGTAAATTTAAAGTTTCTACGAAATTCCTGTTTTTATGTAACTATATATGGAATGCTCCATGTATATATTGATATATATATATATATATATATATATATATATATATATATATCAATATATATATATATATATATATATATATATATATATATATATATATATATATATATATATATATATATATATATATTTGTATAAATGTATATGTATGTGTAAGCAAATATATGTACCCACCTCAGAACAGAAATCTTCTAATGAGGCGGGTTACTTTCATGGTTGTAATATTGATCATGTTATTGCAATAAACGCCCGGGTTGCCGGCAATTAAAAAAAATCTATTTTCAGAATAATCAGTTATTTTTGATGGTTCAAGAAATCACAAAAAAATAATTAATTTTGGTATCAATTATAAATGAAAACAATGAAAAGTATCATACTAATCAAATCACAAACAAAGCAGTCAAAATGTCTGAGTAGTAAAAAACAAAAACAATAAAAAAATAGGAAAGGCAAAGGAAAATAAAAAGAAAAAGAAAACAAAAAACAAAAAACCAAAAATAAAATAAACGAAACAAACAAAACGTCTAATAAATAAATTTGTTAATATTTGGCCTGCCCTAAAACGGGAATCTAAATAAAAAAAATAAAAAAATACTTCACACATTGTCATATCAAACAACTATACTTTGCATGCGTATGAAGCCATTTAGAGTTTGCGTCAAATATGTGGTCCTCATTAAATTTATACATTACATAAACAAAATTGAATCGATTCAGAAAAAAAAAACATTTTTTACAATTGCACAATCGATCTCATAATTATATCTAAACAACTGTTTTAAAAAAATGAGTGCAGTTACGTTGAAACATTAGACAGAACAATGCGCAATTTGCGCATCAAAAACTCATCTATGGGTAATTTTGGTCTTGGTTGACTTAAGCAAAATCTTACAGGTTGTACGAGAGAAGCACATGCTGATGAAATTAATGCTTCATTAAAAAGATCTTACGTTTGGCCAAATTTAAATAAATTGTAACTTAAAACCAACATTAGCGTTTCGATGTCTACACACGAAATCAGGCTTTTTGCGGAGTACTCAAAATTGGTAATAGGCAGCTACCAAAAGACAATGGAAGAATCAATCGCGACAGTGAAAATCTGGGTAAATGGTTTTGCTAAATGACCTTCAAGAATTGGTCGAGAGTGTGTTTTCCCGAAATGATTAATAGCATAAGTTGTAAGGCTGTACATGGTTTATTAAAAATCAAATCTCTGTCACCTACTGACGAACAAGTAGGCAAGGTTAATGACATGATTTTCTCGAAGATGCGATGGTGCACCGACGCAAGCATACTACTCTGTAGACATTGTGCTCGATCTTGAAGAGGCTGTTCATTTTCCTACAGAATTCCTCAATTCCTTGCAGCCCTCTGGACTCCCCTCACAGAAATAGACATTGAAAGTAGGGTGTTCTATTATTTTTAAATGAAACTTTAATCCACCCAAATTGTTGAATGATACACATCGGCAGGTAAAATCTAAAAAAAGCCGTTATCAATAGATTGTACAATACTGACCGGTGTGTGAACTGGAGAAGCAGTTTTAATCCCCCGGATTCATTAAATATCAACGGATTTACCGTTTCAATTTAAACGACTGCAGTTTCTAGCAAAGCTATATTTTCTAAAAAAACAAGTCACAGGGGCCAACATTTAATTTATCAGGTTTAGATTTGAGCGTTAGGTGTTTTTCACATAGCTAACTATATAACTTTTACGTGTAACTTCTCATCAAAATCTGTTTTAAAAATATAATTTGCAATAAAATGTTAATAAAAATCAAAACACATTACATATACAAATTCGCTTTAAATTATTTCTGAATGAACTTTCTGGTACTCGATTCAAGTCATCGTTAAAGCGCTAAAAATGAAACGGATAGTACTTGTGTCTAAATCGCTCGGATAATTATGAAGCCATATTAGTACGTTGCACCCGTGCAAAGCCGGGCGAGTCGCTGGTATTTTATAAATTAAATTTATTTTTGCTGTAGAATTGAGATGCCTAATAAACCATGTATGATCGTGAGAGAAACGTGGCGATTTTATTTATTTATTTATTTAACGCCCAGAGGGCTTTTACATGGTTGGTAGTATAATTTTAATTTGACAGATAGTTTGAAACATAAAAAATAAGACTAAAATTACATTTGATAAAAGCTATGCAACAAGTCATACAAACACAAGTAACAAAAACTGAAAATTACAGCTATTTGTAGGTTTACATGATGTGTTTAGGAGTATTGTTGAAATAAATGTTTTAAATGATCCACAAAACTTGCCAAGTTGGTATTGAATATGTCAACATCACCCAAGTAATGATTTCCCATGTGGTGAAGTCGTTGTATCGGAGAGTGGGCAATGTAGTTACGCTTATGTGTGCTGCTGTAGAATATTGTATTTTGTCGTGTTGTTACTGTGGGTGTATGTATGTTTATAAGTTGCAGGAGTTCACAACAGTCGAATTTAGAGTTAAGTATTTTGAATAAGAACGTTAAATCGTTTATTTTACGTCTATCTTCTAATGTATGTATTTTTAGAGTATTTAATAAGAAATTGTATTTTAAGTCTTCGACAGGGATATTTAATTTAAAATTAATAAAACGTAGAAATTTTTTTTGTATTCGCTCAATGTTGTTAATGTAAATTTTGTAAGATGGAGACCAAACTACTGAGTTATATTCAACTAGACTTCTTACTAGATATACGTATAATAGTTTAATGGCTTGTAAAGAATTAAAGTTTTTAGTTGTTCTTAATACGAAGCCTCGTGTTTTCATACCTTTGTTCACAATTTGATGGATATGATTGGTGAAACTTAGTTTTTCGTCCAAAATAATTCCAAGATCTCTGATTTCCGTGACTCTTTCTAAAGCTATGTTATTGATGGAATATTCAAATAAAACAGGATTTTTGGAGAAGGTTTTGCACTTTACTACATTAAAAAATAAATTATTTTGAACGCACCAATCTCTAAAAGATTTGTAAAAGATTCAAGGCATTTAAAGGCAAACTTAATGAGTAATTATAAAAAAGGACGTTCAGATGGATAGGCCATGTAGAGCAAATGAACGAAGAATGGAGTTAAGGAGCATATATCACGCAAATGTGAATGGTAGAAGAAGTCAGTTACGCTCAAGGAAGGTATGACACAATGAAGTGAACCAAATTCTTGAGTCAGGCCCATGTCAAGGGTATACATGTGTATGAGTCAAGGAGTGTATACCAAGACCGTGTTATTTGGCGGTGATTGTTACATAGTTCCGTGTAATCAGAACGTTATTTATGTGAGGCGAATACCGTTAAAATTTTGGTTTTCATTGTCTTCATTATAAAGGGGCAAGCCCGACATTTCAGTGTTGGGTATATATTTTGCAACATAATTTCAATAATATTAATAATTATGATAATGATATTTTATGTATATAGAAACATAAAATCATTGTGTCATTTTTAAGTATCCATTAAAATATAAAACTTTTTTCTTTAATACATGCATCACATGCTTACATGCATTCATGATAATTACCCTGTACTGAGTTTAAACGCAATTGCTGCTGAGAGGTTATTATTCAGTTAGCGAAATTGTTGGAGCATATCATACAACCCTGATGTATGTCAGCCAACCATGGAACTGAACTGGCAGAGGAAGGATGAAAATAAACTGAAAAACGTAGAAATGAGATTCCTGAAGTGTATTACAACCGAAAAGAATAGAAGGCTAATGTAAGCGTAATGAAGAAGATTGGACAGCTAAAACGCTTGACTTTGTAAAGAAACGGGCGGTCCGTTTGATAGATTCACCTTTCTTAACAAACGGATTGTAATCTTGAGAGCACGGGAATCAGGTGGGAATGCAGTTCTTGTTTTACCGGTATTTAAACTGATGAAGCTCTACGGAATTAGCTTCATTGATACCTTCGGCAATAGTCGAAAAACATGCCAACATTCGTACAAGGGTGACATTCGTCATACGAGAATCGGTCGTTTCCAGGACTCGTTTTTGAGTTCAACAGAACGATTTGACACTATCCGTGTTTTCTCCCTCCCTCTTCAAGACCCATGTTCACTATTTTCTCTCATCTAAAAAATCCTCCACACAGCATCCACCATCCAACAAGGTGGCGTAGATCCTGAGGGAAATTTATTTTCCTCTTGGTTTCCTGTATGAAGTTACGTTAAAAAATACGGTTTGGACATATTACATGTTGAATGGATGAACAGAGAAAAGTGCTAGGAAAAAATATTAGGCAAAAGTAAGCTGTAGAATTGATACCCGCGGAAAGCATGAACGACTATGTGAAGTAAATACTTGAGTCGGATCATCTCAAGATTCAGAATAACAGAAAAATGTGCATAAGACGATTTATGAAAACAAATGAACCAAGGGGTGTGCGCCAAGACAAAGTTGTGCGACGGAGCATTTTTTCTTCATATCCTTGTGAGAAAACGGCATCACAGTTTGTTATTTGGTAAGCTAATAGCTATAATAATAAAGTATAATATTGGATCCATTGATCCAATCTCTAAAGATCAGAAACATATAAAAAAGATTATCCTCAAGCTACCGATCACAAGCCGCTCGGATGAAATCTTTATAGACTGAGAGGTCACAGTCTTTTTCATAACGATCACAGGAATGGGTAGTTTTAGTACATATTCAAAGTATGGCGTCTCCGCATATGAAACAAGTTGGTCTGCCTGCTCTAAGTGGTTGCAACTATGAGTTATAGAGCTCACAAGAGGCTTCATTGTTTCGAAAAAAAAACGATCAGAGGAATGGGTAGTTTTAGTGCATATTCAAAGAATGGCGTCTCCGCATATGAAAAAAGTTGGTCTGCCTGCTCTAAGTGGTTGCAACTATGAGTTATAGAGCTTACAAGAGGCTTCATTGTTTCGAAAAAAAAACGATCAGAGGAATGGGTAGTTTTAGTACATATTCAAAGTATGGCGTCTCCGCATATGAAAAAAGTTGGTCTGCCTGCTCTAAGTGGTTGCAACTATGAGTTATAGAGCTTACAAGATTAGGCTACATTGTTGCGGAAAAAAAAAACGATCACAGAAATGGGTAGTTTTAGTGCATATTCAAAGTATGGCGTCTCCGCATATGAAACAAGTTGGTCTGCCTGCTCTAAGTGGTTGCAACTATGAGTTATAGAGCTTACAAGATTAGGCTACATTGTTGCGAAAAAAAAAACGATCACAGAAATGGGTAGTTTTAGTACATATTCAAAGTATGGCGTCTCTGCATATGAAAAAAGTTGGTCTGCCTGCTCTAAGTGGTTGCAACTTCGAGTTATAAAGCTTACAAAATTAGGCTACATTGTTGCGAAAAAAAAACGATCAGAGAAATGGTCAGTTTTAAGTAAATCTAAAAAATTCCCCGCAGTTTGGGGAATTCCCGCAAATCGGGAACCCTGCTTGACACACACATTGCCCCCTCCTCCGCCCGCGTCCGGCCCGGCGCGGCCCGCGTCCCGCGTCAGTGTGCGCAGTACAATCGTTGTGAAAGGGTGTGCTTTCGCTTGTTTTGGTGCATTTTTTAATACTATTACCCGTTACTCCCACTTTTACAATAATGTCGAACATAAATACTACATGCCTGTTTTGTGAATGTAAGATGGACGAAAAAGTGCTGCCTTTTAATAAAAACAGTTTAGAAAAGTGTCGTGATATATTAACAGTTCGTATTAACCGTAATTTGAAACATGCTCATATAAAAATACCAAATGATTGTGACAGTACTGCCGTATATCATCTATCGTGCTATAAAAAATTTACCGCAGTGAAAAAAACAATAATATCTACTCCTGAGACCAACAGTTTAACACTTCTGCCAGTCGAGACTTCAGATAATCAAGCGGAGACATTGTCATCACCTTCACCAAGTACGTCTAGTTGCAAAGCTATATGCTTATTCTGCGATCACCAGCGTAAACAATCACATAAAAAATTTGAAAAGATGCACTGTTTGCAATCAAATGAAACCCGCGAAAAGATACTGATGAAATCGTTAGCATCTAACGAAGTCAATTTACAACATAAAATTTCACAGACAAGTGTTCCATTATTTTATCACACTAATTGTTTGAAAGATTTTTTTAGAAGAACTGAAAAAATATCCGACTGTCAGTCCAATGAAAAAGACGGTGTGTGGCACGTTATACGCGAGAGCCATAAAAATGCCTTACAAAAATTGTATGAATTCATAAACGACATAATTCATGGCAATAATATTCATTTAATGTCCAATCTTCACGAATATTATGAATCTTCTCTGCAGTCAAATAGCACTGAAAATAATATTACATGTTCGAGATTAGAACAGAAAATTCGAGCCTCATTTGATCGAAGCGTTTTAACTATAGAAGAAATAAATGGACGTAAGTTAGTTTTCAGAACGGGTTTGCCAATTGATTTCGTGATGTCGAAACAGAAGGAATTAGTGAAAAGAGATATTCTCACGTCTGCTGCTAATATATTGAGAAAAGAGATTCTTTCCCTGCCTAAAACTCCCCTACCAACCACTTGTTCAGTGCAGGAATTACTCCAAGGCGAGTGTAATATACCCGATGCTCTTAAAAAATTCAACTTGGAGCTCCTTGGCATCGGTTCGCGCACAAAAAAAAAGTTGTCTGAGACTTGCTTAAAGAAAGCTGAATCGATAAGCCAGGATCAAATTTACGCTGTGACAAATGGACATGTTAAGCCTTCTAAACAATTAGCTCTGGGAATGCCTATTAAAAGTCTAACTAACAGCAGAAAAGTTGTGAACATTTTGAACAAATATGGTCAGATACCTAGCTACACTTTATTAGAAGAATTAGAAACTGAAATTACCTATGCCTCCATCGATGAATCTATAAAAACATTCATTCCGTCTGGGATAATTCCATGTCCTCAGTTAAATACTGGAGTAGCTTTCGATAATTTTGACCGTTACGTAGACACACCTTCTGGAAAAAATACATTGCATGACACAGTAGGAATTATTTTTCAAAATGAAGAACAGTACTCCATACGAAATCAACCTATTGACTTGTCAATGAAACCATCTAAAGGCAAAAGAAGAAGGGCATTCGACGTGATTGACATTAATATAGATCATCCCATTAAAAAACCAAGAATGAGTGACAGTATGATTTTACTTGATAGTGACTTACGTAAAACAACTGAATCTGTCAAAATAAATGCAAAGAATAGAGATTTATTATGGGTTTTGTGTCATGCTGCTGAAATCGAGAATAGTCCTATGTGGGTAGGATTTAATAACCACACTATGAATGATCAAACCAGTAAACAGAAAATAGCTTATTTGAACCCAATAAACATGTCTCCCACTAACACTTCCGTTGTTAAAACAACAATGCAACAAGCAAAAAGTATAGCCGAAGAGTGTGGTCAGGAATATATATGTGTTACATATGATCTTGCAATTGCAAAAGTGGCATTACAAATACAATCCACAGAACGGCCAAATTTTGACAATCTTTTTATTTTTCTTGGCACATTTCATATCATCCTGGCCTATTTCAAAGCTATAGGAAAATTTATAGATGATTGTGGTTTGACGCATATGCTAATCGAAGCTGATTTGCTAGCCAATGGGTCTCTTAATGGATTCATGTCTGGTACGCATTACAATCGATGCAAGAGACTTCACCCTATTATTTCACTGGCCTTACAATTAATCCATTTTAAATTCTTTTTAAAAGAGGAAAATCTACAATTGTCACCAGATTTGGTAGAAGAACTGCAAGAAATAAAAAATAGACGAATGGACAGTTCTGGAAACATCTTGGTCGATGTTGACAATTTCTTTTTATCAGAAATCATCTCTAAATACAGAATTTTTCGAGAAAAAACTCAAAACGGAGAACACGGCAAAACGGCACAATTTTACATGCAATATATAAATCTGATCGAGTATTACTTTCTTTTGAGCCGATCGATACGAGAAAACAATTTTGAGCTTTACAAATATGTACTTCCAAAAATTAACAATATATTTTTCATACTAAATCATCCAAATTATGCGCGATGGCTCACAAAGCACCATGACGACATATTAAAAGTCCAAGACACTCACCCAGGCCTCGAGCTTCATTTAAAACGTCATGGCTTGGGTATCAAGCGCACTGACAAAGCGTTTTCTAGACAACCCGTTGATTTAACACTAGAACAAACCATAAACGCCGATGCTGCTAAGCGATTGTCTGGTGTTAGCCATTTTACTAATTCCTTGTCAGGCCGACAGCGTTGGGCAAAAAGCCATGCACTGAGATCCACCATTATAACTCATGTTTTAGAAGAAACTAATATTACCAGGGTACAAGACGTTACCTCTGATCTGCAGACAGCCAACATTTCCAAAAACAAAAAGGCAGTGAAGAAACTTGTCGATACTGTAGAATCTTATGGCAATCCATTTGATTATCAAGACGATAAAGACGAACTGTACAATATTGTCACTGGGAATTCAGTAACGAATGAAACCGCAGACTTTCTGCTCAATATAGAGGCTACAGGAGAAAATCAGAGAAAAGAATTTATATCTCAATGTAATGAAAATCCCGACCGTTTCGAGAAACCAATAAAACGCAATGAAATCAGGAATTTCTGTTCAGATAAATCAAAAAAGCCATGTAAAGCAGCACAAAAACTGCAAGTTATAAAAGCAGAACGAAACGTCTTCGGTCGTCTTTTAGGAATTTCCCTTAATCAGAAACTAGATTTGCCAAAAGTTTTTGAATATCCATTTTCTTCATCGTCACCTTCAATGAGTCATTTAGATGGTTCCTTGATGAAGACTAACAAGGCTGCACTCATGAAAATATTGGAAAAAACAGCCAATGCCAATACGCCACAAAAAATTGATGTTGTGATTGTAGATGGATTCTATATTCTCCATTTAATACCAGTGCATGTGAAAACATTTGGTGAAATGTCGCTATACATTTTGAAAAAATGTATGAGCTACAAAGCAAACCGTATCGATGTAATATTTGATTCTTATTTATCACCCTCAATCAAAGATTTTGAACGTGAAATGAGAGCTGGGCACAAAGCTACCCCCAAAACACAGTATAAAATAACATCGCCAAAACAAATCAGACCAAGAAATTTCGTCAAAGAATTAAGAATTACACAATTCAAAGAAGAACTCGTGCATTTTTTCATAAAACATTGGAGTTCCGAGGAGGCTAGTCTAGTCATTTCTGAAAGCACGGTTAATCTCAATTTTGAAAATAATTGTTATTCGTATGAATATCAAAGCGACGGCAAAAAGGTTGTGCAAAACGATAACCCTAATTTGATGTGTGGGCACCACGAAGAAACCGATACAAAAATAATATACCACATATACAGTATTCAAGAACCATCTAATATTTTGATTAAAACTTCTGACACTGATGTAATCGTCATTTTACTGGGAAATTTGGACAAATTCGAAAAGCATGAAATATTTATTGAATCCGGCACTCTTGCCAAACGACGTATTGTAAATGTTAACAAAATTTATCTCAGTATTGGTGCTACATTGGCAAAGAGTTTGCCAGCGTTTCATGCTTTGACAGGGTGTGATTATACCCCTGCATTTTATAGAAAGGGCAAACAAAAACCTTACAATATCCTAAGTAAAAACACAGTTTATCAAGAGGCTCTAATAGAGCTAAGTTCTAATGCTCCATTGACAAATGAAATCAAATGCAAAATTGAACAATTCATATGTGAGTTATATGGTGTGAAGAGTAAATCTGTAAACGAGGCCCGCCATAAGATTTTCCTCAAAAAATTTAAGCCCAATAAAGAAAATGAAAAATTTAACAAAACTCTTATGAATTTTGATGCTGCTTTTTTGCCACCGTCTGAAATCGAACTAGTTCAACAGATACTTAGAGCTAAATACGTATCAAATATCTGGATAAATTCAACCAAAAATCCTCCAAGCTATCTATTCAATTGGCAATAGATATTGCCAATTGAACATGGGTGGAAAGAAGAACACGGCAAATATGTCCCTATCTGGTATGCAGGGAACCGACTACCAGATAAAGTATCTGATGTTACTGTAACGGAGTCAGAAAATGACAATATTTCTGGTGATGTCAGTGGTAAGTTTTATACGATTGCGGATGTATAGGTAAAAATCGTTAGGAAACGAAAAGTTTGCATGTATTTGTTTCTTATTAATGGCATATTACGTATCTAAACCATAAATCTCATTAAGCTATACATACAAGAGTTCGTTTCCTTCTGTTTTTTATATATACATATGTATAATAATTTTCATATCATCAAAATCGTCATTTTTTCTATCAAACTTTACAGTTATTTTATCACATTACAGACTCCTCGTCTACGTGCCTAAGCAGCGAAGAAGAAGATTCCGAAGATGACGAAATCTAAGTTAAATCTATCCAAGTTAAAAAAGAAATCTTGAATATTGAAATTGAATATTTTAAGTTTTTTATGAATGTTTCTACCTTAATATCAAAATCTAATTCCATTATTCCATTCCAATTTTGTGCTCTGAGTTGTAATCTTAGTTCTTCTTCGTCATATTTTGCATAGTTCCGATAAGCTTTGGTGTTTATAAAATGTTTTTTCGTATTTCGATTTTGCTCTATAATTTGAATTATGGAGTGATCTGTGATTCTGGGTGCATCTAATAGATTTACCTGTAGTTCAAATACATTTGTTATCACCAGATCAATTAATGTACTTGATGTTAGAGTTACTCTAGTGGGATCTTTTACCAGTTGTTTCATCCCATTGAATTCAATGATTAAGTTTTTAAGTTTTTTGTATAGATGTCTGCATTTTTATTCATGTTTATATTGAAATCTCCTACTATAATATTAGGTTGTCTTTTTTTATGTTTTCTGAACATCATTTTTCGAAGTACGTTAAGAAATCCCTCAAACTCGAATTAGGTAAACGGTATACGATACCGTAGACCCCTTTTTTTAAGCTATTTTTTACTTTTATCGCCAAAATCCATGATGTTTTGATGTGACTAGTGAAAAAGCTCATAAAAATATTAAAAGAATATTAGAAGTAAGTAAATATTTAACTCTTTAAGCCTTAGTAATATTCTACAAAATGATTAATCTGTGATTTTACCCAAAGATGTTTAGATTATGGATGTTGAATTAATAAAAATTGGATTTGTTCGATTTAATTTTTTTATTTTATTGATTACTGTTATTTTTTTTTCTTTGAAATACAACCACTGAGAGCAGGCAGACCAACTCGTTTCACCTGTGGAGACACCATACTTCGAATAGGTACTAAAACTGACCATTTCTGTTATCGTTTTTTTCGCAACAATGCAATGACTTGCGCGCATCATAACTCTGAAATGCAACCACTGAGAGCCGCCAGACCAACTTGTTTCATCTGCGGAGAGGCCATACTTTGAATATATACTAAAACTGACAATTTCTCTGATCGTTTTTTTTTTCGAAACAATGTAGCCTAATCTTGTAAGCTTTATAACTCGAAGTTGCAACCACTTAGAGCAGGCAGACCAACTTGTTTCATATGCGGAGACGCCATACTTTGAATATGTACTAAAATTACCCATTCCTCTGATCGTTTTTTTTTCGAAACAATGAAGCCTCTTGTAAGCTCTATAACTCATAGTTGCAACCACTTAGAGCAGGCAGACCAACTTTTTTCATATGCGGAGACGCCATACTTTGAATATGTACTAAAACTACCCATTCCTCTGATCGTTTTTTTTTCGAAACAATAAAGCCTCTTGTAAGCTCTATAACTCATAGTTGCAACCACTTAGAGCAGGCAGACCAACGTTTTTCATATGCGGAGATGCCATACTTTGAATTTGTACTAAAACTACCCATTCCTCTGATCGTTTTTTTTTCGAAACAATAAAGCCTCTTGTAAGCTCTATAACTCATAGTTGCAACCACTTAGAGCAGGCAGACCAACGTTTTTCATATGCGGAGATGCCATACTTTGAATATGTACTAAAACTACCCATTCCTCTGATCGTTTTTTTTTCGAAACAATAAAGCCTCTTGTAAGCTCTATAACTCATAGTTGCAACCACTTAGAGCAGGCAGACCAACGTTTTTCATATGCGGAGATGCCATACTTTGAATATGTACTAAAACTACCCATTCCTCTGATCGTTTTTTTTTCGAAACAATAAAGCCTCTTGTAAGCTCTATAACTCATAGTTGCAACCACTTAGAGCAGGCAGACCAACGTTTTTCATATGCGGAGATGCCATACTTTGAATATGTACTAAAACTACCCATTCCTCTGATCGTTTTTTTTTCGAAACAATAAAGCCTCTTGTAAGCTCTATAACTCATAGTTGCAACCACTTAGAGCAGGCAGACCAACGTTTTTCATATGCGGAGATGCCATACTTTGAATATGTACTAAAACTACCCATTCCTCTGATCGTTTTTTTTTCGAAACAATAAAGCCTCTTGTAAGCTCTATAACTCATAGTTGCAACCACTTAGAGCAGGCAGACCAACGTTTTTCATATGCGGAGATGCCATACTTTGAATATGTACTAAAACTACCCATTCCTCTGATCGTTATGAAAAAGACCGTGACCTCTTAGACTATTAGGAAAATCTGTGTTATAGACATTTGGTGATCTTGTGAGAGGCACGAAACGAAAGACGTGTCGTGAAGGTCACAGTGTTTTATTGTGAGTCAGGTAGCCGTGTTGAGAGTTGACGTAGGACAGATGTAGTATTCTCCGGATGCAGACGGTGATGGCAGATCAAGCGCGGGTCAGTGAGTCGAAGCCGGGCGCTGGTGACCGGGACTCGATGACGGTCAGACACTGGCGATCTTGGGAATCAGTACTCCAGTGCTGACGGGAAGGCCGAAGGTGCGGTGGACCTTGTAGGCGGTTGAGCGGGAGCTGCGTAGACCAGTGAGGATGCTGCGTGTCCTCGTTGTGATCATGGTGCGTGGATGAAGCGCTGCTTAGTGGCGCTGGAACCAAGGCGCTGTAATCCGTTGTAGCGCTAGCCAGGGACGGTGGCCAAGGCGCTAGGATGATGTCCCGATGGAGTCCATAGTTGAAACCGGGCGGAGCCGGGAATATTGTCCTTCGCGCAAAGGTGCGCGGCTTATCACTCGCTATACTTTTAAACTGACGGCTGATTGATGACTGACTACTGCTCGGTGCGTCGGGCTTATTTATACTGTACAGCCGAGGTCAACAGTAGGTAGGTGGAATTGCAAATAAATCGGAGCCACTCGCTCAGTCTGGGCCTTTCGGGAACTTTCAGCGGCCCTGCAATTATGCATAGGCGATAGGCTCAAACCTTCTAGCGAGTTGGCGTAATGCGCCAGACCGACTTGCAATCGTATTGTCGTAGGTAGGCAAGTAGGTGCTCGTAGACAGGTAGGTTATGTTGTTTACGTTTTTAGTTCTCGGTATTAATTTGCAACTACTTAAGTAGGTCGAGCTGTTTATTATTAATGAGTTAGTCTGGATTCTTCTCTCAGCGCCACAACGCCAACGCCACAGACATTAGGAAACTTTATGCCAAAAACATACTAGCATACCTCTTCAAACACAAAACTACTTTTCACAATATCCAAACTGCTCGTGATACTAGAATCAAAGGACATAATCTCTTACAAATCCCTTTCGCTAAAGTAACTTTTGGCCAGAGAAATTTTAGATATTTGCAACAAGGCTATATAATGCTCTCCCAATAGCCATTAGACTGAAATTTTTTTTTTAAATATAAAACAGACACCAAGTCTTGGATCATCAGCCAAGACAGATCCAAGATCATAAAAATCATAATAACTCTTTTGTAAATATGTATTCCAACTAGATGCTGATTAACCAATTTATCATTTATTATTATTATTTATTATTTATTATTGTTTATCATTTTCACATGGTCATTTAATGTATTGAATTATTATTTGTATCAAATAAATGTAAACACTAATTTATGTATCCAATACGTCTCTTTCGACACAGGTATATCCTAGTGAGACAGACATCGAAAAACATCTGTAAAAAAACTTTATATTGAATAAATTTTTTTTTTTTTAAATAATGCAAACACATATTGAATTAAAGTTGAAAGAAAAATAGACATGACTCAAAAGTTTTTTGGATTTCATTAAATGCAAAAAACTTATTGGTGGTAACAAAAAATAAACATTATTTACCAACACCAAAAGATACTCTCTAAACAAATTACAAAGCAATCGGATGCAGCCGTGATCAAAGCTTTCATAATTTGCGCAATGCCATCAGAGGGAATACATTACGTCACTCAAAACGCGAAAGGCCGCCGCAACATTAACGTGTGCAACACTGACCAGAAATTCCAGAGAGTGCGGTGTAGTGGATCTTAAAATTCGCTTCAATCATATTTGAAGTGTTGTTATTCTGTTGTAGTTTAGATACCGCCTACCAGATATGGGTAGAGTGTATAAATCTAAGTTGTTATTATTATTGTTCTGTAGTTTACAGGTTTTCCGTAAATGGTTACACTATCTGACAGAGATAGTACCAAAGACATTAGAAGAACGAGATGTGCTATGCGCAGTTCGTACTTCGTGGAATTGTTTTGCCGAGTGTCGCCGGTTTTGTTCACCAATACTACTGCACACCTTCGCTTACGCTAAGGCATCGCTAAGGTATCCGCTCTAATACATAGAACAGATTTCTGTGCGTACACGTCCCGATACCGTTCAAAGTACCCTTTGGATAGTACCCAACGGTTATACCCGAGTGGTTACGATTACAATCAATGCTACTAGATCTCTACGTAGGAAGCTCACTTTCAGTTGCTTCCTTCTGATAGAACGGACGTATGTCCTGCAAGACATCAATTGTAATTATTTTACCATAATAAATTACTCGCAATTTTGACGAAACGAAGCATTTCTTGCATACTCTCGATAGTATATTCCATGCTGAGAAGATAAATTAACAGTACACCGATACATTACAATATTACTCTTAAATTCTACTCACTACCAGCTTAGAAATCGCTTCCTTCCACTGGGCAGGATAGATATTTTTGGTACCTTCACGGTGGGTCCATGATTACATTTTGAAACGTTGCTTGAAATGGTTTTAGCCGTGTTTGATGCCCAGATCTGAATAGACAGGCACTTCCTGTCCTTCCTCTTACCTATCACCACCCTTATCCACTCCCTTCAGCATCACAACATATTGGAATGGGAATTTTTCACAAACTATGAATACCGTTCAAAATGCGCGGAAGATTTAAAGATTGTTTTTATGATTCTGACCGTCAAACTAATAATATTTTCGTACATTAAAATTTTTGGTTTTTGAAACGGTTCTAACTAGCTACAACGTTTTTGTGATGTTTCAAACGCGACAATGTAAGCGATTCCTTGACGAATATTGGTAACAGAAAAATCAGAATTAGGTTTTACTCACTAAGTTATTCCAAAAAATTAAAAATAAATGTTTATTCAATTTCCGGCACACGGACACGCTTACATTAAATAGCAACTCACGATATATCTCTTCAGCGGTTTGCGGTATGTTGCCGAGGCTACATTTTGAGTTGAATTATCGGTTAGTTGTTGTTAGTAGATTAGGTCTGCGTGATTAATTATTAATGTTTCTGACTTGTGTGTGCTCACTTAATCTCGTATGATTCTGCTGTCGTAAAATTAATGACGAACATCGATTATCTTGATTGAACAAACACCGAAACATTGGTTAGGGGATTGAAAAAATATGCTACAAACGGCATGGCGAATTGTCTTATTTTGTGACTTCTACGTGGAAATAAAGGTATATTGAAAATAAATTACGCTCACCTAAAAATACCACACAGAAAATGTATCTGATAAATACCTATTTTTTTGTTTATCAAATATATATTGTTACGGTTAAATGAGGTGGTCGATAGCTCGGTGCGTAGGAAACTCGGCTAGCAATCGCGCGGATAGTTTTCTATGATCAATGACGGTAGCTTCTGCTAGTAGCTTATAATGTTAGCTCGGTGCGTAGGAAACTCGGCTAGCAATCGTGCGGATAGTTTTCGATGGTCGGAGATGGATACAGACTTACACGTTTTTAAAACAAGACGTGCTTCGTGAACGAATACGTACTAGGTTTATAGCTTCTTTAATTTATTTTTTTTAAAAAGCTATAATTTTTAATTTATTTTAGTCAGTTTTTGCTCTGAAATTTAAACCCAATACCTCCGACTACCCTCTGAGAGTTTACCCAGCACGCTGTCACATCCTTAAGTATGTCAGAACAAGACAAGACAACAAGGTATCTTCGAAGAATTCCTCAAGGAGTGTCAGTCACTGAGGCGGCGCATTTGACATATTGAATTATCGGTAACTTTAATACATTTCACTTTAATTTAATATAAAGGCTTGTTGAACACATTTCGTCAAGCGTTCAACCCAATTTTATAATTATTTATATAATTTCTAAGAAATCTCTTTCGGTGTGTCATGTGTGGAGAATTTTGAAAGGAAACTGTACACTTGATTGGATTTAAGTATCGATTTCAACTACAACGAATTATGAATTAATATTATTTTTTTCCATTTCTGAAACGATATTTTTAGAGACAGAAAGACAGAAAACTAGTTAATAATGTACTATGCACAGTGAGAAAAATCTTTTGGAAAAATCTCTTTATTTGATGCAGCAACCACTATTGAAAATCGTTATGGCGTCATATAACATTTTTTTTTTTTTAATTCCTAAGTCAACCTTAAACGAGTATTTTAGGCGCAAAAATAATTTGAGCTGCAGAGCTTTCAAAAGTAGATTTTAATGACAAAAAATAAACTACTTGAAATACGTCATTTTATCGACGTATTCCAAGTGATTAATGATAAAGACATTTACACGTAATAAAATAACTTTTTAGTGTGTTCCGCATATTTTTTACATCAAAAAACGAAATCAAATTAAATTATTTTTTGGCTGCATACGTTCATACTGCCTTTCAAAGGACTGATGCAAAAAATAGGGTTGTGAAAATAGCTTAATAGCTGTTTGCCGTTTACAAAGGTGCAGCTTATATTAATATTATTATTCACCCAACGTCCGGGCGTGAGCTCAATAACGTATTCGTTGGCAACTTCATGTTCATGTGAATACATCAATAACGATACCGTTAACGTTACTGCATATTCATCAATATTCTGTAACGCATTGTTTGTTTAGTATGTAACCGTATAGCGGGTGCTCGAACTGGTATATCCCTGTGCTAGCAACAGTTTTCCAGTTTACATACCTATACTAAAATATCGTTATTTGGCGCACTTCACCAATATTTCGTGACAATTGGCGCAAAACATACCGATAAGTGTTTTGAACCGAAATTGACCTAACTAAAACGAATTCTCTTTGTAACTTAAATCAATCAACCCTTAACCAATCAACGTTTACCTGTCAGGATGGCACCAGATATTTATTGCATACAGCAACGATTCCCAAACCCTTTTGACTTGCATACCCTCAAGACTTTTTTAATTAATTGCACCCCTCAAGAATACTTAATATTGTGCTCACAGCAAACGCGTAGGTACCCCTTAATCCCTAGCACAGAGCACATGAAAATTGTACTTTAAGAGGAAGCTACAATCCAAAAATGTGTAAATTCCTTTTATTGTAGGTAATGGGCATTAAAATCGCTTGAAAAACGGAGTCTAGAACGTTTGATTTCAAGCACAAAACTGATTTTTATTTATTTTGTAAATAATTTTATAAGAAAGCAAAAAAGTTTATCAAGTGATACTGTCACAGATAAACTTAGCTATAATACTGTATTTTTTAAGTTGTTTCCTTTATGCGTTCATACATTTCTATTTATTCTATTGTTCACATTTATATTTTTTATTTAGTAATTTATTTATTTTATTTGTATTCTACTCAAGCGAAACGATAGGAAAACCTTCGATTTATCGAAAACATATTTTTCGGTATTCACAATGTATACCAATTCGTTATAATCAAAATAGTGAAAATAATAAAAGAAATTGAATAGCTTGGCCTTAAAAATTATGCTCTAAGAAATGACACAACTCCTGTCAGTATCCAGCTGTGTCAAAAAAAAAGTTCTTTATGTCCAATCTTCATGAAGCTCCCATAGTCCTCTCAACACTAAATCGTCTCACTTTTCTTTCGAGTGTGGAACACGGTTTATATGACAAGGCTTCTATGGTCGATACTATTTCGTCGGTGAATGTTTAATAACGCATTCGGTTAAGCCCGGGAAGTTATGCTCGCAGTTCATCACAGTTTGACTGCTGATGGCTCGCTCCTGACACTTACATGAATTGTTTTCCAATAAATCGTTCAGGCCTTAATCCGAGAATTATTAACGATGACATTTCCCCGCGCAGAATTGGCGAAGCCAGTGCACTGTGCAAGGTAAATAAAATACAGCAATTTAATATGCAATTATTTGCGGAAAATTTGATGAATTCGGCGCAGTTTTTTTCTGTAGCCATATACGATTCAATTGCGCACGCAACTCAAGCAAAAAAAAAGTATTATGATTTCAATGCATCTAGGAATGATTTAGAATTAATTTATTAGTGGGGTCGAAATAATTGAATTAATTTCTTCTTCAGTAATTATTTTACTGTTCATTTTTGGGATTATTTTAACTAGTTGCAAACTTTGCTTAAACCACTTTTTTTAATTACCCAAATTATTATTAATTCGATGTAATTAAATTATTATTTTTACATATAAACGCTTACGTTACCAATATAAAAATGCACAATTATTACGAAATTAGCGCACCCCTGTGAAGAAACAGCAAATCTGACTTTATGTGTCAAGATATTTATGCCCTAAAAAACTTAAACAAATGAAATGCACATTTCAAATTAAGAATTAAAATATATTTGCAGAAAAAATATAATATTACAGGTAGGCACTTTATCGCTTGTCTGAATTCTTGACAAGAAGTTCCTATTTTTAAAAATTTCAAAAAAAAACCGAGTTGATCGAACCAAAGTTTCAATCCAGATACACAACAATTTTTTTTTGTCAATCAGTAATCTGTTTGTCGAAGAAAAACTCATTCTTCACACTATTATCAAGATTTGGCACTGAATAGGAATACGTCACCGAGACAAAATTCATCAAGTAACGAGTGTAACAAAAGAGAAATTGAATCCCCTGTGCAAACAGCCATATATAGTAAAAAATGCTTTTTGAGTTTTACAACTTGAGTATACCATAACTCTAAAAGAAGACGATGTTCCGTAAAAAAACACTCAAGTAAAATTTCTTACACAGAATTTTCCTTGCAAATTTACATGCTTTGTAGTAGGTGGCTATCAAAATCATGCTTTGTTGTTTGAAATGTGGTCGTTAAATGTAACTTCAGTGTATTTTGTATGCCGCTCAGATGACGAGAAAGAATAATGACTGAGTTCTCTTTACGATCCAAAGAAGCTTTACGGAAAGGGGTCAATATATGCATTATGGGATAAATCGGGTGCATTTCTATATAAAAAGCTTTTCCCAGACTTGTGTGGTTTATGTAGGTACATTAAGGTATGGAGCACAAAGACCAGCTGAAAGATTTCTTCGTCTCAATGGACCAGATTTATGAGGATTTGGAAGTACCTGACTATACAGGGTGTCCGGGGGAAAAGTGCGCTAACTTCGGGGGGTCATTCTACATGGTGGTAGAAGTAAAAATATACATTTCTTTTTTAGAAATTCCAATGTTTATTTACCCATTTAAAAATATTTTACCGTGGAAGAATATCTATTTTCCTATAAAAACAATTCAACTTTTTACCCTAAAAACTACCTTAAAACATTGGATTTCGAAAAAAGTTATTTGTTTTTTTTTTTACTTCAAAAATCATGTATAATCACCCCCCGAAGTAAGCACACTTTACCCCGGGACACCCTGTATCGGATTTAAACGGTACGAATGATAGAAATTTCGATTTGAATAATAAATCTGTTGGAATAGAATGGGAACACGTAATAATGTTTAGTGCTCCTAACGGATATTATGTGAATTATTGTTATAATATGAATAAGAGTAACAAAATAAGGAAAACAATTGTTATTAATCAATTTTTTTGAGAAAGCAAAATATGTTAACAATTATGAGTACCGAGTCTAAACAATGTCAAAATAAGGAATCGGTAAAACAAAACATTCATAGATCATCATAAATCATTGATTATTTGCAATGAAATAAATAAATAAGCAATTGACATCCTTTGATAGACAAAATCAGACATCACATTTTTGCATTTGTTGCGAAATCGCTTTGAACATTCCTCTAGTCATATAATATATATTTAATCCAGCTAAATAATATAAGTAGCTAGCCATCAGCGTGCTCACAATCGATCGATTCTGGTCCCACGCCTATAGAAGCAATTACACCATTCGAAATTATATTGGACTTACCCTCACAATTGTGAGTACAGGGTCCGAAAGGGTTTATACTAGAAAAGCTCAAATGCGAAAATAACATTTTTTTCTAAGTCTTCATAATTTTCACAATTACTTTATAAAATATTAAAACGATAAGATTTAATATATCTACATATGTATACGTAAAGAATTGGTATTCATTCATTTTTATTTTTTTGATTTACAGCTTTATTCCAAGACCGATAAAATTTAGATCACTCAATCTTCATAACAGGAGAAAATCTCTGGCAACATGTGATTTCGAAAACTAACCCCACCCGCTTTTTACACCTCTTAAAGCAGAATGTTGATACTTCTTGATGGAATTGTGCACACAAGTCTCTAAATAAGGGAATATTTACTGTATACATCTGATTTTGAAAAAACTAAGAAACATGAACAATGAAGTAAGAATCAAGAAGGATACTTCATAGGCATTCTAAAAATATCTCAATGGCAAAATTAGGATTTGTTTGTGGAAATAACATTAAATATAAATACCTAGTACCTATTGCAATTGAAATTCAAGGTTATTCTTAGAAGGCCCTATGATAGTTTTTTACTCATTAAAAATGCAAATACAAAATGAAAACACATAAAAAGTTACGAGTTTTCAATAAAAACTGAAGGAATAAATAGATTTATAAATCGTTGGCGCTCTTAAGTACAATTTGAAAATTCAATTTGTAAGAATACTCCAGGGTAATTATAAAATATAAAGCAACAAAATCAATGTGAGTATCTGCATTTTATCCATTCTAGATGAAATAAGTTATGTAAATTTCGTACTAAATATTTTTTTACAAAGTAACTAATCTTGATAAATGATTTTTAAAACACGTAATAGTTTGTAATTAAAATTGCACCTAACGCAATATGTGTGCGCTAGGCCATCGAAATAACAAATGCGACATGTGCGAGCCGAACTGCCGAACTAAAC
This sequence comes from Hesperophylax magnus, assembly GCA_026573805.1. Taxonomy (NCBI): domain Eukaryota; kingdom Metazoa; phylum Arthropoda; class Insecta; order Trichoptera; family Limnephilidae; genus Hesperophylax; species Hesperophylax magnus. The sequence continues at coordinate 347,384 of JAIUSX010000229.1, read as the reverse complement.
CTCAACTTATAGGAAAGGAACAAAGCAACCGCTAATGGCGTTAAACGCCGCTTGCAGTTGCTTCGTTCCTTTCCCGTATTTTGTGGGTCGGTTCGCGTTTACGTTAGAAATTATAAATATACAGCACTATTCTACGATTAAAAAAAATGATTTTTTATAATACTAAATAGGTTTAGACTGAAAAGAATAACAGTTTTTTTTTAAATTCAGCACATTAATAAAGACGTAGAAATTAGAAAAAAAAAATTGTTACCATCGCATTCTCGATGTCAGAGAATTTTCTCCATTTTAACTCTAACTTCCTATCGCTTTCCAGCCTTTGAAAAGCTTAGCTTCTCCGATGATTCCAATCGACAGTGCAATACTTGCATTTTAGTTTGGTTTTGGCCAACAAACGAACTTTTTAAATAAAACGATCACTCAACTGTGTGGTCGAAACCACGGTTCGCCATTTTTTGATATATACCAAAAATTCACTAAATACAGAGTGGTTTTGATTCAGAGTCCCAACTGCCCAGAACAAGTGGAACCAAGGCATCCATTTGGTTTTTAATGATGTGTGCCTGAAAGGAGATAGAGAAAAGGAAAGTTTGGGAACATCTAGCTATTAAATTAAATTTGGTCCCTCAATGCAGCTATTGCCCTTTCAAGCAATTAATATTCATCAAACTACCATTCGGAAACGAAAAGTTGCAAATTGTAATGCCAACGTTTTGATTGTGAATGATATTATTTCACCGATGCGATACTGAGAGTATACGTACACAGCACTCCAAAACTGTTGCTCATATATGAGAAACAGTTTTCATACATACAACTTTCAATATTATTGATTAATTTGTCATTATAATAAAGGAAAGCATGGTCACCAATCATCTACCATACACTAATTCGAACACCGTGTATTTTGGATGTTAACTAATGTAGTCTCATGGAGGAATAATATGTATAGCCTGCACCAAATGTGCCATACAGGGTGCGCGTTTACTATGAATAATCTGCAGCCTGCCGGAGTAGGAAGTTCATAATAATGCAATCAATGCTCGGGCGTTCAGCCACCCGGAAGCGTTCCGGGTACAATACATTACGTGTCCTTGTTCCGCGTCGAACCAGGCATGTGATTCGGATCATAGTTAATAATAATAATAATAATAATAATATCGTTCTCAAGAAAATTATTTCTGCCTTTAACGGGGGTTTGAACTTTGTGCTGTTTGTCTAATAAAGGTTAGTCACTCCTTAGTCCTTAGGCATTTTCAGAAATAACAGGTTACATATTTTGATATAAATAAATATTTTAAGTCACTTCCCTCAATTTTAATTTAAGAGTAGGTAATCTACACTCCGCTCAAATTTAATTTAAGAGCAGGAAAACTCTAAAATGTTCTGACGCATTAAGCGTTCGAAGCAAAGCAAGGTTTGATTGAAGAGAAAAAAATGGTATATTATTTCTAGAAAAGATTAAGAAATACAAGATCATACAGCAGTTTAGAGTAATATTCCGAATTCTCACACTTAATTATGAGATCGACAAAAAATACATTAAAAATCGGGCCACGACGGTCGTTTGGTTAGAGACGTTTTCCCAGTAAGATAAGAGCTCCTGGGTTCAATTCCCAGCTGCGACCGTTATATTTTGCTTTCTTTTCTTTTTATTTAGATTTATTAATATTTTCTTCTTCTTCAATTTGTATATATTACATTATTTAAAAAAAAGTTATTCCAATAAATGAAAATAATATTATCTTAAAAGCAAATTTATATGTTTACATAATACGTTATAACTTATAACTTTCATCTGGAAGATTTTCTGACTTGAAAATCTCACAGTTACTACTCAAGGTATCGAAGTAGTAACATAGACGTTTTACACCTAGTGAGATGGGCAATACATCAGAAAAGATAAAAAACGTTTATATATATCTAAAATAGGAACAACCTCAACCCAACAACCCAATAATCAGCAGCAGCATGAGTCAGTTTATTGGCGTTAATTAGCTATGTATGCACTGTTACGTCGCACAAATACCTAAACGTGGGCCGCCCTTCTGAAGGAATAGGCCACCCTGCATCACGGTGCCGCGCGGCACTAAACTCAGCGGCCGGAAGCCCACGACTCTATGAAATCCACAGTCTTCAACTTTGGCCTTGAACCATTGTAGGAATTGTAGCTACCTTTAGCTCTATTTAAATGGAGGACATCATAATGTCCGGTGCGTGTCCGTGTGCAAAATACCTGTAATATCAGTGTCGTTCGCATTCCCCGATGAAAGCTGAGACCATGTTGTGACCAGCCCAGGCCACCGGCCACGGCTGCTGTGAGCTGATCACGCTCATTGTTCCACCATGAGCTATTTAATAAATTGTAACTTACAATCTGCAGAGAGAGAAAGACATGAGATACAAATATTTTTATGTTTTTGAACCACCTGTACCTTGTTATAAAGTTATGAAATAATCCACATTCCCAATTACGTTAGTGTATCCATCACGTAGAATAGGACCTCCCATTTCTGGTGATTTATGACGAGAAACTGAGTCTGTATTCCTACCACCTGACGATAGTGCAATATCTTATGCCCCTGAATATTTACTGCTAGCCATAACAGGTTCACCATGGAACGTAGACCTTCCGGTACCTTCTGCCAAGGTAAGGTGAATAAGCATGCTTAAATACCTGGCCAGTGAGGGACATTTTACCATAACCCTAACACTGGCGCTCCATTCGTGGGGCCTTTATCTGAACCCTGAATCAAATCAAAACCAACACAAATATAGTAGATAGACATAGAAAAACGCTCCATAGATAACCTGTAGGTGTAGGTGATTTGAGAGGTGGATTTCTGATACCTCAGGGTTATTTAACAACATTAAGTAAAACCCTTTTATAAGTTGATAACTTGAAACAAAGTTGGGTATTGAATGATTGTTACTTGGAACGGCGGATGAATTTTGTATTATTGGGAAGTATATTTACCAGAGATGGAAAGGCTGGTAGGGATATTGAAAGAAGGGTAAATGCAAGACACTCAATTAATGGAAAGCTGAACGCTGTTGGCGCTACCAAAAAATAAACTGAAAGAGTCAAAATAACAGTCCACAATGAAGTGCTGATACCCACTCTTATGAATAGCAGTGGGGCATGGAACTGACAGAAGAAGGATGAAAGTAGAGTGAGTGCTGTAAAAATTAGATCCCTGAGGTGTATGCGAGTATACACGTATGACAGTGAAAATGCAAGGACTCTTAGATGAGTTGGGCATATAGAGCAAATGAACGAAAAAAAGGAGTGTACGGAGAAAAAAAAACGCGAATTGGAATGATAGAAGTATTCGGAAAGCCCGAGGTAGACATGTCACGATCAAGTGAATCAAATGACTGAGTAAAGCCATATCAGAGTTTCGAGACACATCATGCCAGAATAACTGAAGGGTATGTATGAGACGATGTATGAAAGTAAATGAAGCAAGGCGTGCGTGCCAAAACCGAGTTGTTTGGTTGTCCACCCGCTTTGCCTACCCCTGCGGGAAATCTGCGTAGTGGTTACATAGTTGGTTCATTAATAAATTCATGGATACGATTACACTGAATTTCATATGGCAGATAATGCAGTTCAGTGAGGAATCTCTAATGCTCATGTTTCCGCGTTTACGAGCGTCTTCAAGGATGCCTTAACAAATTTGTATAATCTTTGATTGAAATCAAAATACCCATCTGGCCGATCTTGACGTAAGGAATATGGGTATTAATAGTAATACTAGGCCACGCTGGTATTGACGATCAAAATTATTACTTTTATATAGAGCAAAATATATCATCTCTGTATTCTTTAAATTAGTGAATATTAATCTATTTGCTGCTCTCAAGAGATTTGCGGGCTTTATGCAGCATTTTTCCAAATTATTTGATGGTGAATTTTGCAATAAAATAGATTGTATATAAAAAAAATAAGAAAAAATTCCACCATAGATACACTTATTTATGTGTGTAGATGTAGCTTTAAAGATAATTAATATAATCCCGGTATAAAATTATTCAGGAAAATAATAAATCCTCGAATAATAACTCCGACTTTATTACATCACCATCGCTTTAAAGGACATTGTAAATAATATCGAACGTTCTATTTGGCATCTGCCTAATTGATTCACTATGGCCATTAAGGGGGCAGAAATGGCAAAACCTGAGAACCTGTTTCCTAATGGCCGCGTGTAATGGCAGGGTTAATAATTACGAACCGATCGACTCAGGTAAAAAGCGTTATAAACGGGACCAAATCCCTTAATTCTGATACTTTCAGTCGAACACTGGTGTATTTGTAACTAAATTGCAGGATTGAAGAAGAACAGAATATCGAGAAGGGAATAATTTATATTATCAATATTTTACAGGAAATATTGTCGAGAAAGAGGTAGAGGTAGAGGAGAAATGTAAAGAAGTTAAAATTATTTATTAATTATTAAAGTTAATTATGAGAAAAAGAACTGACTAGAGTATTTAAAATATATATCGTTTAGGAAGTTATTAAAAATATCGTTATGGAAGATATTGCACACAGGATCTTAGTGAGGAAGACATTTACTACAGGTATCTATTTTAATATTCATTTATTTTTGGACGTACATATCGTCGCTCTAGTTCGTTTTTATCCAACAGTCTAAAGCGTTAATCGGGAGAAATAGCACTTCAAAGTTTTTTTTACGAAAAACGCATATACTTAGAAATTTGCTCATTCTATGCTTACTAAAATGATTTAAAGCGATAAAATTATTATTTTCAGTGAAATTCGTTTTAAACGTTTTTAATTTGGGTTTACTGACAAAGTGTTGGATAAACACGTTTGGAATGTTGTTTAATTTTTTTATGGACTTAGACAAACTGCGTCTTCTTGTATCGCATAAATAAATGCTTTCTGAAAACAACTTCATACTTAACTCAATTTCGCCATAAATGGTCTGTTGGACAAAAACGAAATAGAGCGACGATTTATATATATATATTTATATATATATATATATATTACTAATAAAAAAGTGTTACTTATATAAGACTCAAAATCAATCGTGTTTAAAATCTCAGAACACATTTTTTTAATAATAATTTAATAAAATTGAAAAATGGATTTCATTGTCTTTACCTTTTTCTAAAATGTACCAAAATGGCTTTCATAAACTATACTCTGTTTAGCATTAAGTGAAGTTCATTTAAATCCTCACATCCTTTTCCTAGGATATGTAATTTTAATACATGTAGTAAAAAAAATATAATTTCATCACAAAAAGTTTTCGAAAGGTATTTATTTGTAAATTGCTCTAACGTATTCATGTAATAGAAAAACTGAAATAAATTATGCTGCACCGAATTTAAAAAGTACAAACCAATATTTAGAATTGAAAATATTATTACCAAGATGTTAATAAAAATGTATTCCAACAAAATTTAATTGTTTATTAAATTACATAGCAACCAAAAACATTACGCTTTTTCATAACAACATCGTTCATCATAATTGAGGTAATTTCGCGAAAGAACCGATCTAATTATTTTATTGATGGAAACTGAATATATGTAATGATTTTGCTATTACTTCAACTATATTGTACCTTTACGAGCAGCAAACCGTTTAAAACAAAATTTATATTCTCTGCGCTCAGTTCAACTTCGGCTACAAACTGTATTATGATAATGGAATTATTCCTATGGAATGGGGCTGATTATGAGGTGTGAAATTATTGTAGCTATTCAAATTTCGGAGGTTCGACTTCCAACTTGTTAACGTAATATATGCTGTTACAACGAAATATCAACGTGGATTAAAAATGTTTATTTTTTAAAAGTCTCTTGATGTCAGTAGATAAGGTTACATATTGTATTCCTTGTAAGAAATTACATAATTATCTTGTTTACATGTACATTTTTTTATGGTGACATATACTTGAACATACTGGAGACAAGAAATAATTATTTTTAAAATATCGAAAATCGCTCAGTGACAGCGGTTTAGAAAGTGAATTGCTTGATGTTAACCGGGATAACATTTTTAAAGGAAAATTGTTAAGTCATATTGCATTGATCGTATTGCAATACCTATTAACTATAACAATACATGCTGATATGTATTACAATAAATAAATTATTAATGGTCCGTCGAGTAAATAGACGCTTTTTTATGATTCTTGTAGGATACTTTTAATATCCTTCTTAACTTGTTGGTATTTACACACTAAAACATAAAGTTAGAAACGTGTTTTAGTGAGCATGTGAGACAATTATCTGTGGGTTATAGAAAAAAAGGGAAATATTTTGATTAAAAGAAACGAGATATCTTTACTGAAAATGTGTGAAAATAACAACATTATCCCTATATTTTGTTAATAATAACATACGCAGTGCAGAAACCATTCAAACAACACAAGTGATACGTCGATGGCTGAGTTTGTTAATGCGTCGAGTTGCTACCCCGGCGTTGTGAGTTCAGCTAATCGTCTGGGTAAGTCCTCTATCATATAATCAACATCTCCCGCTTTTAATGAGGATAATAGGAGATTTTAAAATAATTTCAGGCCATCCGTAACCCGGGAATGTTTTTCTTTCTTTAAAAAATGGAAATTTCTAGGGGAGAAAAATCAACGCTATAATATTGATTATAGCAAAATTTCTTTAATAAAAAATTGTTATAAATTGTCTAAATTCTAAATGGTTACGCGGGGATCACTGGAACAAACCTCACTGGGTGCCTTCCCCGTGCTGGGGCACCCATTTTACAAATTTATAAAACACATGCATAAATAAAATAAAACAATTAAGTAAAATAATATTATTGTTTTTTCTATGTGAAATATTTTGCCATTTTTTAGCATCGAGTGAAAAATTGTCAAATGAATAGTTTTATTGCGTGGTATTCGTGATGTTATTCAAGACTTACTTGACAGTTATTAGAATTATAAACCACAATAATTCCATTCAAGTCTTACTTGACAATTATTAGTATTATAAACAACAATAAGTCCATTATAAGCACATACATTTGTTTTTGACCACTTTGCTTTAAACAAATAATAATAATTCCGTTCACAACGCTCTGCCACAAGTCCACTGCTGTCCAGTGGCGTCTCTGCTATTATACAGAACCTTCTACATGACGGGAACATGCAAATACACTTAATCCATAACACAACGTTAGTCTCTTCGGGAAGGCTCCAGGGAATGCTGAGACGGGATGGCTGAGAAGTGCTACTTGAGAGAAGATATTGCTGCTGACGGAGATTATATGAAATACTGCAAATACATTTGTCATAAATAGGCATTGAGATTATAATTAAAATGCAAATTTTCTGTTTCACAAACGATTAATTTAATAAATGAAGAAGAAGATAACACTAATAAATCTTAACGAAATATCAACGACATATATTATGACTCGGTAAAATAAAAATATAACGGTTCTAACTGTATAAGTGGGTCGAACTTAGGACTTCGGTCTTACCGGAACAACACTCTGACCACTAGGCCATTGAGACCCGATTATTACGATCACTTATATCGATCTCACGCCCAAGAACCACCCAATATTATCTTCAATTAATTCTCATAGTTTTTGGGCTGCTATCTTTTTTTGTGCGATTTCAAAGTTGTACCCAAATATATTTGTAACCTAGATAGTTTCTATATATATATAATAGCTTAGTAGTCAGAGTGTTGTTCCGGTAGGACAGAGGTCCTAAGTTCGACCCCCAGTTGCGAACGTTGCCTTTATTTATTTTCTGTATCTTGTTCGGTTTCGTTTAGTTTTTTTAATGTTGTCTTCTTATTCCATAATTAAATTATATTACATAGATCTTTGTTAGATTCGAAGGATGTTATTCCAAAAAATTGATTCTCTTTTAATTTTATTCAACAAACAGTTTAAAAATTCGTATAACTGAGTGTATAGAAGCAATTACTCGCTGGATGACCTCAAATAGATTGAAACTGAATCCCACAAAGACTGAGTTTCTGTGGACTGCTACAAGCAGACGTCAGCATAACATTGAAAACTCCCCAATAACCATTTCCGGAAGTGACATCACTCCAAAAACGTGCATCAAATTACTGGGTGTCAATCTAGACGCTAATTTTTCCCTTAAAACTCAGGTGAACAGAACTGTAAGCACGGGGTTCTTTCAATTAAGGCAAATTAAAGCAGTGCGGAGAAACCTGCCAACAGAGGCGACTAAATTGCTAGTCAATTCCTATGTTGTTTCACGTCTAGATTATTGCAACGGAATATATGCAAGTCTCCCTAAATGTCAAATCAAAAAAATTACAATCCGTTTTCAACGCCGCGGCAAGGCTTATCACCGGAGTATCTAAATACTCCCACATTTCAGAGCATCTCAAAAATCTGCACTGGCTCAAATGTCCTGAAAGAATCCAGTTCAAGGTATGCTGGATGGTATTTAAGTCACTTAACGGAATGGCTCCGGCTTATTTATCAGAATTGTGTATTCCAGAAGATTCCAATTCCCGACAGTCAACCCTTAGGTCAGCAACGTCATCAGCTATCGGAAGGTTGAAGGAACCAAAGCGCACACCAGATACTAAGTTCGGTGAGCGTGCTTTTGCCGTGTCAGGACCTAAAGCCTGGAATGGACTGCCACATGATTTAAGAATGATCGCAGACTCGACAGAATTTAGGTCTAAACTTAAAACGCACCTTTTCAGACAGTCGTATCCATAATTTCAGAAACCTCCACTTTCACAGTTGACGGCAATTTAAATTTAAATTTAAATTAACAAAATGTTAAAAATACTAAAAATAAAATAAAATAAATAAAAATAATAATTAAAAATAAATAAATAAAAATGATAACAAGTAACAATTTGTAGGCTTTTAAGACAGTTAAAATACATTTAAATTAAAATAAAAACTATAGCAAACTTAAGATCATGCGACGACCAGTGTTTTTTGATATAGTGTCCTCTGCGTGCAGTTCTATCTTTTATAAGCATAAACTTTTTAATATAAGTGTGTTTGTTGGAAGTGACTTGCCAGGTAAGTATGTTTTGGTATCTTTTCTAAATAAAAAATGTAGATCCTAGGAAATAAATTGTACAGCGCCCTTGAGGTGATTTTTCACAAAAACGGCGCTCTACAAATTATCCAATTATTATTATTATTATTATTATTATTAGGTACGAGAGCCTTTCTCAAATGGATTTTTTTTTGTGAATTAGTACTGGGCCAAATAGGCCCTCTGCTCTTTCCAAATGGTTAATTTTTTTGGGTTATTATTTTACATTTATTAATACACGAAGTCTCGTTTAACCTTTACAGGTAGATATCTTTTTTATATTAGCTCTACACAAGAGGCTATGATGAAAATAATTTCCCCCAGGGCCTATGCCATATTTGGGGACGCGGTGTGGTGGGTTTTTTTTACCGAAAGAAAGAAGAGAAATTCTGGGAACGAAAAGGGTGGGTAAGGTAGGTAGGAAACTAAGATTAGTATGTTCCTTAGTGACGGTCGTATGAATCCATATATCCCACTGCGGAGCAAGGTGATGGGTAGATGGAGTCCTGCTGGAGACGTCCCTCCACCAGTCTCTCCCGATCCGGCGTGGGTGTGCAGAAGTTTCCGCCGCCAAGAACTAGACAAACCTCACCAGGGCTTAGTCACCAAACATAGCGAACCACTTGGGGGGACCTATGGCAGAGGTGTTATTTATCCAATAACTGGTACCCACACCCGCCTCTCAAATGAAACTAATTTAAAAAATAATTTTATGAACTGCACAACTGTGGTCACAAAAATGGTGAAAAGTGATAATTTAAGAACTTTTATTATTTAACTAGCTGTAACCCGCCACGTGTTGCTGTGGCTCATTCTGTCTGTGCAGATGGAGAAATAATGGCGCGTTTTGCTTTTAAGTCCAACAGATGGCGCTGTTTTCCAAAAGGGTATGTTTTTACCTGTCACTGGTGACATCTGGTGACGTCGAGCATATCACTTAGAAGGCTTAGAAAATGTTGGGATTTATACTTAGAGTAAGTTCAGTTTTCAAAAATCCACAAACATTTAAGATTCTTTACTTATCCTACGTCAGAAGCCACCTGGAGTAAGCTTCACCAGTGTGGAACCCTCATTGTTCTACTTATAAAGCAAATCTAGAAAGACTTCATAAAAAGTTTATCAAATATGTCTCTTATCGCGTGCGAAATGATGAATTCTATGTCCCCATAAACATTAAATCTCTTGAACAACGCCGTGATATCAGAGACCTTTTAATGCTCTATAAGATACTTCATAACTATATTGATAGCCCATACTTAATACAAAATATTCATTTCAAATGTCCAAAAGAAGTTACTCGATCTCTGGATACATTTTATATTCCTAAAAGCAATACAAATTACCTTGAAAATGTATTTATAAGAAGAAGTTGTTGCACATTTAATATGTAGATTATGCCCAAACATCGATGTGTTTAACACGAACCTTGCTAAATTCCCAGCATTCGTAAAAAAATGACAGTGCAACTTATGCCATATATTTAACCAAAAACCTAATATTTCATGGATTTTTTTAAATATATATATTTTTCATTATTAGATCATCACATTTCCTCTTTTACCTTTAGTTAGTTCGAATTCGAATAAATCACTTCCTCAAAGATATTATTGATGTCCATTAAACATTAAATGTAAACCTTGGAAATATATCATTAAAACACTTCTCGTCATTTAAAGACGTACTTTATCAGAATTGTTTGTATTAGGTACGTTCTTATGTATTTTTCTGTTATGGTTTGTTTTGTCGTTATTTTATTGGTCAATTACATAAATACTCTTATCACTGTCAAATATGCATGTATAAAGACTTTTTATAACGATAATAAATAAATCTATATGATATATAAAAACTCACGCGAATTTGAATGCAACGTTGTGTTAAAATTTCAAAGCAATCGGCGAAGAACTTTTGGAGATTTAAGATTTTGAACAAACGAACATTTCCATTTTTATTAATATAGATTAAAGTGTCGAAAATGTGTGACTGCGGTGCAGACCACCTAACGTGCGGTCAACGAATGCCCGCTGCATTCACTCCCCGGCGGGACTGGTGAGGTACACAGGGCGACGCCTGAGGCTCTAGACTGGCTGATTGACCTAGATATTCGCCTCTGACCCCTCATCATACAAAGAAGAAGATTATTAGGGTAAGTAATACCTTAAATGGGAATACAGTATTAATTTCCTTTGCAATACGAATACCTTGTTTTCTTTTGTTTGAATGAAACAATAAGAGAATCAGAAGAAGAAATGTGAATCTACAATAAGATATTAAAAACCTTTAATTTATTTTTTCTTAATTTAATTTTAATGTTGAAATTTCTAGTTAACCTACTTATAAATCACAACATTTGTAAGCCCTTGTTGATTTTTAAATTGATAAGGTTATTTGGTAGTGTATCCTTAGAGACACGGCATTAGTGTTAAAAAATATATTTGTAAAGGGGATTCCACTCAAGACGCCTGCAGTTTAATAAGTACGTTGACTCTTATTATACCTATATCGTATATCCTATATGCATACGTCATTAGGTAGGAAGCACAATTTAAATAATCCTTTTCAGAATCAAGTGTCTGAGGGATGAAGTATTCGAGGGATCAACTGCCCGGGGATCAACCATCCGGGGAATCCGCTGCCAGGGAATCTATCGGGCAGTTAAGAGTCGGGTCACCGTGAGTTTATCTATTCTATGGTTTGAATGGATCAAAATTTAAGCATTGTCGTTGGAAAATCAGTTCCACTGATTGTACACGGAGAAAAGTGTAGATTTACTTTGAAAAATAAAATAAATTTGTTCGTATGTTTGCTTCTGACGTCTTCTTAGAACGCCCCCACTCAGAATTTATAAATAAAACGAAATATATCGAAATAAAAATTAACCATATTTTTATTCCCGTGGTTTTTCATTTATTTGCTTTACTCCGCGTGTTTGTTTGGAAAACATTCTGTGAATTTATACTAGAAACATGTAAAAATATTACTTTATACGTAGGTGACAAAAGGTACAACATTATCGTAGGATTAGTTTTTAAACGAAATAGATAGAAAAAAAGATAGAAGCTCAAGCATAGTTTGCAACGACATTTCGAACTAAAATAAAAGGTAGGTAAGAAACTAACTTAACCTATATGATATTACTATCGACGCTCCGATTAAAAAATATTCCTATACGACAGTAGAAATCTTTAAACTTTTCAGTAAAATTCAGAAAACCTTAAGGCATAAATCGTTTAACTATTATTTTATAAAAAAATAAAGGCGCGGGCAATTAATAATCGTCACAATTTAAAATATGCCCCAAAGATTGAAAATGCCTCCGACGGAATTTGAACCCGCAGCCTTCTGATTGCCGGTCAGCTGCTCTAAGCTACGTTGGCTTATCCAAACCCGCAGAGTAATTCAATATTCACTGGCATTTCATTCAACAGTTATTGCTCATTTAATTTTAATAACTTATTCCTTTGTGCTATGCATAAAAAAGCTTGTCTTATAAATATTAAATAATTTTAAAAAAATCAATCACATTCCGCTTGTAGACATGATACGATCAACTTGATCGTATCATGTCATTCTTATAGAAGACTTTTGTTATTTTTATATTTCCCTTTTAATTTTATTGTAATTTACATTCTTAAAGGATATTATCATGGGTTTGCACTATTCAGTATTCACCCAGTCCTGCTGCAATAAAATGGGTTCGCACTATGCAGTATTCACCCAATCATGCTGCGATAAAATGGTTTTGCACTATTCAATATTCACTCAGTCCTGCTACAATAAAATATTAAACAAATTGTAAAACATTAAAATAGTGAAAGAATTTTAAATACGAAATCACTTGATTTTTAGATATTTGTAATTAATATTGCCCGAGGAAGACTTAACGTATTATCCCCGCACTGGAATGAGATACGGAGTGGAATATAGTCAATATAATATAGCTAACAGTAACAATCCTGATTTTTACAATACTTTATGAATTGAATGGAAGAAAAAGTCGGGGACGCCTAAGGAAGACATGACATGTTAAAATTAATCAAATACTTAAGTTTGGTAAAATGTGGCGTAAGTGATGAGGAAAGAGGTTTAGGTTTGGCGTAAGAGGAGAATAATGTATGACGTGGAAGTAAATACATACCTACTTCTGAAATTTTTTGCGCGTATCAAGTAAAAACGCGTGATTTTAACCAACACATCAATAATTATCATTTGCTAGGCTCGCGCCATGTCGTATTGTTTATATGTATTCGTTAAAAGTGTATCACATACTGCATGATGTCATGATTAGGAGTTGTTTGAAAGATGACGTCAGAAAATTTACTGGTCGATCGTGCAATTCTATTAATTTCTGACATTTGTTAATGCGCTGCCTTCAAGCTATCTGTAAGGTACTTTTCAGATAGCTGATTACATTTTCTAAAATAAAATCCGCTATAGGTACAATCTAAAATATTTGGAACTGGGTTATTTTGTGATTGAAAAAATGAACTTGCCCAGCCATAGCTGGGAAGCAAAATAAGAAAACTCTAAACCAACAAAAGGCAAAACGCAATGCACAATGCCCATTTCTCATTGTGACACAATGCGTGGGCCTTTTCATAAATGTGCACGTGAACCAAACCAAAATTGTGTTGGGGTTATTTTTCAATGGATATGCCGTGTCTAGTCTAATATTAGTCTATGATTTGCGCCTTAAAATTGCACCCAGTTTTCCGGTAAACTAGAATTCACAACCTCGAAACTTTACTGCAAACCATTCACAACCCCGAGCAACTCCGGGTACACGTCGCCTAGTACCTAATAAAGAGTGAGTGCTGTAAACAAAGTTGGAGTTTTGTTTAAAATGCTTATATTAAACTCTCATTTTTTCAAAAGCAGGTAAATATAGCTGCTACATCCTACAAAACTGGAAAAAAATTTATTTATTTTTTAAAATAATACTTTTTTATGTTCTTTGCGTTCAACTAATGCAAACATGGTTGGAAAAAATGGCAAAGGGAAAACGTCGGCAAAGCACAAAATTACATGAAATAAACTAGCATTTTTCTGAAATGCGGGTTCACACGAATCACTGATTCAGTTCCGCCGGCAAAGGGACATTTCGTGTGCAAATCGTTTTAACTAAAATGCGGTAAAACCATTATTTTCAGTCAATTCACATATTCTACACTAATATTATGAAGTAGCTTTTCTGTGAACTGTGAACAATCAACCGACTGACATTATTGCACCGTTTAGTTTATCGATGTGAAATAAATATATTTATGTGATAAATTCTGATACAAAACTTTGAGAATTTTAAAGCGCCTCATGCCTGTGCATTGTGCAAGTATTAGAAGAAATCTCAACAATTTCAAAAGCATGAATTCTTTCGCTGAATCAGGCAAAGTACACTGTATTTTCAGTACATTGTTTGTTTGCTTTTTAAAAATTTAGGTAATGTACGACTTTTTATACTATGTATTATGTATGTAACTAAGACATAATTACAAGATTATTAGATGGCCAAACGCATAACCATTCCATGTTATCAAAAGAATAGAAAATTACAATAATCTTTATATATTTTTGTCACATACCACTTAATTTATACTATATATAATATATACTAGACAATAACAATCATGAATATTTATTCAGATAATGAAAAGCGATAAGTATTGTTTTCCCTTTTATTCCATATTTCCAAACATCACAATAAAACGCTATTTGAGACATCATTTCACCAACAAGTGGCAAGCAAAAAGCAATGGCTACAAAGTTTTTTATGTTTATTATCACTATAAAAGACATAACGGTGTAAATGTGGTATTCTTTTATGTACAATGTGCTGCATGCTTCCGAGCTTTATAAATGTGTACACTTGGTTATTTCAAGCCTTTGACTCTAAGGCCCGCCATACTGCCTGCTAACATGAACTCCACTCAATTTAAATTGAATCGATCTTTTGCATCCTGTTGACTATTATAGTCAGATTGTCGAGCATATTACAGTCAACTTTTTTGATCAGTGTTGTAGCAAAATATGGCATTAAACTTTAGAAAGCACATTTTACACCCGCTCTGTGCAAGTAGGTTGGTAAGCCACCACATTCTCAATTTCTACATACTTCTCTTTAACACTTTAATTTTTTAAGTTTCTAAAAAAATATATGTATAATTTTTGAAGATGATATCAATATATTTGTAATGCCGAAATGGTAATTATACGAAATTCCCTAGATAGAAAAAAATTGCAAAGCAAGCTCTGAAAATTGTGAAAAACAAGTTATGTTCTGTTATTTTATATCTTATAGGATGAAAAATGCACAGTTTTTCTTTAAATGAAACTTAAGCGTTTGTCAAGAGATTTTTGCTCTATTTCAAAGAGACGTGTCGTATTAAATATATTCACCATTTTTGCATAATTATTATTGTTTTTTAATATTATCGCGCTCCCTCTCACATTCGTTTTTACATATCTCCCTGTCAAACCAACTTTAAACGCTTACACGGAGCCTCAAGGCGACATCAGACTAATAACGTAGATTTGCTCAACGATCACATTTGAATTATTTTTGATGAACGTATTACCAAAATCTCAAATGTTTCTAGAGGGATCCCTCAAGATGTAAGTTATTTTATTATATTTTAAATTAATAAAAACAGGATTTTAACATTAAAACATTCTATGTAAAATGCTTTAAAAAATTTATAAAATGTTTTTCAACTCTGAAATTAGCGGTTAGCAACAGATTTTATTTTTCTTGACTAAAATTGGACTAGATTAAAGATTAGCTAGGGCAAATTTAACCACAGGTCTGTCCAAAATACCAGGGCCTGGGGTCGCACATTTTTGTGCACGGCTGTTTTACATACGTCGTTAAGATTCTGGATTTATTTTAGGGTTTTGTTACGTCTTAAGAACTTTAGAGATGGAAAAAAAAGAAAAAAAAAGTAATGACCCGTTGCTCCATATCGGAGGCCCTGTGAATAGGTGCATTATCTTGGAGGTATCATCGTGCATCCTACAAAGTGATCCAAATTTCAGCAAAATTATATTTAAATGCTGTTGTACTGGCGGGCACTCGTTGATCATTAACACTGAAAGAAAATCTTCCGACAATTAACGGCACATTGCTAAATTACATACTTTTATTGGGTTTCGAAAACATAATAATATAGGAAAAAGATAACGATATGTTGGAATGTCATAATATGTATGATGATAACTTGTACACATACATAATATTATTGTAATTTCCATTTGTGTCTGTGGTCAAAAGCATATAAATGATATTTATATGATTTTACTTACATCATATAGCATTTACTTAAGTCATTTTATTGCTTTTGGCAGCGAACAACTTCAAAATATCGACAAATAAACAAACCAAAATGACAGTCGGCGGCAAATGTCACATTTAGAAGTAGTGAGTAGTTAAAGTATAACGAAGTCATTATTATCCAACAAGGTGGGCACCCTTCGATAAAAGGCTTATTAGTTTTATTTAAAAATAAAATAAGAAGTGATCAAAATGTATTTTTTTTTTTTTTTTAATTTTTTTCATATATATCCCGTTAAACTAAACTACAGTTAAGTAGTTTGTCAAACAGGATTATTATTACAACTTTTTACAGATTACAACTTAGACCTTAATTTATACAATAACAATAAACTTACACATTAAATCGCCTAATACAAATTATTTCTACCTAGTAGCCATGTTTTCAGCAAATATCTGACTCTATTTGGAAATTCGCATTTCTTAATATTACCAGGTAGCATATTATATATTTTAGGCACATTATACTCAAGGGTTCGCTGTCCGTATTTATTATTATGTTTAGGTACAAGCATGCCTTCATTCTTTGTGAACCTAGTATTGTGCCCATGTTCAACTTTCCTCTTATACTCAGAGTCAGATATGTGCTGAATCAATATTTTATACCACAATAAGGCCTGCACCGGCAAAACTGTTAAATTTTGATACAAAAGTGAAATGTTTCGTCTCTGCGAAAAAATATTTTTTTTAACTAGTAATTTAACGATAGAATTTTGTATTGATTGTGCGTAATTTAAATTTGTTTTGCAAGAATGTCCCCAAGTGGTTATTCCATATCTTAAAGTTGATTCCGCGAGTGACATGTAAATAATTCTTAAGGTATTCACAGGAACGAAACACTTCAATTTGTATATTCTACCCACTATCGCCCGCAGCCGTTTACAAATTTTGTGTATTTGTATGTCCCATTTAAAGTAGCAATCAACAGTCACGCCCAAATAAACGTATTCGTTTACTAGCTCAATCGTTTCGCATGAGCAGGGCTGCACAATATTTTGATGGATGCAGGTAAAATTATGAGAAATTATTTCAGGCATGATGGAAACTTTTGCATGTGGAGATCTTATGTGCATCAGTTTGGTTTTTTTTTGTATTTATAATTATTCCTACGTCATGATATAAAATAATTGTTTTTAAAGTTTTGGTTAAAAAGCTCGAGTCATTTGATTATATTCCAATAATTTGTGTTTTCAAACAATTTTTTAACTGCTCATATAGACATCTGTTTAGGATTTCTTACTAGGTTTCTCCAAAATCGAATCTATAAGGATCGTGAATCGCTCTTCAATTTTTGAAAAACTCTTACAAGCGAGAAATTCGTTGCTTTCGCAAGCGATAACATTCGTTAGCGAATGATATCAATTAGGTTAAGGCTAATAGAATGGGATTCGCCCTGGACCTATTGGGTTCCGTTTTTTTTCCTCGAATACCGTGCAAGAGTCCCGATCGCTCTTAACCATCAGGAGCCAGTGAGATTAAAACATCCCCATTCAGGGTGAGTTGGGAGGTTGAAAGTAGTGTGTAGGGGAAGGAGATGGAGAAGAGGAATGTACCTAGCTATTCAGAACTGGTCATCAAATACGACTAAAGGCAATTTTAGCAACGTTCCCATTCTAAATTATTTCACCAGGTTTAAAATGAAGAAGCTGCTAAAAAAATATGTTTTACTTTCGAAAAATTACGAAATAAATTACTCATTTTCAAAGGATATTTGTCTTGTATGATACGATACGATTGTACGATCCCAGCCAGAAGCACTCCTATCCCGGCGTGATCGGTACGCCTGGAGTGCTGGTTTTGCCCTGAGGATGAGAAGAACATTGTAGTTTAATCGACCGGCTTAAATACATGGCGACCTAATAAGTCTTTATCGGAAATTAAGTTGGGCAGGAACAAAAAAATCGACTGAACGTTATTTACATCTTTCTTCTTCTTGCCATTGTAATTTATAAATCTTATTCGATTTGTTTATTTGAGATAAATAAAGGATTAGGAATATCAGAATCAGGAACGAAGAAATAGCGAGGGACCCCAGGCATTGGGGTAGCGCTACTGACTTATAGTTTAGTTGACTACGGCATAACCCTTACGGATTTCCCGGAGCGCGCAGCTTTCTTTGTGAGAACCCATTACGACATTTTCACTGCAGTCGCCTTTGCGCGCGTAACAAGCAAAACACGGCAATATTACATCCTTCAGCTTTGAGGAAATCTGCACCAGATTCCCACTACGAATTTCGAGTTTATTCAACAGAATCGTATTACGAAAGAAACGGTGATTTCCTTTAAAAAATAATGGTGGAAATATTTTCATAAATGTGAATAAATCGATCAAACTTATGTTTTCACGGAAACTCAAACCTTTTGATTTCTCAGAAGGAGTGGGATAAGCCGAGGATGAATTTGAAACTCGTATTAATTCCTTCGATATATATATTCTTCACAGATAACAAACAACTGTTGTCTAAATAAATGTGTTTTATAGTTTCATATTAAGTAGTAATTACAGTTTACATGAGTTTTTTAGTTTCGTGTTAAGTAGTAATTATAGTTAAATATGTTTTTTTAATTTCGCGTAAAGTAGTAATTACAGATTAAATATGTTTTTTAGTTTCGTGTTAAGTAGTAATTATAGTTAAATATGTTTTTTAATTTCGCGTAAAGTAGTAATTACAGATAAAATATGTTTTTTAGTTTCGTGTTAAGTAGTAATTATAGATTAAATATATATGTTATAGTTTCGTGTAAAGTAGAAATTACAGATTAAATATGTTTTTCAGTTTCGTGTAAAGTAGAAATTACTGATTAAATATGTTTTTCAGTTTCGTGTAAAGTAGTTATTACAGATTAAATAAGTTTTTTAGTTTCGTGTTAAGTAGTAATTATAGATTAAATATATATGTTATAGTTTCGTGTAAAGTAGAAATTACAGATTAAATATGTTTTTCAGTTTCGTGTAAAGTAGAAATTACTGATTAAATATGTTTTTCAGTTTCGTGTAAAGTAGTTATTACAGATTAAATAAGTTTTTTAGTTTCGTGTTAAGTAGTAATTATAGATTAAATATATATGTTATAGTTTCGTGTAAAGTAGAAATTACAGATTAAATATGTTTTTCAGTTTCGTGTAAAGTAGAAATTACTGATTAAATATGTTTTTCAGTTTCGTGTAAAGTAGTTATTACAGATTAAATAAGTTTTTTAGTTTCGTGTTAAGTAGTAATTATAGTTTACATATTTTATTAAAATAGTTGAATATCACGTAAAATGTTCCAATTACTCAACTACTCAACTAGACAGAGATTATTTTTTTCAATACCCTGATTCAATTTACCGTCTCAGAACAGACATTTCTATTTATATAAAGAAAGGTGTCTGTGGCGGGCGGGTGACGTGGATTTAATTTGTATACAAATCTAAAGTTTTATTCGAAGTTGATGAAATTTTGCACATTTCAACCTTCAAAAAAAGGGGAAGGTATCTATCTACATCTGATTTCGTAAAACTCTGCGTAAAAACCGTGCGACGCCGAGGAATTCAGCTAGTATATTTATACAGGGTGTCCGGGGGTAAAGTGCAACAATTTCGGGATTAATTAAAAAGAAAACAAGTTTGTCAAAATTCCGTTTGTTTTTTTCCCGTAAAAAATATTTTTTCACGAAAGAATATTATTTTGTGCCTGAAAAAACTACTTTCAAACGTTGAAATTTCGAAAAAAAGTTACTTTTCTTTTTTACTTGCACTATCATATAAAATCACCTTGCAAAGTTTGTGCACTTTACTCCCCGGACACCCTGTCCCGTGTGGGTGTGAATTCGTTTTTTAAACAAATCAACAGTTTTATTGAGAGATACAGAGAAATTCTGCACACTTGACGTTTAAAATAAGAGGAAAATTTCTCTCTATGTCTGATTTCAGAAAACTCTCGTAAAACTGTTTAAAGCCTGGGCAACGCCGGGGACTTTAACAAGTAAAATTATAAATGCCCTGGTTGCCGGCAATGAAATCAATCAGATAAAAAAATAAACAATACATTTAGACAAACTGATTGTTTGACCAATTTAACCGTTTGTTGGTAAATATAAAGATGCTTTGATTGAACTAATTGATGTGAATAACCCGTTTACAATTATTTAATGAGGTCGAGTAGAAAATTGGATTAGTGCAACGCAAACAGATCGCAAACGTTTCGTTAGAATAATAATTAGTTATTTTGCTAAGCGAATACAAACGGCAAACAATGGGCCGGTATATCCCATACGGCATTTATCATAAACGCTTTGTGCCGTAATCATAATATAATTCGCGATTGCCTTTAGTAGGAATATGGTGGCAATTCAACGTAGTTGAGCATACACCAAAGTAAAACGATCCTTTGTTATCTATAATGTAGATATTAGAAATTCATATGTCGGGATAGAGCGGTGGATTTGTATTTCCAGTGTGCATCATGAACAAAACAAGGTAAATATGTAATTTTTAATGAGAAAATAAGTTTAAACAATCGTGTTAATCACAAGGAAAATAGGGGTGGGAAAAGGAGGCCTTTACCTTATAATTGATCTTGCTTCCTTTGGAATTTTCGATGTTGGTCTTGAATGTTCCGTGGGCCCTATAGTTGCTTTCTAATTTTCAAAATCTTCTTGCTTGCTTTCTTCGGAGGTAAGAATGGAAAATGTTTCAGTATTAAACAAAATTGTTGATGTTATAATAAGACATAATTGGAATTTTATTTTTAGAGAATGATATAAATTGACGTCATTATTATTACACCACTGTTGTAAGCGATCAAGATAATATGGAAGAATGTTAGAATCATTGATGGATGTAATCGTTTTCTAAATCTTCAGAAAACCAATAAAATCAAATCATCGGCAAACAAGAATATTTTTACTCCTCCAAATATTGTTACAATATCGTTGATAAATATTAAACATAATATAAGTCTCAAGTGAGAATCCGCTGAAAGCCTCAATTGCTTAGAAATGCTATCCAAATGAATTTTTAACGGCTAGCAACTTTAGAACTAGTTTAACATACTACCAGAAAAACGAATTGTTATTGAAAATGGAATTGTTAATATCGATATACACTTTAATACAAAGATTGGAGGTAAATTATCAGTGCATGCGAATTTGTTATGTTTTAAATAAATTATTTTATTTTTTACATCGGATCCATTAAACACACAATTGTAGAAATCAATTGAATCCTCAATTTTAACATCATTTAATCGGGAATCACTTTTTGTTGTAGATTTCACCAAAGCAATCCGAGAATAAGTTAACTATGTCTTTAGAATTGTCAGCTATTCTATTTTTATAAATACACTGTGGAAGGAAATCCACATACCCTACTATTATATCGTAAAGTATCGGAGAATTTGAAAACAGTTTGCGAATTCACAATTGTTCTAATTTACTAATACAGTTCGTAAAACGTATTTTTGACATGTTTTATCTTGATTTTAGGTTACGTAATTAAATATAATCACTGATATTTCTAGATGTTTTACAAATTTGTGAAAAATTTTGTTTTGAAAATTTCAATAAGTTCTTTACTAAGCCATTTGGGATATATATGAGCATTACTTTTTGACATGGGGACATATTAATTAATTGCATTATATAAAATTCCATAAAATTTATCCACTAACAAATTGACATTATCATTTAAGATCAAAAATTTCCAATCTGTCGATGATAGGAACTCATTCATTTTTACAAAATCATTTACATTTATCCATTTACCTCCCAACCTGCAGGACTAACTTGCCAATGGTTGTATGGTAGTAAAAGCTCACTTGCTGCTAAATAGAAGCACTTCGGATATAGATTTATTAAACATGAAAGAAGCAGAATTTAGACGGAAAGCTTTGGATACACTGATAGTATAAAATCGGCTTTTATATATATTATAAATATCAATTTTATTTCAAAAATAGTAACGAAAGTAATATTAGGATAATAATAATATTAATTGATATTAGGATTAAATTTCAAACTAGGATCAGGAAAATTTTAAAATGCAATCTATCTGCTAAAAATTTAGTAAAAGCAATAAATACTTGGGCAATACCTCTATTAACGTACTCATTTGGCATAATTAAATGGTCTAATACAGATTTAGATAACTTAGAAAGATTAGTTAGAACTACGCTAACAAAATTTAATTGCCATCATCCAAATTCAGCTATAGAACGAGTTAATTTATCTAGAAATTTAGGAGGTAGAGGCATAGTCAAAATAACTTCTTTGAAACATAATCAGGTAGAAATGCTAAGAACTTTTTTCCATAGGAAAGCTCATAGCTCAGAAATGAACAAAATAATTTGCAAGGCAGATAGAAATATTACACCTTTAAATTTATACGATGAGAATGCCAACATTTTTATAAATCCCAACCAGGAATTATTAGATTCCTGGTCAAATAAAATTTTACACGCAAAACACTTCAATTATCTCAACCAAACGTATGTTGACAAATTTTCGTCAAACAAATGGTTGAGTATTGGAGAGTTGAGCGCAGAAATAGAAGGATTTATGCTTGCCATTCAGGATAGAGTCATTAATACTAAAAAATATAGAAAGCATATAATCAAAGATACAAATCAAATTGATGATTTGTGTAGAAAATGTTTGGCTTTTCCGGAAACTATAGAACATATTATATCGGGATGTTCTATATTAGCACCGTCCGAGTATACATTTAGGCACAAACAAGTTTTAAAAATAATTCACCAAAATTTGGTAACTAAACATAACTTGATTGACTGCCGTAATATAGTACCATATTATGAATACGAACCAAATTCATTTTTAGAAAACGAATTTTATAAAATATATTATGATAAAACTATACTAACAGACCGAACGATTAGTCATAATAGACCCGATATAGTTTTACATGACAAAATTAAAAAAAATAACTTATATCATTGATGTCGCTATTCCAAATTCCTGTAACATTCAAAAATCTGAAAAAATAAGAAAATACACAGATTTAGGAAACGAAATAAAAAGAATTTGGCATTCTCAGACTATAAAAATATTACCATTCGTTATTTCGGCTACTGGCATTATACCTAGCTCTCTCATTAAAAATTTAGGCGTATTAGATCTATCAAAAAATTTATATATAAAGATGCAAAAGTCGGTCATTTTGAATACATGTAGGATAACGAAAGATTTTTTAAATATTTATGTTGAGTGATCAGTAGGATTTATAGGCCCTGTTAGAAGTTCTACCGAGCCGAACCCTCTGATATGAAAATATCTGGAGTCGGTGAATTTTTTTTCCCATTTGATCTCTGGTGAGTTGACGTGTTGTTGTTCTTGTATTGTTTTGTATTATTTTACTTATATAATGCACTTGCATAGTGTTGATTGACTAGCTGATCATTTGTGGAAAAGTGAGTGGAAGGGTTTAGTTTTTCCTATGGGGAAGATTTAACCCGGACAACAAAATCGGAAGCATAAAAAAAAAAATTAAAAATATAGCTAAATATTTAAAAATGGTAACAAGAGTAATTAGCTAAATTTGCAAAAATTATTAAGCTAAACATGCGCACATTGTAATAAAAGTAATTAGCTAAATATGCAAAATAGTAACAAAAGAAATTAACTAAATATGCAAAAATACTAACAAATGTATTTAGCTATTTATGCAAAAGTAGATGACAAACAAAATGGGATAAAGGTAACCGCATTGTTTAATGTATTTCATTTTAATTTGTTATATATTTTTTTGTTTATATTTTAATAATGACCAAATAATGGTTTTATCAAAAATATAAGAACTATTTGACTTCAATTTTCACTTCCTTCAACAAAAATGTTGATGTTTCCCATCTGCTAGGCGTCCCGTGATGGCTATAATAATTTTAATAATGGAGATGGATTTTGTCACCAAAGAAAAATCGACAAAATTGTATCCCGAACTAAGGTTACATAATTCTTTCCTTGGCTGAAATAGTTTTTTTTTTAAATGCCAAAAATCTTTCTGAAACAGCTAATCATTTTCGTCTGCCTATGAAGGGCCTAGGAGTTTAAACGTATTATTTATTTCAAAGTTTGTTTCAAAGTGCTTTCACACAAACCAACCATTGAATTCCGTAAGTCTAAGCCAACACATTTTTTTTTACTTTGTGGTTTTACATTTTAATGATAATAAAACAATTACTTTGTTTATTTATATTGTTGTTTTGATCGACCGTTTTGGCTTATCACAAACATCTTCGAGGTAAAAAATTAAAACCCCGAGCCAAACTTTCCGATACCTACAGATTTATTTTATTTATTTAGTTTAAATTACCTCAGGAATCACTGGTTAAAGCAATTCAAGTATGTCTTTTAACAACCTGTCTAAGGATAGTAATAACACAACGGTTGGTAACGATATAATTATTTCTCACCAATATATCAATTCTGTAAACACAACAAATATAAGTATTTAAAATTTTCGGAAATAATTAAAGAAAATCCAACCCGATGAAAAGATAAAAGTGCGTCTACGTTTTCTCTACAGGGTTCACGTTAAAAATAATTTGGGGTACTTACATGTCCGGAGCGTGTTGATCTCTAGAAACAGGGCAGGAAAACCTGTTCCTACTACAGTGAAACTTATTTACTTCGATTAAAGGGCTGTAGGTTATTCAGAACTAGGTTGAAATAAATTAATTAAATCTT
The DNA here is from genome assembly GCA_026573805.1 of Hesperophylax magnus. Classification (NCBI taxonomy): domain Eukaryota; kingdom Metazoa; phylum Arthropoda; class Insecta; order Trichoptera; family Limnephilidae; genus Hesperophylax; species Hesperophylax magnus. The sequence continues at coordinate 322,322 of JAIUSX010000229.1, read as the reverse complement.
GTTTAACACAACGACTGTTTTTAGAATGAAAAAAAATGTTAGACACTAAACAAACACGTGTACTAATATCGCTTGTTGGTGCATGGGTGCATGCGAAATTTGAATTGTATTCTTGCGTGGTGAGTAAAATTATTCAAATTCAATAAACTTTTAATTTTTAAAATTAGAACAGAAGTAGGTACCAAAACTATTTCACGAATTAATAATACTTTATATGAAATGTATATTAGTTTTTTTTTAATTTCTGACAGATTTACCTGGCAGCTCAATTCAGATAAACACACTTTTATTACCCGGCGTTGCTGAGATTTATCCTTGGGAGATAGACATATACCGTCGTTGACTTTTCTGTAGGCCTTTTTAAGATATATAATTCGCTAGTACATTATTTTGATTTTTTTATGACTTGATTGCAAAACATCGAATTTTCTATTTTTCTCTTAAACGTAACAAAATAAATACATTTTTATAGTGGAACTAGCTGACGTGTACTCGGCGTCTCTCGACTTTTCTCTACCTTCTATGAATAAAGTATATACATATATATATTATAATATATGTATGCATACTTCCTCCCGGGAGAAATTCTCTAAATGTTAGAGAAAATCCTATCAAAATCCGGTGCGTAGTTTGGAAGAACTAAGCGCACAAACAGACAGACGCGGAAAGCGTCTTTTTTTAATACTATTTTGAGATTTAATAAGCCTGGAGAAGATGGAATTTTGAACGCTATACCGGCTAAAAACACTTCATATTGCATGATTTAATCCTACAATTGTAATATCCCATTTGTAAAGAGGCATTTAAGAGTTTGGAAGCTAGTGTGAATCTTAAAATTATTTTGGAATGTAGGACTGATGGATGGAAAAGGGAATTTCAGGAAGACGTCGCGATCAATAGAACATATTATAATTGGTAATTTCAGGTAAAATAGAAGAATTTATATCTGACAAAAGATGAATTTAAAGCAAAAGCTGTGTGCTACGAGAAAGTTGTATTCCATTCTCTCTGTTGACTTCTGCAGGGAAATAACGTTATTATTTGTTGGTCGGCGACCCAGTTACTGAAATACGTGTTAACTAAAAACACCAGATTCTTTACTTATAGCAGGTTGTTTCGTCTAGTGTGAATCCCATGACAACTCCTCTGTTTTTCTTTCACAATCGGTATCTACTTAGTCGTGATGTTCAAAATCCATTCGTTACGTGGTTATGTACAACACAGTGTTTACACGTACAAATTACGCTTTAATGACCATGTCGGAACGTGGTTTTTCCAGGGTGCTCTTATGCCTTCTCACGCGCGTTCCCTATTACATTTCACAAACACATTACGGGCGAAATTACAAAATCATCCCTTAAAATCCTTCCCCGCCCCGACCCGTTTTTAAACCCTCTTCCAGAACATATGTTGCAGCCGGAACTCGGAGCTTATTTCAAAAAGGGTTTCCTTATACGATAATTTGTAATGTAAAATGTAACATTAGCATTAATAAAAGCGTATTTTTCTCAACCTTCGGTGAATATTTTGCGAATACATTATGTTCAAAATCAATATCATTTATCAAAGATAAATAATAATATAAAATAATTTGAAGAATACGTACTTTAACTTTTTGAATGCTTTAGTATCTAACAAATAAAAATAATTAATAATCTGTCCAACATACAAGTTTCGACGTCGCCAACGTAGTTAATTTCACTCCGCTGTCCGAGATTAACGTGACAACCAAATTATAGTTTATTTTTAGGTTAAACTTATACGATAAATGTATGGATTTTAAAGGGGATCGTAAATGGAAAGGTCGAGAAATTAACGGAATGATAAAATCTCGCGTCCACTATCGAAAGGACTCAACATAAGTTTGCACCTTTCGGACCATTGAACTTAGGCAACAAATGTTACATTAATGTTAAATACCTACAAAATGTTTTATTGTAGACGCCATGAGATCGACACTTTTCTAAAAGGTTCAGATTGCCTTTTGAAAACCCATTTATATTTTTTGTGAACCGTTCAACATAGAGCTAGAATACTTGTAGGTTTAACTGTTACAACTTATAATCTGTATTCGTTTGACTTTTAACATTTGGATATTTTGTAGCTAGAAGCATTTTCTATACCACTTTGAAATCTGTTTGTGATTTTGATATCGGTTTTTGGTGACAGTTAAACCTTTTATTTTCTAAACATTGAAAATAAACTTATTCAAAATATGGTTTGATATTAAAACATAATTTATATAAAATAACTAAATACCTGCTTATAATGTGATTTGGGAATTTTATCCATTGTTTAAATTAAATTATATTTTACACGACGTCAAGGGCCAAATTTCCAAAAGCTGACACTCGCATAACATTTTAGAAAAAAGAAACAGTAAAAATTCTTGAAGATTACTCACTGACGTTGAAACAGTTTGTCTATGAGATTAGTCAAAGACGAAAAATCGCAAATTGTTTTTTTTTTATATTAACAAGATCGATGAAGGAAAATATTTGTGAAAGCGTGTCTTGAGGAGATCCGGATTAAATGAAGAGGATAGACGAACGGTAGCAGTTCATTTACGAATTATTTTTCCTAGTAATCTCGTCATCCATGGTAAGCAGTCTTGGGCCTCGATTCTCGACGAAGTCATTCCACTCTAACAACGAGTGGTACGACCCACTTGACGTTTGGCTTATGTAATTATGATCCTTCGACAAGACTCGAGGATAAGAATGTCGACCAATATATGTACTTTTTATAGCGATTATGAGCGGCCTGAATTAGAGAATCGATCCCCTGGTCCAGGTCCAGGTCCTGGCCTAATCTACAAAAACTATTTCTCCAGCATTTTGAAATTTTAGTAACGTACCTTTTACCTATTTGTGTATAGATACAATGAAATATTCCTGCGTGATATTATTTATGATCAAAGATCTTATTATGAAATTATTAAGGATCAAAACACAAATTTACTTTGTAATTTTCAAAATTGGGACTGATATTGTGAATTCATTAAAGCGATAAAGGACGTAAACGGAGAAAGCTTGATATAAAATATTGCTTATTTATTAAAAATAACTTCAAATTGTTTGTAATTCTGTTGAAAACGGGACTCCAGGTACTACCATTTTTTTGGGAAACGGCCTGCTTTCCCGTTTTTAACGGGATTTTAATAAATCAGCAATATTTATTTTTCTTTGTGGTCCTATCTGTAATCAGAAAATTATTTCATTTTTATTAATTAACAATTCTGTAACTACTTGAATGTGAATTTCTTTTGTTTAATTTTTTACAGATTTCACAATATTGAAGTTTACTAACAGTGCTCATTCGAAAGGTAAATTTCTGATCGAATATGACGAAATATTACAGACAATATTAGCCTATATTGTAGCATTTTTAAATAATAGAATGTTGATTTCACTTGATTTAATAATAATAGGGAAGTCGATCGCTCTTCTGGGATGTTGGTTGAAATTTATTTTCTGAATTTCAGCTTCCGGGAAGTCGACCTTTGGGATATTGTCCGGCACCTATTAAAAATTACAATTATATTTAGAGTATAATTGTAAATGGTTCTACATTACAATAAAATTAGTAAATGGCGGAATGAATGGCTTCAATTATAAACGTTGCATAATTGTTTTCGCGGGCTCGGGAAGCGTGGGATCGTTAAAATTTTTCACTCGGTTACCTTTTATGCGTGGCCTATAATTCGAAACTCCAGTTACGGAAAATTTTATAGCGTCAATAAAATCATTGAATGTTTCGGAAATGTTGAATTATTGATGGGCATTAACAGGGAATGGTTTTATGTAATTTTATTAATTTTAGTAATAACCAACTAAATACATGTTTTTACAAAAGTTATGAATTATTAATATATAAATTTATTAATTAGAATCTGTCTGGATAACAATGAATGGTAGATGTAAATTTCATGATTTTAAGAAACTGAAGAAAGGCGGCAGGAGACCAGAATGAGCGGAGGCGTTTCCTGGAGTTGATGAGGACACTCTGGCAACAGTTGTGGCCATTATTATTTTTTTAATGATAAACTAATCTTTATAAGAACAGGTTTTATACATAGCATAAAGGATAACAAATTATTATAAGCAATAATTAGTCGACCGAAATATCAATACAAATTAAAATATTTACCTAGTAAAAGTAAATCCCACCGACGAGAATTGAACCCGCATCTTCTGATGTCCGGTCAGGTGCTCTGGACCACGCCAAATAATTCAATATGGACTAGTACTTCAGTTAACAATAACTGCTTATTATATTTGTAGTATAGTTGTAGCCATGACGATATTTGTTAGAATAATACGTTTAATTTGTGAAGGTGAAATAATGTTTTTTTTTTTCTCACAGCCAGGTTAAAAATCTCTTTCATCAAAATTCAGTAAAGGGGGTGATATATAGAAAAAAGTGTTCGATGACATCATAAAATCATAATTAAAATAGTAAATTCGGTTATGATTGATTGATAACGACAGTTAAATGAACTCTAGAATTTTTTCTTTCAATTAAGAGACCATCGTTTTCAAATTTAGAAGTGTTTTTTAAAGTAACTACCTGCAATGGCCAATTTCAAAATTATCGGAACTGATTTGTCGAAAATGAGGTCGTCTCCTACAATGAAAGTTCATATTTTCTTACAAACCTATCACGTAAATTAGATCCTGCTGAAGATAAAACTTTTAGAATTTTTAGAAAATACCGACTAGTATCGAATATAAATGCTATCAAAATATTAAATATTTACGGTCGGCCAAAAAACTTGTGACTTAACTGTACATACGCAGCGGTATTTAATACCATTCGAATTATGAATTGTATCTCTTGTGACGTCACGAGACATCGTTGCATACGTTTTACCCAAGTTCTCTTCCTAAGTTCCTAATTTGGACAAGAAAAATCGGAATCTATATTATGGAAATATCCATACAACTAATATTTTGATGGGTACCTACTAGCTTTGCAGATATATATATATTTTTTTTTTCGCGTACGTCTGACGTGTGCCCTTAACATACAAATATGAAAATTTAAAGCTCAGAATACATTTTGTGTTAGTGAGATTGTAACATTATGAACTCATATTCAAATCAACCACGCTAGGGGGCCATTGTAACATGATTAGTTTGTGACAGAAAGGATTGATTTGACATTGAATAAAAGAAGAACGATGATTAATTTACATTTATTCAATTCAAATAGAACAAGAGACTCTCAAATTGACATGATTAACATAATCTCAAGGGGTGAGCGGCAATTCGAAGATTTGCTTGCACGGAAGGAATTTAAATGGTAGCAATAACACAGTTAAAAATGTGACATTGTGTACAAGATTAATATCTGACCTGATTCACCAGAGATGAGAGCCATACAGCTCTTAGGAAAGAACTGTAAAATTTATAAGATAGACATGATGAGCAGCGATTACATTAAACTAGCTAAATCCGCCATCAGCATCTCCCGTATTTTATGTCGTCTGGAGCATTGGTACTCTCGGTACTGGCCTTCTCTGGAAATCGTCAGCCGCGTTCCTACTCGACCAAGAGAACCATAGATGAAGGCGGTCTTTGGATAGAGTTTGTGAAATACTTTTAAACGGTAGCGGAGCAAAAGTGAACTGCTACAAGATAGGCACGTACCAAAAAAAAAATAAGATGACAATCGAGTATAAAAAATCGACAAGTACTTAGTGTTTAGTGGGAGCAACTATGGAAATAAACTTAAATTTAGTTTTTTCGAAGGAAGCAAATACTTTGGGGTGTGACATATTGAATGAAAAAACATACACTTAGTAAGACACCACTTTATTTTTGAATCAATAACGATAGCCAACCGGGTTTCGCTTGTCCCAAGCTTCATCAGGGCTAAATATCAACTAAAGCTAATTAGATACAGGCACATATAAATATAGGTAAATGAAAACAATGAGTGAAAGAGATACAAAACAGATAGAAAGAGATGCAAATAGAAAAGGTGGAGACAAATTATTAAGGATGATGAGGAGGGAGGGGGGGGGGAAGGAAATAACAGTTTCAGCGGCGGAATAAATTTAATATGGGACTATCAGATAAATTAATTTGGTAATTTATTATATTATAATTATTATTAACTGCTTTTTTTATTTCAAGGGCTTCTAAGTTGTTTAATCTAATTCCAGATCCATTTTTATGCAATATTTTAGTTCCAGAGATTTTATCGAATGAATGATTAGATTCTATTAAATGATTCGCAAATTCTGAAAAGGCATTATTGTTTAAACATCGTATATGTTCTTTTACTCTTAAGTTGACATTCCGGGCCGTTTTTCCGATATAAAAAGCAGAACAATCATTACAATTAAGTTTATATATGCCCGAGTGGCTTAGTTTATCGTCTTTATCTTTAGTATTAATTAAATATTTTCCTAAATTATTATTAGTGTAAAAAGCAGGTTTTATTTCAGATGGGAATTTTTTAACGCTTAAAGAAGAAAAGTTATTTGTATACAGAACTCTACGCCATTGGAATGTTTGATTTATGTTTATATTATTAGGGTTATAAGATTTGTTAAATAGAAATTTATTTGATGCTATTTGTTTCAATTTTTTATTAAGAATATTGTCTATTATTTTTGTATCATACCCGTTGTTTAAAGCGATTTGTTTAATGATGGATAATTCGTTGCAAAAATTATTATTATTCAATGGTACGGTAACCAATCTATGAATCATGGAGTGAAATGCTGAATGTTTGTGGGATATAGAATGGTTGGATGAATTGTGAATTGTAATATCAGTATACGTGGGCTTACGATAGATATTAAATTCAAATTTATTGTTAATTATACTTAAAGTTAGGTCTAGAAAATTCAAAGTTAAGTTTGTGCCTATTTCTACAGTGAATTGAATTTGTTTGTGAAAGGAGTTTAATATTTTAAGAAAAGAGTTTAATTGTCTTTCAGTGCCTGTCCAAATGCAAAAAACATCGTCAACATATCTTCTCCATAATAAAATATTCTTTAAGAGAGGTGAATTTGAAGCAAAAATATTGTTTTTATCTCGTCTTTTTAATATTTTTTTGAATCAAAATTACTTCCAATACAATAATGTTATTTACCAGCAGAGAGAGGGACTAGCAATTGGCGCTCCTACAAGCCCCCTTATCGCTGACATCTTTATGAATAACCTAGAAAACAATATTTTTGCTTCAAATTCACCTCTCTTAAAGAATATTTTATTATGGAGAAGATATGTTGACGATGTTTTTTGCATTTGGACAGGCACTGAAAGACAATTAAACTCTTTTCTTAAAATATTAAACTCCTTTCACAAACAAATTCAATTCACTGTAGAAATAGGTACAAACTTAACTTTGAATTTTCTAGACCTAACTTTAAGTATAATTAACAATAAATTTGAATTTAATATCTATCGTAAGCCCACGTATACTGATATTACAATTCACAATTCATCCAACCATCCTATATCCCACAAACATTCAGCATTTCACTCCATGATTCATAGATTGGTTACCGTACCATTGAATAATAATAATTTTTGCAACGAATTATCCATCATTAAACAAATCGCTTTAAACAACGAGTATGATACAAAAATAATAGACAATATTCTTAATAAAAAATTGAAACAAATAGCATCAAATAAATTTCTATTTAACAAATCTTATAACCCTAATAATATAAACATAAATCAAACATTCCAATGGCGTAGAGTTCTGTATACAAATAACTTTTCTTCTTTAAGCGTTAAAAAATTCCCATCTGAAATAAAACCTGCTTTTTACACTAATAATAATTTAGGAAAATATTTAATTAATACTAAAGATAAAGACGATAAACTAAGCCACTCGGGCATATATAAACTTAATTGTAATGATTGTTCTGCTTTTTATATCGGAAAAACGGCCCGGAATGTCAACTTAAGAGTAAAAGAACATATACGATGTTTAAACAATAATGCCTTTTCAGAATTTGCGAATCATTTAATAGAATCTAATCATTCATTCGATAAAATCTCTGGAACTAAAATATTGCATAAAAATGGATCTGGAATTAGATTAAACAACTTAGAAGCCCTTGAAATAAAAAAAGCAGTTAATAATAATTTAAATATAATAAATAACCAAATTAATTTATCTGATAGTCCCATATTAAATTTATTCCGCCGCTGAAACTGTTATTTCCTTCCCCCCCCCCCTCCCTCCTCATCATCCTTAATAATTTGTCTCCACCTTTTCTATTTGCATCTCTTTCTATCTGTTTTGTATCTCTTTCACTCATTGTTTTCATTTACCTATATTTATATGTGCCTGTATCTAATTAGCTTTAGTTGATATTTAGCCCTGATGAAGCTTGGGACAAGCGAAACCCGGTTGGCTATCGTTATTGATTCAAAAATAAAGTGGTGTCTTACTAAGTGTATGTTTTTTCATTAAATTTAGTTGTCAAATGGAACATACGTATTCATATTATAGACAGTACTTCCAAAAAAAACAGTACTTCCTAGGACAAAAATTGATTAATTTTTTTCTGGTCCTAATCAAAACACAAAATAAACAATCTAACCTTCAAAACAATTTTTTTTTAAACTGGATTTAGTCAACAGGAAGAGATTTCACAAACTGGAAAAAAACATTAAAGAATGATGTAAAACAACGATATTGTATCATGAACATCTTCAGAAATGGTATTATACCTAGTGAGCTCTATCTTCTTGTATCAAAATATGTAATTTATACCACTTTTTAAAGTATCTAATTACTCACAATAACGGGGAGATAAGAACAGGTTAGTAGAAAACGATAATCATAATCACACGCATACCGTACTGTGTATACCGGACGCAATACGATAGTATTATAGTATACAGTTATATAGTTGACATATTTTTAAACTGTCCGATCCCCAGGTATAGAAACGTATTACGGTCGTAAGAAGACGAAGGTCGCGGAATCGGGTTGATTTGACAAATCAACCAGAAACCCGGTCGCGCAATGAAAATGTGAAAAGGCAGTAATACCCATTTGCAGCACTAACAGAGGAATATTTTAAATTGAAGAAGAAAGACGAAAAGTGACGTTAGCAACTAAACACAAAATGCGAAAATGACCGCATTTTGAGGATTGAAACAAAGTGTTGCCAGATTAAAAAAAAATTTCATGAATATATTTTTTTAATATTATTATGAGTAAATATTAACCCGAGCAGTTTATGGCCCTTTTCATCGTATAACTATACCAACGCTGCAGCAGCGTATTAGGGAATCTTTATAAGTAAGGATGTATACATATTCCTAATAATTCCCAAGGTTTAATAATAACCCGTAAATACATTTTATGTAATAAGAATCGGGTTACAAAAGGCGAGAATCATAGATATAAGGCATGTCTATGATGAAAAATCTTATGCTTTTAAAGGTGGGAGTTACAGTTACTCTCTGGTTGGTAATAAAAATAATCCAAAATAGGATTAATTTATAATAGATTAATTTATAAGTGGTAAATTAAATCATTTAACTTGTATCCAAACAAACAAGAAATTTGTTGTGGGCGTGTGCGCGTGTCTGATTTAAGATGTTTGTTTCTTGTGAAATACCTATTTTTCCGTTGATCAGATAATCAGTTTTATTAACCCCTCTGGGTCTTAAGAGTCTTAAGTTTATGGAATTGGCCACTTTTTATTTCAATTCGGTATTGATCACACTTTACTTGGTTTATCTGCTCAATGGGCCTTTACTTACTTGATCTTCTCGCATCTACGTCCTTCACTTCTAACGTCTACGTTAATCCGCCTCACAACCCTGCACAACCCTGCACAACCGGGTGGCGATGAAGTTTCCTTGTATTTGCACTGTGCAGACAGAGGCGTTATTGTATGGTATAGAAAATAATCCTTATTTTAAAAGTGGGTAGGCACTACAGAAGAAAAGTGGAAAAACTATATACACCAAAAATTTTAAACTATTTTTGGAAACAGGTTTCCAAATGTATACAAGAGCTGGTCTCATTTGTACTGCACAGTAGCTTGTAAAATTAGCTTATTGAAAATTTAAACAACTTGCAAAATACAACATTATAAATAAAAGGAATTTATCTGCCGTAAAAACGTTAATATTTTATGAATGAATCGTAAACTGCACGCGTGGGGTTGTACGGCACGCTGTGTACGTGGCCTCCGCTGCCGTGATATTTGATTTGACGTGATGAACAGAAATCACAGGAAATAGAACTCCAATATTCATATCGGTTATTTCCGGAGAAGGGGTTGAATTGCCGGCGAACTATGAATAAACAACTGTTATTGATGTCTTGCCTCTTCCACTCGCAATAAACATGTGTTCTGCTAAGGATGTAGTTCCTTATACCGGATAAGTTATATTGTTATACGATGGTATTTAAAGGGGTAGTAATACTTGCCGTGTTTACATGATATTAAATCACGTCAGGTAATACTCGTAGGTATATCAATTTCACAAGTATATATTTACACCCGTATCTATTCACGTGTAAGACACGATTGTAAACCCAATTAAGGCAATTCATTGCGGAAGTCATAAAAAATCTCGCGGTTTTTACTTAAACATTTTGAACGCTTAAAAGTATTATAGTAACTACGAGTATAATTAAATACTGCAAGTAAAATAGTACTTTTTGATAAGGCTTTTTTTATAAACATTCTTACTAGCTATCTCAAAGACAGAAAACAAAAAACAAAAATAGGGGATTTTTATAGTACTGAAACAGGAATAAAAAAATGAGTACCACAGGGAACTGTGCTTGGCCAAATTCTCTTTCTAATATACATAAACGATTTATGTGATGTTATAATCCCTGGTAAAATTGTATCTTATGCTGATGATACAGCAATAATAGTGAATGGAAAATCCTGGCCTGACACTTTTTTGAAGGCAACAAAATGTATTACATATGTCTCATCATGGCTAAAAAGTAATAGACTCTTCTTAAACTATAATAAAACATTTTACCTAACCTTTTATAAAAATAGTAAAAATAAACCCCCTAATAACCTTAAAATTAGAATACATAATGTTAACTGTTATCAAGAAATATGCTCATCTTGCTTTGACCTCGGAAAAGTTGAAAAGATCAAATATTTAGGTATTATTATTGATACAAAATTAAATTGGCAGTCACAAATTAATAATACCGTCTGCAAATTAAGATATCTTACATACACATTTTACAGACTAAAAGAAGTGCTCAATGTTGAAAAACTGAAAATTCTTTGGTGCAATCTTCACTCATATACGGAATAATAGGATGGGGCGGTGCGCTTCATGCACATATAAAACCTTTACAAATAACTGAAAATTATATCATCAAAGTTATGTATAGTCGAAAAAAAACATTTTCAACAGATGAGTTTTTTTTTTTTTTTTTTTTTTTTTTATTAAAGAGATAATACATTACAAAATGATAACAAAGTAATAATGTATTATTCCCAATGAGTTTATAAAACTCATTTCGGGAAAGACAACATTAGAAAGGACAAGGCAAATAAATAAAATACATTAAAATAAATACATTAAAATAAATACATTAAAATAAATAAACGCAGATGTTATTATGGAGTTCTAGAGAAAGATTGTGTTAGTCATTAATGAAACTGTTAAGGAAATAGCTTTTAAGAGCTTTTGCCAGTGTTTTTTTGTTTGTTGCCGGAAGTTTTAAATTACTAGGTAATGCGTTATATTGTTTATGTGCAATGTATTGTAAGGAGTTAATTCCAAATTTGGTCGTGTAAGTAGATGACGATAAATGTATTTGATTTTGTGATCGTGTTTTGTGCTGGTGTATGTCAGAATTAAAAACTGGTTTAGTGTTGGTGTGTGAGGAGTGTTGAATTATTATTTGTAGTTATACAAAGAATCTAAATTATTCTGTCTCCGTAAACTATTTATTTTGCAAACTATGAAATACATCTTTAAAAACAAAAATAAATTCGAAATAAATGAAAACAGAATCAACATTAGAAATAATAATGTATTTTATACTCCTCAAACGAACACAAAACAAATGCAAACACACTGCAGTTTCATTGGACCTCGTAATTTCAATCTTTTACCGAAAAATATTCAAGTGATTACTAAACTTCCTCAATATTTAAAGAGTTAAAATTATGGCTTTTCGTTACAGCAGTTGAAACTTTTTTAATTTAATTTGTATCAATTTATGTTTCTCATAAAATATTCACCATATATTACACTAAACACTTATAACTTCACTATACACTATTGTAAACACTTTTTATACAAACCGCTTAGACAAAATGTAATCTTGTTTTTGTTTTATATGCCCACAGTTTGTTTATTTCTAGGTACAATAATATAATAACTTAAATATATTACCCACGCACAGGCTGCGCCTTAGTGGGTTCCCATTATTTGTATTGATTTATATAATATTGTATGTAATGAATTTAAAAATTGGGAAAAATAAAGGAATAAAAAATAAAAAATAAAAAAATAAAGAATCTCGCCTAAAAAAAATTATCTTTTCGGATAAGGTTTTATTTTATAGCGTGGATAATTAAGTTATTTAGATTATGATCAGAAAATATATTAATATATATATTTTTTAAATCTGAGCGATAACTTCTTCCAAATCATCATCTTCATAATGAGTGAGTGATTTATCTTTTATAAATGTTTAAAAATGGTTGTGTTAAAAGTTTTCGTAAACATTTATAAATACTTAATAATTTCTAATACACGTTTTAGTAGACAATTTCTTGCAATTTCTATTTAATTCATATTAAATATTTATGAAAATACACTATTCACCAACGAAAATGCTAAAATTCAATACAAAACTAACGAAATCATAGTACACAAAATGCAAGTCTGTCAGACTCCGCAGAATGAAAAGAAAAAAGTCACCTCAGCGGAAGGGGTTAAAAAAGCTGCAAGCTTTATGCATCAAGCAATATTATTTATATATCAGTGAAGATTCTACACTAAGCACTTCTCGTTTACCGGAATGGGGGCGATAGACAGTAGCAAGGCCAGAGTTTGTATTGGGAGAGCATATCAGCAGAAGAGGAGAGCTGTCTAAGCAGTCCCAAGCTGGAAGTGGATAAGCAATCATAGTGTGATAGGTTCATTCGGTTATCTAACTGCCCGGACCAAATAAGTCTGCTATATATTATCTGTTACGTCTTTATCCGTAGAGACAGTAGAAAAGGCTGACCTCAATAATGGCATTAAGTCCTGACTATTATTTATTGAGGTGAAGTTGAAAGAATGATTTTTAAAAATATATATTTTAAATGTAATAAAAACATTGTTCTAGCTATTACACAATGTATTCCAGGGTGTTGAACAAATTCGAGAGGTGGAATAAATGTATGTAAATATATATTTGTAATATCTGATAATTTACCAAAACATCGTTTTTCAAAAAAGTTGTTACGAAAACAGTGATTGGCATTTTACCCATTGCATTCCAAAGGTTAACTAATTACCACCGAACACATTCAAACCTATCCCTAACGCCCATACCTTGAGGTTATTTTTGACATAAACGGCGCTATACAAGTTATCCAATTATTATTTAAATATAAACATGCTCGGATTACGAATAAACTGCCAATATTTAGCTACTTTCACTACCATCATTATAAGCGGAAAAGGGTAGCCTGTTCGAATGAAGATGAAACCCTGAATGCTGGTCTTTCCCCACGGCGATACTGAAAGTACCTACCACATCAGAACGTGCCGCAAATATACTATAATATAGTATTATTATTTTTTTTTTATTGTGAAATAACACAAATTATTAACATTTATTTGCGCACGCTGAGATTTGAACCCGTGACCTCTGGATTCATAGCCAAGGATCGTAACTGTTCGACCATCGAGTCTCTATGAGAATTAATTTCTCTCATGTAGATACTACGACGACTTTAGGGATGCTTTGTGGAAGGTCCCTTTTAGGAAAGGAAAAAGTGAACCTTGATGTTGAAGAGATCTTGTCGTAGGGAGAGGAAAGACAAAGGCCGGCAAATCATTTCACAGTCGAGCTTTTGAACACATGAACGAGTAGGTAGTAGAAGCGAACCGTTCTCATGTGACAAATATCAATGGTGTAGCCTGTTTAAGAATCCAACGCCAACGCTTGGAACCATTGGAAAAGAAATTTAATGAAATTGTATGTATATGTTATATTTAAGTATAGTTATAATCACATTTATTTTATTGCTGTTTATTGTAGGTTTATCGTTTGTTGAATTTACATTCGTATTATTATTTTTCTTATTTGCTGCTTTATTCTGTTTTTTTTTTTTAAATTAAATATTCTAGTTTACAGGTTAGTTTTATGTTTCTGAATATCTATCTGTGAACATTGATAATTGGTCTGTTTTTTTGTTATCCTCTTATGCATATTGTATTACTAAGACTGTTAATGTTCCTCAAATAAATAAATAAATGTTAATGTTAGGCCCTGAGGATGTTGAGGTACAAGCGAAACCCAATTTAGGAGCGGGTATAGGTACCTCCGCCACGGGAACTATTTATTGGTTCGCTACGTTAAGTAACTTAGCAGGGGTTCCGGGTTCGAGGGGTAAGGTTTTTCCGAGTCTTGGCGACGGATACGTCTGCCCGCAACTGCGTGGCAGGCCGGATCGAGAGATACCGGTCGAGCGAGTCCTTATAACCTCTCCAGCAGGTCTCTCAGAACATCGCCTTGCATTGTAGTGCGAGTGGTGGATTCATACATCCGTCACTCCTGGACACGCTGACCCCTAAATTCTTATCCGACCCTCATACCTTTGTCATCAAAGAACGTCCTCCCCTTCCGTTCATAAAAAGACCCTCCACACGCATCCCCGACGATGATATAGGCCCTGAGGGGAATTATTTTCTTCCTGTGTGGAGCTAATGTAAAATAAGGAACCGGTAAGCTTCACTTATTAAAATAAAAACAGAATAATTCAGTTATGAAATTTAAGAAAATATGTTCAAGAATGTTATTTTATACAATAACGTACTGCTAAGTAATTACATTCAAGAAATTTTTCAAAAAATATGTTGCAGTAATTTGAAACAAGCTGAAGCTATTTATATTAGTACTAAAGAAAGCTAATTTAGGGTGGATTAAAAATACGAGTCTTTTAATGCATACTCAGAATTGTAAATTAATAAAGAGCTTAAATTGGGTTTTAATTCATTTTTTGGTATTGGAATAGTTATTCTATTTGCATTGAATTCCCAGGAGTGGAAATAATTCTCAGTTACGTTTTGGCGAAAAAACAAATATTTAGCCGAATCATATCACTGTCCAATTTGGGAGGCGGGTACGGGTACCGCCGCCCGGGAACCATTTATTGGATAACCAAAACCTCTGCCACTGGTCACCGCAAGTGGTTCGCCACGTTCGGTGACTTAACAGGAGTGCCCTGGTTCATGGGGTGAGGTTTGTCTTGCCCACCTACTGCTTGGCCCAGACCCATCATTCAAATTTCTCAGGGCCTCCTGTGTGGAGCAAATGTAAAAAAAATTACTCGGTCGCATCTAAGAACTAAACCCAGTATCAAAATCAAATGGAATGGCGTTACATATTTGGTGACTTAGAGGGGAATAATAAATTAAATGCGTCATATATTTTTTTAAATTACAATTTTTTTCTGGTAACCTGAACTTTTTTATAAGCTCACCACTGCACGACACACCACTAGCGACATTGCATTTTGTTTTAAAATAAATAGTTTTGCTGTATACTCTTCCAAACCCCTGCAGTCACACCGCGCAGACCACAGTAACACAGTAAACACCCGTGGCTGAGTCAGTTCGCAGTCTACACAGTTTTATGGCTGATTGTTTAAGGCCGGGGATTTGCATACTGAAAAGCCCGTGCAGAACCTGGGCAACGCGGCCGTGATATCTCTCCATTTAAATAAATACAAATGTTTTTCGGATGTATTTCATGCAGGCGTCAACGGTATTTTTTTATAATACAACATCGGATATAGGATGTCCTCCGTAGTCCAAGGATAAGGCTCTCGACTAGCAAGCCGAAACTCGCGGGCTCGAATTCCGGCATGAGCACGTTAAATTGTGTTTGATTGATTTGTGTTATTTCGCAATTTATTCAATAAAAATAATATAAAGTATACTTATACAGAGTGGAAGATACTGTCAGTATCGCATTATTGTAAGACCACCATTCAGAATTGAAACTTTTTTCCTCTTCACTACCTTCTGCCTCACAACATACCCCTATTGGGGATGCCATAGTCTCACTGACTCCAGACGGTTGAGAGAAATAGGGACGTATTCGTATTCTTCTTCTACTTATTGATAGGTACCTACGTTTGTGCATTATCTCTACCCTTCAATTGTCTATTTTTGTCTACAGGTAAAAGTTATGTATACTTTTTTGATCGCCTTTTTATTCTGGTATATAGGAAAGCAGGACCATAAACAGAAGTGGCTTGTGGAGCATGGATTTAAAAGGGCAAATTATCTGGACGAAACGAAATCTGGATGTGGTAAGTAATTTCTAACATAATCACTCCACTAAAAAAAAACTAAAAAACATCCATATATACTATATAGCTTCCTTAATACAACCTAAGCGTCGAGGGAAATCTCACGACCTCCCGGGAAGAGTTAAATTATCAATTTATTTCATAAGAGCTGTCAATGAAATAGTTACATTATTTTAAATGCTGTTACTGAAAGGGCAGCTTTGATTGGACACTTTCGTGACGCGTCTCAGAGAGCAAATCCGTGTGATGCTTGAATTGCGGGTTTTCACCACGCATTGTCATGTAAAGATAACTAGAAACTGTTTTGAATTTGTTCCAGTAATTCTGTATATTTTTGCTGGTATGGGGCTCAAACAACAGAAGCGTATTCTAGTTTTAAGAGTATAGCGAGGTTGAACATCGACGTCATTGCTTGGAATATTGTTAAATTAAATAATAATTATAATATTTTTTTTAGAGTCCGAGTAATAAATCTTCTTCTTCTCTAGGTGGTAGGAACGTACAGTTTACACAACACTCTTCATGGTCACAGTACACAGAGGAGAGTTCTAATGAGATGTGACATAATTTATTTATTTTTAATTAGAAATGTGAATGATTCTATTAAACATAGCTGGTTGATTTCCTTAATTCGTCTAAATCGGTTCCATGATAACTCAACACAGGGACAATTCAGCACACTTTTAAAAAGTGATATAAAATAATTAGAAACGATGAAAAAAAAATTAAACCTAACCTAACCTACTTAACCCAGTTAGTAAAGTTTTTGTTTCATCGCTTTCCATGACCTTTTAAAGATGTAATGAATTATCATGTTGATAATTTATCCAGTCACCGTCTAAATCACATCCTTGGAATTGGGACTCGCATCCAAATGTGACCGGAAACAGCGGAAGTAAGAATCTCCTTTAGTGGTATATTTATAGGCCTTTCTGGGACCCCTAAAGCGCCGCCGCTACTGCGAGGAGATATGACGCATGTAACTGCACGCGAAAATGACTCGTTCGGCATCGTGAACCCTGCAGCATTTTTTCCTGTTAGGAAAACATTTTTTTACATTAAATTTTATGAATGTTTTTTATTTTATTTAGTACTTTGTAAACGTAATTATGCGTTTTCGTTCAAATTTGGTATGGAAAATGTGAAACATTCCAAGCAATATACTCATAGCATCTTGTCTTACGTTTGACAGTTACGTAGGCTTTTCGAAACCTATCATAGAAATGACATTACGAATTCAAAATAGCTACGCTGACGTAGAATTTTTAGATCGTCCAACTTCATGAAGACAAAGTTTACCGTTGTTGGCGTATTGAAAGTTTCAAAGTAATACCTACCCACGAAGAGTCATTCTGTTTTACGGAGATGTATTCATGAATAAGAAATATCCTTAGAATATGAGCAGAAGGGTGAAATAGATAAAATATGATTAGCCCAATAATGCATTTATTCAATCGTTATAAAGCAAGGCTTTTCTATTCATAGCCCATGATGACATAAAATATAATGTACATGTTTTCCATATTTTCACGAGCTTATGCATGAGATCATCGCCTTGAAGGTGGTGCCAATTCAGTCTTCGGATCGAGCGAGTTCATCGACAAACATGTTAGGATGGGGTAAAACATATAAAAGACACAAACAACCGCTTTACATAGCACGAAAATCAATATTAACATTTCTACTTAAACATTACACATATTCATCAGAACTATTGATTGAAGAATTTAAAGTCAGAAAATTAAATGCTTTATACTTCTACCATTAAACATTACAAATATTTTAAATACTATTTTTTTAATGACTTTTATTTTCCAGTGTTCATTTTGTTTACTTTACTAAGTAAGCAAAATGTAAGTAATATGTGTACATTGGAAAATAAAACTCAACAAAACAAAAATGTCTAGAAATTGTTACATACTATGCTCAAGAAATACAAATATTTTTTTTAATTAACACATTAAAAAATAGGTTAATTATTTGAAAATACAATAAAAAATGATTTGATCTTGAAATGTAGAAACTAACTTATTAAAAAATGAAATTATTTTCTGTTGGTTATGTAAAATACAATAATACTTAAATAATCGCTATAATTGCTAGTGTAAAAACTAGGTGAGTATTTCGTACTAAATAAAACCGTGTTATATAAAAAACAGACCCGTGAAAAATCATTGGATATTATAATTCTAGAATTTGTGAAGCTGGAAGTTTATGTAAAGAACAAATCTGAACAAGAACAATTTATTGACATGTTAATAAGCTCCGATTTCGAAAATGACAGATAAAATATTTTTTCTATGTGATATTAAAATATTAATATTGTGGGAAGGTACTTCGTCGCTTGTCTGAATTCATAACACAATGAGTTCCAATTTTTAGAATGACACATAAATTCAAAACAAATCCGAGTTCATTGAACCAGAGTTACAATTTCTCACAGCCACACAACGGAAATTACTATGTTTGATGATGAAAAAAGCTCTATAGAATTTTTTATCTTTCAAAAAGATAGTTCCAAAAATATGGGTTAAATAAGTTGAAAGATTTAAATTGTTAATTCTGAATTTGAAATATGAGATCGACAAAAATGACGTATAATATTTAAGTCCTAATGGCCGAGTGGTTAGAGTTGTTCCGCTAAGACAAAGATCCTGGGTTCGATACACAGTTGAGACCGTTACCTTTTTATTTTTTGTTTTGGTTCATGTTTCGATGATTTTTAAAGGGAACAGTTGCGCGGCCTTTTCATACAAAACTTAAATTTGAATATGAGGTCAAAATACCCAACCAAACTGAATAATATTTTTTTGATCAAATGATGTAGCCAAATTCTAGAACGAATATGTGCTACTTTATTTATTTGCGGTTTAAATTATAAAAATCAAATCAAAAATTATTTATTGTAAAATAAAAATTACAAAAGGTGTAGCTTATGGGTAGACCCCATTTCTTCCAGCTAACCACATTTATTTAATTACAATGTTTATATAATATTATTTGTTTTATTATAATAATTACAATGTTTATACAGATAAAATAACAATATACCAATAAAAAAATACAAATATATATATACCAATAAAAATAGGCGTTTCATTTACCTGAGGTATTCACTCAACGTGTAGTGACATTTATTAACAAGGAAAGTGTTTAGTAACGATTTGAACTTATGTGTATCTTGTATTTGTTTAATGTTATGTGGAAGGTTGTTTTATACTTTAATGGCCATGTAGTATGGTCCTTTTTGGAATATTGTTTTGTTTGCTTTTGGTATTAGTAAGTTTTCTGTGAGCCTTGTAGCGTATTTATGTGTTGAGTTTTTTAGTGGGAACTTGTCTGTAGATGATCGCACTAACATGCATAACTCCAGTATATATAGGTATATATATCTGTGACTGTCAGAATTTTCAGATTTTTAAACTTAGGTCTACATGAATCTAAACGATCAGAGTTTGTAATTTTTCTTATGCATCTCTTTTGTATGATGAAAACATCTTTAGCGTTTACCGAGTTTCCCCAAAAAATAATACCGTATTTTATTATTGAATATACATAACCATAGTATGCGGCTATTACTGATTCGGTGTTTAATATTTTTCTCAAGGTACCCAGAACATAAGAAAAACTACTGATTTTTGCTACAATTTTTGAAACATGTTCTTTCCAGTTTATTTTTGTATCTAATTCTATTTCCAGTAGTGAACAGGTTTGGGAAGGTTCGATAATATTATTATTAATGTTTACATTTATATTTATAGGTGTAGCTTGCTCTGAACAAAATTTTAAGACTTGGGTTTTGTTTGTGTTGAGTGATAGATGTTGCGATAACAGCCAGTTTGCTATTAATTGGCAAGTCTCGTTAAGTTGTTTGTTAAATTCGTCAACGTCTCCATTACATTCAAACAACAAAGCGGTGTCATCAGCAATATAAAATATGGGCAGTATAAAATATGGGGAGTTAAAGAAATCGATTTTCTCGATTTTAGATGCAATTTGCTATTATATAACATATGAATTATTAAAAAAAACTATTTTGATGGGTTTAAATTTAATTTTCAAACTACCGATTTAAGTCGACTGTATGTGTAATACTGAATGTATTATTTTTTTCACTAGTGTACCCGGCGTTGCTCGGGGACTTATAAATGGTTTCGGGTAAATTTTTGAGGTTGTGAGACCTTTTAAAGATATATAATTCCGTAGTACATTATTTTGATGTTTGGCCATAAGGTTTAGCCAGCGTTAGCATTGCAAGCGCCAGAAAATATTTTTTTACGACTTGATTACAAAACATCAACTTTTTTTCTACTTTTTATAAATATAATATGCATGTATTATAAATATAAACCTTTTGGAAGAAATTTTCTAAGTGATAGTGAAAACCATATCAAAATCTGTTGCGTAGTTTAGAAGAACTAAGCGCACAAAGCTGTGCAGCCGTTCCTTTTCTTTTTGGTATTATCTTCTTCAATGATTTATTACGTTTTCAGTTTTTAAATTAATAATTGTTCCTGGTGGGTAAATATCATTATTGAATAGTCTTGCAATCAATTTGCGGCCTTTCATAACTTTTGAAACTATCAGTAATTCACTTCAATATAGAATACCTCAAACGAATATCGAAAAAAAAAATCAAAAACTTTTCACGAGAAAAAGGAGTCTGAATTGGACCTCGGGAGTTCAGAAGCAGGAGTTGTGGAACAGATTCGCAGCGATAACGCGACGTAAAGTCGGCCACACTTTATGGCCGGTTTATTGCGGGAGAGAAAACTGCCAATCCGAGGGAGATTGAAAAAAGAAGGCTAACGTACTGACTAGGTGTAGTGAGCAACTGAGAGACGTTATGTAGGACTGATAACGCTTTAAAACAGTTTGTTACTTTGGTTGGAAATCGTATTACTAGCATTCTGATTTAGCCGGCTGCATCCAGTTTTTTAAAGACTTTTTATCCTTCTTTCAATAACTTTAAAGTATGCATTTTCTCATTTTTATTAATATAACATATTGGTATGTTTTCAATTCAATTTTTTTTATTTAGTAGAAAAACATTAAGGTTATATCCGTCACTGTAATGTTTAAGCATTACGATACGATTACAATTTTATCACCCCATCCAGGAGCACTCTTGTCCCGGTGAGACCGGTTCACCAGAGGGCACTGATTTTTAGGACTTCGGGAACAAGTGCTCTGAGGATGATAAGGAGGTTGGATTTTAATCGACCTGTATACATGGCAACCAAATAAGCCAATATTAGAATTTAGGATGTTCAGTAATAGAGGAATTGATTGAGCGTTGTATTTTTTTCTTCATGTCTTCCTTCTTCTTGCCCCTTCTTAAACCTTCTTTTCTATTTTTGAGTATTCATGGCTCTTCTTATTGTTTCTTCTTGTCTCTTCTTGGCTCTTCTTGCCTCTCCTTATCTCTTCGCGGCTTCTCTTCTTGTCTCTTCTGTGTTCAATAGTTGAAGCAAAAAATTATACATGGTAATAAATTGAAATGAATCAGAATCAGAGTCAAAAAATAAAAAGGGAACGGTTTCAAATGCAGACCAAACCCAGAATATCTGTATTACCAGAATAACGCTTTTACCAATAAGCTATCGCGACCTGATTATTTTCCGTTATTTTTTTCGGTTTCTTTCTCAAAAAATATCAATAAATTAAAGTTTTATGTTCAAGACGCCATAGAATGTTTCACCTGAATACATTTGAAAAATAATATCAACAACTTTAGCCCTCTGACCCAAAAGTGTCGACTATATTATATAATAAGATGGAGGGTGCCGTAGTAGAGGTTTTCGTCGATAATTTATAAATAATTAAACCAAAATGTTCTGCTGTTGCCATATATCCAATTTGTATGTATATATATGGCAATATTTACAATATATGTACAATTTGTTAAGCTTATTATACTAATATATCTCATGTGTCTCTATTTGGGTCTCTTGTGTTCTTTGTGTCTCTCGTGTGTCTCATGTCTCATGTGTCTCTTGTGTCTCTTATGGTTCTTGTGTATCTTGTGTCTCTCGTGTCTCTTCGTATTTATTTTCCATTTGAGTGTGTTTTTATAATATAATCGTTTTATGTTATATGTTATGTATCCTTTGACTGAGTAGGTTTTTATATGCATGTATTTAAATAAAAAAACCAACTTTGTATCCGTCACTATTTAATCAAAAAGGATCGATATGTTTCAAAACTAATAGTTCCTTCGCCAGAATAGAGGTATATTGAAAATTAACCAATTAAGAACAGTCTAACAAAGTTTTTTTAAATTTTATGTACCTATTTGTATAAACTGGGTTTTTATAATATAGATTTTTCTCACGTGAGTGATCCATTGATCATGGAATAAATTAATAACATCAATAAAAAAAATTAATGATAAATTCTTCTGTCTGCATTGAATAAAACGCTGTGGCGTGCTGCTTATTGCACATAGTGCTCGCTGCATATCGAGCGCAATGTTTTGTGCAGCCAGAAATGACCACGTTGCGCTTTTCAAAAATGCATGGATACTGATATTTTAGTGCAGGACCTGAAAGGGATGCAGCCAAAGTTTATGCATAACCCAGCCAGCTGTCGGCGATGTAAGATTCGTAAATAATTCACAGGACATGGTGGGGCTAGTGTTCGTTCTTTGAACT
The DNA here is from genome assembly GCA_026573805.1 of Hesperophylax magnus. Taxonomy (NCBI): domain Eukaryota; kingdom Metazoa; phylum Arthropoda; class Insecta; order Trichoptera; family Limnephilidae; genus Hesperophylax; species Hesperophylax magnus. The sequence goes on along the minus strand of JAIUSX010000229.1, from coordinate 299,150 downwards.
AAGCTGCACCAATGTATTGCACGTATTAACATGCACTCAGATAGTACAACATCAATGCATTTACCCATTAGCAGTTATTTTTATAGGCTAGTGATGTTAAGTAAAGCTTCGAATTCGTATCTTTTTTATACATTCATCGTCGCACTAGAAATTTTACTTAGAATAGGTATATACTGATGAAGATGAATAAAATTTTAAAAATTTTTAGAAATGAACTAACGTTTTGTTGCTTTTCAATCTTTTACGTACGATTTCCTTTTATAATTTTTGACCGAGCGTAGAAAGTCCTGTTTTAACTCAACTGTTTGGTATTCCATCTGTCTTTAAATTTTTTGTGTGCTCCGTTTCCGTTTTCGAAAAATTTTATCCAATCAATCCATTTTATTATTCAAGCAACACTAACTTTGACTATTGTTCAGTAAAAAAACATTTTTAAAATGTAAAATCGTCGTGTTTATTAGGTTTTTCCTATTCGATGTTTTTTCAACAGAATTTACCTACAAATCTGAAGAAAGTTAAAAAAACGAATAGTCATTGAGATAGTGACGTTTCTTTGGACAAATTTTAAATATATTTCCAATCCAAAACATTACATAAAATATATGGTTAATAAATTAATCCTACCTACTTACAAAACATATGACTTCGGGGGAAATTTTGGTTTTGTTTTACTAAATAAGAAAAAAAAAATTTTTTTTGGATCCGCGGTCTACAACTGTTCACAGAACTACTAGTATAAAAGTCGGTTCTTAACGAAAAAAAAATTTACACACATGAAGAGAGCGTGATTGTGTTCGTGACAGTTTGCTATGTGTACATACAAAGCACTATTTTTGTCACAAGAACCTGATGTTCTGTTCACACGTTAGTACAAGGAAATAATTTAATAAAATATGTGGCGAAAATCATCACGATAAAATATTTACAATCCTAAAAGCCACACGATAAGTTTAGTATAGGAGGTTGTTATTTATTCAGTCATATGAAATAAAATCTATACATAATATAAATGCATGTTTCATATTTGTTCCGTACGTGTTCCTATTCCATTCATCCGATTGAGATGAAACTTTCAATGTTTGTTTTTATTATATTTATTGTTTTTGTGTTTAATTCGTAGAACTCCATTATCGATTTATTTATTTTATTTTAATTAAATTTAAAATTGTTTTTATTAGTGTCAGGAGTGTTTACGGCGTGGTTAAAAGAAGTCGGGGACGTCTGAGGAAGACTTAACGCATTATCTCTGAACTGGAATGATATTTGATATAATAATAATAGTTAATTCCAGGATATATGCAGGGGTAGAGCAACGCAATATATTCCATATTTAGAAATAAAATAATAATAAGTTCGACAAATTAGTCAAAATAACATTTCATAGGTACATAAAATAAAAACATAAAGTGAAAAATGTATTCAAGCAGCCGTTTACGGAGGATATTAGACCGTCTATCGTATCCTGTCGGACCATCGGGGGGAACTCCATCCAGGAAACCACGGCAATGATGATTGTATTATTCCATTGGCGAAGTAAGCTTCCCCTGCAGTGGTGGAGAAATACTTTGAAAGAGTGCGCTCGTCCCTCCAGGAAAACTTTCGTAGCGCTGCAGTATCTCAGTATATTATGCATTTTTTTTAAAGTAACAATTTGTTACACAGTAATGAATGGTAGAAATAGTCGAGGACGCCCGATGAAGATATGGTACGAGCATGGCATGAAAAGATCAAATACTTATAAAGTAAACTTCTTCTATACTTTATAATAATATTATGTCCACCTTAATACTAGAATTCACCACCTCGTAACTTTACTCCAAACCATTCATGACCCCGAGCAACGCCGGGTACACGCCAGTTAGTTGTCCAATAAAAATGGATAATTCTATTATACTGTTAACTACTCATCATGTGCCTTGAAAAGATACAATACCCGTGCAACTTTGTAATACTGATTAAATTATTATTTCTAATTATACACTACTCGTCGAGTACATTGTAATATAACTTACCGAAATTTAAAGCTTTATTTCATGTATTTTTGGCCGCAATCCATTTTCCGGCGCAATGTCCGGGTGAACAATAGAATAATATTTATGGCTGCAATTTTTGTTTATTACCATTTTTATACTAACAGGTACCTCTAAAAAGCTTATAAAGGAAGTTAAAATATAGAAACAAATAATTAAGTAGGTATTTCCTATGTTTTATTATACTGTATTATGTATCAAAGCCGATAAAGTTTTGCTTGATGCCGTGTTTTGAAAATAAATTAACGATCAAAGGAGAGAATAATTCAAGTTATCAAATACTGAAAATTTATAAACGTTTAAAGAAGGACCTAAAGTTGTTTCGATATTCCACTTTGTAATTAAAGACCACTGCATTTGAAGTATTTTGAAAATATCGAATAATGCATTAAATCCGTTTTTCTCATAATATATATATTTTTTTTTACAGTAATACCGCACAAGAGTCCCAACTGCTGCTGTCTGGAGCCAGTGAGACTATGGCATCCCCAATTGGGGTATGTTGTGAGGCTGAGGGTATTGGGGAGGGGAGGGAGATGGGGAAGAGGAAGGTGGGGAAGTACCTGGCTATTCAGATCTGGTCACCAAACACGGCTAAAGCCATTTCAAGCAACGTTTCAATTCTGAATGGTGGTCTTACACCAGGGCGATACTGAGAGTATCTTCCACTCTGGAACGTGTCGCAAATATACTATATATTATTTAAATTAATTAATTGTGAAATAACACAAATTAATCAAATAAAATTTATTTGCGCACGCCGGGTTCGAACCCGCGACCTTCGGATCTGTAGTCAAAAGCGTATACCACTAGACCACGCCGGCCGTCAAATGATTTTCAATGATTTTGGGATTGATTCGAGAAAATTTCCGTTTCCATATATTAAATGTGGGAAATTACCAGTGCGAATCAAAATTTTATCTTCATTTTTAATGACACAATGAATTTCTAGCTTAAGTACCTTGTATTGCCGGCGATATGTATATGAATTATTTTCATCTCGCAGCCAATATATTAATTTTGAATTCTCCTATAGTTATACAGGATGTACGGGGGTAAAGTGCGCTAACTTCGGGAGGTGATTCTACATAATGGTAGAAGTAAAGAAGACAAATAACTATTTCGAAATTCCGATGGTTATTTTCCCACGAAAATTTTTTTTCACAGGATAATATTTATGAAATTAAAACAATTATTCATTTTATAATCACGAATTTTCATTTATTTCATTCTTTATGACGGACCGGTTTCGTTTAGTACAAGCATTTTCAGGGTATAAAATTAAAGTGATTTCAGTTTTACTGATCAGTATAATTTTATACCTTGTAAATGCTTGTACTAAGCGAAACCGGTCGGTTATAGAGAAATAAAAAATGAAAATTCATGACAATTATTTTATTTTCATCAATATGTCAAACCACAAAGTTACTGCTAAATTCCAAAAATTAAATAAATAAAAAACAAAATGAAGAATTTTTATTTTCCCGTACAAATAATTAAACTTATTTTACCTAAAAACTACTTTAAAATACTGAAATTTAGAAAAAAATTCTTTATCTTTTTTAATTCTAAAATCGTGTAGAATCACGTCCCAAAGTTAACGCACATTGCCACCGGACACTGTATTTTACGTTGGTATTCGATTAACAAGAGACTACCCACGCGTAAAATAATCTTTTAACACCAAAATATCAAAAGTCTGAAAAAAAATCCTTTTAATATTTCTAGTTAATTAGCATACCTAGATGGATTTTTTAAAAATAGAAAGCTTCAGAGGATTATTTTATAGCTACTTGTGTAAGTAGTTTTTTGCTGATTTTAGGGTGAATTAACCTTTCTAATTGTGATGTTTTATTTCGCTTGTGTACCTACCTAGTATGGTTTTTTTTTTAATATTTGGTTACTTTTCCTCAACCGTACTGAAATTTGTTTGTAACATTAAAGTTTGTTCGTAACATAAAATACCACGTTGTTAGCGATATTGTAACATTTATATGTATATTATAAACATTCGTGTTTGTACCAATCCATCTATAGCTCAAATACTAATATGGAGGGTAGGATTTAAAGTAAAAGGGGTGATGTCATATTATTACTGCAAGTGTAGAAATTTATGAGCATTTATTTATTTTAGCTAAATATGTTAAGCATAGTAATAACAAGAGACAAGAACATAGTTAGGATTGAATAATATCTCAGAGCGCGTGCAAAGTTCCACTGGAAGCACTTGTAGATTGAAATTATAGTTAAGCATTACTTCGTAAATGTGTGACATTAAATTAGACTATAAGAACTGACCTTGTTACATATCGTAATTTTGTGAGTCAAGTATTTGAACTCACAAAATTTAATAATGATTAGAACTAGATGTCCAGTAACATCTAGCTAGCACGTTCCAAAATGTCGTTCCATAATGTCGTTTGGAGTACACCCGTCAATCCTCCCAGTAGACCGCCTCCGATCGCTTCCCGTTGAGAACTGGTTCTAGAAGTGTGTCGTTCCGGCCGGAGCGAATCAAATGAGTCCGAGTCCGAAGGCGTTTGAATCGATCCGAGTCCGCAAAATAAAATGGATCGAGTCCGGACTCACTCTCACCTCTCGCTCTCGCTCTCGCCTCTCGCTCGAAACTCGCAAGGTGAAAAGCTTGAAAGGTGGGTACCTCACAAATTGAGTGAAGCAAATAAACAAATTATTAAATAAACCTACTTATTTGATTTTTTAAAAATTGGTAATTTTTTTAAACTTTTGAAAATAAGTTTTTTTTTTAAATTTTGACTTTTTTGAAAATTTTAACTTTTTTTGAAAATTTTGTTTTTTTTTAAATAGATTTTTTTTTTAAATTTGACTTTTTTTTAATCTAGCAAATTTTGTATTTTTAAGTATCCTTCCTGTAGTTAATAATAATATGTGTAACTAATCCTTTACCTTTCGAAAATCGCGAGTTGCGAAGTAGGTATAAGGCTAGCTTTAGACTTGTAAGTCCCTTCGCAAATTCACGACTTCCAGCCAATGGGCATATTGCATTTTGAAAATCCAATATGCCCACTGGCTAGAAGTCGCAAATCCACGAAAAAACTTACAAGTCTAAAGCCAGCCTTTCCTTACAGATAACAGGATACACAAAATTATTATTTCGTGACACTCACTGTGACGTTCCACCGGGTTCTGCGAATCCAGTTGATTCAAATTCAAGTCCACAGGACTCGAACCTCAATCGAATCAAGATGAGTCCGGCGGAACGGTTTCTAGTTTGAGTCCGCCGGACTCATTTCAAACGTTCCGACTCAAACCGTTCCGCCGGACTCGCTTGATTCGTTTTGTAGTATGAGTCCGGCGGAGCGGTTTGATCGCCTTGATTCGAAGGAGTCGGAGCGAATTCAATGAATCGAGTCCTTTAGAATGAGTCCGGACTCTGATTCGAGTCCGAAAAATGAGCGGAACGACACACTTCTAACTGGTTCGCTCCTTCACCGCGAGTCGCGCTGTCAGCTTCCCTTCCAAAATAAGCGTCTAAGCTAAGCGTCCACCTTTCGGCATCGTACGCATCGGACGCATCGCATCAAACGGATCGTAGTATTCTTTGTATAGAAAATCACACAAGTGCGTCCACCAATCCGCATCGTCCGGATCGCTCGAATCTGCTCATCGGAATGCCGACGCCGTTGCTTCGAGAGGCAACTTTTGCGATGCGTGCCGATGACGTCATTCGGAATGCCGGTCAGGTGGACGCACCCCGCGCGCTTGCTCCGCATTCCTTTTTTATGTTTCCTTTTTATAGATTTTTTGCATTTTTTTCCTCTTCTGCTAACACACAAGCGATGACGAATTGTTCTTTTTCACTTTTTTCAGATCAGGTGGACGCATTGTGAAAAATTCATCCGTTTGATGCGATGCGTCCGATGCCGAAAGGTGGACGCTTAGCTTATACAACCGATGGCTAGGCGGTCCGTAGTTTCAACTATGGATGAGTCAACCTTAAATTCCTGCGGTAAAATTGAAACTGTTCCATGTTAAGCAGCAATGAAGCAACTTAAATCCTAAATGCAATACCATTAATAATAATATTCAAATTAATAATTGAGAAATATTATTGCTTTGTGCATTTTATGTTTTTACAGTGAAGCCCAGCAGTAACTAAAATTCCATTTAAAAATAATAAACCATTAACGTTATGAACGTGTTTCTACATAATGAAATGGGAGAATGTAGGCGTTGAAATGGAATAAAGCATTTTCCACACGAAGCCACATACATTGAGACAAGATTAACCGGGGCTCATTACATTTCCAGAAGAAATAATCTTTGAATGTGTTATGTTGTAAAAGTGATGTGTTGTACTTTTGTAGTACACAACTAATTTAATATTAACTAATTCATGTTGCCATACAGATTATAATTGGGTGGTTTAAAAACTCACCTTAACTCATAAAAACCTCTATAAACTATACCTAATGAATTTTTAAAACCTCGATAACTATAAAGAATGTTTAAAACCTCAATAAACTATAATGAATGTTTAAAACCTCGATAAATTATAATGAATGTATAAATCCTCGATAAACTATAATGAATGTATAAAACTTCGATGAACTATAATGAATGCTTAAAACTTCGATAAAATATTACGAATGTTTCAAAATTCGATAAACTTTAATGAATGTTTAAAACCTCGATAACTATAATGTTCGAATAGAATTTTTGCTTTCAATTTTGTCATCATTTTCTAAATTGGAACCGATTATGGGAATGATTCAGACAAACGATAAAACAAGTTTATTATTTTTTTTTTAAATATATTTTATTTGAAAAAATTAATTAATAATTAATTCTGTAAAAATTTTGTTAAATTTTTTGACAGATCTATTAATTTTTCATGTTTACTAACGGTTTTTATTCGAAAGGTAAATTTCTAAAATTGACAATATTTGTAAAGTAAGCATGCTGGGGCAAATATTTTATTTATAAATACTTTCAGCTTTTCAAAACTTACAATTATAATATTATATATTTTTTTAAATATTTATGTTGAGGGATCAGTATTATTTATAGGCCCTGTTAGGAGTTCTACCGAGCCGAACGCTCTGATATGAAAATATCTGGAGTCGGTGATTTATTTTCCCATTTGATCTCTGGTGAGTTGACGTGTTGTTCTTGTATTGTTTTGTATTTATTTTGCTTATATAATGCAATTGCATAATGTTGATTGACTAGATGATCATTTGTGGAAAAGTGTGATAAAAATATTATAATTGTAGGTTACACATTATACATGTAAGGCGTTTCTTTTATGTGCTAAATTAAATTCAATAAATATCCCTGAGGTTGGGAAGTCGTATGATTTCTATCGGATAATTTTAATAATTATTCTTTCAATTGTTATTATGGGCTGTACGGTACCTTTTAAGGCCCTCTGTACCTAATAATGCCACACTGCAATAAGAACTGTATTATTTTATGTTTAAAATGTTTCGAATGTTATAGAAGACATAGTTACTATAAAATAAATTATATATTAATAAACTGAATATTAGGACGATTTACCCGATGTAGGTGCACAGGGAGTGAAATCGAGCTGCGTCTTGTGTAGGGGATAATTTGGTAAGATTGAAGCTCGTTTTCACTGCAGTCTTCACAAATGAGTGATATATAGTCACACCCAGTGAAGGCATAGATGAAAAGGAAAGTCTCCGGTTTGATGTGTACTTTGAGGAGAGGATGCTGGAATAGATCACAATTATTAGCTTTACAGAGAAGGTTCTGGGCTCAAATTGTAGCAAATTTAGTTTGAGAAAGTATACATAGCTATAATATAAAACTAGTACTTTTTGACAATTTTGCGTTCGGCGCTTGAGGTAGGAAACTTGGATTATTCATTGGGCCAATATCATGAACAATTCACCAAAAAATCGGAACTACCGAATTTGACGCAAGGCACTTCTCCCTTTTAGACGAAAAAGTTACTGGAAATTTAAGTACTTCCCTCCTTACGAATCTTATGATTTCAGAGGATTTTTTTTTGATTTATTAAAAGAGAAAATTAGAAACACGTTTTTTTAAATTACTAATTACAGTAGCAGGTTAACTAAGTTAGATTTTAACCCTAGCATGCGCTAAGTATCAAAACAAGTTTCGGGTCCAGTCGAAATTTCAAGTAAATAGGTCAAGCTAAGCTTTCGTTTCAACGTTTCAACCTAAAAGCTCGGGTACGAACTGTGTACCCTATCAAGCTATTATTAGTGCCCCGATTGGGTTAACATGCACCCCGGGATCTCCGATGAAATTTTGCTCACTTGACCTTCAATAAAATCGGAAGATCACTGCCATAAGATTTCGAAAAACCAATGGAATCTTCTTTTCCCACTCCTGAAGTAGAATTTTGAAGGTGCTTATTGATGAAATTTTTGTTTCACATTAAAAATGAGAGGAAACTTACTGTACATCCAAACTCTGGTATATTATAGAGATCGTTAGCAGCGCTTCCAATCCAGAAAGAATGATTCGGATGGAAATCGTCCTATTATTCACTAATGGACCCGGGACGTCTGCCACTGAAGTCGGGCTCATTCTTCTTCCAATACGGTGTTTATCGAACTGCTCTCTATTCCCGCTATAATACAAAGGCCCAATCGTTTTATTATTTCGGTTCATGTATTTTGTATAAAACACTCCATTTTTCGATGAATTCCGAGATTTTAACCATGTTTTTGTCGTCTCGTCAAATAATTGATTCGCGTAAATGCCAACCGTATCAATGAAAGACGAAATTGCCAATACAATATTTTCAGAGAAAAACAACCAATAAAAATAGTATCTGAGGAAAATATATACCCTTTTACCATTCAACTATTAACCCATCGAGCTCAACAGCTCATATGGTCTCGTGAAAATCATTGTGTTTGCCTTACTGTCATGGTGTGAAATACGATCTAAACGGTGTTAGAAAGAGAAAACACCACGCTTTATATTCAAATCTAGTATTTAGGCCCAGAAGTATTAAAAGGTACACCTCTCTGAAACCAAATGTCCGACCCCGCAATTTGATAAAAAAACTATGTGAAACATGATTTTTTTTAAATGAAAAGACATACAAGAGAAGAAACAATGACTAATAATATGTGTGTGTTTTTATTTTTTTATTGTTGCGAGTAATTTTTGTTACAAAAAGTTTATATTTAAAAAAAATATATTTATTTCTAATAATAAAATGAAAAAGCGTCTTTCAAAAACAGTTTTTAGTTTTCGGATACGTTCAGTAATGTTACATTTATTTGGATTTTGTTGCAAAGCGGAAATACTCCAACCGTCTAACAGAATATGCCAGAGGCCTGATGGGTTCACAGATTAGAAATATAGCACTGATATTATTGTATTAATGTAGAAAGTTTATTATTATTATTTATTATTGTATTAATGTAGTACACAATTTGGTAGGCGGGAATGGGTACCGCCGCCCTGGGAACCATTTATTGGATGACCAACACCTCTGCCACAGGTCACCCCAAGTGGTTCGCTACGTTTGGTGACTTAGCAGGGGTGCCCGGGTTCATGGGTTAAGGTTTGCCCGGGTCTTGGTGGCGGGTGCGTCGGCCCACCTTCTGCGTGGCGGGCCGGTTGGGAGATGCTGGTTGAGGGAGACCCTTTACAACCGGTTACCGCTGTCCGGCTCACGACTAAGGGTGGGCTGCCCCATCAGCGAGTGAAAAAACCCCGCCACTGCTGTTGTGCCGGTTCGTGACCGGCGGGGACCCAGCAGCAGCGTTTGGGGCGCATTGGATGCCCTCTCCAGCCGGACTCTCCCGGCCTATCGCCTAGCACCGCAGTGGGTGGGCTGGAACCAAACGCTCATCACTCCTAGACAGCCTGAACCCCAGATTCCTACCCACCCCTCATACCTTTCCTTTCCAGACCTTTCCTTTCACCTCCTACACCTACAAAAAAAAAAATTAATTAAATTCATGAATATACAAAACAACAATCTTAACATCATTACAGCGGCGAGTAGCAGGCGTCCCCGGTGCGGGCCAAAACTGTTGGTAAATTTTGCCAACATTCGCGGCCTGCACACAAATTTAAATTCCGTCCATCACCATCTTTTGTCCCAACGTCCCAACCTTCTTTTCCTATCCGAAACTCAGATAGCCGAGCCGCCAGACTCCTCCTATCTGGACTGCCCGGGCTTTACCCTCGCAAGCAAATTCCGGCTGAAAGGAGGAGTCTGCCTCTATAGTCGAGCTGACGTCAACTGTGTGCGACTATTGAGTCTGGAAAACTCCAGATTCGACGTAATGTGGGTGCGCGTCAATCTTGCCAGTACGGCAAGATTCTACGCATGTCTATACCGCTCACCGAACCATAGCGAATCAGACACTTCCGAGCTCTTCAAACATTTGAGCGATACTATTGATGATCACTTGCCCCGCTACCCTTCGGCCGAGTTTGTTGTTCTGGGGGACTTCAACGTTCATAACGAACCATGGTTGAAGTTCTCAGGCCCAACGGACTCGGCTGGCCGACAGGCGGAATCCTTTGCCATTTGCTACGGATTAGAGCAATTGGTTCAGGAGCCTACAAGGGTTCCTGATGTCCAGACTCACCGCTCCAATCTGTTAGACCTATTCTTAACTACTGTTCCACACGGTTATAAGATTGACGTCACAGCGCCTCTGGGATCATCTGACCACTGCCTAGTGACGACATCAATCCCCGTTAGCCTCAGACCAACCAATGAGAGGCTGAGGAGAAAAGTGTGGCACTATAGGTCAGCAGATTGGTTCGGTATGCGGGCCCATTTCAATGCTTTTCCGTGGTCAGCTGTTTGTTTTCGGACTTCGGACCCTTCAAGATGTGCCCAGGAGATTGGTGAAGTCATCAAATCGGCGATGGATGGCTTCATACAATCGACTACTAAAGAAACTGGTGTGGGCTCAAAGCCGTGGTTCAGTCGACAATGCTCCGAAGCAGTTCGACGAAAAAACGCGGCTTACCGAGCCTACAACACATCTCGAACGCCCGAAAGCAGATCAGCATACAACAAATCGGCAAAGGAATGCAAGAGAATCATCAATAGATCAAAATTCGAACACGACCTGCAGATCAGCAAAAAGCTGGCTGCCTGCCCGCATGGCAGCAGAGCATTCTGGTCGCTTGCGGGCTCAATAGGTCGAAATTTTTGCAAACCCAGTTTGCCACCTCTTACCAGACCTGACGGCTCACTAGCAAACACCGCCACCGAAAAGGCAAACCTTTTAGGGAAAATGTTTGCGGAAAACTCGACCCTCGACGACGGGGGTGCTGTTCCGCCGTCGGTTCCTCACTGCGGCTTCTATATGAAAAAGCTGAGGATCCGGCATCGGGATGTACTCCACGTCATACGGGGGCTCGATGTTAACAAAGCTAGTGGACCTGATGGAATACCTGCCTTGGTATTGCAGAGGTGTGCTGCGGAAATAGTTCCAGTTTTGACAAAGCTCTTCAAAATGTCCCTGAAGTGTGGCACTGTGCCCTCTGGTTGGAAAAAAGCGGTAATTCACCCTATTCCCAAGAAAGGTGACCGCTCCAACCCGGCCAACTACCGCCCCATAGCGATCACATCAGTTCTGTCCAAAGTGATGGAACGTGTGATCAACGACAAACTGCTCACATACCTCGAGAAGAACAAAATTATCAACGACCGTCAATACGGATTCCGGCGGAACCGCTCGTGCGGTGATCTTCTCGCGTATGTGACGCATGTTTGGGGGCGGTGCCTGGAACGTCACGGTGAGACCCAAACGGTCGCACTAGACATATCCAAGGCCTTTGACCGGGTCTGGCACCGAGGACTTGTCAACAAATTGCATTCTTACGGACTTCCCGCATCCCTGTGTACGTGGATTGCTGACTTTTTAAGGGATAGGTCGATTCAGGCGGTTGCTGACGGTTTCACCTCTTCCTCGCACTCCATAAATGCTGGCGTCCCACAGGGATCGGTTCTGTCTCCGACTTTGTTTTTGTTGCACATCAATGACCTTTTGACATGTGCACCGATTCATTGTTACGCGGATGACAGTACAGTTCATGATAGCTTTTTGTTTGACAAGCCCCCAAAGGGCACACAAACTCCAACGGCTCGGAGGGCTTTGAAGCAGAGAATGGACGGTTATCTCGAGAGTATTTCCTCCTGGGGTAAAAATAATCTCGTCGAATTTAATGTTTCAAAGACCCAATCCTGTCTGATTACGTCTAAAAGGGATCCAAATGATAATCTAGTCTCCTTCAACGGAAGCAATCTTCAGAACAGGCCTTCCATTGATATGCTTGGTGTAACTATAAGTGACCAGCTCAGGTACGGGGGCTCCATCGAAGCCAGAGTAAAGTTGGCCTCTCAGAAGCTGGGCGTACTGTACAGGGCCCGCAGATACTTTAATAGTACACAACTGCTCACCCTGTACAAATCGCAAGTGCGCCCTACTGTCGAATTTGGCAGCCATCTCTGGTCTGGAGCCCCAAAATACCTGAAAAAAACCCTTGACTCTGTGCAGAAACGGGCGGTCCGTTTGATAGATTCCCCAATCTTAACAAACGGACTGCAATCTTTAGAGCACAGACGTCGGGTAGGTATGCTGTCCTTGTTCTATCGGTATTACAATGGAAGATGCTCTGAGGAACTAGCGTCATTGATCCCTTCGGCGCCGGTGCGTAGTCGGGATACACGCCAAACGCGCGCCCAACATTTGTACACAGTTGACACTTGTCACATGAGAACGGGTCGCTTCTACGATTCGTTCTTAAGTTCAACAGCTCGGCTGTGGAACGAACTGCCGGCCTCTGTGTTTCCTCCCTCCTACAACATGGGACTCTTCAAGACCCATGTTCACTCCTTCCTCTCCACAAAAAGACCCTCCACACAGCATCCCCAAAGATGACATAGGCCCTGAGGGAAATTATTTTCTTCAGGGCCTCCTGTGTGGAGTAAATATAAAAAAAAAAAAAAAAAAAAGAAAGGGACGCTTAGATGGTTCGGCATGTAGAGCGATGAATGAAGAAAAGAGTGTAAGGAGAATGTATGAAGCGAATGTGAATACTAAATTGAGTAAAATAGTGACGCCCGAAGAAGATGTGCAAACCAAATCCTTGAGTCGAGTCCGAATAACAGAAGGGTGTGTATGGGACTATGTATAAATGTGAATGAAGCAAGAAGAAGACCAAGTTGTTTGGCGGGCTGTCCTATCTAAGTTAATTATTGCATTTAATTATATAAACCTAATATTGGAATGTGATTAAAGGAGTATAAAGGGGTAAATGCTCCATGTGATGTAGATTCACCAGTTTCCGGTTCGTACTTCGTTTTTTTGTATAATGCATAATGAATTTACAATTACGATTTTCTTCATCTTTCTTTAACAGTGTTAAAAACTCTAAGGATATATTATTTAAAAAAAACTCGTCCCCTTTCAAATGTCCAATATTGAACACGAATAATAAAAAGGAATATAGTGTGATTTGATTCTGTATCGGTGCTCAATGCATTGTATATTTTAAAAGCGATGAACCAGAATTGTCGTTGAGCGAATTTGGTTCTAGTTTTAGGGAACACGGTTTAATGAAAAGCGTTAAAATTTAAAAAAATAAAGTTTAAATTGATCTCACTTCAGACACATTGGGCGTACGCCCACAATATACTTCTATTTGTTGATCTCTTTATTGATCTCACATTTACCACATTATATAAAGTTATAGTCTGTTTCATAAGTCCATTAATTGGAATCAATATGCATGGTCGACTGCCATCGCAGCCATACAGAAATAATTAAATTTTTCATCCCCTGCGGATATTTACGCCGTGGACATACAACGTTACCCTTAACTACTACCTACGTCGTCGTATTATATCTTCCCCGGATATTGTGTGAAAGCTCGCTGCGTTCCCACCGGAAAGTGTCTTGGTATCCAACCGCGAACTGATTTACTTGCCCCAAAGTGCACCATTTGTTGGTCTGTTTATTTGGACGCGGGGTGGATTTTTTAAAATGCAGATCCTATATCATTCGACTGGAAAGAAAACCTAGTGAAAGTGGAAGACCAGCAACTTTACTCCAACTTTCGAGATTAAAATTATTGTTTTAATATATTATTATCGTTGTTAAGAATTTAACGAAAATATTTTAATTTCCACCCCTCACTCTCCGGTAATAATCTCTCCGACCAAGGTACCACCCATTAAAGTAAAAGCTTTTCTTATGTTTCATTTAAAAGTAAATAAATCAGATATATTTTGTAACAATTATGTACATTTTGTAGCGCGCTGGCTTGCTACAATAATCGTGCTTTCCAATTCGCTTTCAGTCATTCGTCTTTGTTTTTGGTGCTTCGACGTGTAACATTCGGAATCCGGTGAAATCACGCAGATTAAGCAAGGGCGAAAAGATTGAAATTCGAGCCAGCCTGTTTTGATTTGTGTAAAAAAAAATCATTGCCAATATGTTCACCGCTAAAATCAAAAAAACAAATCAAAAAAGTTCCGGCACAAATATTTATAAAAAAGTTCGATGATTATCTAAAGAACTTACTTTGCCACATTACGCAATACAACAATATCCAGAAAGGCGTTCGTAAGTAGGAGAAATACATATTATATATTATACATTATTTTTTTGTTTAAGGCGTATAAGACCAAAAATGCTATATTGCAGCAAATATCAAGATGAAAAGAATCTATAATATTTTTAAGCGATCGCCAAAATACAAAATCTATTTATAAATCATAAAATCTGGAAAATATGCGAGAGGAATATATAACACGTTTCAAAAGGGTTGCGAAAAGTATCATTGAGCAAACATAAAGAAATTTTCAAACAAAGCCGGATTTTCCATTATTCCTGAGTTGTTGAACACGTAAATTCTTTTTATTTGCGCCGTTTTCATTGGGGTGACCACTGGCCCAGTGTCTCCAGCACATTAACCCAATCATCGGCTTAAAACACAACAACACCTGTAATAGATTGTTACCCCATCTGACATGGAACAGATAAAATCCACCAACAAAACAAGCAAAACGAGACACTTTTTTAAAAAATTCCTAAAAAACAACAAAAAGGTCTGATTTAAACATTGATCTGAAAATCCCGCTGATATGAGTCCATTATTTTGAATTCCTTCATAATTTCAAGGATTTCAACGCTATAAAGGCAGAACTTATTCAAAATTGATACTAGCAATTTTGCATTTAGTAAAACTGTCGAGACTCCAATAAGGATACCTAATGAAGATGCTTAAAATCTTGTAACTTTTTTATGAATATGGTCCGTTTTAGCTCGCTTTTGAAGTGATATTGTTTAGACAAAGCGAAGTGACCACAGCACGCTAACAAGTGCGTTATTTCCTGCCCAATGGCGCCAATGCTTCCGTCCCAATCATTTACACGCATCCGCTCTGCCGGAAATATATCTGTTTCCCGATGGGGAATAGTACTCCAGGATTTCCCCAAGTATAAGTACTATTTATCACCTCTTAAATTTCATTTCGCTGTGCGTACGGTGAATATTTTACAATGAAATGTTTAGAGAATGCTTTCTTGTCTGCTTGGGTACAAATTAATGATACATATATTAGATTAAGTAACCATTACTAGGGACCTGAAAATTTCGAGTTACTTTACGCCGAAATTAGTTTTATTTTTAGCACAATTTGCGTTAAATTTTTTTGGATTTTTGGGAAAAGTGATGGTACCTACTTTGCAGCAAATGTGAAAAACAGTCTGTTTTATTAGTTTTGTAAAAAAAGGAAATCACTGTTTTTTAACCGAAAAATGAAAGACAAAACCTTCCATTTTATGGTAGCTAAAGTTTCTCAAAACCATAGACAAAGAAATATTAATTGAGAATTTATAATATTACTTTGTTCTTTTAAAATACCAGATGATGTCAAAAAATTGCAAATTTCGAGCTATTGTGGTAAAAATGGCAAAATGACGATTTTCTTCGTTTTCAATCCGTGTGTTTCTTATTCGAGAAATGATAATGCAAAAATATTTAAAACTTTGGATTGTTGATTAAGTTTCAATAAAAATCATTGAAAGATATTGTTCTCACATAACATTTTTTTCTAAATTACAATTCGACCAATTAAAATTTGTCATCATTTCGCCTCGTTTAAATTGAAATTACAATTCGACCAATTAGCTAATGTCTCCATTCCATTTTGTTTAAATTGAAATTACAAATCAACTATTTTACAATAGTCAATTATCATCGTTTCACCTCATTTAAATTGAAATTACAATTCGTCCAATAAATTAACTATTGTCACATTTTCGCCTTGTTTAAGTTGATATTCATATTCTGCTTATTTTTAAAATCTTTCAACTCTTCTCCGTCCTCTTTTGTAAATTCTTAAAACTTTTCAGAACGTTGAATTTTACAATCCGCAGGATATACTTCCCTTCGTCCTTTATTCGGAAGTGGGCATTATTATAAAGGCAAAGTATAAGGGCCAACTGGTCCACAAATGAATGGGAGAAAGACTAAACTAATGAGGCGGACAAGCGGTTCTCTTTGACCCCCAACAAGAGAGTACTCATTGAAGATTGCCTTCAAACTTTTTGCATGGGTACTCTATCCAACGATGTAATGGGTTGCGCACTTGACCTGGATTTTAGTGGTTGTGGGATCGATCCCGTCGAAGCACAGGGAAAATTGAACTGGTGATTGAATTGAAGGTGGAGGATTGTACCGCAATGACTTCGAACAGTGATTTTCAAAATCCAAAAATTTCATCGGTTTGTCTGAGGCGAAGGAATCGAAAGATTTTTTGTAAAATGATGTAAAAAAGTTTTTTTTCAAAATGGTGTAGATCGCACGTCTAAGGATAATTTGTTCAGTCACTTCTAACCTTAAAGTAGGTATACATTTGCGAGCCAAACCTTTCGGATATTAATCCCGTAGTTCTCGTGATTAGGACGGGGTTTCGCAGCGTCGAATGGAATGCTCGTAAACCTCTAGTGGCGATCCACCTTCTGTCGTTTTTCTGACGAACACAAAGGCTTCCTCAGTTCTCACTGGAACGGTGTCGTTTGTAGTTCGTTGTTTTTCTTTCTGCATGCGAACCTCCAGGCACACATCCACTACTTTTTTAGTTGCACCTTTTTATTTAATTAAGCTAGTGGTGGGGGAAAAATTGCTGAAATTGAATCTTTATAAAATGAAATCTTTACTCTGAGGTCCCCAACAAAAGTACCATGAAAAATTAGATGCCTGAAGGGAAATAGGTGCTCAGATTGATATATCTCCAGGAATCTAGTGTGAGAAGAAGATTATATGTTTGTTGAATTATAAACGGCGGCGTGGGAAAAAGAAAGCAGTTTCCTCTTCTTGCACAAACTATCCGAAACAACACTAAAGCCGCATCACTCATCACCAAAATTGGGTAATCTCGCTCGAAGACATGATTGCAAGTATACGCACAGGTATTTAACAAATTACTGCTAGTAGTTCACGGTTGGTACCCTTCTTTCCCTTCCATCGCTCAAAGTTCACTGTGAAAATAATTTCATCGAACAGATAACGAGCGGCTAGCGATATGTTCGGCTCGGAAATGAAAACCTACCTTTACGAGAATGGTGCAAGTCTAGTCCACTTATATAGAGTTGTTCCGGGAGGCAGTTTGCGGGGTAGAGATTGCCTTAATGAAAGCCAACATCCGATAGGAGGGCATTAGTAAAAAATAAAAACGAATAAAAAAATATAAAGTAAAAAAAAACTAGTCATAAAATAAATATGAAGTTTATACAGACTGTCTTTGCTGATTCTGTTATTCTTTTTGTCTGATTGACTCGAAAATTTTATACTGAAAAATTTTGACAGGGGAAACTTTTTATACATTACTACATAAACTGATTATCGAAAAATGAAACGAAAACCGATACCGTTCATAACACAATTTTCTTTTACTATTCAATTAGGTTTTAGTAAAAACATTTACATAAAACATTCACAAACATAATTTAAAAATATTTTGAAAGTATCATTTTATACCAATTTATTGGTATCTGCGATGCTCATAACTAGGAAACCTAAAGTGCCCTCCGTTAATAAACATCAACGATAAATAAATAAAGTTTATGATAAAACCATTCCTTTATGAACTCAGTAAAAGCGTATTTTTGCTAAGATTACTTGTGTTTTATAGACTTATCCACCCGGGTCTTACTTACATCGTGAATTTTCCATAAAACGACCCCACCTGTTCGATCTAATTGAATTCCATTACAATTAAACGTGCCAATTGGAAACGCGATTTTATTCGCTTCCGGAAGGACGACTGCACTTCTGATCAGCATCCGGCATGAATACTAAGGCGCCAGCTGGACCATCAAATAAGCCACCAGATTGGTGACACTGAGTAAAAAAGGCAAGAGAAGAAAGGGGTAGATAAACCCACCGTAAGGGATGTTTAATATATTTTTTGGTTGAGGCTGGTCATCTCGAATATTTGGGTTTGCGGAGGGAACGAACCTAAACTTATTCCGCCCATGCAAGTATTTTCTAATAACGACCGCTGAATAGTGCTCTAAAATTCTAATGCATTCTTTGAATTGAGAGAACTAGAGCAAGAGTAGTCTAACATTAAATTAGCAAAAATGAGGTTAGAGCCATTTAATTACACGTTTTTTAAAGGTTAGGTTAGGGTGTTATTTTGGGGTAAACCTAGGTTTTTTTTTGTAGTTTTCACTAGAGAAGAACGTTAGCCGATTTTAAAATAAAACTTTAAGCGTGCTTTGATGGTTAACCATTATTTCAAAGGCAGTATTTTTGACCTCACACCTTTTCCTTGTCGAAATGAGGGTTGGTAATTTTTCTTCTTACAGTATCATTCTTACACGTAATCGATAATACGGGGGTATAAGGACGGGTTAGTAGAAAACTTTACTCATAATCAAGCGCATGCATATTTCGTATACCGACTGTAATACAGCAGTAATATTAGCCAGATTTTTAAGCCGCCCGACCCGTATTTGTTGTATTTGGTAACAATTAAACACAATTAAAAACAGACCGGTACAATGACATTACAAATGTCATCTGAAGAAATTAAGTTAGCAAAAATACTCGAAATGCGAAAATTACCGTGTTAATGAGTTGGGAACAAAGTGTACCAGTCTAAAAAAATCTTTCATGAATATTATTTTGAACAACGATTTTAACCCGAGCAGTATACCCCCGCTGTAGAAGATACCAAAGACCATTAATACAACGTTACCAAATACATAAGCAATATCTTTCACTTGCCTTAAAAGAGGTTGCACTTTTCGCTAGTTCGAGCTTAGATGAAAGTTCGCAGAATGCATATCGAGTTTAAGCGAAGTTTTGAGTGTGATGAGAGCAGGGGAGTTTAAAGTTCCAACAAGCCCGTATCACGTACACCGCTCTTGCTAGAATGGTGGAGATATTGAAACGAATCTCACACGAGGTGTCGGTTTACCCATTACAGTTTAGCGCTCTGTCGGGCTTGCTGCTTAAATTTTAGAACAAATATAACACCTTGCATTTTGTTGAGGCTTCGAATTGTATTTGTTTGCTTTTGTAATGTAAATAATAATTCTATATAGTGAGAGAAAATCGTAGAATTTTGTGCCTGTCATTGAAAATGTAAAACACCGAAAAATTTTAATGTTTTAATTCTTTGCGACTTTGTATGTCAAATAGATTTTTTGGGAAGACAACCTCTTCACGACATGTATATTCTCATTACACGCCTTTCTTTGTTCATCTGCTCTCTATGTCCAAACTTGAACTTATTCATTTTTATATCAGTCTTGGATGCTTTCCGTATCACCACATTTGTAATACGGTCATATGTCAGAAGGCGGAGGAGTTCCTGGATATTCAGATCTGGTCCACCAAACACGGCTAAAGCCATTTCAAGCAACGTTTCAATTCTGAGTGGTGGTCTTACACCAGGGCGATACTGAGACTATCTTCCACCCTGGAACGTGCCGCAAGTATCCTATATAATACTTAAAGTAAATAAATTTAATTTATTTAGTGTTGATAAAATTTATATGCGCGCGCCGGGCATTTGAACCCGCGACCTTTGAGAGCCTTATCACTCGAAAACATTACAAAACTTACCTTCTTCTTATTGTTCTAGAGCAGTGGTTCTTAACCTGGGTTTGATCGAACCCCAGGGGTTCGGTGAGTCAGTCTCGGGGGTTCGGTGGAGGTCAAGACCCCCGACTAAAAAATAAATACTATATAATACTTAAATATAAATACTTAAAAGTAAATAATAATTAATATGTTTCATGTTTTGATTTAACCATTAAAATTTATTGTTTTGATCTTTGTTTTTTTAATATTTTTTTTTCATTTTGTACACCTATATATAAATATATGCCATGTTTTGAATTTGTAAAAATCTAATTTTATTTTTCAAATTAGGAGGGGTCGGTGAATGCGCATATGTAACTGGTGGGGTTCGGTACCTCCAAAAAGGTCAAGAACCACTGTTCTAGAGCCTTCTGACGTCCCGCTGTGCACATAGGCATCCCTTAATATTTTTCATATTTGCCGATGCATGGCTTCTCTTCCCTCTACCAAAACCGGCAGTTGTCGTCATATAGATAACCCATCTCATATTCGGTCGACCTCTGGTTCTATTACTTCACCAAGGACGCCATCCGATAATACCTTCTGTGAAGCCAACGGTCATCCATAATTCGTGACACTTGCCCAGAATAGTTCCACTTGAGATTGGATGTAATAATAATAACAGCAGCCACTTAACAAATGCTCTCTATCTATCTCGCAAGGTGTATCCTTATTCATTTCCCTGAGCGCTAAATTTTCTCAGTATCACCCTGGTGACAGACCGCCATTTAGAATCGAATCGAGGAAAATGGGGAAAAAGAGAAGGGAGGAGAGTTCGGAAGTTCATAAATATTCAGTAGTGACACAAATCGAAGAAATAAGCTGTTTAAAAGTTTACTAACTAACTAACTAACCATCACGCTGTTTCCACGCAGGGGTAGAAAGAAAGGACAGACCGCCAAAGAACTCTGTCTTAGAACACACTTCTTTCCTCATTCACATTCATACATCGTCTAATATATACTCTTCTATTATTCTGACTATTTACATGGCACGACTCAAGTATTTGGATTACTCAATCGTTCCATGTCTTCCTCGGGCTTCCCCGACTTCCCCGACCATTCAAATTCGCGTCATATATTCTCCTTACACTCCTTTCTTAGTTTCGCCCTACATGCAAAAACCATCGAAGCGTCCCTTTCTTGATCTTACTGATTACGCTTACACCACCCTTGCATTCTTTGCAAATCTCCACATTTCTCACACAATCATTTTTTGGTTATGATTTGGTCACATTTGTTTTACCACACATAAGCCTCAGGCATCTGATTTACACAGCATTCAGCCTACTTGCATCCTTTCTCTGCCAATCTCATGCCTCACGGCCATACATCAGGATAGGTATCAGCTCTCCATTATGGACTGCTAGCATAACTTCTTTGGAATTTTTGGTAACGCGAACCGCGTTCAGTCCTTCATTAATAGAGTTACCTGCATTTACCCTTCTTTCAATATCTCTATCAGCCAGTCAATCTCTCGTAAACATACTTCCCAAATACAAAAACTCACCCACCTTTAAAAAACGTTTACCTAAATTGCATACTGCAATACCTATATAAGAACATGACATGATTATTCATGACCACGTGGCTCTATAAATTCTTCAATTATTATTAACGGCCCTCATCACTACCGAATATATTATTATAAAAGTGTTACGAATTATTCTAAGATTAAATCTAACTCTAAGTAAGGTGATAAATAGTTTGAATATCTAAGATCTGAACATCAACACTAAAAAAAATCTCTCAGATCTTCAAATTCACAAGTGAAAAGAATTAAGTCGCCAAAAATATTACAATAATGGTGTTGAGTAGCAGTACAATACCAAAGATAGAAAAAAAATATCACCCGG
Organism: Hesperophylax magnus; assembly: GCA_026573805.1. Taxonomy (NCBI): domain Eukaryota; kingdom Metazoa; phylum Arthropoda; class Insecta; order Trichoptera; family Limnephilidae; genus Hesperophylax; species Hesperophylax magnus. The sequence goes on along the minus strand of JAIUSX010000229.1, from coordinate 277,140 downwards.
GACTAGAGAGAGTGTGGGATGTGTTTCCTCTCTTTTACTCTCCTTTACTCTAGGGGCCAAGTTCTCAGTTGTCAGATATCAGTCATATCAGTCACTGTATAGTGTGTCGTGAGGTGTGAATCTGTTTGGTTGTGTTTGTTTTTGTTCCCGATAAGTGTGTTTGTTTTATTTTTGATAAGTGTGTTTACCGTGTGCCCGACGTTTGCTTAACATGGATCAAGAAAAAGCAAGAATGGAAGATGTTAAAAGCACTATTGAAAAAGTCATAGAGGAATACATTATAGAACAGAAATATAAAACAGCCAAGGTTTCATATGCCGCCACCGCGAGAAATTTCAGCAGCGTTGCCAAACGTATCACCATTGAAGGAATCAAAGATGGCTGCCAAGTTACAGAATTCCTGTTTGTCAAAACTCTAACAGACTCGGTGGCCAGAAATGAAAGGTTGAAACTATCAAGCAAATTTGAACGCGAAACGACTATGTACAATTACGTATTCAAAGAATTTAAAAAATTACAAAAACAGTTCCCAAACTACCAAAAGTTTTCGTTTATTAACTGTGTAAAGTTGGAGAGCAACTTTTTGATACTTGAAGACTTGATGAAAAAGGGCTACGAGGATGTGAGTTATGATAAAAAAACTTTGGACGTAGATCTCATTTCAATGATGGTGCAAGAGTTAGCCAAGTTCCACGCTTTCTCCTTTGCGCTAAAACAGAAAAATCCTGAAAGATTTGAAGAGCTGATAAAAGAGCTTGATGATATATTTGTAGCTCCGCATAGAGCTAAGCTTGTCTTTGAAAGGTCTCTGCAATTTGCGGTGGATGCAATGACGAACGAGGAAGTTAAGGCAAAATTGATTAAAAATGGTAAAAACATAATAGAAAGTGCAATGCAACAGTCTTGGCCGCCAAAATACGGCGTTATTTGTCACGGTGATTACAATCTACGAAATGCTCTCTTCAAATATAATGAGGTTAGAACTTTTTTATTACCCGTAAATATTTATTTATTTATATAAACGCCTAAAAAGGCTTTTACATAAAGTGATACATGATGCAGTGTACATAGGAGAATATCTGTATTATACAGGAGATACTGACAGTAAATAGATGTAATCCATTGTAAAGTAGGTACAAAATACACAATTGTGAAATTGTGATTACAAGTATAATGAGAAAATATTAAGAAATAATATATTATAACTGCACAAGAACCCAACTGCTCCTAACCGTCTGGAGCCAGTGAGACTATGGCATCCCCAATAGAGGTATGTTGTGAGGTTGAAGGTAGCAGCGAGGGATAATCTTAGGGGTAGAGGAAGGTGGGGAAGTGGAAGTGGGGAAGATCTGGTCACCAAATACGGCCAAAGCCATTTCAAGCAACGTGTCAAATTCTGAATAGGTAGTGGTCTTACACCAGGGCGATAATGAGAATATCTTCAACTCTGGAATGTGCCGCAAGTATACTACATATTTGTTCTGTTTTATTTCAGATCTGATAAACAAATGGCCAATAAGGAAATAATAACAGCACTTGATTTTTAACTTTGAAATATGATGAATTGTTCAAATCCTTAGTAGTAGTAAGATAACAATGAGAATAAGTATTTTAGTTTCCGGAAATTGAAAAAAATGTGTTTTAATAGTTATTTCGTAAACAATGGAATAATTTGGCGTCTTATCATTATCCATCATTCCAGAAACTGAAATACAGGGTTTTCCAATAAGATGTGTTATTTTGATATTCAATCGTAAAAGATCAATGGTTTCGTTGCTTATGTGGCACGTAGCGCCGTCTTGTTGAAAGTAAACGTTGTCCAGATCAATACCATCCAATTCCACCCATAAAAAAACATTAATCATCTCTCGATAGCGCAATCCATTCACCGTAACTGTTGCTTCAGCCTTATTTTCGAAAAAGTAAGGTTCAATGACTCCGCCGGACCATAAACCGCACCAAACAGTCACACGTTGAGGATAGAGAGGCTTTTCAACAATAACTCTTGGGTTTTCCGAGCCTCAGATGCGACCATTTTGCTTGTTGACGAAGCCACCGAGGTGGAAATGGGCCTCATCACTGAAGATGATTTGCATTTGATTCACTCAAGTGAATTTTAATAATTTCAATTCGTTGTTGAAGCGTGTATTGTTGCATTTTTATTAATGGCGTAGATTCTACTTGTCAAATGTCAAAAAATGACAGCTTCAAAAGTAACACCTACCGAAATAAAGGGCTATTCAAAATAACACCTCTTATTGGAAAACCCTGTGCTTATTTCTCAATATTAACTGAAGTCTCATACACAGTGTTTTTTTCTATTAAAATTGCCCAATAACCTTGTCCGGATTTTCTGTATTATCCAAAGTTATTAAATGAAAGTTTCTTAGACTTTTTCTTTGGCTAAATTAACAATATTTGTGAAAGTTGCAGAATTCTACATCACGCTTAATACCTAAATCTTTTGAATAAAAACACTTGGTTTTAGTTTAATTACTACAAGAAACAATGTAGGTACATACTATTTATATCGAAGAAGACGAAAAAAGATACTAAAGATCTTTTTTTTGTCAATCAAAATTCAAAATTGTTTCGACAGTTTCGGCCAGGTGTTTTTCTTGTAATTATTTGAATAGCCCAAACTAAGAACCTCATAACTTATTTTGTGCATGTTTTTCGTAGTAAATAATGCGTACTTTAAACTGCAACTTTACCAAATTGAGCTAAGCTTGATCATCAAACATATTTCGATTGTGAGTCTGTCTGTGAGTAATAACTCTGGTTTAATGAACTTTTCGAAATTGGAACTAATTGTGTTAAGAATTTAGACAAGCGATAAAGTACCTACCTATAATATAATATTTTAACAGAAACTTATTTTCATTTTCAAAATTGGAATCGATGTGTAAAGTACCTACCTAAAATATAATACTTTTTACCAGAACATCATTTCAATTCTATATTTGAAATGTGTATTTATTTTGTTTAAATTTCCTAGGGTTAATCTTGAAAGGCAGTCAGATTTTTCCAATTTCAAGAAAATGGTATTTACTTAACTAACAAGATTTACTATCACGTGATTTTTAACTAATTATCGTCTTCGTTACCATTCCAGGTCAGAAAACCAACTGGAATGGTCATGATAGACTTCCAACTGTCTCATTACTCTTCACCTGTGAGGGACATCTTCTTCTTGGTGGCTTCTTCGATGTCGACTCGACTACGAGATCAACACTATGCCAATCTGCTGGAACTGTACTACGTTTCCCTTTCTAAATATCTGGAACTTCTGCAGATTGACGTGAGTCATTGCTACCCCAAGAAAGAATTCGTGGAGGATTTCAAACACAATTTCCCAGCAGCGTTTTCGCAAAGTTTAATTGTTTTACGAGTCTTATGTAGCCCAGATAAAAGCGACGATGATTTGGATAAGATGTATGAAGGTCCAAAGGGCGGAGGCTCTATCTTCGACTATAATTGCAGCGCCGCAGAAAAGGAATACAAGGAAAGGATCAACGGACTGATGAGTCATTACGTTAGTTTAAATTTAATTTAAACAAAATACATTTTTTATAACAAGATAAAACAAATAAAATATTAAAATAATATTTAAAGTGGTGATAAGGTTAACTTTTGTTTTACGAGTCTTATGTAGCCCAGATAAAAGCGACGATGATTTGGATAAGATGTATGAAGGTCCAAAGGGCGGAGGCTCTATCTTCGACTATAATTGCAGCGCCGCAGAAAAGGAATACAAGGAAAGGATCAACGGACTGATGAGTCATTACGTTAGTTTAAATTTAATTTAAACAAAATACATTTTTTATAACAAGATAAAACAAATAAAATATTAAAATAATATTTAAAGTGGTGATAAGTTTAACTTACACGGAGAAAAATGAGTATTGCTGATTTATTAAAATCCTCTTAAAAAGGTGAGGGCAAGCCATTTTCTAATAAACTATCAATAGGTACTTGCATAACCATTTAACATTTGTCCTGATAATATACAATGACAAAATGCGAAAATATTTGAATTTTTATCTGCGAAAATATTTGAATCTGTTTCGAGATCGCCATTACTTATTTATTTATTTTAATATCAACGGTATAAAATATACCATATACAGTAAATTATAAACAGTGACATCAGAAAATATTCACCTAACAGAAACTCTAAATGTATATAAAAAGTTAGAGATACAAGTACATTGAAGTTACCCACCGCTTTCCCACCCCGGTATAGGTGACTTATGGTCACCCCTTCGGAGTTCTCGCAAGAATCTAATTTTTTTGAATAAACGGCTCTACAATTTAAAGTGAAGCTAGACCTTCAATGTCCCGCATACGGTGTTAGGAAGCGGTAATGCGAGCGCTTACAGGTACTAGTCTAAGAACAACACAGAACAATAAGCATCAAACAATCAGGTAACAAGTGTCAGGCAAATAGTTGGTGGAGGGAACCCACACTCCAGTACCTGTAAACACAAAGAAGAAATAAGTGACATAATAGAGTGACGGGGGAGTTTCGCCGAACCACGACTGGCAGTCCTGTTGAGAGATTGGTGGTGGTTGGGGCGACTGGCGCAGGTCAGGACTTCCACACCCCTTAGCCGACCACCCGGTGGAGCCCTGAAGATAAGTATGGGAAAAAGAGGGATAAACCCTAAAGAACCTAGGGGAAAGAAGCGTCAGGAGGTCGGAGGCAGGGTGGAGGTTACCCCAACCTGCACAGTCACCCCTCTGACCACCAACGCTCCTCAGGGGTGGCGCAGGTGATTGGCGGAGTCCCCCGGTAAAAAAAAAAAAAAAAGGAAATAAAAGAAGCTCCAGCAAGGTATGCGGGGACGAGGCCCGTTATCCAACCCCTATTGGGGAGAAGTAAACAATACAAGACAAACAACGGAGTTCAGTTCTAGCCTGTAAACTCGTTGCCGTTACTGAAAAAAGAAAAAAAAAAAACCGAAAAAAAATACATATAAAAAAAGAGAAAAGAAAAGAGAAAAGGAAAACAATAAACAATCCAAAAGTGCCACTTAAGGACATCGGTAGATTAAGTAAAACAAAGTAGAAAGTGTAAAAATAAAATCTGCATAGTCTGTAAAGAGGACAGCATGTGAAGTATAATATAACAAAAAAGTAAAACATAAGAAAAGAAAACTGAAAATAAGAAGAAAAATAAGAGACAAGTTATTTAAAAGAAAAGTAAACGAAAGAAAATCATCTGCAGCAGCTGGTACAGAAAGGAAAGAAAAATAATAAAAATAAGAAGAACAGAATAGCATAAACAATAATCGGAGAATTGTAAAAGAATTAGTCATGGAGCAGGAGCAATACACCAGGGGTTCTCAGTTATCACGCTAGTCAGCGACTCTAAGCTCAGACCATCTCTCAACCCAGATCCTAGTAAACTTCCTCAGACATTCGAAATTGACTCTGTTAGAAACAAGATCGGTGTTCCACACCGGTCTAATGGGGACATTCAGACCGTCTATCATTTCGTCTCTGGCATCCTTCAAGATCTCACAGTGCCACAGAATGTGCTCGGCCGACTGGTAAGTATTGCCACAAGCGCAATTGGGATGGGAAGACAGGGCAAGGCTGTGAAGCCTCCCCCTGAATTCCCCATGTCCTGAGAGGAGCTGCGTCATGTGATGGTCCAGTTTGAGGAAGGCCCCTTCCATTCTGAGTTTAACTGATGGGAAGAAGGAAAAGGTCCATCTTCCCATGCTCGACCTATCCCAACGGACCTGCCACTCTTTAAGCGAAAGGTCCCTCATCGTCCGAAGCAGTCCAGGGAGAGTTCCCGGTCCACCTGGTGTCAGAACGACACCAAGATGGGTTGCCGGGGATCCTCTGGAAAGTCTCTGCTTGGTTAAGACTTCCCTAATCTCCAGATCGATTGGCAAAATGCCGGCCAAAACTGGCAAAGCGTCCGAAGCAACAGTACGGTATGCGCCAGATAGTGCCAGCAAAGAAGTTCGCTGGCCCCTAGTAAGAGCGAGGAGTATAAGGCAGTTATCCAGGCGGTGCTCCCAAACAGAGGCAGCATACGAAACTTGCGCAACGTATACGCCCCTGTACAGAGCACGTAGTGCCGGACTGCGTAGTCCCCATTCAGCGGTGGAGAGTCTCCTCAACTTTAGGAACAGCGCCTGAGCCTTGCTTGAAACATCTTTAACATGAGCCAGAAATGAGGACGATCGATCGAGTGTTACACCTAGGTACTTGACCGTGTCTGCAAATTTGATGTTGGTGTCTCCCATCCGGATGGTAGGGTTTCTTGTTCTACTGAGAGAGCCCTTCATCAGGAGACCCTTTGTCTTGTGGGGAGCGAAGGTCATCTTATTCCTCTCCCCCCATTTAAGGAGGGTGTTCAAACCATCACCAGCCTTTTCTTCAATTTCCTTTCTGCTGTTCCCCGAGACAAGATACATTTTATCATCCGCGTAGTCGATCATGATACATCCTTCAGGCAAGGGTAACCTAGAGGAGTCGTCAAAGTCAATATTCCAAAATTCAGGTCCCAGAACGGAGCCCTGAGGACAGCCCATATTTACTTCGCGTTCTATAGTAAAATCACCATGGGATATCGAGACAGTTCGTCCCGATAGGTAGTTGTCAACCGATTTAAACAGGCGTTTTGGACAATTCCTACTTTTAACCTTTGTGCGTATCATGTCTCACCACGCGAAGTCGAAGGCACCAGTTATATCTAAGAAGATTGCTACAACATACCTCTTTGTACAGACCTTCACCCAGTTAAGCGCAAACGAAATGGCGTGCACAGTGGATTTACCCGGGACGAAACCAAATTGAAGTTCACTGGGCGGTGATAGTGTACTGCGAAGACGCTGCCGAATAAGTAATTCCAGGATCTTACCGAGGACTGGGAGTAAGGTTATCGGGCGATAAGCCTTAACATCGGTGAGTGGTTTGCCGTTCCCTTTAGGTATAATCCTGAGCACGCCCCTCTTCCATTCAGAAGGGAAAATTCCTCTTCTCAGGCACGATTCCATCACTTGAAAGAGCTCCTCTTTAGCGTGGACCCAGACATGCTTCACTATTTCGCCGTTGAGTCTGTCATGCCCTGGTGCCTTCTTTGGACCCAAACCCTTAATTATAGCACCTATTTCAGCTCTAGTGACGGGAGTGATTCTATCCTCTTGGGCGAGGTCTCTAGGTGGAAGCCGTGCTAGATTTCTAATCTGTTTTTGGTGGTCACTTTCCCCAATTACTGACTCTACAGGGACTAACTTGCCCAAAAGTGTGTTGAGAGTAGAGGCCACGTCCACAGTCTCAGCGTCCCTCCCATCAATATTCCCAATTAAACTTGATTTTTTTTTTTTTTGATTTTATGGATTCTTTCGTAATCCTCTAACTAGCTAGGGCTTATAACAATACCCTTCATGTTTCTAGCTGACTAGTACTGCGGCTCATTTGGCCTTATTACTATTACCATCTGATGGTTGTATTTACTTGACTGATTTTATGTTACATTAATGAGTTTTATGAGGAAAAATTCTTAACTGGATAAAAAACCTCATACAAATGACAAGAAAAAGAAAAACAATAAGTTCTGAACTTTTTACTCTGTTTTACCATTATGATTTACTGAATGTAAATATTTCATTTTTTCATACTTTGGCTGCGTCCTTTTCGCTTCGGAGGTCTGTTACATCTACCTGTGGTGAGAAAAAGGCATTTGGAAGAAAAACGTGTGGGATAAAAACATTTTATTATGTTAAAAAGGATACTTTGCGCTAATAATCTTCGTCTTCTAATTCTTCATTGGCGCTGTCGACATTCTCATGGAACTTCATGATTAGGTGTTTGGGCATCCTGTGTTTGTAGTTGAATGCGAGATCCGCTGGCGAGTTATAATTACCCAGCGCTTTAATTAACGGATTATCCGGGTTCAGAGTGTTGTAAAAACGTGATGTGAGTTGGTATGCGTGCTCCTGTAATGTAGGTATATCTTCTCGTTCGTGTATTTTTTTAAGGTTTGTGTATCGTGGGGTGTTGTAGGCTATTTTAATGCATTTGTTTTGAGTAACTTGAAGTTTGTTATATGTTGTGTATGCAATATTACTCCAAACCGGTAAAGCGTACGTTAGCGCCGGGCGAATTAGGCTGAGGTACAGATGTATTTTTTTCCTTTTAGCTAGCGAGCTCTTTCTGTTGAATATTGGGCTTATCGAACCTATCGCTTTTTGAGTTTTTGCCGTTGCTATGGCGATGTGAGTTTTCCAATTCAATTTTGTGTCCATTGTGAGTCCCAGGTACTTAACTTCGGATTTCCAATCTAGATGCTTTCCGCCCATGAGAATTTTGTCTTGCGGGATGTTATTTTTGCATTTTCGTGTGAAGGTTATCGCTTCAGTTTTGGTCTCGTTTAGCTTCAGCCGCCATTTTTTGTAGTATTCGGTGAGCGTGAATTAAACTTGACAAAAACCGATCCGATCCCTTGCCGGATTTTTCAATTGCGCTGTGGATTTCCCACGGGTTGGCGTTGCCCACATCTTTAACCCAATTATGCCAGACAGCTCGTTTCGCAAGGAGAACCGCATGTTTGAAAGTTGCCCTGGATCTCCTGAGAGCGGCCTGAAGGGCAGCTGTCTCCTCCTCCGTACAGCTTCCCCTCCTGGACAGTCCCAAGGCCCTATAGGCTCCTTTGTAGGCCCCCTTTAGCGAAGTCAGCTCAGGTGACCACCACGGCGTTCTAATTTTCGTCTTTGGGTTTGATCTACCCAGAGAGGAATCAGCCGCAGATACAACGGCAGAATTGAAAAAGTTCCCCAAATTGTCCGGATCATTAGCTGCTACGTGATGAAAATCCCTTAATGTATCTCGTAGCGCCTCCCCAAAGTTATCCCAATTCGCCCTGGAGGTTTTGAAATTCCAGGAGGATCTCGGAGTTTCAGTTTTCTTAACACCTATTGTAAATGTGATTAATCTATGATCCGAAACTATTGCGCATTCATGGACCCTCCATTTAGATATCCTGGCCGCAACTGATCCAGAGCAAAGAGTTAGATCAATGTTGCTCTCTCCTAGTGTGTTTGAAAAGGTAAAGAACGAACTCTGTTCGTTAATGATACAAAGGCCTTGCGCAGCAATCAGGTCTTCGACGGCGTCAGTCCGTGATCGTACTGAATGGGTTTTAGTATTGTCAAACCAAAGAGGAGAGCGAGCGTTAAAGTCCCCTCCGATAACTACGTTACGACCTTTAAGCGCGTTTAGGGCGCGCGTCAGACTCAGGATATGTGGTCCTACCGGGTTCCCCCATTTAAAATAGACTGAGATCAGATAGATCTCAGTATCAGCAAATTTAATACATACACAGGTTTGGTACTCATTAGACAGTCCAGCCAGAAGGAGGGGGCTGATCAATGATGTATTGACCAGAACACCCGCCCCTGGAGATGAGCCGACTTCGAGTACCGCTCCCGGAAATTCAATTGGAGTCTTACCTTCCCAGGTGTACTGCTCCTGAATAAGCAAAATGTCAATGTTGAGGTCAGACATGACCCGCTGCGCGTCCAGGGTGGCCAACCGGGATCGCTGCAAGTTAATCTGACCTAGGGAGAGTAAATTATGAGGAGCCATAATCGGTCATGCGGACTTGAGCATTAATGGCAGCCAGGTGAGCAGGACAATCCCTGTCCCCCGTAGGATGATTGGCAGGCTTCCTAAAGCGAGTGCAGGTAGCACAGACAGCGGGAAGTTCCTTCTTGGGGCAATCCTCATGAGTGTGCCCCACAGCGGCGCAGTGGCGACAAGTTTCATTTTCCTGAGAGCATGACTTGGAAATATGGCCATATTGCTGACATTTGAAACATCTGGTGGCACCAGTGTAGTCCCGAGTCCGACAGGCATTCCACCCAAGGAAGCACATTCCGCTGTCTAGTAAGACCTTACGGGCAGCTGGATGACATGTCACAACCATGTTCATGGTAGGAGTGTCGCGCTTGCCAAAAAGCGATACTCGCCGCATAGTCCGAAGGTGATCTTCCAAAGACAATGTGGTCTGGCCGGATAGATTATTGGAGAAGATCTCATTAAATAAATCCTGATCCGCGGATTGTTCGCCTTTTGGCACATTGTAAATAACTATTTTAGGAAGACGGCCCAAGGGATTGATCATCTTCAGGCCGTTTGCAGTAAGTTTCGCTTCAGCTTTTTTTATGTTCTCAAGATCCTTAGAGTCCTTGGCTTGAAAGGCCATTCCCGCTCCTTTAATTTTCCTAGATCGGACAATTCGGAACTCGTCCTTCTTGGGGTTAAGGATCTTCTCCAGGACTTTCTGAGTTTGTTCCGAGGTTTTGCCTTCTGGAGCCTCTGGATACACCAAGAAAGTAAGTGGCTTTTTTGGAATCGGTCGCTCGAAACCGTTGATGACTATTTTTTTTGACGCTGGCATGCCTGCCGCGGCATTTGCATAAGACAATGTCTCCTTGGCAATGGGATGCGTCGAATAGGCTGGGCGAGTTTTAATAGCCAGGTCCAATTTAGACGATAGAGCCGATTGCGCACTGAGCATTTCCTCTATGGTGGTGCTTCTCGTTGCAAGTGTATTAAGCTCGAGCATCAATCTCGTGATGTCTGACATCAAGTCGTCAAGGGTGGTGTTGAGCAGACTTTTGTCAGTTTTATTTAGCTTATTAGGGCCGTCCATTAGAATCAATCTGATTTTCTGGCACTTCTCCAGGGCTGGAATAGCCTTGAACTCCTGGTTCCCCGGAGACTCGCTGTAGCGTACACGCTTCTTATTCTCAGCGTTGGGTGTAGTTGCTGGAGCGATGGAGGGCATCTCCTGAGAGGGGGGCATGGCAGTGGTGCGACGAGTTGTTTCCAGCTCCGAGACGGCCTCACTTTCCGAATCCACTGTATGAAGCTCCTTCTGTGGCCTGGTTTTGGTCCGTTTTATAGTCTTGAAGGGCCTAGCTGTGGGAGAGCCTGTGCTCAGAATCTGCTCTATCTGTTTTAGAATGTTTTCTCGGTCGTCGGAGCGTCTGACCGGATTTCCGGTGGAATCATCGGACTCGCCGGGCGAAACTGGACCGGAATCCATTTTTTCCGAAAAGTGGGGTAAATCAGAAATTTACCCCAAATTTCAAAATTTTCCCCAAAAATGGGGAAAAAAAAGTCGGGAAAATTTTTGTTCAAAGTGCCCTTAAAAGTGAAAAAATATTGATTTTAGGGGTACAAAATATTTTTTTGGGACTTAGCAAAATTTAGTTGAAAAAGTTAAAATTTAGTAGCCCTCTCCGAAGGTGAAAATGAAATTTATTATTAATGTCCAAATGTCCGCTCTTTACTAATCCTCCACACCAAAATGATTATGGAAAATTAAAAAAAAAAGAAATGTCACTGTCACTTTTAAATAATTGCTCTTAACGATATAAAAAGAAAAAATATTGTCCAAAATTGGCAATGTTGTGAAGCAAGAGATGCGTCCTCTGAGAAGTTCTTTCATCACTTGCCAGGCAAAATTCGTAGAATGTTTGAACACGTGGTGAACACTAAAACACGTATAATTTTTAAAGTATTTGGCACAGGAAAAAAACTGAACTGTCACTCGACGCGGAAAAAAATTCCGCGTCTGATGCAGTAGGTGACGTTAACGTTCACAAATAGATGCACTTAAACTAGTAGGGATTAAACTGCGACTTGAGGAATACCGCGAGCAAAAAACATTAAAATCACAGTGGATCGCACAAAAAGGTGTCAAATGCACTAAAATTTTCAGCAAAGATGCAGGATCAAACTTTGCACCCTGTATCGGCTATGGATACAGGGGGAAATAGTTGAGACCGCCTCGATGGCGATTTTAAAAAAAACAAAACACTTAATCACTATAAAAGTATAAAAAATTCACTAGCACAGAAAAAATATTGATACGGGCGGAAAGCCCGTAAAAAACTGCGCCTGGTGGCGCTTAAAAGGTTGTAGGATTATGGGATTTAACAGAAATATGGAAAGATAATTGCGGAGCAAAATTTGTGTGAGTTAGATACAAGTACATGCAAAACTTATAGGTAGACTAGGTTAGATTAGTATTGATTGAAATATATTATAGTATAGATACATGATATAATATATTACAATAGCTAAAATGTATGCATTTATTTTCAGGTTTTGGTTGAAAGTAGGTAAGTGCCAATCAAGCTGTTGGTTCACCGTATTGACTATTATTATTGACCCAAGTTTCCTCAGTTGCCCCAGGTAGTTCATTTTATATACATATTTATTTGACTTTTTACGTACCTAAGTATGAGTAGACTTACATTTTATTGGTCATGATTTAAAAGATATGATATTAAAGCCTTTTTGTACCTAGCTTCTGTGCAGTTAAACAGATCCGCTGCATCCGCGTACCTATTACTAATTTCATGTAATCTAGGTACAAGCGAGTGTTTGAAATGTTCAGTCTTAGAATTCAGTTTCAGTGCCAGCAACCCGGGCGTTTATTTAAGGTTGGTTCTGTACAGATGTTTTTTTTTTTCACTACCTTCCTCACTAGACATAGTCTGTTCTGAGGCTGGTAATTAACAATTTATATATAAACTAATTGTTTAGTAAAAAAATATTTAAAAATAATAAGAAAAAATAGAAGTAAAAAAATTAGTAAAAAATTGTTACAATTAAAGAGGGTTTTAGAACGAGTAGCTCTTATGGGTACATGAAATTCAATGAGGTTAATTAAATCAAGGCTGTCTACACTACCATTTACAATTTCGAATATAAATATTAAGTCGGATATAATTCTTCGATCTGAGAGTTATAATAAATTTAATTTTTTCATTAAGTAATTATAGTTTATACTTTCAATGGGAATACCGAATTTAAAGTTAATGTGTCTTAGGAATTTGTGTTGATTTTTTTCTATTGAATCTGAATGTATTTATAGTGTATCTAGGATATCTGTCAAATCATTCGTTAAAGGCCTGCAGTCCCGTTTTTAACGCGAATTCGAATAATTTGAAGACATTTAAAATGAATTAGCAATATTTTATATCAATTAGTTTTATCCGTGTATTATTATATTTTACATCTGTAACGCATTATTATATCTGTAATACAAAAAAAAATGCAATAAATCAGCCAGTATGTTTTTATAAGTAGATAGAACCTACACGAAGTCATATGTGTACAGCGCTTTCACGATAACTGCGCTTTACAATGATCAAATTAAAGAAAAATAATATCCATGTTTACTGAATAAATACTTCTGTTTAAATATATTTAGAAAATTATACATTTTCATGTAATTTCGTCCAAAACTCGTATCGCTCTTTCTCTGGGTCCTTTCCTAGTTTGAGGTCGAAGTCAATTTGAAGGAAATTACATTCCTCTTTTGTAACAGGTTTCCAAATTATTGGAAGTTTTTCATCAACAGCAGGAGTAGGGTTTCTGGAAAAAAATTTCACTTTAGTACTTTGTGGCGCTGACAAATTGCCTTCTAATGTCGATACATAACATAAATGCATTTTCTTTTTGTCAATATTTTTTTTTCATTGTTGTATTTAGTAAGTGTTTTTCAGCGTAATGTACAAAACTGACGCGAATCTGATTCAAACATATTTATAAAAAAATATTAAATTCACAGAAACTATAAACAAAATCAAGTCATACAGAATTCCGCTGAAAACGGAAGCCCTAACATTGTCAAAATAAAAAGATGTATATACTAAAGAAATGAGGTCATTAAATTAATTCATTCCGTCGTCATCGTCGGAAAGAAAAAATCATCCGGTTAAACAATATATTATGTTACCTAAACAATATCGAGCACATGGATCAAATGTTAAAAAAATATAATGCAACAATTGGGTAGTCACAACCAGTGGAGTGCTAAATAAAATTATTAAATGGCATAATTGCCACTGCTTTATACTAGACTAGGGCAAAGGACAAACAACGAAGGAAGAATGCACGCAAATGCTCACAACAGAAATAAACTTATAGAACAACTATTTGCAAATTTTAAAATCTTCAAATACGTCTAAATATTGACGCTAACAAAATGAAATCGACTTCAAAGATGGACTGAAGCAATCTTTAAAAATACAAATGAAATAGAAAAAAACTTTGTTTAAAATTTCAACACAGGAACCATGTTAGGTGATATGTCCATAAATAAACCTCACTAGATCGATATGTTTACATTCACGAAATACAAAGGATATAACATTAAAGTTACCATAAATACACTAAACTGACATTTATTCACACATCCTAGATTGTCAATTAAATAATTAGTTCATTCCAGTTCCGTTTAATTATGGAAAACATGTGATTGATAGAGAATACCTATAGTTGAGATGGGCGTGTTCTACTTAACTTATAGTAGTCCTAGAGAGAAAGTCGTACGTGACGTCACCGCTCTAGCATATTCTGTCGTTTTCATACAAGAGTGCGAGAAACAAGATTTTTCGATTTGACGTACATACAACCTCTCTCTGGGACTACCATAATGTCATGAAAAATGTTAAATAGAATTTATTTTATTTTTATGCAACTACCTACCGAGCCAGTGAGACTATAACATCCCTAATTGGCGTATGTTGTGAATCTGAAGGTAGTGGGAAGGAGAAGGAGATGAGGAAGAGATAGGTGGAGGTGGCTGTTCAAATCTAGTCACCAAACACGACTAAAGCCATTTCAAGCAACGTTTCGATTGTGAATTGTGGTTTTTTACAAGGGCGATACCGAAAGTATGTGTGTGCCGCAAATATACTATAATATTGATCTTTAATTAATAAAAAAATAGCTAAATAACATAAATTAATCAAGTAAGATATACCCGATGTTTTGAACCCACGACCTTCGAATACGTAACTAAGGATCGGAACCAAAGATATTAGAAGAACGAGATATGCTATGTTGGCCGCCGGACCGTAGGCGGAGTACTACCTAATAGGGTACTTTGAATACTATCGGGACGTGTACGCACAGAAATCTGTTCTATGTATTAGTGCCAACTGAAACGATACGTCCTTAGCGTAAGCGAAGGTGTGCAGTAGTATTGGTGAACAAAACCGGCGACACTGGGCAAAACAATTCCACACAGTATGAACTGCTCATGGCACATCTCGTTCTTCTAATATCTTTGATCGGAACCAATCAACCACGGAGTGAATAAATTAAGTATAAAAATAGTTGTTGTTATTGTATAAAATGAATAAGTAAATAATCGTAGTAACGTACCCAAGCCTTGCAAAGTTGGTCCACATTTTAGTCATCCGTCTTAGTGCTTGCATAGCTTTGGTTCCTTCTTCAGCTTCATATCCAGATTTGAATAAGTAAAAAATATCATCCGCGTGACAGGCACCTTTCTGTCCAGAAAACCCTAAAGTGGCTCTCATCAAATTCAGTTCACCATCGACATCAAAACGATATAAAAACACCGGTTCAGGCGAAATCTCTGCGATAGTTTTAGCAAACCTCAAAATATCCATTGAAAAATTGTAGTCAGACTCCAAATTTAAAATGCCCGTTGCGGTTTCTTTGCTCACATCATTTCCATTCAAATAAAACTGTTTTATTTTATCAGCGATGATAAATTGTTGCTCCTTGGATAATTTGTCGGCTATCTTCCTAGGAACTTTTCTTGTAAAATCTGTATTTAATGCATCTTTCTTTTTAATGCAGTCTTTAACGGCAAATGCTCCTTCGAGAATATTATAACCTACTATCAAAGGACGTTTTTGGAAAGAACCTTCACGCATAATTTGGTCGGGAGGTGCTGGCATAAAACATTCCTGGCCTGGGAATTTCTTTTCAACGTTTGGTACGTATCGTATGGGCAAACCACGAACGTGTTCCTCGCCGACCTGAGTTTCCCGCGTAATAGAGGTTAATTGAGTCGCTGGAACGCTTCGAAGGAACTTGAGTAACTCATCGGTGTTCTTAAGGTCTTTCCCAAGGTGTTTTGCAAGTCTAAAAGCACGCGCCTTGGGGTCTACCGATATGGACCACTCGTTGAAAAAGGTGCCGCTTTGTGCAATGAACTTGTGACCTAGGCCTTGGCTCATGGGGGAGACCATGTGAAGCGTAGCGCAGGAGGCGCCAGCACTTTCACCAAAGATGGTCACATTATTCGGGTCTCCGCCGAATTGTGAAATGTTTTCCTTCACCCACTTGAGTGCCAAAACTTGATCCTTCATACCAGCGTTTCCGGGAACTTCTTCAGTGTCCAAGCACAGAAATCCTAAAGCCTCTAGCCGATAGTTCAAAGATACGACTACAACTCCTTCCTCTACCAGGAAGTCAGGTCCGTGAAGAGTGGCATCTCCAGATCCGCAGAAAAAAGCCCCTCCGTGTAACCACACCATCACAGGTAAGAGTGGGCCCTTCTTTTTGTACGGGGAATAGACATTGAGAAACAAGCAATCTTCGCTTCCATCCAAAAGACCCCCGGAGAACAGATCAAACTGGGGGCTCACTTCTCCGTGCTCTTTGGCGCTGCGAACGCCATTCCACTTATCTGCAGGTAAGGGAGCCTAAAAAATAATCGTCATGAAAAACCTCAAAAGTACAACATTTTAAAGACTGAAGTATATTGTGGGTATACATAATTAAATTAAAAAATACGATTTGCAAAATGTTTACCTTGAATCGAAGATCTCCGATTGGTGGCTTAGCATAAGGTATTCCCTTGAAACTGGCGTAAGTATCACCTGACGGCAGATCCTCGATGGTACCCTCGAGTTCACCCTGCTTCACCTGGACTCGGGCATTTGAAATCTATAAAATTAACAAATTAGTTTTAATTAAAATTTTATAATCACCGACGATCACCACATTATAAATTGTAATTATTTATTATCGACCGTCATAATTAACGCACGTGCCTAGTCTAGTCTGCTGGTCAAAAGTTCCTAATATAGTATTAAAAAGTATAGTACAGAATATAGTATAGTATATAGTATAGTATAGTATAGTATTAAAAATAAAAATCATACATACTCTAATGATGTATATATAAAAGTATTATGTATATATAAAAATATGATGTATTTTTTAAAATATGATGATTTTTTTTCCTACATAATATTATTATTCTAGTTTACATTAAAATATAACATTTACATAGAATTAAGAACCTGGGTAAAATGTATGCCCACATAAGAGATGAATGGAATATATCGCTGTTACAATATAGATACTCGTATGTACTCACGAACTCATGAGGAAGTTCTTTCGTAAATTTATTGAACTACTTCGACTAAAGTACTATAGGGGTCGGCAACCTGCGGCTCGCGAACCACATGAGGCTCTTTGGATGTGAAGCTGCGGCTCTTTAGTTCCATACGCAATCGTTCTGAATCGATGAACGAGGATTAGGCGCCATTTCTATCTCTCAGCCACTTGTGCTCGCTTTTCACCGCATCCCTTCTCCGTGAGGGCCTGTTCCCACTTCCGTTTTAAAAACGGAGGCGGGTCCCGTTTTAAAATCGAATGCCCTAGCGGCTGTAGTAGATGTATGGAGCTGTTCACACTTGTCCGACACGATTTTAAAACGGATCCGGCATTTTTTGTAGGATGGATCGCCAGCGCAGTGAGCCCGTTTTAAAATCGTGTCGGAACTCGCTAGCTCATAGTTTTGTATGGAGCAGTTCACACTTGCCGCCTAGTCGTTCCGGCAGAGTCCCCACCACACCCCGACCCCTCACCGCCCGCTCACAGTCACAAGGAAGCAGGCACGCTGCGTGGTTGTATTTGGTTATTTTGTTAAGTAAAATAAATAAAAACTATAATAATGGATAATGAAATAAATCCCGAAAATTTAATCCCACTGGTCGAAGAAAGAGTTGTGCTGTGGGATAAAACGACAGAAGGTTTTAAAAATAATTCATTAAAATTATCGGCTTGGCGAGAAGTTTGTTGTTTATTCATGCCGGATTTTGAGAAACTATAAGAAAAACAAAGAAAAGATTTTGGTAAATTATCAACTTGTTTCAAAACATATATTTTTATTTTTTAAAGTTTAAATAAGATGCACGGAAGAGCGTATTAGTTTAATAAACGCACAATAAAAAATATTTGAATTGTTATTGTCTTCTTACCTTAAAAATATCGATAGAATTTCTTCAGGACAAATGCACTTTCTTAATTTTGTATTTTGATTTGTTAAGCTCTCTGAAACTCGTTCCAGTAGATGGTTAAAGGAAGTGATAGACATTCTAAAATAATTAAAGAACTTTAGTTCATCACTTCTTAACTCACCAATTAATACTTGGAAAGTTCCTACAGAAAATCTTTCAGCTATGATTGGGTGAACCCAAAATTTTCTTTTCACTTTTTTTCCTTCTTTTTAATAAGTACCACATAACAACAAGAGCTTCATCATCGTCCATTGCGCACGATCGTCTACTGAAGAATGAGCAAATAAAATGTTTTGGTTGAATCGACAATTATTTTTTTTCGTAGAGTAGGATTCGATTTTAAAACGGATCCGTTTTTAAAACGGAGGTGTGAACAGGGCCATAGGGCATCCGATTTTAAAACGGGACCCGCCTCCGATTTGAAAACAGAAGTGGGAACGGGCCCTGACACTCGTCGTCACTGTCGTTAGTCCGTCGGAAGCTCTCAAATAACGCCGTCGTCAGATGTTTCTATGTAGGTTTTACTTCGCTTTCGACGCAAGACAGTTTGGCGTAGATATGGCGAATGCCGTTCAAAAATGCCTCGAAGACAATAAGATCGTTTCAATAACTGATGGAGCCAGAAGTATGACAGGAAAAACGATTCTTCAGAGCAAAATAAACCACAAAATTCTTACCTTTCACTGCACGACCTCCTTCTTCACAATAAAGTGCGATGGCTTTCCAAAGGTAAGGTGTTGAAACGTTTTGCTTTGTGCTTGAATGAAATAAATACATTCCTCAACAAAAAAGGCATTAATCACCCTGAATTAGAGAATGACAAATGTTTGCAAAAATTTTACTTTATGGTAGATATCATAGCGAAATTAAATGAGCTGAATATAAAACTGCAAGGAAAAGGAAACCCAGCCTATGTTTTGGTAGAAGAATTGGTTTGTTTTGAAGAAAAAATAATTATTTTTGCAGAATATATTCAGAGCGGTAAATTACTTCATTTTCAATTTCTAAAGCAAATCGCGATAAAACCATTGCAACTGTTGACACGAATTACTTCGGCACAGTTATAAACAAAATTAAAGATGAATTTTCTGACAGATTTCAGCAATTCAAAACCAACAAAAGCAATCTAGCATTTATAGTAAATCTCCTCAACACAAATAGTAACGAAATCCACATTGAGCCATTTGGAGTTGATACTGGTTCTCTACAAATGCAATTGATCGATTTGAAAAGAAAAGCTTTGTGGAGAGGAAAATTTACAGAGTTGAAAAGCAAGTTGTAAGGAAGAAAGCAAGGAAGAGTTGGAGAATCAGAAATGTATGCAAGCAACGCAACAAAAGTGGACAGCTTTAAAAGAAATGCCACGAGTTGAGGCACTTATATTAGACGTATGGAATAATCTTCCAGATTGCTACAGTGAGGTGAAGAAGTTGGCATTTGGAGTGCTGACTATCTTTGGATCGACATATTCGTGCGAGCAAGCGTTCTCTTGCACGAGTATAATTAAAAATAAAGTGAGAAACCAACTAACAAATGAAAATTTAGAGTCGTGTTTGAAACTTAAAACAACAAGTTATGAGCCAAATTTATCCAAACTGTCGAAAACCATGCAAAGCCAACGCTCCCATGGAATTGATTTGCTCAATTGTATGTTATTGTGTTTTTTATTTATTTTTAAGTGCAAGTTAGATTGTTTAGTAAAGTTTAAATTTTCTACTTGAATAACCATGCAAAGCCATCGCTCCCATTGAATTTGTTTACTCAATTGTTTGTTATGGAAGCACAAGTTAGTGTTGTAAGTAAATGTTTAATTGTTTTAATTTTTTCCTTAAATAATAAGTAATTACATAAAAATACTATATACTATCAAATTTGTTGTGAAAAACACTCTACTTATATATGAGTAAATTGATTTTTTTTTCTTACGAATAAATAGATTAGATGTTTATCAAAAAAATTTATTTACGCAATGCTATTTATTGTTGGCAAGAAAATTTTTTGTGGCTCTTTAAAAACTTTGAAATTTTGTAAATTGTAATTTTGGACTCTTCCGACTTAAGGTTGCCGACCCCTGCTATATGTACATTTCTCTTCCTTCAGTGATTATGTATTTTAGTTATTAAATTTATGATTAAAGAAAAAATATAATCCCGTAATATTATACATTTATTTTAATAACATTTTTAACTTTCTTCATTTTCATGAGTTCAATATTTTATACAGGTCTACCTAAGAGGCTATTCTTGCTTTGCTATTTACAGATATTCTTAAATTTATCTTTGGAATTTAACTTTTTCATAATTGCTTCATTAGAAATTAGGTTTTTTATCTTGTTATATACCCTTAAGCATTTACTGTGTACCTCTTTAGTTTAAGTTACATATTTTAAATTATACAAATATATTTTTTATGATTGCAATACTGTATTAATTTTAGAATCGAGAATATACATATGTTTTGAAATTCCAATATTCTATTTCTTAACAGGATCTCATTTTGCTTTCTTATTAACACATGTTCTTAACTTCTATTTACTATCCTTTGCTATTTTACCCCCTCATAAGGGCTCTAGTTTCACGTCACTTTGTTATATTATGTAAAAGCCGAAAGGCGTTAATGATATAAATAAATAACCTGTGTACCACTACCATGATAGTCGAGAGAACACAAATAAATTGTAATTTGTAAAAAATGTGTATTAAATCACACAAAAAATCTCTTCTAAGTGATATCTATATTATGTAACTGAAAAAAGAAACATGAAATAAAAACAAAGAAAAGCAGTATTTTTCGAACATAAGATACATACACGTAAGTACGTGGTTTCGCCATTTTTATCGCTATCGATATGACGTCCACAAATAATTAGTACCGATTTAGAATATATGTGAACGTTGCATGACTTTGCACAATGTAAAACACACTGTAACCATGACAAGCAAATACGGGTTCTATGTAATACATAGCGCCCTTGAGGTGATTTTTCACAAAAACATCTATTTTAATCGATATTAACAGCTACTGTAAAAATACAAATTATGGAATAAAGAATATTTATTATTGTACCTACACTTTATAAAACAATTAATATTTTTAATAATAATACTCGTTCCTACATTATCGTTAATTTCGTAGAATTAAGTCCATTGAAATATAATTCATATTTTTCAATAAAAATAAATTAATTTGTTTTTGACCACATTAATTTTATTTAAACTCCACCGATTTAGGAAGAACACTTACTTCATCAGGAGAATATTAAAAACAGTTTTTAATATTCTCCCTATGAAGGAAGGGTTCTTGAGAAACCGGTAGAGTTTAAATAAAATTAAAGTGGTCAAAAACAAATTTATGTGTTTTTTATTGTAAATTATGACGAGCCATAAAGTTAATGCTTTTTACAAATACGTATAAATCTTTTTTTTTTGAAGTTGTAATTTTATTGTGGAGATTTAAATAAAATATTGGTAAATAATCAAAAAGATTTTCTTTCATAATACGCACAAATTATTTGTAAAAAAACTTCTTATCAATTTAATTACAATGAAATGTAACTATTTGAATCATCGGAGAAGCAAAATAACGCATTTAAATAGATATTTCATTCAAAATATATACCTACGGATAATTTCACGTATTTTGTGCATGAAAATTTGTTTTTAGGAAAGTGTTATTTTATTTTCAATTAAACTCAAACTAAGATCCTAAGAAGCGATTCTATAAAATAGGTATCTATTTTGCAAAATTGGTTTTTAGTTTGGGATTAAAATTTTCAACACAATTTACTGTAAATAACCTTGTAAAAATGTAGGAAAACTTTAACCGCAGTTTATTGCTATAAATAAAAAAAATATATACCACCCAAAAGCCAGTTATGGGCGAATCTTTTTCAAGCATAAAAATAATAATATATATTTTCTTCGGTTTGGCAACCTTGTCTATCCAATCTACAATGATAAGGCAAGACGGTAATATATTTACACACCAATCAGGCAATGGTTTCTATTTACACCTGTTATACAAATATATTGAGTATTTTACAAAAAATATGCAACTTAAATCACAAAGCAATATTTACCCACATTACGTTTTATAAGGCATTCCGTCAATTTCCGAAAACATCTCTCTTGGTAGAGTTGGGAAACTGCTCGAAGCGAATACATTCCTAACCTCTTTTCAAGCAAAACACTTAATAAATAAACGGGAATAAGTTAAACGCACATAAATTGATTGATTTCAACACGCACACACACCTATTGTTGAAAAAACACTAAGGGCTACACTTATACCGAAGGTTTAAAGGCATTATTTATATAAATAGCGGGTTATTATCGTTAGATTGTACCAAATATTGACAAAATGACAGCTGACAGAGTTACGCGATGTGAACTTTGTCCGGATGATATTTCACACTACTGCGCAACCTTCTGCGCACAAATGAGGATTACACTGACGTTTGCTACGTATTATTCATTTAATAAATAACAATAACGGTATTTTCTTTAGTCATTGGTATTATTTATTTATTAATAATTATTATTTATGCCCTTCGAGCTTTTACATAAAACAAGTATTAATTACATTACGTAGTGTATTTAAATTAGCATAATAATAAAATAAATTATCATTTTTCATTCCTAGATGTATGAATAGGATATGCGATTCAATTTATTCGTATTAGCAGTTTAGTAACAATAAAATATAAATAATAATAAACAAACAAAATTAATTAACATAATACACGTAAGTACGACAAACACGAAGAAGAAAGAAAAGAGAAACAAAGTATTGATGCTGCCTAGAGTAAATAGCAAAAATCGACATTAAAAGAAATAGTAAGATGTATGGTATATATTTACATAAAAATAAACTTACAGATTTATATTAATGGTAACGAAACAAATGTTAGAAATTTCTGAATTAATATTTTGTATGGAATAAATGAAAATATCAGGGGAACTGAATTTATTTCCAAGCATGTGCAGCCTTTGGACAGGGAAATGAATAAAATTGTTTCAGAATAATAAACAAAGAACAACTCAGGAAGTCTCGTGTTACAATTTGGTATTCGGGACGTTACTTAGTTAAGTCAAATGCATCCATTAAGCCGTTAACTAATTTGTATGAAAGTACCAAATCGCTCTTGGTTTTTTTTGCAAGATTAGTCCGTTAAATCGAGTAATTCCATTAAATTAACATTAACATAATTATTTTCTGCATAGATAGTTTTAAATTGACGAACCTTGAAAATTTGTGTTGAACTCTCTCAATTTTAATTTGATGTGCTCTATAGTAGGTATGAGGATCAAATAGTAAAATTGTATTCTTTTTACGAAAGCATTGAAGATAATCTCAAAGAATAGAGTGACAAAATTTTTTTCGCACTTTAAAATAATCCCAAACATTTTGTAGCCTTATTTGTTACTTCATTGATGTGTGGGAATGCACTGTATTGCGAAACCGCGTAGCTTTTATAGAGGAATAAAACTTTGGTCAGAAGGTACTTAGATGAAGATATAAAAATAAAATATCACACTGAAAATAATAATAAAAAAACAGTCATAAATAAAACTAAATGAAGACATACCTTAGGTCCTGAATAATAATTATTATGCTGTAATAAATAAATTTTAATGTTTTTGTACGGTTATATGAAACCGTTGCTGTGTAAATTTTTTTTTTCTAATTATTATTATACTTATAATAAAATAAGGTTGTTAAATGTCGTGTAGGTAATTATAGATGTCATAAAAAATAGTTTGTGGTTAAATATTATATTAATTTTACTTATGATGTTATTGTGAATACTTCCAGTTTGGTGTTATGGATACCTACCTAAGTGATTTAGTGCGTATTACAAAACTACTTTACAGCTTGTAATGAAATTGTTTGAAAAAAATGTGCAAACTGTAAAATTATTTCTTAAAATGGAATAGCAAAGAACTTGTCTTTAAAAATCAACTCAACATATTAGATTTATATGTAGAAATAGTGAGAAAATAAAATCAATTCAATATATTAAACAGGTAGAAACTGTTTTTTTTTTAGAAAATTTGTTTGAACATTTGCGTTTTTTTTTACTTTATATATTCTTGTTTGTTAATTTTATTTTAGCCATTTTTACTTTAAAGTTTGCAAATTTTCAATTAATTATTACTTGCATGTATACGTACATATGTTTTTAACATTTATTATATTTTCTTTTGATTAATATGGCTCCTACAAAAAGTATGTGGCTACATATTGTTAATTACGGTGACCGGATAAATCATCAAAATGATAATTCATCACATCTTTAAAAAGTTATATAAAGTCACGGAAAGTGATCCAACAAAAACTTTATTAACTGGGTTAAGTAGGTTAGGTTAGGTTAAAAAAAATAATTCTTCGTTATTAAGGGCCCACTATTCGAATTTCATCCAATTTCCGAGATATTTTCCTTAAAAGTTTGAAGTTTTTAAGCTCTTAAAAAAATATATGTTATTCTTTAAGATAGTATCTATTTGTTCCAAAAGCCGAAACGGTAATTATTTGAAATTCCCTCGATAGAAATAAATCGCAAAGTATGCTCCGAAAAATATTATTAACACTTTTATTTCTCTTATTTTACAAGATATATGTATGAAAAAAATCACAATGCTTCTTTTAATGCTACTCAATAGACCCCAAAAGTAATTTTTGCTATTTTTGAAATACGCCGTGATTTATTAAACATTTTCACAACTGTCGCTTACGCCTATTGCTTTTAAATCATATTTATTATAGCGCGCTCGCTCCGACTTGAAGATTAACCTATCTTCTTTGAAAAGTTCATTCGCCAACTCGAGGGCTTTGGGGGCAGACGTGTCGTTCAACGTTCTATGATCTACAGACGTGCGATTACATGCAAATATTTGAATCTATAAAGATAATTTTTACGCGTGTAAAGTTTATGAGTTAATAAATATTGTTTTTTCAAAGATGGGAAATACACGAAAGATATCCCGTATTTCAAAGAAAAAATGATATCTCATAAAATTATATCCTATCTAATAGGTGAGAAGAAAAAAATACAATTTTTGATTTATAAGCTTATATTTATTATAAACGATAATTTACTATAAAAATTAATAATTCATATTTTTATTTATGTATTGTGTAGTAAAAAGTTATAAAAATTATTATTTTATTTTTTTCAGAATACGATAAACGATAATTTATTATAAAAATTAATTATTATTTTTATTTGTGTATTGTGTAGTAAAAAGTTATAAAAATTATTATTTTATTTTTTTCAGAATACGTACTTTGGGAAATAAAACTAATTCCAAAACATTAGAAATTACAGGGCAAGTTCTTATTAATTCACAATGCAACGATGTCCGAAATATAATATAATATGTAATAATAATATACGGGCCATCTGTTTCAAATAACAATACTCGAACGTGGAATTCAGAATAAAAATGAACATGCGAGCGAAAGAAGCTATTGAAAGTTCTGAAACTGTGGGGAATATAATTTAATAAAATAAATTACTTTTTTGTTTTAAAACCACGATATTTATTAATTTAAGAACCGACCGGTTTCGCTTTACTTAAGCATCATCAGGGTACAAATTAATACTAAACAAGAAGTACATAATGTGTGCATATATATAACAAAATATAGAGGGAGACAACATGATACAAATATAAGCAACACAAAGACGGTCATAAAATACATTAACATAAGTGCACAAGTAATGGAAAACCCGCTAGATAATTATGTAGACTAATGGGTTATACGAATAAATCGGGAGAAACAAAACATCAATAAAACCTCAATAATAACGGTTTTTCCGAATTCGCAAATCATTTGATCGATAGCTTGCCTTCCTGAATAAATCTAATTTTATTTAATCATTTACGGCCAAGATATTTTTGACAATGGTGTGTTTTTATCTTTCTGTATTCCAATCATTTAGCTTCTCTTCTAGGGTTGTGCCCCAGTATTGCTTTTTGGAGACTGTAAACGGATCTCTCGGCATTTAATGAAACTGCACCAGAACAAAGGCTGTTGCTATATTGACGTTCATGGTATGTTTTGCTCAGATTGACGATAAGGTTTCCAGATCTGCATTTCGCTCGAAGCATGTTTAGGGTAATAAGTTTACAGTTTAGGGTTCTTTCACCGTATTTATGGGAACATTTCAGAACCACCAATCTTTCATTTTGAGTGAATCTTGTGTTTGTGATTAAATTATATTTGATAATTTAAACAAATAATATTTAGAGAAGTTAAAAATAAAATTGAAAGTTCACTGAAAGCTTAAACTATTAAAAGTAGTAATTTCATAAAAATGTAAATAAATAGAGCCCCTTTCACATTTTAGAATGTAATTTTATGTTGCTTACATGTTTTATTACTCTTTATAATTATTGAATTGTTTAAATGAATAAATAAATAATTACAAAAAAGTCTTCTGATTTGTAAGTCCTCAGGAAGCACTAAGGATCTTTCTATCTATCTTTATAATATAATAAATTTGATGAGCATAAAAATGTAAACGTGTATATAATTTATATAAATGTACAAAAGTAGATATTACACGTGTATAAATATTATATTGCGCATATTATACAAGATGTCGGGGGTAAAGTGCACAAACTTCGGGAGGTGATTCTAATTGATAGTACAAGTAAAAAAGAAAAAAAACTTTTTTTGGAATTCCAACGTTTTAAGATAGTTTTCGAGTAAAAAAGTTTAATTTTTTGTATAGAAAAAAAAACAATTTCTTCTACGGAAAATAAATTTTTGTGGAAAAAATTTGGAAATTCGAATAATTTCCATTTCTTTTTTACTTCTTCTAGCATTTAGAATAACCTCCTGAAATTTGAGCACTTTACCCCCGGACACCCTATAAAGATAACCATATAAGAAAAACCTTATTGATGTAAAAATATATTTATTGATTTTATAAAAGTTATAAATTACTTTTATAAAAGTGATAATAGTATTTTAGTAAAGTAAAGTAATTTGTATACCTATACAAATAACTTTCGTAAATGTTTTTTGTAAAATTTAAAAAAAAAATTAATTAATTAAATCCGTAATAAAACCCATATTTTGAGAACCATCTTCATTTCGACTTCGTTCCTTAGAGTAATAATAACTAGAGACCGCACTAATATTTGTACAAATCGTTGACATACTCGCAAAATAAAGCTCTCCCT
Source organism: Hesperophylax magnus (assembly GCA_026573805.1). Taxonomy (NCBI): domain Eukaryota; kingdom Metazoa; phylum Arthropoda; class Insecta; order Trichoptera; family Limnephilidae; genus Hesperophylax; species Hesperophylax magnus. The sequence continues at coordinate 249,833 of JAIUSX010000229.1, read as the reverse complement.
TTCAGCTCGGTTCCATTAACGTACAAAAAACAGAGACAAACAATTTCTGTTAAAAACACACTGTGTAAACGGTAAACGACTTTTTGGAGCGGGCGAAGTTCACGCCAGTGTGATTTGCTCGGTGCTAACTAAAAATGGGTCTGTTTTTCTAAAATTGCAATAGATGTCGGTAATTTAATTTCGTTATTTAAAATATTAAATAATCCCCAAAATTATTCCTAATACGAATTCAGACACCTCTGTCGGATTCTTTTAACACTAAATATTGTTTATTTTGTGAGTGTTGCCCAAATCTAAATTCTTTACACGGAAAGCGGGCCCTTAATGACTTTATATTATCACTTTTTAAAAGTGTGTTGAATAGTCACTGTGTTGAGTTAGCATGGAACCGTTTTACCGGTTATGGGTAAAATGATGGTAAATAAAATGTTCATGTTACAAAACAATCGCAATCTATTGTCGTAACTCTCTAATGATCGTAAGCAAAATGATCATTGGCAAACAATAAGCAAATAATTGCATAAAATGGTAATTTAAGGTCAAATATATTAACGATCAAATGATAATTACGATCTTTTGCTTACGATCTTTTTGCTTACGATCAAAACTTACGGTTACTGGTTTTACAGGGGGTTACGGTGAGAAAGTTGAGAATAAATCATTTTTGTTTAACGTATTTTTCAGATTTAAAAAAAGTTTCATATTATTTTTTTTTAATTCTCATTTTTCATATAGCCCCATACAGGAGGCCCTAAAGAAAATAATTAACCTCAGGGCCTATGTCATCTTTGGGAAAGCTGTGTGGAGGATCTTTTTGAGGGAGGAAGGCGTGACAGGAGGGAGGAAACACAGACAAAAATACAAATGGTTCCTCCGCCAAGCTGTTGAACTTAAAAAAGAATGGTAGAAGCAACCCGTTCTCATGTGACAAATGTCAAAATGTATAGTATATTTATTATTTATTTATTTATTGGATAATTTGTTTAGCGCCGCTTTTGTGAGATATCACCTCAGGGGCGCTTTACATTTATCGGGAATACTGTAGCTTCTACGCACTAGGCATAGGTATATATGTTTTTGTACTTTCTATGGACTAGGCATATATTTTTTTGTACTTTCTACGCACTAGGCACATATTTTTTGTTCTTTCTACGCACTAGGCTGAAATAGTAAGGATACAGAAAAACAAAAAAATATATCATATAATTATGTGTATTTCGTTGAATTAAAAACACTCAACATGCATAATAAATTGGTACCTAATCACAAAACAAACCCACATATAAAAGAATATAGAAAAAATAATCGGTGTCACAATGCTGTCATAAAACAAACAAACAAACGTAGTAAATAACGGGTTGTCTCAATAATAAAAGCAAATAACAGGTTTTATTATGGAATGTTTATGGCTCTCATACATATTACAATATACTTAAACACATTATATAGAACATTTATTAGTCGATTTTAAAAGTGATTTGAATTCTTTTGCATATTTCAATTCCCTGAAAAAAAAAACGAAAAAACACCCAAAACTAATCACGTCAACAAATGTTTCGAAACCCCATGTTTCTTATCGATGAATAGGAAACATTAAAAATATTTTTTTTAATTGTGTTTTTGAAAAAAAATTATACTTATATCAAAGTGGAATAGTTTACATCTAAATTGTTGCGTTTATCTACATACACCGGTTAGAAAAAGCTGTGCAAATTACACGTCGCCAGACTCAGCCTTGTGCCATGTTCTACTTAACAGGTATTTGGTTGCCGTCATCATTCTACACAGTAGTATCAATAGTTCTACAAGTTACTTTTTGCTTTTTCATTATTATTATTATTATACACTGAATCTACAATGCTCATCCACAATTCAAATCTCTCTCTGTCAGGATCTTGTCCGGGGGTCAATTTGTCTATACAAATATCCAGGAAATTAATCCTCGTCTTCGTAACTGGTTCCCAGGTGATTTGTATCAATTCATCTGTTTTCGGAGTTGGATTGCTGAAAAAAAATGTATTTGCTTAAGATTTCTCATAATCATTAAAATATACTAATAAAAATATGAAAAATAAAAATGAAGCTCTCAGAGAAACAATCAATAAAACCCGGCTCACTGAGATTTTAAAAAAACTATCATTACAGCCCGGCTCACTGAGACTTAAGTATTTCATTACAACCCGGCTTCACTGAAATTTAAAAACTATCATTACAGCCCGGCTCACTGAGACTTAAGTATTTCATTACAACCCGGCTTCACTGAAATTTAAAAACTATCATTACAGCCGGGCTTCACTGAGACTTAAGTATCATTACAATCCGGCTTCACTGAAATTTAAAAGCTATCATTACAACTTACAACCAGTCTTCTCTGAAAGTAGCAAAATGGGAACACGCAAGCTGGTGTGTTGTGTTTAGTTTGAGTAGTTGAAAAGCTATTTAAAATCTTCATAATTCGTTATGGAAATGAAATAGCAAGCTAAAAATAGCTGCGTTGACCTATAAATTAGAAAAGGCTGTAAAAATTTCGTAAAACCAGAGTTTGTTCAAGAGATACAAGTTATTTTTAAAATATTAATAAATAAAGTTAATTACGCCTTACCTATATTTCGCAAAGTTAGTCCACATTCTGACCATTTTCTTGACGGTTTTCCACTCCTTAGAACCTTCTTCAATATCTACAAATGTTTTGAAGAGATAAAATAAATCGTCAGCGTGACATGCCCCCTCGTACTCAGTTAGGCCCATATTATGCTTGAAAACATTTAATTCGCTAACAGCCGAAAATCTGTACAAATAAACTGGATTTGTGGAACGAAGACTCAACTTTTGAGCAAACTCCATAATTCCAACCAAAAAATTGTAATCTGTTTCCAATTCAACAATCTCTGGAATCGTCTCAGCACTCATTTCTCTATCTCCAAAATAAAATTTCTTTACTCTAGATGTTATTTCTTTTAGTTGTTCCTCTGTCGCTCGTTCAACGATGTGGTTATGAACTTTTCTACAAAAATTTGCATTTATTCCTTTGGCTTTTTTTAAAGTATCTTTCATATTAACTAAGCCCTCTTTACTTGTGTAGCCAACCAGTGTTGGAATATTGACGCAATGTCCTTCTTCCAGTAATTGATTTCCTAGCTTAGGAAGAAAGCACTCCTGCCCTTTGAAAATCTTTTCAAGAGTCGGACCGAAATGCATTGGATAACCTCGTTCTTTTTCTTCTTGCGTCATGGTGATTCGAGTTACTTTGGTCAGTCTTTGGGCAGGCACGCTTTGCAAGAACTCGATCAATTCGTTTTCATCTTGAGTTTCTTTGCCTAATACTTTTGCAAGGGTGAAAGCGCGCTGCCTCGATTTGCCACAAACAGCCCATTCGTTTAAAAAGCAACCACTTTGAGCAATAACTTTATGAAAAAGTCCTTTGCTCATTGGTGAGATCATGTGATACGTAGCTGAAGCAGCTCCAGCGCTTTCACCAAATAATGTTATGTTGTTAGGATCCCCTCCAAACTGAGCGATGTTTTGTTTAACCCATTTAAGGGCGGCCACTTGATCCTTCATACCGGCGTTACCCGGGAAATCCGGAGTATCCAAACAAAGGAACCCTAGAGCCTCTAATCTGTAGTTGACCGTGACTACGATAACATCTTCTTCCATGAAATGATCCGGACCGTACAATTCAGAGTCTCCGGAGCCAGAATAGAAACCCCCTCCATGGAGCCAGACCATAACAGGAAGGGAGCCTTTTAGATTGGGTGTGTAAACGTTCAGAAAGAGGCAGTCTTCGTCACCGTCTATCATAACTCCAGACGCCATTTCCACTTGGGGGCAGATTCCTCCGTGTTCGGTTGAATCTCGAATGCCTGACCAATTTGCTGGTGGAATGGGAGCCTAAAAACATGTTTAATTATTTATATCAGTTATTACCAAAATGGGTGGCGGCGGTTGCCTTAGGGCTACATTGCCATAGGGGCATTGAAGGAAAATAAGGGGATGGCAAGGGCGACCAAAGCCACTAAATAAAGGTTGTACGCTCTAGTATTTTCCTTATAATTATTCTATTTGGCTGATTTATGTAGCCCCGTTTTCGTGAAAAATCACCTCAAAGGCGCTGTACAAGTATTGAATATGCGTATGATTTTTGTTATATTTGAATATATGATGGTACCTATAGTTATTGGTCATGCCTTGTTTTGTCACATACGCATATTATTTACTTTTTTTTTTAAATTTATTTAATATTTGTATGTTTTTTACAGTAAATATACAATTTATACATATTATACAGTGTTATAAAGGTAAATAATAATAGCTTTTCCTCACCATAAAGAGACGAGGCTCTTGTGTTTGGTGAGTGAATTCTAGCTCAATTATATGGAATCATGTAAGTAAGTAAATAATATATTTGCAAAACCAAGGGTCAAATATTATTATCTTGTTCACGCAATGCTTTGTTTTCAATGGAATCATCCAATAAGTAGTAATGATACATGCTTATAGTAATGCAAATTGAGGGAAGGGGAATAAGAAATAGTTACAAGAGAGTGAGAAAAAAGTTTGGATCCATATTCAGCGGAAAAGTTTATTAGATGGAACAATACTTTCTAAGTACTTGACTTATGACACCTCTTCGATTTCGTCAAAACATACTTAGAAAAACGTAGGCATATTATTTTATACGCTTCCACTTTAACGAAACAAGAATATCGCGATAATAAAATATGTAAAATGTGATAAGGTCAAACCTTAAACCGCAGTTTTCCAACGGGTGGCGCCGCGTAAGGAATTCCTTTGAAACTTGCGTAAGTATGTCCGGAAGTCAACATTTCCACTTTTCCTCGCAGCTCCCCCTGCCTCACTACAACGCGAGCCATCGCACTCTGGAATCACAAAACACGGGCATATTCATCTCATTTATTTAAATACCACCTAGCTCTTAGTTCTATGTAAATGGTACCTGAAAATCTCTAAAAAAACATTCAATGAAACGAATTAGTCACACCACAAAAATGAACACAACATCACATTAAAAAAATCACAATGGCTATATAAAGATTAAAAAGATAATGGAATAATTAAATAATATATTATAATCTCGGTAGTCGGTTACTAATTATTATAATGCGAACAATCATATTACAGCGATTCTTGAGCATGTTCGGAGTAAGAGTATGGATATTATTTTGCTGACTGACGATAATATATACACGAGTATATATAAATTTCATTTTTTTTGTATTTTGTATGTGAAAGCAAAACTACGTCTTAATTTTTATTCCAAGTATGCTCAGAAATCGCGGGTCAAACCTGTCGTAAAACATCTTTTCAAACCGGAACGTAAGTTAGCAATATTTTTAGTGAACCTGAGTCTTCTTGAGTTATTCTCTGTATGATGTAAATTCACCGGTTTCCCGCTTGTATAATATTATAGTTTCTGGATACCGTGTACATACATAAAGTAAATATAATATTATCTTCATCGATTGTGGGTATTCTTACCTTTTAGAATTGGTAAACAAATATATGTTAAGTAATTTATGAAAAATCTATTTAAAACGTAATTAACAACGCAAACTCAAATTATCAAAAAGTGTTTCATTAAAAGCAATTGAAAGAAGATTTATTTATCGTGAACCATTAAACAAATGTAGTAATATTGGTTTTATTTGCTGTGCGTTAGTTAATCCTGTGTGAAATCTGGTTTAATATACTCAAATTGGCTTTGAATTTATTTTTCATCTTCAAAATTGTGTGAAGTTTTGATTGTCTATTCGAACTGATTAGTTAAGAATTCAGACTATCCCGTGATTTTTCACGGGTCTGTGCGAGTATTTACTAGACTGATTAAAAAAATGTTTTCTCTACCAGAAATATTAACTGATTTAAAAAACGTTTAAAAATAACTACTACACTGACGTCCCTACTAGCGGTAAGAGTAGTGTTGTACGAAACGAATAGCGCTCTCTAGCGACCGCGTCGTAAAACTATCGGCGCTGACTTGTTTATTTGCTCAAGGTATGTTTTGACCTATTCATTATGAACTATTTAATCGTCAAACTATGTTATTTATTAAGTTACGCAATTAAATAAGGTATGCACATAACTTATGATAGCTCACCTGTGGTCGAAGTTTTCTCTACGGTCAAAACAACGTGCACATTCCGAGGCAGACTTTAGGAGTTTGGCAGATAAACCAAAGTTTCTAACCTAAATTCGACGATCACAGTGTTCACACTGACAGTAGGTACTGGCCGATACCCGATACGAATGTTGAGTCGGTACAAAGTCCAATGTTTTAGAAAAGCGCGCGAGACATCGTGCCGTCCTTGTTTTTTTCCGTCTCTTTCGCTCTATATATTTTAGTGAGGCTGAAAAAAAGTGCGATTTTTTAAATATTATGTATGGAATCAGGTGCATTTTATTGAATAGTGATATATTACGAATTTGCGTACAAATGATGTTTCTAAAAGAGGTGATAATATTATTATGAAGTGCTTTGTACACTTTTATTAATATTATTATTATCTGTACATGGTATTTGGAAACTCTGGTTGTTAAGAAAACTAAAAATTATCTTTACCTACCTAATAATATTATATGAAATAAATGTTTAAAAATTGCGTACATATACGTACCTACAACCCGATACAATAATTATATATTTTTGAAATACATGTATTTTAATTTATTTTCTCTTTTGTTTCCGGGAACTAATGAATGAAAGCAAATCTTGAAAGCGGAAACTAACGCACTTCCCGACATCCGATTGAGCTGAAACTCTGCCGATAGACTCGTAGTAGATGACAATTCATTCTGTCATTTTTTTTTGGAAATCACGTACACACGCGCGGTAACATGCGTGTTTCTCTGAAATCGGTTGATATTACAGCATTAAACATGCGAAATAAACATCGGTCATACCCGATCGGCATTTGGCGAGATTGGTAGAATTTTCGACTCCAGTTCCATAGGAAAGTTCAATACTAATTCAAACAAAATTTTCTTTTTTAAAGTTTAAAAAGATTACCAAGGCAAATGCAGGTGCACGAACACGTGTTCTGAAATATTTATAATTTACCAAAAGTTTATTACAAAACGGCCTACAATCCTGTATTCAACCGGATTACCAATAATCTGAAGAGATTCTTAATAACTCATTATATATTTATATGTGTTACTTAATTAAATAACCATCACGCCGTTTCTCCACAAGAGTAGGCAGAGAAGATGGACCGGCAAACCGCACTCGGTCCTTACATCTCTTTGCTTCATTCACATTCATACATTGTATCATACAAACCCTTCTGTTATTCTGATTTAAGTTTACCATATATTCGGTACACTGATACTATCATGTCTTCCTCTGGCATCCTCGACTTTTTTTAACATTTACATTCGCGTCATGTATATTCTCCTTAGACTTATTTAATTACAACTAACAAATCCGGACTATCATTGAAAGACAATTCAATCAATTATTTCTAAATAATAATAATCCAACTGTGTAATTAATCACACTCTTAACAGTAAAAAAAATCAAACTTAATCAGCTATGACGGCATACAGAATTTTCATTAATTCTCTCAGAAAACGATGTTGCTAGTTCACTGTATACATAATACACGCTAGAAATGCCTTCCATGTAGATTAGAAATGAAATCGATGTCGCCACATCTTACACTTGCCTGAAATCAATGATTACTGAAATTATTGATTTCCTCATCTTCATTTTTGTAGACATCATCTCAATGTTAAGTTTGTTGATTTCCTGATCTTCATGTTTGTTGACTGTGGGTGTGGGCTATTGTGATGATGTTAAATCATATATTTTATGATTTCCTCGTTTTTCGTGTTTGCAGACCTCATCTTAATGTTTGTTGATTTCCTCATATTCATGTTTGTTGATTTCATCGTCTACGGTTCCACGATAACTCCTCAAAATGACAATTCAACACCCATATAAAAAGTGCTATAAAGTTATGAAAAGTGATGAAACAAAAACTATGTTGAATAGTTAAATATGTAACCTTTTTAACTTAGTTTTTATTTCATTACTTTTCATAACTTTATAGCACTTTTTATAGGTGTGTTGAATTGTCATTTTGATGGGTTATCCGGTTACCCAAGCCACTGTATTATGCAACTGCTTAGCAATAAGAGTGATAGATAGTGTCAGTTTCATCTTTGTAGAAGACCACCAATCGGAATCGAAATTTTGCTTGAAATGGTTTTTGGACATGTTTGGTGTTCAGGTCTGAAAAATTGGATCAATACTACTTTATTAGTTTCATCTTTTTGTTTCACGTCTTACAACAGTCAGTAATTAATGATGCTATGTATAAAACGAGAATATTTATTTAGGTAGGAATAGTGTTTTCTGCATTGTTAAATTAATAAAAAGTAGGGAAGAGATGGTGAAAGCATTTTTAGTGCTCACAATAAATCAAGTAAACAACATATCGTTCATTTTGTTATGTGACAAAGCAATAATTGAGTATTGATTTTACATATGGAGGAAAATGCTGTGTCATTTGATACAACTCTTATAAATATTTTGACCTGTAACTACGTCTATTTAGAAGGTTTAGTAAATACGGAGGAATACGATAAGTGATTCCAAAGACAGGTGTAATCTTAGATCTTGTGATATCAAATGTCTTCGTTAACAAACATGAAGTCGGAAACATAAAGATTGAGAAAAGTTTATTGTTTGATTTTGGTTAAATGTACCTCTTTAGCAAACATTAAAAACCATCCGAAAACTTATGATCACTTATGGCAATAGTGCTCCACAAAGCCCTTGAAGTGGTATTTTATACAAAAATCATTAAAACAAATGTTTTTACAAAAATTATTATTAAAAATAATACCAATGTCTTAACCAACACGTACCAAGCCTACAATATGTTTAACATTTTTATAGAACCTACCGCATTTGGTGACGGAGTGATATCCAAACCGCCTTTAAAAGTATGCATATTCCGCACATAAATATTTTAAAGCTAAATTTACAATTATTATCAATGTGACCATTCTGCTAAAAAAGTGAAAATTCTTTGTGTGTCAATTCACGAAATAGGATTTTTTTGTAAATTTCTAACCGATCCTAATTTCATAAGTGTATTTCAGATGGGAAACAATTATATATCATGCTGTGAAAATAACATCAAGGGGTAAAAATACGCCTTTTTACCGGCAATACAATTAATTGCTTTATTTAAGTTCCTACCACATAATCTAATAATGTCGTGACTAGACGGTACATAGTAGGTTAAAGTGGGTAAAATTTTGTCGGCTAAAGTGGGCAGTGCGGAGGTAAATGTGTCCACCTATTTCCTGCCGTTATTCCTTGAAATATGTAGATACAATACTTTCCAATAAATCTTTTGTCGAACGACAAATGTTTTGTTCAAGATTACCAATGGACAGCAAGCTTGCTATATAATATATGAACCTAAATGCGAATGAACCCGGTAGAAGTTGTGGGTATATTCTTGTGCCCAAAGTTATTTATCTTATTTCTGGGAAAGTTGATCACACATGTTCAAACATCGAAATTATTTCTCGTGTAGATAAGCAGTGCACACAACAGAGTAAAGATACTCTCAGTATCGCCCTGGTGTAAGACCACAATTCAGAATTGAACGTTGCTTGAAATGGCTTTAGCCGTGTTTAGTGACCAAATTTTGACAAGCCAGGTACTCCCTCATCTTCCATTTACCCTTCTCAATTCCTTCTTCTCCCTGCCCTAACATACCCCGATTGGGGATACCATAGTCTCATTGGCTCCAGACGGTTGGGAGCAACTGGGACATATAAAAATTGGTTATTTTCCGTAACAATGGGTTTTCAAAAAATATCTTCAAGAATATGAAAAATAAATCTTATGAATCATGCAGATATAAAATAAATAAAAATGCATAACGCATCGTAATACCTTTATAATTTTCATTATGTGATTTATAATCACATCTTGTCCAATATATTAAGAAATTCATTGAATAAATGCATGTGAAAAAATTATAAGCCCATTAAAGGTGGTATTAATACTAATTGTCTGTCATACCGAAAATCATTCAATCTACTCGTACATCAGGAACATTGTTCAAAGTAAAAAAGTTGAGGAGAATTCATAATTTTGGCATAAATGTAACAAGTGATCTTTTTTTTATTTTTTAGACTGCAAATGCACAATAATTATATATATACAAAGGTCTTCCCAATTAAATTATAGTGAAATAATAACAGAATTGTTATTATTAAAAACAAAATTTAATCCATCAGCATCATCAACAAAAAGCAGTAACTTCAATACATATTTATGTTTTGTACAGTAAACTCCAGACTCCAGAGCTAGTTATTAGCGTAGAAATATTTAAAAATGAAACACCATAATACTTTTTTAGCCATTAAATGTAAACTATTAAGTATGACGATATTATAACTGAAATATTAAAAAATATATATTTAATATCGCAATTTAACAATTATTTCAAATTAAAACCTTATTTTCACGTGCATATAGAAATACACGGTCCGTTCGGTGAACTGAAATAACACACATTTTATCAATGTAATCAGTACTAACCAGATTTTGAATATATTCTAATCGGTGGCCATAACAATATAATGTGATGTGCGGGTTTATCAACAAGTGGCTCGTATCGGAGAGATAATTTGTCGATGTTTGCCATTGAAATTGATAGCTCGCATTATTCTATCATTAGCATCAAAAAATCAATGACATTGGAGGGTGTGCCAATACATGAGGTATTCATGTTTTTGTAAATATTGTACGTTTTGTTTAATATGTTCTTCCACTCTAAAGTAGAACATATTGCGTAAGATAAAATAAATAATAATAATTTGGAATTACCCCTCTTTTTAATAACTTTTGAAGGTTATATACATCAATGTTATATCTTTCACTATCTAGGTGACAACACATTCTTTAAACCTTTGTAATCATTCAAAAAGATAGTGGCCAAAAATATGGGAAAAATTAGTTGAAAGTTAATATTTAGGTCCTAATGGTCGAGTGGTTAGAGGCGTGTTCCTGGTGAAAGAGAGATCCTGCGAAAACTGAGTATTACTAATGTATTAAGAATCTCTTAAAAATAATCTGGTTAAAAACGGTATTGTAGGCCGTTTTTAAATTGGTAATCATATCGGAATACGTGTGCACGCACCTGCGTTTGTCTTGATAATATTTAATGACAAAATGCGAAAATTTTAGGATTTTCATGAACACGTGTTCCAACATCGTGATAATTCATTGGTATTTTACTAAAAGTTTATCAGGAACCCAATAAATTAAATTATTAAGTAATTTCTCGCTGCGCCGCGAACCGCTGCGCGTTCGAGCCGCCGCGCCCCGTGCTCCTTATTAACAGCTTACGTGCCTTATTATAAATTAAAACCCATCATTATATATATTATTTTATAGTTAAAAATATTGTCTACAAGTTTTGTTGAATTATTTTTTTTCGTTAACAGGCTCAGAAAAAAATTATGTGCAAATATATTCTGAAATACCATTTTAAAAACTGATATTTTTCTTTTACTAATAAATTGTAGAGGTTGCATAGCTTTTCTCGCAAAAATGAAATAATACAATTTTTTTTAAATAACTAATTAAAAACTAACCAAAAAATAAATAATCTGATTTAATACAACTATTAAGGAGATATTAGCGTATTCCGAAAGGCTTTGAAAAATATATTTAAGAGGGGGTGGGGAAGGAAGCACAAGGAGGAAAGTCGGGGACTTTTGTAAAAATACATGTTTAAAGGTCTTCTAACATCTGTGAAAAATTCAGCTTCCGGGGAATTAGTTCCGACATTGGGTCTTTTTAACCATTCATTGACTGGGCTAAATATCGTATCTTCTCCAAGCTTTTCTAATGCAACTGTGTTTATATGTAGTGACCAGCGAATTAATTACGTTTACTGTATCTGTAGATAAAGCCTAGGAAGTCATATCTGTACAAAGCACTTGAGGTGGTTTGTACAGAGCTCTTTGGGTGACTTTTCACAAAAAAAAAAAACTTTTTACAAACTTGACAGCTCGCAACAGTGGCAACGCTCATGCACTATCGAACACGGCTACCATCTTCTCAGGATTAATCGGACGGAATGTAAAGTGGCCGAGTCAAAACAGGTTTTCGCTACGCTCGGTCAATTATCCAACCAATATTAATATATTACCATTTAAATGATTTTTTTTACAGTCATCAAAAATTGAATGAATCAAATGTTTGAGTCGGGTCATGTCCAGAGTCAGAATAGAGTTGTGTGACGACTTATATGCCTGGGAAAATGGCGTCATGGGTAGTAATTGATCTAAAATTAAATAAATAAATTTTTAAAAACAATTAAACAAAATTATTAAAAAAATATTATTGGAATTCCCAGAGAAAAACCAAAAATTTTGACGTTTTGGATTCATTGTTTGCGCTGTATAAACGTTTATTTCTAGGTTTTATATTTACCTACACACGCATAATACATGTTATAAAAATCATCACTTTCATAGAATTTCTTATTAAATTCAAGCGTTAAAAGTCAGTTACAACTCAATATGTCCGAAACAACCCCACTTTTTCGGACGGAATTTAATGTGTTATTCTGCTGAAATACGATTTTGCCAGCTCTTCTTATTAAATTCACGCGGTTACAGTCAGTTAAATAATAATGTGCCCGAAATAATCTCACTTCTTAAAGGCGGAATTTCGGGTATCATTCTGTCGAAATGCAAACCAGCTCTTTCGGAGCACAGTTAAAGATATTTTATATTAATACCAAATCATATCTGAGCTTATGTAGTCGTGATTGAATGTGTAACTTAAAAAACCTTTAACTTTTGGGAAGTTTTTTATTATTAGTAAGGCTGCGTTATTTTAATGAAAAATAGTTGTCACACATAAGGAACATTTACGTTGATCTACATTTGGAATGTTTTGTAGTATTAAAATTACAGCCGAACATTTTATTTGCAAAAATTAATAACTGGATTTTTTAATTGAAATTTTAGTATAGACCTGTGTTAATGATGATCACTACAATTTTATGGTAATTTCTGAATATCTTAATTTACATGATATTTTAATAAATATCCCTGAACAAACAAATAAAAGTCATACCCATTTGAATTTTATGAAATAATTATCAACTGATTTGAATTAGTTCGTTTTGAATGTATTGTTTTTTTTCTATTGCGTTAATTATTTTCAATCCAAATTCTTGGATGTGAAGAACAAAGTGTTCCCAAAATCGTATAGATTTCCTCAACGATTACATTCAACCCTTGCCGTCAATATACTAAAATGAAATTGTACACAGTTAAAACACGTATAAACGTAGGGAAAAAATCAATTAAAATTCCGTGGCTTGTCCCCGGACCAAATGAAGCCGTTGGGGCAGCAGATTTTGGGCCATTTAAAAACGGGAACGAGCCATGAATTGGTAATAAAGGCATGTCTAACCCCTCCTTGCTCCACGTCAAATCCTGCGTTAATTTGTCCCGGCATTCTGGCCACTTATCCAATTACTGCGAATCCATGGGGATGGATTATACGAGGTGAACCTAATCCCAGTTTGTAAGTTTAAATCTGAGAAAAGGGAAAGGGGGAGATAAAAGACCACAGAAAGTTTAGAAAGCATGGATTTTTAAATCTTACTTATCAAGCAGACCAAAACAATAACCATCAAGAAGACCAAAGCGATAACCACCAAGAAGACCACAACGTAGATGAAGCCAACGATTTAAGTAGATACGCTCGGGTTCATGGAGTGAGGTTTGTCTAAGTCGGGTGCGTTTTCCCATGTACTGTGTGCCGGGCCACAAGAGAGACTGCTTGAGGGAAATCTTTTGACCTATCCAGCCTCTACCCATCGCCATGCACCGCAGTGGGAGGGATGGATTCATACGTCCGTCACTCGTGGACACATTTACCTCCAGATTCCTACCCACCTCCTTTACCTTTTTCCTTCCAAGAACTTCATCTCCTTCTTTACCCTAAAAATATCCCCATACAGCATCCCCAGAGATGACCTAGGCCCTGAGGGTTTTTTTCCTCGGATCCTCCTGTTTGGAGCTAATGTAAAAAAGAGGTGAATGCTTAATTTAATAGGCCCTGACCATAACAGTAAAAATGCCAATGACAATGTTTACATTTTTTTATTGAGAAATATATACATTTCTTTAACTTAGTGAAAAACATACGAGTATACCGCTGTAATATTTGAAAAGAGGCAAACTCCGTTCAATATAAAATTAGTGTAAGTTGCATACACATGTCATTTTATCAATCACACAATCCAACCCCCTTTATTCTATCTCGCAGAGCGTACCTTCTCCTTTGCAGGGATGGGGTGATTAATGGGCGGACTAACGACCCTATGGCCAGCAACTCATAACTCGATTGAAAACTTTGGAAAATTCGTTTCCACAGGATGACATTGCAGAGCCAACAGAAGCGCTCGCCTGGTGGAGTGTTTGCGGCTGCACAGCTTTCATCCGCTATATTTACGCCAGCCATTTGATGTGGCTCGATGACGAGCGCAAATAAACTAAATTTGATTCATTTTTATTCGTCATTAAAATATTTTAACTTCATTTTAGTAATATTTTCATTAATAATTTTCATAACAAATATAATAATATTAATTTTTACAACAATATTATACGACAAAATTATAGACATTCAAATTTTGATGTCGATCAACAAAATAAATTATTCCTTGCCTTATTATTATTATGTACAGACAGTATGTACGTTGTACGCAATCTTGTAGCACAAGCATGATACCGGTGAATATATTTTATATTTGGAGTTGATTTTGTGGCATAACTTTTTTTTATTTACTCTTTAGTTTTCGGTTAAATCCTGTTGGAATTTTTTAAGGTCAAAATTGAAAATTTCCGTCACTAGGGGGTTAATATAAGCTGTTTATTGTCGTTTGAGCTGCGTTGAAGCGAAAATCCGGTTCCAACAGTTTTTAACCCATTAGCTTAGATCGGAAAAGGTTTTTTTTTTGTTCTCGTTTTTGTACAAAGAATTTACGGACACCGTATATAGGTACGTAATTTTCGTGGTCGAGTATTCGCTGACAACAATTTTCAATGGCTAAGAAACGCAGCAAAACTCTGTAGTGCACACCCTCCTTCATTTACATTCGTGCGTCGTACCAATACAAGTTTATTGAAGTGTTCATTTAACTATATTATTATAAGTGTTTACTTAGAGTCATTTTAATAATTTGCAGAATATAATTATTCCACTACTTCGGTGAGTCGTTCACACACACTCATAATCATAATAACAACTAATAAAATAAACTATTCGCATAAAATACCTTCATACTAAAAACGGCTTTGATTTTTTCTGATATGAAAGAAAATCTCGCAATCTGAAAAAATATCTGTGTCGTAATTTCAAATATAAAGTTTAAAAATATTTTTACTCCAAAAAGATAATAATGTTTGCCTGTCACTTGCTGATTTGTAATATTGCCACATTCTGGCAGTGTCTGAAGGAGCGCTTTGCTCCCCTTAGTCGTATAAGGCTGCGTTTAGTCTCTCCTTCCTACTTCAGGCATGCTCCCTGCCTCTGTAGAACCTTCAACCCTCGCGCGAGGGTCCTTTGTGAGACCGGAAACAAACAATAAATGCAGGTCCTTTACGAACGTCGTTTTATGCCTCCAATGCAGGCGAAGGGGGATCATTATTTACAAAACAACGGTTTTATTCACTACTTTGCATGTACTTAACCAAGTGATCACTAATTGTAATAATTAAAATTGTAATATCCGCTTAACAGAAAAATTCTTGATCCATACCGATTTGAAAAAAAACAGATGTCAGTTCACATATTTATATTATGTATAAGACCTGTCGACTTCTAAACTTCGATACGTCCATGAAATTATTTTTTATGTTCAATAAATAATTTAGATAGTTGAAATAAATATGAATTCACTGTACAAATTAGATTTAGAAATTATTATCGCTATTTGCAAATTTCGGGGTGCCTCAAGTAGAGTATATCTTCAAGAAAAATGCAATTATCCAAATGTATAAAGATAATATAATCAAAAACTTTGAAACCCACCAATCAAAAAGATATCAATACAATATCAAAATAACTATATTTAATAAGTATTTCAACATCCTTGAAATAAAGAAATTAAGGGAATGTTATGATGCAGGGCTAGACTCCTTTTGTTTTAATATTTTATTCATTAATTTATTCTGCATCATCACATTTATCCTCGCCGATTCTCTAACCTAGTTAGGAACTGGGCGATTGTCGCTGGTATTGGTTTTAGTAAAATTTCGAATTTTAATTTAAAATTTAACATCTGAACCGGGCGGAAACAAAAACACTTCTTAGCTGGGCAGTCAACGGGTGGGATCGTGAACTGCACAGCTGACAGTCACGGTGATTTTTATTTTGGAGTAATTAGTTGTATGGATGGATTCCATTCTTTCTTTTGTACCGTAAAATGCGAGTTTGCTTCGGGCACGACGGGATTCTTTTCCGCAACCTGTTAAACAACCGTTCCCGATGTGGGTAATGGTGATTTCTTTGAAAGAAATGGTGTACGAGCGAACCACGCGACAATCGTAATCCGGTAATCAGCCGACAGCGGTAATCCGTAAATAATTGTCCCATCCGGCGTGAGATGAAATTATATTCAATCCTAAATTCGGCTTACGCAAAACCGTCAAGCGGGAGCCTCGTTATTTTGGACGTGTGATGTTTGGGAATACTAACCGCACGTGGCCGGCGGCCGAGAGAAAGCTACTGGCCTAAGTTGCAGCATCCTCAGAACCCGGATACATCCGCATTATTAGCTGGAGATCGTGGATGTGGCCGGGAGATATATTCCTGCCCCTTTCGGAGGCCCGATCCACGCTTCACGGGGTCACGTCAGCCGCTGGATGGAGTCCGGGGGACGTTCCGTCGCTTCGCCAATAAGAAGTCACAGTGTTCAGTAATAGGAGACGTAGTGATTCGCTCTCGTAGAGTAGATTATGATTACGGATACAGGTTGGTCTTGGGGTAAGTCCAAAATGTATAATTTTATAAATGTTTCAGTCATACTAGGGCTCACAGGTTAAATTTCATGTTTCTCAATACATGTAATAACATACTATGCACCGTTTTTTATTTTATTTACTATGTAAGACCATCCCTAAGAACAAAACAGGATTCCGACACGCGACCTTGGTTGCGAACCTTCACACCTGAGATCATTAAGTATAAACATTCTAGATGATTAATTCTAACCTAGATTGGCGCGTTCTACCGAACAAAGTTTATACAATTATTATTTGTACCCTAGGTCAAACCTACTTAACAATTGGCTGCCCGCGTTTTTAATAAAAAAACGGCGTAAGTCGTGTGTCAGGATTATGTTTTTTTTTGGATGGTTTAGGGTTATTTTGTTCTCTTGGAGCTCTGATACATAACCTAAAATGTTAACCTTGTTTGTTAAATGTTAACCCGATAACTGTAAAAGTGACAGCAGTGAAATTGTTATCGCATGATTGTATGAATTTCTTATGTGCGTTGTTTTAGGAATTGTGTGAATGTTAGGGATCATTCCTCCTTTATGGTACCGTTAAATAATAAATTGAAACATGTTTATTTATTAATGCAGTTGACAACTGAATATTATTATACACAATTAACAACGCATATCGAAGTAACGGGAGTCGGTTCATTGCCATTAGTTCATAGCATGGGTTGCGTCTTCGCTAATAATTTCAAATAATAAATATATATTCTAATTAGGTAATTGTTTTCATTTTGAAAAGTGATTCTTTTTTTTTCTCGTGTGGATTTAATACGAGAATAAATAATATTCTACGGAAAAATATAATAATAGTACGGAAAAACCAGGGCTGGCAAAAGAAATAAATATTTTATCAAGGTTGCCACAAATTTTTTCAAGGTTGCCAAAAAATTTTTTTTTTTACCTTATTTATCAAGGTTGCCACAAATATTTTTCAGGGTTGCGAAATTTATTTTTATTAATTTTTAATTGGAAAAAGGTACGCACTATACTGATGTGTTTCTACTTAATATACTTCTTTTGAGTTTTTGCTTTCTAATATTGTCATAATATGTTATAGACAAATTCTTTCGGATTTTTGAAACTAACGGTCATCTTCTTTTTCTATTTTTTATCAAGAATAACTTCTGACGTCATCATGTCTACTCCAATTCCGAATGTGAACAACGCTTCTAAGGAGGAGATAATTAAGGAACTAACGGCGCGGTCAATCAAACCAGATAATACATTCCAAGCATTACGCGCACAAGCGCGCGCTTTTAATAAAAAACAAAAACAAATTTCTAATGCGGATTCAGAGATTAATGATTCAGATTGTGACTCCGAAGTTGAAACGTCGGGTAATAATTCGGACGGGGAAATAAATAGTGAAGTTAAGGGGAAGGTTACCCTAATTAAAGAAAAAAAAATAATTTATAAGGAATCTTCGTCGCGTGGGCTTGGTAACTGGGATTACAAGTTCGATGGTAAAACCTGTGTGCGGGACTTTTTGAGTTTGTTAGATGAACGTTGCAGATCACGGGGCATTACGCACAAAGAAATAGTGAAATCTTTTAATGAAATTCTAGATGGTCTTGCCTTGCTGTGGTATAGGTCTATTTACACCCCAGATTTAAAGTGGGATGACCTATCCAAGCTATTAATCAACCAGTTCGAGGGAGAGGGTAAACAGATTGAATTAAAAACAGAACTTTTTAATTTGAAACAGCCTAAGGGTATGTCTGTTTTTGAGTTTACTTTGAGAATGAAGGCCCTAAATAATAAACTTGATGCCAAACTGCCAGAGGCAGAACTGCTGCAATTAGCAATGAAGGCACTGCTACCATCATATGCAAACTTACTAGCAGCAAGAGATTTTATCTCTTTCGAAGATCTATCTAAGGCAGCAGCAAAATTAGAATCACTAACTGAAGCTTCAACATCTTCTTCTTCTAATCAAAAAGTGGTTGAACTACCTGAAAAAACTAGTAACTTTAAAAAGTTTTCGTCTTTCAATAACAAGGCTAGCTTCAATAATAGCCACAACACTTCGACCTTTCATCAAAAACAACAAAGTCATCAGAATACGTACAAGAATGATGTTTTCACGCGTAAGACGTCTTCTCTTCCAAATAATAAGATTATTTGTGACTTTTGTAAGAAAAGTGGGCATAAGGTAACGGAATGCTGGAAAAAAGCCTCCAATTCTAAAAATGCTAACGTTGGTACCGTACATACTGGTACAAAGAATCACACTCAAAAAAACTAGCTTGGAGTCAATCTGGACACGCCCCTCCCTGTGCGCAAAGGGAACGGGAGTGGCAGAGTTGGCTCCGACTGGTTCGTCAGTTTTTGTCAACACCGTCTTCTGGGGTGGTGGGCCCGCTACCACAGAAGCCGGAGGTTGTGGGAGATAATCGTCCATTCGTTAATATATATATATTAGATAATAAGTTTTCTGCTCTCTTAGACAGTGGAGCAACAGTATCTTGTTTAGGGGGAGATAGTTTTAAGCAATTTGTAGATTTAGGCGTAGAATTAGAAAAAGTGGATTTTAAAGTTAAAACAGCTGACGGTTCGAGTCAGTCTGTTCTGGGTACTTTAACCTTGCCGGTGACGTACAGGACAATCACGAAGGAGGTTGTCTTTTACGTCATCCCATCATTATCACCTGATTTTATCTTAGGAGTCAACTTTTGGAGGCAGTTTCGAATCGCACCGGAAATGTTTCCAGAAGTTCACGAACCTGACCATGAAGGTCACCTTAATGAATTAAGAGCAATACGGCCGGCTTCTTCATTATCTGTTTCTGAGAGTAAAGCTCTTTCGAAAATAATTAATAAATTCGAATCTATTTCTTACGAAAGGAAAGGTCTGGGTTTAACTCATTTAGTAAAACATAAAATCGTTACCAATGGTCCGCCGATTAAGCAGCGCTACTATCCTCTGTCTCCGGCAAGACAAAGGCAACTTGACGCGGAAGTGGATGAGATGCTAAATTTGGGAGTAATCCGTCCCTCTCGTTCACCGTGGTCTAGCCCAGTTGTTATTGTACAGAAGAAGGATGGGACAGGGATATTTTGCCTGGATTCAAGGAAGATTAATAATGTCACGGTCAGAGATAGTTATCCACTACCTCATATCGCACGTATCTTGGACAAACTTGGTGGCGCAAGATATGTGTCTTCGATAGACTTGAGTAAGGCCTTTTGGCAGGTAGCGCTGGATAAAGACTCTTGCGAGAAAACGGCATTCGTCGTCCCAGGTCGGGGACTCTTCGAATTTACTCGTATGCCGTTTGGGTTAAAAAATGCACCCTCTGAACTCCAAAGACTGGCTGACGCTCTTTTTGGACCTGAATTTGATGATAACGCTTTCTGTTATCTGGACGATTTAATTTTAATCTCGGAAGATTTTAATTCACATATGAGACTACTTAATAAAGTTTTCGAAAGACTGAGAGACGCGGGTCTCACAATAAATCAAAAAAAATCAGAGTTCTGTAGATCAGAGCTTAAGTACTTGGGGTACATAGTAGATTCACAGGGGCTTCGCACGGACCCGGTAAAAATTGAAAGCATTAAGGATTTCCCTATTCCAAAAAACGCGAAAGGAATTCGAGCTTTTATTGGCCTTTCAGGGTATTTTAGACGTTTTATCAAAGGCTTCTCCAGTATAGCCGCTCCGTTAACAAAGCTTACTGGATCAAAGAATGGAGTTAGTAAATTTAAGTGGACTCCAGAAGCTGATAAAGCGTTTAATGATCTAAAACAAGCTCTTATTAGTGCTCCAGTTCTAAGCTGCCCAAATTTTTCTGAACCGTTCGCGATTCATTGCGATGCAAGCTCCGTTGGAATTGGTGGTGTTCTAATTCAAAATATAGACGGTGCCGAACACCCGATCGCGTACTATTCACGTTGTCTTAATACCCACGAACGTAATTATGGCATCACGGAAAGAGAGCTTTTAGCGGTATTAGATTCTGTCACCAATTTTAGACCCTACATAGAAGGGGCTCATTTCACGGTAATTACAGACCATTCGAGCCTGAAATGGCTTGGATCCTTGTCAAACCCAAGTGGTCGTCTGGCGCGTTGGAGCACTCGTCTTTCTCAGTTTTCCTTTGACGTCATCCATCGTAAAGGTACGCAGCACATTGTACCAGACGTACTTTCTCGCATGGATCTCGCGCTAATTTCGGGTCTTGACTCTCAACCTACGTCGGACAAATGGTACCAAAATGCATGGCAAGGTTGCCAGGATTTTCCTCAAAGATTTTCTAACTTCCAAATTAAAGATAACGAATTGTATCGCCATACGAAAACTCAATTAGTCTTACGGGAGGACACTGCTTGGAAGAAGGTGATTCCTCAGGAAAATAGGAAAGCTATTATTTCAGACTCCCACGAGTCGACTCGTTCATGTCATCCAGGAGTTTTTAAAACATATAAAAAGTTACAACTTCGCTATTTTTGGCCTAACATGTACAAAGATGTCAAAGAATTTATTAGTCATTGTGCTGTTTGCAAAGCGCATAAAATCAGCACGGCACCACCGAACGGTTTATCTTCTAACCCGAAAAAAGTAACAAGGCCTATGCAGATGCTATCTTTAGATTTGGTAGGACCTTTGCCTCGTAGTTATTCAGGACATACGGTAATTTTAACTTGCGTTGATGTTTTCTCTAAATTCACGTGGTTATTTCCGCTGCGCAAAGGCACCGCGGGAAGCATAGTAAAGAATTTAGAGGAAAATATTTTCCTAGTACACGGTGTACCGAAAACTATTATTTGTGACAACGGGCCCCAATTCATCTCAAAAGAATTTAAGGACCTCCTTAAGAGTTATAATGTTCCACCCCCATTTTATAACTCGTATTATACTCCTCAGAATAATGTCGTCGAAAGATACAACCAAACTCTTGGAACCGCGTTGTCAATCCTGGTGGAATCAGACCACCGTAACTGGGCTAAATTTCTGCCACAGGTTCAGTCCGCAATGAACAACACTGTTAATTGCGCGACAAATTATACACCGTACTTCCTTATGCACGGCAGGGAGCAAATTCTCGACGGAGATTTGCACCGTATACCTATAGATAGTGGGGAAATTAACTCGGAAAGAGGAGCTTCGCCCTCCGCTTATGCTCAAAGGCTACAGGGTCTAGCAAACATATACAAGCAGGTTTCAGACGCTTTGTTCAAAGCCTACAAGACGGGAGCAAATCGTTATAACTTACGCAGAAGAAAAGTCACATTTCAAGTAGGGGACGTCGTGTGGAGACGAAACTTTGTTCAGTCAAACGCATTAAATTACTTCTCTCAAAAATTGTCCCCACGCTTCGTGCAAAATGTTATAATAAAGAAGAAATCGGATTTAGTGTATACCCTGGCAGACCTTACAGGAAAAGTATCTGGCGATTTCCATGTAAAGGTTATCGTCAAGACGGACAATGTTCCGGTATAAATTCTTTTCGAACATCAGTGCCTCCGAAGGTCTGGAAAACTTTCGTGAGGATTGATATTATTAATAATTAGGAACTTCGGTTCCTTATTAGAATTTCTAAGCACGGAAAACTTCACCGGCCTGATCAACCGAGTTGAAGAATTCCCATGCCATCTGACAGACTTTGGTCCTGTCATAATTTCATTTCGGAAGAAATGTTTAAATACCTCGCGAGGGCGTTTTTTTTTTATATATCTGTTATTGTTAATTATAAGCTACTTGCTTAAAACAATTAACCATCAACTCCGGTATGAATGCTCGAATTGAATGGACTAGAAATAAACCTTATTAGAATTAGTAATAATTAATGTAGTATTTATTTATTAGTAATGATTTATTTATTTACTTAAACTTAAGTACACAACAGACTCCAAGTGAACAAATGAACACTCATTTAAAAATATTATGAATTTTGTGTAATGAAATTGGCTAATATACCTTAACATGTAGTATGTGTTAGGATATAACATCTTAAAATGTAAAAAGTGACATTCCCACTGTCTCTTTCGTTTCATGATGGTGAAAACAAAGAAGCATTGTCTACAAATTACGTGCTTGAACACTGGTTGTTCTCGTTTCATCATTAATATGTAAACGGATATTTTTGTCATTGTTTTACAGTAAATGTCTTGATGGGTCATGAAAATATATTAAAGACTGCACCAAGCGGTGCACTGAACATTTAATCTCCTAGTGATAAAATGGAGCTGTTCGCTTTATTGCTGATGAAACGAGACATAACTTACTTGTTTTCCTTTATAAGTACGGTTCTGACTTATAATGTGGAACGATATCCCACCACCGATCCTTCCACATTTTAAGCCACTTTGTTGATATGTTGATCCTTGAATCATATTTTCTTATATTTAACCTTAAGACCAGAACATGAGGAGATGTACTGAGACCTTTCCTTATGTTCTGAGTCAAATTTTTCTCGATAAACGTTAATTTTATTTATTGTTGATCCATTTACTTCTCATCAGTTATGTCTGTAAATACACTGGTGTTACTTGTTACAATTAATGTTTCAATTTATGAATTTTTGTTTTTTTTTTGTATTAAATCTTGCTATCATGTAAGTAACCTGGGATGTTCCTTTCCTATTGTTATAGAATTCATATTATGAATATTATAAGTTTGTATTACATACTTGTTGGTATTGTCCTGCGAGAATTACTATTATCAACTTTGTTGAACAACGGTTTACAGAGAAAACCATAAGTTGTTTCATAACAATATCGATTACGCCTTCGTTACTGTTGGACGTATACCTAGATCACTGCACTAATAATAGTTGCATATCACTTAACACGATTGCACCTTCTATATTGATGGCTGTATACTATATTACTTTGGCTCCATTCTTATGCGATGGTTGTTGACTGCTTAACACTCTTTGTTGAAATAAGATTGTGTATTTTCATTAACTGCTCTGTTCTTTTGTGTGCACCCCCATACGACCTAGTTAGGTAGATTAGGTAGAAACATCGACAAAGTGTTTTCTTATCTCCTATGGAGAAGTAGAGTCAGTGATAAGTGAGGGTTGCTATGCTCCCTAAAAAATGTTGCCTGACGGGCTTATAACCCTATTTTTGGACAGTGATGCATTTTTGCATTTGGTTGTGTAAAATGAATGTGATAGACATTAAGGTATTACGTTAGTTATAAATGTAACGTCAACGGTTGTCCATGACGCTAAGTCAATTAGTCTTCACCCAGCATATTCAAGCTGTGGGTGTTGGCGGATCCCGTCCACGTAACATTGGTTGTTATGTTTAGATTAAGTTTTTTAAGTTTAGTTCCTACAATATTATAGTTATTTAAGTAAGAATGGCTGCACCGCAAACCTGTTCATCCTGCCTTACGTTCGATGAAGTGCGACCGGAGTTGCGGCACGCCCATTCGCTATTCTCACTTTGGTTTAATTTTCGTTCTTTGAATACTTCCTATTGATGATTATTATCTACTGTTGATATTTATTGTTAACTTTGTTCTTCTGTTGTAGTAGACCCTTGGACCGACCTGGAAAGAATAGGGTTAGGTTATTAAGACAATTTTATACGTTTGAGGGCAAACATTTGGAGGCGAGGGGGGTAATGTTATGATGCAGGGCTAGACTCCTTTTGTTTTAATATTTTATTCATTAATTTATTCTGCATCATCACATTTATCCTCACCGATTCTCTAACCTAGTTAGGAACTGGGCGATTGTCGCTGGTATTGGTTTTAGTAAAATTTCGAATTTTAATTTAAAATTTAACATCTGAACCGGGCGGAAACAAAAACACTTCTTAGCTGGGCAGTCAACGGGTGGGATCGTGAACTGCACAGCTGACAGTCACGGTGATTTTTATTTTGGAGTAATTAGTTGTATGGATGGATTCCATTCTTTCTTTTGTACCGTAAAATGCGAGTTTGCTTCGGGCACGACGGGATTCTTTTCCGCAACCTGTTAAACAACCATTCCCGATGTGGGTAATGGTGATTTCTTTGAAAGAAATGGTGTACGAGCGAACCACGCGACAATCGTAATCCGGTAATCAGCCGACAGCGGTAATCCGTAAATAATTGTCCCATCCGGCGTGAGATGAAATTATATTCAATCCTAAATTCGGCTTACGCAAAACCGTCAAGCGGGAGCCTCGTTATTTTGGACGTGTGATGTTTGGGAATACTAACCGCACGTGGCCGGCGGCCGAGAGAAAGCTACTGGCCTAAGTTGCAGCATCCTCAGAACCCGGATACATCCGCATTATTAGCTGGAGATCGTGGATGTGGCCGGGAGATATATTCCTGCCCCTTTCGGAGGCCCGATCCACGCTTCACGGGGTCACGTCAGCCGCTGGATGGAGTCCGGGGGACGTTCCGTCGCTTCGCCAATAAGAAGTCACAGTGTTCAGTAATAGGAGACGTAGTGATTCGCTCTCGTAGAGTAGATTATGATTACGGATACAGGTTGGTCTTGGGGTAAGTCCAAAATGTATAATTTTATAAATGTTTCAGTCATACTAGGGCTCACAGGTTAAATTTCATGTTTCTCAATACATGTAATAACATACTATGAACCGTTTTTTTATTTTATTTACTATGTAAGACCATCCCTAAGAACAAAACAGGATTCCGACACGCGACCTTGGTTGCGAACCTTCACACCTGAGATCATTAAGTATAAACATTCTAGATGATTAATTCTAACCTAGATTGGCGCGTTCTACCGAACAAAGTTTATACAATTATTATTTTTACCCTAGGTCAAACCTACTTAACAGGATATTAACATACTTAAACTAAAACTGAAGTTACACTTTCAGAAATAATTAACTAAATAATTGCCTGTTTTTCTCTTTATTGATATTTATTATCAGTCTATACTTATCTCCACTGTATTTTAGATGTTCCTAATTACTCAAGAATTTGTATGTAACAGAATACTATATATATACAACTACACATATAGATAATTCTGAAGTTTCAATTGTTCCTATTATATATATTTGCATAATGTGTTATTCTATTTTCCTTATAATTAGTGTAACTTACTCACCAAGCACAAGAACCAGTTTCTTCTTTGGTGAGATTGTGAACATAAATATATGTTGTAACCATATGTTCTTATATAACATCACTGTACCCACTTATATATATTAAATAAAAAATAAATAAAAATACATTTTTCTCTTATTTTGAACCTCAAGTGTGCAAAATCTTATCAAGAACTATCAAAATTCCGCTTTAGAGGTGGGAACAGGAGATGGGGTGATTTTTAGATATCTCGTTTAAACAATAACCTTTCTCTTGTTTTACGGGTCAAGTTTGCAAAATTTCATTAAATTTTTTACACATTTCATCAAAAAACAGAACTAAGCCGCCCGCCCGCCACATATGTACACTATAAATCTTATATCTTTTAAATATAAAGATAGAAGATTTCATCCGAAGTAAGATAAAATTGACTTTAACTCGGACATACAAAAACGCCCACGTTGACCTTTATGTCTTCACGTAGACGATAAGATAATTAGTTTTTATACGGTGAAGACGGTTTCAACTTTTTATTTATTTCAGTGTTAAACGGAGTTTCCAGGCGGTTTTTTAAATGTAGATAAGCCATTCTTCATATTAGACCCTTATTCCCATAATGTATTGTGTGTTAGTACAACTTAAAGAACACTCTAAAGGTCACAATTTCAATCCCATCAAGTCCCCAGTCAAAACCAATTAATCTTGACCGAAGTCGATTGAATTTTTATTCAAAACTGTACAACATGTATTTATTGGCTCAGTGAGATTCACATTTAGGTTCAGTGGTATTTGGTTAGTCACAGTTTCCAATCACAGTGCAAAAATATTTATATAAATTCATGTTGTTAAATTTTGTTGGCTTTGCAAAAACTATTCAACTTTTATCTTGATTAATTTTTGGGTTACTATGCCGTGATGCGCTTCCTCCGTCTTTAGCTAACATTTCAGAAAGCGTTATAGTGTCCATTAATAGAGACGACGAGGCAAAGCTTAATTGTTCTTGGTACGTATCTGGTACTTGAAGATTACACCAAATGAAACACCGAAAATTTTATTTCATTAAAACAATTTAAAAACATTAATTTCACTAATTATCATACCTACGTGATTTAGCTTTAGGACACAGTATCGCTTCTAAATACATAAACACACACTTCACCACAATTCACCACAATTGAACACTGTATCACTATCCGAAACGTTGGCGAAAGCGCAACACGGCATATAACCTAAAAACTAATCACGATGATACTTTTGGCCGTGAAAATTTCAAAACTATAATACACTGTTTTTTTATGAATATTGGAACATTCATTATTAATAATTAAAAAAAGTTTTATTTTATGTTTATTTATCATGAAAATATTTTTTTTTTCGTAAAATGTAATATTAATTAATTCCTGCGAACCAATCACCCTCTCGAAGGCTTTCCTTATTAATTTCAACCTCCCCAAAGGCATATACCTAGTATCAAAGTTCCCTGGCCAGCCGAGAAGTGTCAATAGCTGAAAGTTTATACAGTCTCCCATCTGGACCCGTGTTAATATGTATGAGTGGAGAATAGTATGGGAATTGGGTAAAACTTCTTTATTAGGTTTACCTCGTTACGTTCTGTTTGATATCCATTCCGAAGTAGACAAATTTATGTTAAAACGTTGGAAAATACCGGAAACTTTAAAGGGCGAAATACAGGTCATTCGCATTTGTTAGAAAAGTATCCGAATACGTTTAGCATTCAGACACAGTCGGTCGGAAAATGGGAACTGGAAAAAATGAAAATAGAGGAATTTAACCGCGAATATTCGAGAACATACCCTTTTTCGTTTGTGTTTCTCTCGTTGTTTGTGTATTCTAAGCTTCTCGCCGTTTAAATTATTAAAAATATATTACTACCAGTTTTACTATCCCGCTTTCCCCGGCTTTACGCTATTTTTCGATATGTATTTTATTTTTAACAATGAACAATAGAGAAATTGTGGAATATTCCACTCGCTTCATATCTGATTTTTGACAGTAAAATGACTACATTTATAAGAGTACATAATATATCATGGATTTGTTTATGAGGATATTTTGAAGATATTTTACTTATGATAATAATATAGTTTTTAACTAGAAATATTCACCAAAATTATTCATTGTAAATGATGAATCCTAACAACGTACCTCTTTTCTGTGTTTCACATCTTATATCTTACGCACTTAACTTACATTTACATATTGTTTTTTTAAATACTAGCTTTTCAAATCAAACAAAAAAGATGTTTGATGCTTGATTTCACATGCTACCTAAATATCTGTTGTAACAACAAGCTGTTTACGAAGCTTTTTCGCATCGAACAATACGGTTCCTAACAGTAAATAAATTCTTCTACATTTCTCAGAGCAAATTTGCCCCAGTTTTCTAAGGGAGGAGCAAAGGTCGCACTTGAGAGTTATGTCCCAACATTTATCCTGCGTAATTCACCCCTTCCTTCCTAACTTTTCATTGCAATCACTTTCTTACTCCCTTTTTTGTTCATTCTTCACCTCTTTCTCCTATGATAATCTATTTATGAATTTTCTCCGTTGAATAATTGAGTTTGCATTTTTTTATCATGTTTGTTTGTCAAATTATAATCATCTATACGGTTTTTCGTTTGTTTTTTCATATACGTGCTACTTCTTATATGAAATAAAATTCTGTATATTTTCTAATACCGTAAAGCAAAGTATGGAGTGTTTTTTTTATTTTTTATATTTTACTTTGTCTGGGATCAGACATCGAAGATTCCCTCAGATCCTGTCCCACTCAGGACGTAATTGAAGTTATTGTGACTTTATTTTTTTTCTTTCAAACGAACATATACGTGCTACTTCTTATATGAAATAAATTTCTGTATATTTTCTAATAGTACCATAAAGCAAAGTGTGGAGTGTTTTTTTTATTTTTTATATTTTACTTTGTCCGGGATCAGACATCGAAGATTCCCTCAGATCCTGTCCCACTCAGGACGTAATTGAAGTTATTGTGACTTTATTTTTTTTCTTTGAAACGAGATTAAGAAATGAAGGTGAGTGTTGAAGAGACTCGTTTTTAGGAGAAAACACAAACCAGTCGAAAAAGGACAAATTCTTATTCGTGCTATTAACCGCTACCGCAAAAAGTTCGAATCGAAATAATATTTGATAAACTCATCGAATTAAAAAAAATATATTATTTTTTTATTTTTTTTTTATATTAATTGCCGGAAACCCGGGGCCGGGCGTTTATTGCAATAACAGATCAATATTACAAGTATGAAAATAACCCGCCTCACTAGAAGATTTCTGTTCTGAGGCGGGTATTTCTGTTCTGAGGCGGGTAGCACTTGGTTTCAACTATTAAATAAATACCTAACTACTTATGTGGTGGGAGATGGTAAAAGACGCATTAATGTTTTTTTTTCTCAATCACAGTTAAGTTTGAAGGTTAGGTTAAAATAAACAAAACTAAACCATAAAAACCTATTAAGTGCATGTTTACTAAAACCCCCGACAATAGTTGTCTCCATTAGATAGAGAAGTTTAAATAGGGTATTGTTTTTTAAAACCTTTGCATGCAGTGGAAATTGATAAGCTAGTTATTTATTAATATCACAATTATAAACATTTACTAAATAATAATAAACGTCAAAACGTGAACCTACCAAAAAGAACAAAATACCAGAGCACGGAAATATGATATTATTTTATTTCAATAAATAATTTTTATTTTCACTCAAGTATATAAAGATCATTAATTTAGTGTCCCTAATTCACACCTGTTGTTAATACGTGAAGTGTTCACGCCTCAACACAAAACAGCGAAACACATCCAGCGTCCTTCTTGCAATCCTCTTCCGGCGCCGGCATCTCACGTGCAATCGGTTTCTCGACGGCCTTCGGCCCTAGACAAAGGCTTCGTTTACGTGCCGCGTTTGATCGGCCCCGGCGCGTGACTTCGCGTGAAACCGAACCGGGCGCGGGCGGACCGAACCAGTCGAACCGAACCGGAGCCGCCCGGTTGGGGACTGCTGGGCCAGTTCGGACTCTCTCTGAAACACAGTTGAATGTTGAAGGGCCGGTAGTGGGAGTTGAAGGATATTCAAGTGAACGTGCCATCCCGAGGGTAAAGGGTCAATATCCGGGTGATATATTTGGGGTGTAAGCGGTCAGTTATCTGAATTCGAGTGGTAAAAATGGAAAAATAATATTCAATTTTTGGTATTTGATTCAATTTATGTTATTTACATTTATTTATTATCTAGAGCCAGAAGGACTAGAGAGAGACTGAAGGTGTAGCGACGTGAAAGTCTCAGATTTGCTAATAATTATAATCTATTTGAAAGAATTTCCTTATTTTTCGCATTTCGAATTTCCTTATATAAGGAATATAATATAGCAAGTTTAATATAACACATTTGCTAATAATGCGGCTTATGCTCACATTAATCTTACGAGCATTGCGGCTTCGAACTTCCCTTGTTTCAGATTAGATAAACAGGCACCGGAAATAGCGGAAATACGCCGTTTCCTCGTTCCGAAATGTGCTACTGAATATATTTGATAAATATCACAATTGAGCCGAATACAAAGCAGTGAATTTCACTCCGGGATTATGGTTTAATCCCGAAATAATTCAAATTCAATTACAGACTGTTATTATTGATACCTGGGTCAAATTACTATTCGGATATCCGGGAACTCACGAAGCGAGTAATTACTTCATCAATTTTATTTCTTTGCACTCTAAATTATAATTTTCAATTTAATTTTTGAAATTAGCGCAATGGACGCGCAGTGAGGATGAGACGCCATTCAGCTGTTTATTGTAACTACAGCATTCAAACATCACTCTTCTATTATTGACTCTCGAGATTAACCCACACCAGTATTTATTTACATTGACCATGCCATATCTTCCTGGGGCGCCCTGACTTCATAGTCAATCAATATACTTGATCTAATTTGATAATCATTTAGGTTATTTATGGGTGTATACAAATTGGCATCATTGGCAAATGATTCTATTTGGGATTATTATTGTCATATCAAATTATAATATTACAGATTATTATTATATGATATGATTAATAATTGATAAGTCATAAAAAAATATCCTTTACCTTTTGTAGTTTTTTTGCTTTTATTTTGTACTTTTTATAGTATTTAACTTTATATTTATGTTAATGGCGCACGTTGTGTCGTTTTTATTTAAATAAATAAATACATGCGCTTCATATATTTTCATGGCACTCCACTATCCATTCAAACGCTTTGATTGTTCAAACAATCTATTTATTTTTCCGATCGCTTATACGCTTGCATTTTTTACCAATATCTTCCCTCGCCGTTTAAAAACGCATACGCCTTAGTAATCTCGATCCTGCTTCTATTAAGCCTGATTTATTGATCAAGTTAAATGATATTAAGTGCCGACATTGTAACTAAGAATTGCAACCCCGTAACAGAGTGTTAAAATGCTAAAAAAGTTCTAAAAACCCCAGCGAGAAAAAAAGGATTTTTTTCGTACTAATTCTAAATGAATCTTAAATATTTGGTACTACGTACACTTGCTGATATTGTTTAAGAGATATTTTTTCACTAAACGACCCTGTATTGTATTCGTTCACAAACTGCAGATGTAAACATCTGCAACGGTAAAAAAATAAAACAGCTGAAGAGGAAAACACCCCAAAGCTTGAGAGACACCTTTTAAAATTAAATATTCAAAAAGTTATACAAGAAGAAAGGGTCTTGGTTTTATTACAGGAATTGTACCTGTAATAAGGACAGGTACATTCCCAGTAATAGATTCAAAAATTACTCCTGCGAGATGTCGTTTGGCTTTTCTTCTTGTGGGCGGCCATTTGGCGTGCCTCTTACAACGCGCACTAGTTCATTATTTTCATTTTCGCCAGCGAACTGGGCTTGGGGCTTGTAAAACGTAGCGGCCTACTTAAAGATGCAAGAAAAAATATCCGCGAGTTCTGCTGCGGTCTCCAGCAAAGCCACCGCATCGGGGGCTTTGGGCTCTTCGTAAATGGGGAGCGGCGACACATCAAAAGCTTTGTGAGATGAACACGTGTCCGCGTACTTATCCTAAGCCCCTTTTTGGAACAGGTCAAGCAACTTACCCTCGCGTAAAATACCCCGCTCATAACGTTGACCCGATTGTTTGTATGAGCGTTTTGTAAGGACTTTCTTTTTAGGTGGCTAGGTTTTGCTTGTGCTTTTCGTTTCCGAGCGAGTGGATCGTAGTTTATCCGGCAAAGTGTCTCGGCGGGCCGGAAGCAGAAACTCTCGGCGCCGACATCTTGACTTCCGCTGGCAAGTCACGTGACCCCATTCCTCGGACGATTGCATTCGGAATTTAAAACTCGCGCGATTGTGTGGAAATCAGTACTGCTTCTATATATTCCTCTTCTCCTCCTTCGCTGGTCCTATTCGGGGTTCCACTCTACGCCTCTTGGCCAACTATTTGCCTGCTTTATGTGACCGCCACAAAGGACCGAATTGTGAATCGATGATAACGAGGGAGACTAGCCAGCTACTAAATTAAAGTATTAGAATTGAAAAAATACAGAATTATGGGTAACTTATCGGAAAAGAGAAAATTTATTCGTAACATCGTCAATGGAATCTAACCTGATATCAATTGCACTGCAAATTTGAGATTTTATTAGGAACGTATTGATTTTGATGCTGATGAAATGTAACTATCAGTTACTATTAAATTCAGTCTTCGGAATCTATTTCTAAAAATTGATGCAACTAAATTAAATATTTTCTAACCGAAGAGTATTTTTTATTTATTTATTGTTCTTCACAAGTGGGTAGTTGAAATCAATTAAGCAGTTGGTTCACACCATGTTTTGGACATTGAATATTTTGAAAAGCGATTGCTAGGATTTTTTGTGTGAAAGCGACCTGGCTGATTTTAGTAGAACATAGAATTGACCCTAAGAACCTTTGAGAACCATTTATTGGATAACCAACACCTTTGCCATAGGTTACCCAAAGTGGTTTACTACATTTGGTGATTTAGCGGGAGTGCCCGGATTCAACGGCTGAGGTGTGTTCAGGATGCGCCTGCCCTCCTACTGGGTGGCGTGCCAGATCGGGAGAGGCTGGTTTGGGGAGACCTTTTAACCTCTCCAATTGATCACTCAACCAATCACAGAGGGAGGGAAAATACATATGCCCGTCACTCCTGGACACACTAATCCCTAGATTCTTACCCAACCCTCATACCTTTTACCTTTCCAGAACTTCCTCTCCTTCTTTTCCTTAAAAAAGATCCTCCACACTGTATTCCAAAAAAATACCTAATTTACATAGATAAGCTAGCCGATAAGTATCTATCTTAAATCGGTAAGTGTCTATCTTAAATAGGTAAGTGTCTATCTTAAATCGGTAAGTGTCTATCTAAAATCGGTAAGTGTCTATCTTAAATCGGTAAGTGTCTATCTTAAATTGGTAAGTATATATCTTAAATCGGTAGGTGTCTATCTTAAATCGGTAAGTGTCTATCTAAAATCGGTAAGTGTCTATCTTAAATCGGTAAGTGTCTATCTTAAATCGGTAAGTGTCTATCTTAAATTGGTAAGTATATATCTTAAATCGGTAGGTGTCTATCTTAAATCGGTATGTGTCTATCTAAAATCGGTAAGTGTCTATCTTAAATCGGTAAGTGTCTATCTTAAATCGGTAAGTCTATATCTTAAATCGGTAACTGTCTATCTTAAATCGGTAAGTGTCTATCTTAAATCGGTAAGTATATATCTTAAATCGGTAAGTGTCTATCTTAAATCGGTAAGTGTCTATCTAAAATCGGTAAGTGTCTATCTTAAATCGGTAAGTGTCTATCTTAAATCAATTGTTTATTATTTCACTACACAGTGCAGAAATGCGCCAATCTACTGCAATACTCGAACGAAAAGTCAGAAACTGAAAATTAGAAACATACCATTTTTGACGCGAGGTCCACTGTTCACAGTTAAAAATCACACAATTAACAACGAAATATCTTCGAACATTCTAATATCAATGAATTGTATTTGTATTCTTTGGATGAAATCGTTTTAAATTAGGAATTCAAGTTTGATTTATCAAAAGAAACTTGACTGAAATACACATTTTCAAAGCTTTTAGTTTCGCTTTCTTGTTGTTTTTTTTCTTCATATAATCGCTTATCATTGCAAAAATATCTGAAACAAAACTTTCAATATCTGACTATTTTTGCCTTTTCATAATAACAAGTGACGCAAAAAATATATTATTAAAAAATTCCTCAAATAACACGAGTACGCTTTTGAGAAAACTTTACATTGTTCCATTCTTAGAATCTAAGTATTTTTAGTAGTCTTTCTAAGGCTTTTCTGAGTCAAAGGTTTTTTTTCATGTGAATCTGCACAAGAGTCCCAACTGCTCCCAACAGTCTGAAGGCTAGAGTAGTTATATGCAGGAAAAATGGTGTAATAGGTGTAATTTAACGATAATCAAAAAATAATATTGGCAATTGTTTATTTGCCCATTTATATTTATTTTATCTCATAAAATCAACAGTTTGCAATACGGTTAGTTTATTCTTGTAAAATCTACTTAACTAGAAAACCAGTTAAAGTATTACCTATTTTACAAATACATTGCATTTAACAAAATAATATATTAACAAACGAACATGTATTACGTATATACACGGTGTCCGGAAACTCGAGGTACAAGCGGGAAACTGGAGAATCTACACCACATGGGGAACCCAAAAAACATAAAGTTTTTTGATTTGAGCATTTTCAAAAAAAAAAAAAAACCAAAAAAATATATTTTTCGGCTATTTTAGGGTTAAAGTTTTTTCTGGTGTTTAGGGTTGAATAACAGATGTTTTAACCCTGCAGAGCAGAAATATTTTATGATTACACCGGGTTAAATGAAGGGTGATTTCAAAATAATGCTTCAAATCCGAGTTTCTTCATTTGTTTTACTTTCAAATAGTTTTAATTAGTTGGGTACTTTGATCTTAAGTAATAATTTATAAGAATTTGATTAAAAAAAAAAAAAAAAAATCAACTTCAAACTCGATTTACTCGATAACGAAAGCTCAAATAAAAAAAAATATATACTACAAAATCGACTCCAAATGTGATGTAGATTCACCAGTTTCCCGCTTGTACTACGAGTTTCCGGACACCCTGTATAATTATATACAAATTTCGACTGCCATAATACGGACATGTGTCTAGTATGGTAGTCAAAAAGCATGTAAATAACTGTATACAAATATATTTTACGAATAAAGGAAAGAAAAAAATATATATATTTTTTATTTTAGTCGGAAGAATTGTGTATTACAACCTTGCAACAATACCGATGTAAATGTAATCATTCGGCTTAAAGAAAATGAGGATACTGTCTTCATATTAATTTTACTGGTTTCATTTTTTTTTAAATTGAATACTGCACAAGAGTCCCAACAACTGCCAACCGTCTGGGCTAGTGAGACTATGGCATTCCCAATTGGAGTATGTTGTGATGCTGAATGTAGTGGAGAAGGGAAGGAAATAGGGAAGAAGAAGGTGGGGAAGTACCTGGCAATTCAGATCTGGTCACCAAATACATCCAAGGCCATTTCAAGCTACATTTCAATTCCGAATGGTGGTCTTACACCAGGATGGTATTGAGAGTGCCACAAACATATTTAAATAAGTAATTTGTGAAATAAAACAAATTAATTAAATACAATTTACTTGCGCACGCTGGGATTTGAACCTTGCTAGTAGAGAGTCTTATCCCTACCGACCATGGATGCCGTTAGGTAAAGTTTGTTTCTTTTAAACACTATTATTAAAACTTAATGAAAACTTTTATTTACATCGCTTGTGACCAATTCTGAATATTTATTTTATGATACTGCACATGAGTTCCTACTGCCCAGAGTCACAGCATCCCCAAATAATGGGGTAGTTCATTGCGAGATGGAAGAGAGTGAGAAAGATAAAGAGGTGGGTTGGGAGTATCTGATTATTTATCTTGTTACCTACCATAGTTAAAGCCATTTCAAACAACGTAACCAGATCGAAACAGAGAGAATCTACTTTTACTTGTAGTATCTATATATTCTGATTTAACATACAAATCTTATAATTAATAATAATAATAATTGGATGACTTGGATAGCGCCGGTTTTGTGCAAAATCACCTCAAGGGCGCTGTACAAATTTATAATACATATCTACAGTGATCTATGTTATTACTAACTATTTATGGAGATAATATACAGTACAATACTTACCTGGTAGGTCACTTGAGATTATAACTCAATTAAAATTATCTAATTGTTTATTAGCGAAATATAATTTAGGACATAATTAGAAAATTGGACATAACTGGACTTTCTCTCAGGAATGGTATATTTAATTTAATGGTATGACAGTAAACAATCACAATAAGATGTGATTTTGCGTAACGTTGGCCAATCACAACAGTCTAATTTATGAACATTCCATTCCAGGACCTAGGGACCCAGGACAGCAGGAGTCTGCGAGAATCTCGGCATCCCGACTCAATGGGGTATTTAAGTCCTTTTCACGCTCCTGCGACCCAAACATTGGTCTCAAATCAATCCTCCCGCCAACCCTCGGCCCGGGAAGCAATTACACACAAAACTACGGTACTAATGAGCTTTCTGCTTAACCACAGCTTACGGCCGAACAGACATCGATTTGAGGAACAAATGGTGAAAACATTCGACGAACCAAAACCCCTCTAACGACTTACTGCGACATCGTTTGGGACACTTTGAAATAAGCTAATGTTCCCAGATCGAGAAAAGAGAACCCAAATCCTTAGTTCGCTGTACCTTCCCACTTTACTGAATGGTGTAAAATTTCAAATCCTTCTAACAGATTTTTATTTGTCAAGGTTTTATTAATTATGATTATTTTGTCAACGAGTAATTTTTTAACTTATCACTCACTGAGGTGTTTTTAAATCGTCGGGCTAATGCCAATATTTTTAACTTACAAAAACATGTTTTCGTCCGGGAGGTAGCGTTGAAAATGAAAAACTCATAGCAGTCCTGCTGATTTTGATACCAATAGTTGATCTTGTACTACTAATCAGTGAACTGACCGTCAGCCGGTCAAGTAGCGGTGGGTGTGGCAGTGGGGGTGGGAGGTTGTGAAAGTAATAGTATAAGTAATAGTACCCCGGTATTTCCCCAGTATTCAAATACAGGGTTTTCCAATAAAAGGTGTTATTTTGATATTCAATCGTAAAAGATCAATGGTTCCGTTGCTTGTGTGGCACGTAGCGCCGTTTTGTTGAATGTAAACGTTGTTCAGATCAATACCATCCAATTCCGGCCATAAAAAATCATTAATCATCTCTCGATAGCGCAATCCATTCACCGTAACTGTTGCTCCAGCCTCATTTTCGAAAAAGTAAGGTCCAATGACTCCACCGGACCATAAACCGCACCAAACATTCACACCTCGAGAATATAGAGATTTTTCAACAATAACTCTTGGGTTTTCCGAGCCCCAGATGCGACAATTTTGCTTGTTGACGAAGCCACCGAAGTAGAAATGGGCCTCATCACTCAAGATGATTTGCATTTGATTCACTCAAATGAATTTTAATAATTTCAATGCGTTGTTGAAGCGTGTATCGTTCAATTTTTATTAATGGAGTAGTTTTTACTTGTCAAATGTCAAAAAATGACAGCTTCTAAAGTAACATCTACTGAAATAGCGGGCTATTCAAAATAACACCTCTTATTGGAATACCCTGTACAAAAGAAGCATTCTTATTATGTAGTCGAGTAAGCGAGATTCCTATAGATATCTCCCACCCATGGTAGGTATGTATACGCAATACGCGAAATACTCAATACACGCAATACTTAACAACAAATACTAAGTATGAAAAAAATATCTTTGACAAATCTGTTCCAAACATCTATTTTAGTATCGGTGACCAGTATTGGTTGTACTCTTCAAACGAACGAAAGCAAGCCCGAATATGTCGAAGAGAAGAGAAGCTGTACCATGAAATATTCCGTGCATTGTTCGAATAATCTTTACCTTTACTGCGTCAACTGACGGTCATTCCACCGCTACACACGCAGCTGATATTCATATTCATACTTTTAATTATGCAAACAATGACTTAGTTAAATTTCTGACGCATAATCCCCTCTTCGCGAAGCAGCTGACGATATATCTTTATAACTATTTATGAAAATACGTTTCAACCCGCGTAGTATTTATTATTTTTATATTTTTACCAGTTTAGCAACCTCTCACTCTCACACCCACTGTGAGTGCGTCAGCTGACGCTTGGTTCACTTTTTACTCATACTAGACCTATCGAAAAAGATAACAATCGATCGGCGTAAAAACACTACCTTATTCAATGTTAAAGTTTTATCTTCATTACACAGTCAGGATTTTGGGAAATAATGTTATTGTTAATTTAAAAAAAAACATTAGAGTGTTGTTTCTTATGCAAAGTGCTTTTTTGTAGGTGATTTCAATATATTTTTCTTGTCTATTAATTTTATTTAAAAAAATTAAGACAAAAAGTTTTATATATTTTGGCAGTAACCCGAGAAATTCTTTCTAACTATATGAATACCATACAGGAGTTATTTTTTTAGAAAGATATAGAAAATATTGATAACACGCGTACAAGTTGAAAATTTAAATACTCAATATTATTTATAAGATGTAAAGAAACTAAATTAATGTGAATATCCGCTTTTTATCCACTCTACATAGATGAAATAGGTAAAGTGAATTTGCTAAGAAACATATATTTATAGGATGATCTTGATAAATGCTTCACAGAAGGTATTGTTTTTACCATAGACATATGAATATTAGTAGACCTGCCCTAAGTGATTAAAAGCGTATTATCCCCACTCCCCATACCGGTTCCATTGGAGCCGGCTGTGCTCGCGTATGGCCTCAAGTGAAATTTGAAAACGTGACGTCATCATGCTTGTGCGAACTATGGTCGAGGCATCATCGGTTCATTTTACGAAATAACACGGCAAAATGTTGACTTGTGCTATGAAAACTTGTAAAAATAGATGTGAAAGAGAATAAACCCAATTGTCGTATTACATTCCATATATAAGCATTATTTTACTTTATTTTAAGCATATTCACATCGTATAATATGGATCAGTTGTAGAAACACATCTGGACGCGAAACACAAAGCTGGTTGGTTGCTGGGAAGTAAATTATGAACATTTATAAAAGTGTCTTAACTAAATACTTAAACGAAATATTCGACTAATAGAACCGAATTTTTTTGCCGAATTTGGACTTCGCAAATTTGTTCATAACGTGGCGAGTAATTTGCGCTCCCATGTAAAAATGTCTATTCATTCAAAAGCAGATTTTACTTTTAAGAAGTAAATGGTGATATTATAATGCGAGATGCCTATTTACTGTCAGATTGATTTATTGACGAATCACAGTCAGCTTCACCCCCTTCGTTCTTCAACAGTTGATTTTACCCCTCGCCATTATCTTCTCGTCTATTAATTCCTATGTCTGTGGTTTTTACTTAAAACTGCACCACATACGTGCTTGGACATTAACATGTAAATTTCTCTTACTACCACATAAACAAAAAATGTTGCTTGTACAATTATGGAGGCCCTAGGAAAGGATTGAATCCTCGACTTCTGGGAAGGTATCCGAGGCTTTATTTGTCTAATTTTTCAATTTTATTATTTGTCTACTTTTTTTCTCATTATTTGTGAGATTTGTTTTTTTGTTAATTCAAAATATGGAATGTATTGCATTGCACTACTTCTGCATACATTCTGGGATTAATATTATTAATATTTTCCATGGAAAGCTAGCGTAATGTTTCTGAATAAACTTAATGCCACAATAATTTTCAA
The DNA here is from genome assembly GCA_026573805.1 of Hesperophylax magnus. Classification (NCBI taxonomy): domain Eukaryota; kingdom Metazoa; phylum Arthropoda; class Insecta; order Trichoptera; family Limnephilidae; genus Hesperophylax; species Hesperophylax magnus. Next base: position 209,827 of record JAIUSX010000229.1, on the reverse strand, counting down.
CATCTTCCCTTCCCTTTTAAAAATCCCTTTAAATCTTTCGAAAAGGATTTCGAATATATTTTAATAATAAATAAATGTTTTTTTTAATGTGTTTATCGCACAAGAATTCCAACTGCATCTAACTGTCTAGAGCCAGTGAGACTATAGCATCCTCAATTGGGGTATGCTGTGAGGCTGAAGGTAGTGGTAGGGGGAGTAGGTGGGGAACAGGAAAGTGGGGAAGTAAACTTAGTCGCTAAACACGACTTACGCCATGCCAAGCAACGTCTATATTCTGAATGGTGGTACTTTACAGGATGATACTGAAAGCATCTACTACTCTGGAACGTGCCGCAAATACACTATTTATTATTTCGAATGAACAATTTGCGAAATAACCCAAATTAATCTAATAAAGTTTTCTTGTTCACGCCGGGATTTGAACTCGTATTATATTGTATAACGTTAGAATGTGCTTTAGGTAACGGTAATGTATGTTAGCTCTCCGTTCGTATCTTTAAAGTTGCAAGATTGTCTTTTTATGCTGCATAAAAATATTTCAAAATTAAATTTTTATCTCATCCACAGAATCCGCCGTGTATTTTTTTAGCGTAGCGTGTATTTTTCTAGGCAACAACAAGCACCAGTATGTTTGAGCCGAACGAGAACGGGTCAGCTTTAATCTTGTATAAACGTTTCCCACGCACATGTGGACGAGTATTGTTACTAAAAAAGTTGATAACAAAGCAGAAGAAGAAAGATACTCGTTATAATAAACAAGAATTTAAAAGTTCCTCCGCTACTCGGTGTGGAGGCATTACGAACAAAACGTAATTCCTACAGGAATATAATTGCGACTGAGGGTTTTTTTTATATCTAATTCCTCTAATTATAAGATAATAAGGGTACTCCTTGTTATAATTAAGGCTTATGATTTAAAAATACCTTAAATTACCTTCACCAAGACCAGTAAAATTAAATAATAAGATTTTTACCATCCTAGGTTGACTAGCACTAAACACGCTTGGCTTCGGATTGAAAGAATGCAGGTTAAATTCCATTGCAATTAAAAAAAGTATGCACCTCAAACATAACCCGCTTATTAATACAAACTTGTTGAATTTCGCTGCTCTTTAAAAAAACAATACTTGCTTTAAGTTGTAATCTAATATTTACAAGTATTTAAGTCGCACATGATAGTCGCAGTAAATTGGTTTTAGTTTGGGTTATTTTAATAATTTATCCGTATTTCCTAACCTGATAACTTTACTTTGATTGAGGAAAAATGCATCTTCTAACATCTCCCACCGCATAAATAGTTATTTCTTGTAGTAATTAAGTTGAAACCAACTGCTATTTATATTTTTGCGTGGTCAGCGTGCAGCGGAATTCGACAAGTTTATCGTTCCTTTTTCCCTCTCATTCCGCAACCAAAACTTCCGTAACTCAATCTAAGCGTCCCATTCTTCGTCATTCTCCATAAAAAGATTTTTTTATTGTAAATACCGCACAAGAGTCCCAACTGCTCCCAATCGCTTAGAGCCAGTAAAATAGCAAAAAATATATATTTATGTTGATCCATAATTTGTCGTTTATAATAAAATTCATGTGTTTCTTTATTTATTAATACCGCACAAGAGACCCAACTGCAACAACATTCCCATTTAGGGTATGTTGTGAGGCTGAAGGTAGTAGAGATGTGAAAGAGGAAGGTGGGAAAGTACCTGACTGTTCATAGATGGTTACCAAATACGGCTAAAGCCATTTCAAGCAACATTTCAATTCTGGTCTTAGACCAGGGCGATACTGAGAGAATTGTGTACAATTTAACTAATATTCTTTATTATTTTTTTTTCACTTGATATACATTTTTTTACTTGGTATACATAATAATTATAATAATTAAAATAAAATAACTTTGTTTGAATACCACTTTATTGTATATATTTATAACCAACCGGTTTCAGTTCAACCCGAACCTTCATGAGGGTTAATATGTTTTTATTAACCCTGATGAAGGTTCGGGTTCAACTGAAACTGTTTGGTCATAAATATATACAATAAAGTGGTATTCAAACAAAGTTATTTTATTTTAATTATCATAATATTCTTTATATTACAATGAAATAAAATAAAATCGTTCACGAGCCGCAGATGTATCTTATATTATTTTTAAATGATTAAATTTTAAAATAATATAAATCAATCTGATTTAAAAAAAAGAGCAATTTTTTTAAATAATTACAATTATCTCACAAATAATTGCCAAAGTTCCCTGGAAAATCATGAAAATTTGTACACTTTAATGGGCTATATTTTCTAATTATATTATTAAAATAAATAAATAATGTTGCACATACCCGTATTAGATATTTGCTAGACCTTTAGATTTAAAAATAATTATTTGGTTTTGTTGGGCATATTATTATAAATAAGAGCCATAGCACGAATAAATATAATTCTCTGGTCGGGCCATGTCCAGATTCAGAATAACGTAAGAGTTTACTATTTTATGAGTTCGGTATCTTCATATTTTACATGTCGTTGGGTCACGAAAGCAAAAAAAGTGTATTTTTTTCTGATAATTCTGGTAAACTCTGCCAATAAGCAGTCAATTGTAAAGCAATCGTTTTATCAACAACTTGTTTGTTTGCGATATGTGAATAATTCATTAATCCGACCGTGTGTTAATGTCAACTTACTATTTACCCTTGTCAATTAAATGTCAGGATGAATCTGATTACACCCGATGAGCGATGGAAACCGACATCGAATTATACAGTCAACGCCAATGGTAGGGAAATTACTCATACATATTTTAGCTGAATCCGAACAAACAACTCGTTAATTAAATACAATAACGTCATTTAAAAAGGTTGGCAAATAGTCCAGTGAATCATAAATAAATCTGCGTATTTATTTATGCAGATATTATGCCAATCAAATGGTAACACAAATTGTACCATATTTTAATATTGCTATGCGAGCTAAATATTCGAGGTGAGCTTCGCATTTAAATCTACTGCTAAGAAAAATTACTTTTAAAAATAATCTACATTGAGAAAAACGACTACTGCTAATTTATTAAGAATATCCTCAAATTATTGATAATTCCGAATAAAAATGGGATTACAGGCCTTACGAATGAATTAACAGGTTAGCTGATAATTTTTTAGTAAATAACAAATATATTATTTTACAAGCAATAATTATTCGCCTGAAACACTCATCCACATTGAAAAATCTTCTGATAAAAGATACATAACGCCAACGGGACTCGAACCCGTGTCCCTTCGATTTCCGGTCGACAGCTCTGACCACTGAGCTATGGCGGCTTATCTCTTATCCGCGAAATAATTCAATATATACTAGTGTTTCATTCAACAATTACTGCTTGTTACATTTTTTCACCTGAAAACAACCAACTTTATTTTATATGAGAAAGGCATTGTAAGTGCTAACTCTCTCACTAGATGGCGTCGAGACAAATTGTCTACATTTTTTTTAGGTGAAATACTTGAACTTGTCAAATTTTAATTATTATTTAATTAATTAAATATTATTTAAATAATTTAATTTTAATTTATTATTTAATAATTAACAAATATATTTTTACGATTATCAGAAAACGTGTTCATGAAAATCCGAATATTTTGCAATTCAACGCAAATTCTAGGCAAATCGACAAAACATTCTTAAATTTATGTTTTATTAATAAGGCTTGTTATTTTTTTGTGCGGGGAAAAATCGTTTTCTCTCCGTGAACTCCGTAGACGAATCACGAAATCACAAAAAACCTACATGGTTACATGACGACAGCATATGTTTTCATCTCATCCGGGCCTCTTTAAGAGCCGCTTTAATAAATCCCTTTCTACAACCCCTACCTTAACCCGCCTCATAAAGCTACCCAACCGGGTTACTATATATTCCCCAGTGTGCGGACGGGGGCGCTTTCTTTCAAATTTACGAAATTACACAGGCGTGATTTTTACTTAGGTAGGTACCAATATTATTAAGCTGCCAGAATTACACACGGATGAATTACACACGGAGAGATTTACACCGGCTTAAATTACACTTACTGAAATTACACACGATAAAAACCTAAACTAACCTGACGTTTGTTTTTATTGGATGGGAAATTTATATACCACACTTAAAACACTCAATTTCAACTTTTTGTATAAAACAGTTTTTTTTCTGTCGTGTGTAATTCTCTCCATTCAGTTGGTGTATACTTCTATCAGTGACTTCTTAGATCTCCAGAAAATCGACTTCCGCTTACGAAATATAGCAAATATACATATTTATTGTTTTTGTGTTTAATTCGTAGAACTCCATTTATTTATTTTTTAAATTTAATTAAAATCAAATTTGATAATATAATTATTAAGTTCTGCAAGTATTTTTTGGTTTTTATTATTGTTACAGCTATTGTTATTGTTAATTATATTATTAAATTTGATTTCAATTAAATTAAAAAAAAAAAAAAACAAATATACATAATAGTTATATGAGGTCCCGTGGCTCTGTGAAACTAAATCATCCCCTGATTATTCGATGTTCTAAGTCGGGTTAAGGTAGGGCTGAAGTACGGGTTTCGCTAAAGCGGGTCTTGAAGAAGCCTTGAATAATTTAATATTTACTGGTGAAACAGATCCTGTGATAATAATATGATCTGTTAATAATAAAGAGTAAATAAGTAAGACATAAAGTCATTAAAAGTGATGAAAAAACTAGCCTAAAAACTTAACCTAACCTAACCTAGTTAACATAGTTTTTTTCGTGACCATATATCACTTTACAAAAATGTTCCGATTTCTCACTGTTTCGATTTGTCTGGGTACCGAAAATACATTTTCCTTTACCCCCGATTAAAAATATAAATTGTGCATATACAGCTTTCATCGTTGGGGTGGCTATGCTTAAACTATTACTGGACCTTTTACAAAATGCACAAAAAATGGTAATACATTTTATCATCAAGCGACCGAAGAGATATTCCTCCATTCGGCTCTTCATCGAGTATAATCGTTAACTCAATTTAAAATTTATGGTAACACGTTTCCTGTACAAATACATAAAAAAACCACTATTACTTAACAATCAAACCACCAGAACCATAACCAACCGACACTACAATGTACTTAAGCTATTTACTACATCAGCAGAAGGACAATTCATCTACCTAGCTCCTATAATCTTCAACCTTCTCCCAGACAACTTAAAAACCGAAACCAAACACCATACTTTCAAAACACAAATAATGCTATGGATCCTTAGATCTGTAATACACTTCAATCATAAAACCCATACATTCTAGACTCTAACATCCTAATCTCCCGTCATACATCTCTCAGATTACATAACTTATTATCATATAAAATATTTTAACTAAATCTGAATTGTATAACTCAATAACAATTATTATGTGCACATGATGAAAATTTTCAATCTGTGAACTTCACCCGCCATAACACAGGGACATCCGTAGCATTACATTTTTTTAATGAAATTAAAAAAAAACACTGTTCACAAATACAGGCACAGTTAGGTATCCGAGATGAGTACCCAAGACCAAAAACCACGAGGCTTAGCTTAATACCAGTGTTCCTTCCCCACAACAACAGTATTTTTTCTTCATTCATTTTTATTCAAGCGCCACAGTAAAGCAGACACGATAACGGGCATCCCAACAATTTCGGCACGTTCTCTTTATATGAGCACTTAAAAAAATATTTAAAATTTCCCAGAAAGAGTGGAATCAGGTATCATTTATTCAACCACCCTTGTGGCCCTCATTGTCATCGCGACTGCAAATGGGAGGATGAAAATATACCCGCAAAGCCTCTGGGTCGTGTTTCCACACCGACAGGCAGCCTTTTTAAGGAAACCTACAGTTGGAAACTTTTAAATTAAAATTATGTTTCCAGATTTTTAACTCTTGCTATTTGTATGGTTCGCTAATTTTTAGTCATGAATATTCTCTAATTAGGTTGCTTCTCGTAGGCTGACATATATTTGGTAATGTCGCGTGACAGAAGAATTTACCACAGCTGATGGTATTTAAATTTACGAGTGAATATTGCCCTTACGATGGCTAACCTCCGACATGACAGAGAACCAGAAGACAAATAAGAAATTGGATACCTCGAGACTTAGTCGAAAAAATACTAGACTTTGAATAAAATATATTTTTAAGCTAATGAGAAGCTCCACTTGTTAATAGAAACAAATCGTGTTGGTATTTTTCAGTTTTACGATCAATTTTCCTCCTATAAAAATTAATTAAATCATCATAAATTTATTACGTCACAGTTAAGTTTGCTTGTTATGTGTCGTAATTTGTAATACCTACCGCTCATTAACGAAATCATTATCAAATTGTAAAACAATAATAATTTCGGTCGTCTGTGCACAATGTTCAATCAACTTAAATTTTATTTAAATTTAAGTATCATTTTCAAAATCGGGCCTCGTTGTGTGAAGAATTTAGACGAAAGATGAAATACGTACATATTTAACATACTTATTTCGATTGTCTATGATGTGAAATATTCCAGCTTTATGAACTAAAATTTGCTTTGAAATATTCAAAATTGGAACTGATGATTGATGATAGTGTAACATGCGATGAAGTAAGTACCTTCCTACAACTGAATTATAATAAATCTATAATTGAACTTCGACGGATGATTTTTCAAGTTTACCAACAATTTTCATTCGAAAGGTAAATTTCTGACGTCTCTCTAATTTTTCAACAAAAAACATAACTTTACTATGAAGAATGACCATATCTATTTTAGAAAGGCAATCCTGATAATGTGTTTCAGCTGCAGAAATCAAAGAAACATAATATCCCGTGTTTTTCACTGGTTTTTGTTAGTTTTAATGAATAAAGGTAGAGTGAGTGAGCGATGCTATATTCTGTGAATTTGGATTTCTATTTTCTACGTTGATCTAATGTATGATTTGACGTTGTACCGGCTACCATAATTAATTACCACTTATTTCGTTTAATTTTCGGTTTCGTCCAAGCCGAGGGTGAGGGTCGACACACTTCTATACTACCAGCCATTATTATGTTTGCACTCGACAAACCCTACATGACACCATCTTATGCATAATGGAACCAACAATTTGCTTCATTTATATCTGTTGTCCTTACTTTGTCTTTGATTATATTGTACATTTTTCACACAGGTACAGCAAACGCTTTGTGGCGTGACATCTATCTATATAAATAAAATGTAAATGTTCGTTTGTTCAAAATTTTAAATCTCCGAAAAATCTTTAACGATTACTTTGAAATTTTGAACAACATTCGAATACGGGTGTGTGTTTGAATATACCTAATATAATTTAAGATTTTCACGGTTAAAAGTATTTTTGTTATTTGTTTTTGGGGTGTTATGCCGTGTTGCGTTAACTCCTTCTTTAGCCAACGTTTTGGACAACGTTACAGTGACCACCATCATAACTTGAATATACCCAATGTATATACAGGGTGTCCGGAGGTAAAGTGCGCCAACTTCGGAGGGTGATTCTACGCGATTTAATAAAATAAAAAAAAAACTTTTTTCGAAATTCTAATGTTTTAAGGCAGTTTTTAGGTAAAAAAGTTGAATTTTTTTATGGGAAAATAAATATTCTTCTGTTGAAAAATATTTTTTTATTGGAAAATGAATATTGTAATTTCTAAAAATCTTTTTTACTTTACCATCAAGTAGAATCACGTCCCAAAGTTAGCCCATTTTACCCCCGGACAACCTGAATATGTCACCTGTGACAGGTAAAAACATGTTTTTTTAGAAAACTGCGCCATTTGTTGTACGTAAAGCCACACGCGTGGCTATAACCTGAATACAATTCAAAAAGAAATCATAAAGACCACACTGAAATTAGCTACCCATAAATACACTTTCGATTGAAATTTTGAATATTGTTAATGTAGCAAATGTACAGCAAATATATTCTTAAAATATACTTTTGAAACTATTCAAAATTACTGAATCCTCTTCGATACCGCGTATTCATCGCACTAGGTCAAATAACAATGACAAAAAATATTCCAGGTCATAAAGCCACATTCAGACAAAGAATTTATTTATTTTGCGACAAAACCCAATAAAATTCTTCCCCGGATATAAAAAGAATAGAAAATTTGAATGATTACAAATCAAGTATAAAAATCTGGCTGAAAGAGATTAATGAAAAAACTTTAAAAATGTCAAAGAAAACAGAACAGACATGACCGCCATATCTTCCTCGAGCGTTTCCGACTTCTTTTATCATTCAAATTTGCGTCAAATGTTCTCCTTACATTCCTTTCTTCGTTCATTCTCTCTACATGGCAAAACCAAGCGTCCCTTCCTCAATCTTACTTATTACGCTTATATCAACCTGGCATTCTTTGCTGATCTACACATTTCTTACACGATCATACATGGTTTTACCACACATACTCCTCAGGGATATCATTTATACAGCATTCAGTCTACTTTCATCCTTCCTCTGCCAATTCCATGCCTCACTGCTATACATCAGCGTAGGTACCAGCACTCCATTGTGGACGGCTAGCTTCGTTTCCTTGGATATTTTTTTTGTTAGCGCCAACCGCGTTCAAATAATGGATTTACCTGCTTTTACACTTCTTTCAATATCTCAGTTCAGTTCTTGCCTCCAAGGTAACAACTCACACAAATTTTGCTCCGCAATTATCTTTCCATATTTCTGTTAAATCCCATAATCCTACAACCTTTTAAGCGCCACCAGGCGCAGTTTTTTACGGGCTTTCCGCCCGTATCAATATTTTTTCTGTGCTAGTGAATTTTTTATACTTTTATAGTGATTAAGTGTTTTGTTTTTTTTAAAATCGCCATCGAGGCGGTCTCAACTATTTCCCCCTGTATCCATAGCCGATACAGGGTGCAAAGTTTGATCCTGCATCTTTGCTGAAAATTTTAGTGCATTTGACACCTTTTTGTGCGATCCACTGTGATTTTAATGTTTTTTGCTCGCGGTGTTCCTCAAGTCGCAGTTTAATCCCTACTAGTTTAAGTGCATCTATTTGTGAACGTTAACGTCACCTACTGCATCAGACGCGGAATTTTTTTCCGCGTCGAGTGACAGTTCAGTTTTTTTCCTGTGCCAAATACTTTAAAAATTATACGTGTTTTAGTGTTCACCACGTGTTCAAACATTCTACGAATTTTGCCTGGCAAGTGATGAAAGAACTTCTCAGAGGACGCATCTCTTGCTTCACAACATTGCCAATTTTGGACAATATTTTTTCTTTTTATATCGTTAAGAGCAATTATTTAAAAGTGACAGTGACATTTCTTTTTTTTTTAATTTTCCATAATCATTTTGGTGTGGAGGATTAGTAAAGAGCGGACATTTGGACATTAATAATAAATTTCATTTTCACCTTCGGAGAGGGCTACTAAATTTTAACTTTTTCAACTAAATTTTGCTAAGTCCCAAAAAAATATTTTGTACCCCTAAAATCAATATTTTTTCACTTTTAAGGGCACTTTGAACAAAAATTTTCCCGACTTTTTTTTCCCCATTTTTGGGGAAAATTTTGAAATTTGGGGTAAATTTCTGATTTACCCCACTTTTCGGAAAAAATGGATTCCGGTCCAGTTTCGCCTGGCGAGTCCGATGATTCCACCGGAAATCCGGTCAGACGCTCCGATGACCGAGAAAACATTCTAAAACAGATAGAGCAGATTCTGAGCACAGGCTCTCCCACAGCTAGGCCCTTCAAGACTATAAAACGGACCAAAACCAGGCCACAGAAGGAGCTTCATACAGTGGATTCGGAAAGTGAGGCCGTCTCGGAGCTGGAAACAACTCGTTGCACCACTGCCATGCCCCCCTCTCAGGAGATGCCCTCCATCGCTCCAGCAACTACACCCAACGCTGAGAATAAGAAGCGTGTACGCTACAGCGAGTCTCCGGGGAACCAGGAGTTCAAGGCTATTCCAGCCCTGGAGAAGTGCCAGAAAATCAGATTGATTCTAATGGACGGCCCTAATAAGCTAAATAAAACTGACAAAAGTCTGCTCAACACCACCCTTGACGACTTGATGTCAGACATCACGAGATTGATGCTCGAGCTTAATACACTTGCAACGAGAAGCACCACCATAGAGGAAATGCTCAGTGCGCAATCGGCTCTATCGTCTAAATTGGACCTGGCTATTAAAACTCGCCCAGCCTATTCGACGCATCCCATTGCCAAGGAGACATTGTCTTATGCAAATGCCGCGGCAGGCATGCCAGCGTCAAAAAAAATAGTCATCAACGGTTTCGAGCGACCGATTCCAAAAAAGCCACTTACTTTCTTGGTGTATCCAGAGGCTCCAGAAGGCAAAACCTCGGAACAAACTCAGAAAGTCCTGGAGAAGATCCTTAACCCCAAGAAGGACGAGTTCCGAATTGTCCGATCTAGGAAAATTAAAGGAGCGGGAATGGCCTTTCAAGCCAAGGACTCTAAGGATCTTGAGAACATAAAAAAAGCTGAAGCGAAACTTACTGCAAACGGCCTGAAGATGATCAATCCCTTGGGCCGTCTTCCTAAAATAGTTATTTACAATGTGCCAAAAGGCGAACAATCCGCGGATCAGGATTTATTTAATGAGATCTTCTCCAATAATCTATCCGGCCAGACCACATTGTCTTTGGAAGATCACCTTCGGACTATGCGGCGAGTATCGCTTTTTGGCAAGCGCGACACTCCTACCATGAACATGGTTGTGACATGTCATCCAGCTGCCCGTAAGGTCTTACTAGACAGCGGAATGTGCTTCCTTGGGTGGAATGCCTGTCGGACTCGGGACTACACTGGTGCCACCAGATGTTTCAAATGTCAGCAATATGGCCATATTTCCAAGTCATGCTCTCAGGAAAATGAAACTTGTCGCCACTGCGCCGCTGTGGGGCACACTCATGAGGATTGCCCCAAGAAGGAACTTCCCGCTGTCTGTGCTACCTGCACTCGCTTTAGGAAGCCTGCCAATCATCCTACGGGGGACAGGGATTGTCCTGCTCACCTGGCTGCCATTAATGCTCAAGTCCGCATGACCGATTATGGCTCCTCATAATTTACTCTCCCTAGGTCAGATTAACTTGCAGCGATCCCGGTTGGCCACCCTGGACGCGCAGCGGGTCATGTCTGACCTCAACATTGACATTTTGCTTATTCAGGAGCAGTACACCTGGGAAGGTAAGACTCCAATTGAATTTCCGGGAGCGGTACTCGAAGTCGGCTCATCTCCAGGGGCGGGTGTTCTGGTCAATACATCATTGATCAGCCCCCTCCTTCTGGCTGGACTGTCTAATGAGTACCAAACCTGTGTATGTATTAAATTTGCTGATACTGAGATCTATCTGATCTCAGTCTATTTTAAATGGGGGAACCCGGTAGGACCACATATCCTGAGTCTGACGCGCGCCCTAAACGCGCTTAAAGGTCGTAACGTAGTTATCGGAGGGGACTTTAACGCTCGCTCTCCTCTTTGGTTTGACAATACTAAAACCCATTCAGTACGATCACGGACTGACGCCGTCGAAGACCTGATTGCTGCGCAAGGCCTTTGTATCATTAACGAACAGAGTTCGTTCTTTACCTTTTCAAACACACTAGGAGAGAGCAACATTGATCTAACTCTTTGCTCTGGATCAGTTGCGGCCAGGATATCTAAATGGAGGGTCCATGAATGCGCAATAGTTTCGGATCATAGATTAATCACATTTACAATAGGTGTTAAGAAAACTGAAACTCCGAGATCCTCCTGGAATTTCAACACCTCCAGGGCGAATTGGGATAACTTTGGGGAGGCGCTACGAGATACATTAAGGGATTTTCATCACGTAGCAGCTAATGATCCGGACAATTTGGGGAACTTTTTCAATTCTGCCGTTGTATCTGCGGCTGATTCCTCTCTGGGTAGATCAAACCCAAAAACGAAAATTAGAACGCCGTGGTGGTCACCTGAGCTGACTTCGCTAAAGGGGGCCTACAAAGGAGCCTATAGGGCCTTGGGACTGTCCAGGAGGGGAAGCTGTACGGAGGAGGAGACAGCTGCCCTTCAGGCCGCTCTCAGGAGATCCAGGGCAACTTTCAAACATGCGGTTCTCCTTGCGAAACGAGCTGTCTGGCATAATTGGGTTAAAGATGTGGGCAACGCCAACCCGTGGGAAATCCACAGCGCAATTGAAAAATCCGGCAAGGGATCGGATCGGTTTTTGTCAAGTTTAATTGGGAATATTGATGGGAGGGACGCTGAGACTGTGGACGTGGCCTCTACTCTCAACACACTTTTGGGCAAGTTAGTCCCTGTAGAGTCAGTAATTGGGGAAAGTGACCACCAAAAACAGATTAGAAATCTGGCACGGCTTCCACCTAGAGACCTCGCCCAAGAGGATAGAATCACTCCCGTCACTAGAGCTGAAATAGGTGCTATAATTAAGGGTTTGGGTCCAAAGAAGGCACCAGGGCATGACAGACTCAACGGCGAAATAGTGAAGCATGTCTGGGTCCACGCTAAAGAGGAGCTCTTTCAAGTGATGGAATCGTGCCTGAGAAGAGGAATTTTCCCTTCTGAATGGAAGAGGGGCGTGCTCAGGATTATACCTAAAGGGAACGGCAAACCACTCACCGATGTTAAGGCTTATCGCCCGATAACCTTACTCCCAGTCCTCGGTAAGATCCTGGAATTACTTATTCGGCAGCGTCTTCGCAGTACACTATCACCGCCCAGTGAACTTCAATTTGGTTTCGTCCCGGGTAAATCCACTGTGCACGCCATTTCGTTTGCGCTTAACTGGGTGAAGGTCTGTACAAAGAGGTATGTTGTAGCAATCTTCTTAGATATAACTGGTGCCTTCGACTTCGCGTGGTGGGACATGATACGCACAAAGGTTAAAAGTAGGAATTGTCCAAAACGCCTGTTTAAATCGGTTGACAACTACCTATCGGGACGAACTGTCTCGATATCCCATGGTGATTTTACTATAGAACGCGAAGTAAATATGGGCTGTCCTCAGGGCTCCGTTCTGGGACCTGAATTTTGGAATATTGACTTTGACGACTCCTCTAGGTTACCCTTGCCTGAAGGATGTATCATGATCGACTACGCGGATGATAAAATGTATCTTGTCTCGGGGAACAGCAGAAAGGAAATTGAAGAAAAGGCTGGTGATGGTTTGAACACCCTCCTTAAATGGGGGGAGAGGAATAAGATGACCTTCGCTCCCCACAAGACAAAGGGTCTCCTGATGAAGGGCTCTCTCAGTAGAACAAGAAACCCTACCATCCGGATGGGAGACACCAACATCAAATTTGCAGACACGGTCAAGTACCTAGGTGTAACACTCGATCGATCGTCCTCATTTCTGGCTCATGTTAAAGATGTTTCAAGCAAGGCTCAGGCGCTGTTCCTAAAGTTGAGGAGACTCTCCACCGCTGAATGGGGACTACGCAGTCCGGCACTACGTGCTCTGTACAGGGGCGTATACGTTGCGCAAGTTTCGTATGCTGCCTCTGTTTGGGAGCACCGCCTGGATAACTGCCTTATACTCCTCGCTCTTACTAGGGGCCAGCGAACTTCTTTGCTGGCACTATCTGGCGCATACCGTACTGTTGCTTCGGACGCTTTGCCAGTTTTGGCCGGCATTTTGCCAATCGATCTGGAGATTAGGGAAGTCTTAACCAAGCAGAGACTTTCCAGAGGATCCCCGGCAACCCATCTTGGTGTCGTTCTGACACCAGGTGGACCGGGAACTCTCCCTGGACTGCTTCGGACGATGAGGGACCTTTCGCTTAAAGAGTGGCAGGTCCGTTGGGATAGGTCGAGCATGGGAAGATGGACCTTTTCCTTCTTCCCATCAGTTAAACTCAGAATGGAAGGGGCCTTCCTCAAACTGGACCATCACATGACGCAGCTCCTCTCAGGACATGGGGAATTCAGGGGGAGGCTTCACAGCCTTGCCCTGTCTTCCCATCCCAATTGCGCTTGTGGCAATACTTACCAGTCGGCCGAGCACATTCTGTGGCACTGTGAGATCTTGAAGGATGCCAGAGACGAAATGATAGACGGTCTGAATGTCCCCATTAGACCGGTGTGGAACACCGATCTTGTTTCTAACAGAGTCAATTTCGAATGTCTGAGGAAGTTTACTAGGATCTGGGTTGAGAGATGGTCTGAGCTTAGAGTCGCTGACTAGCGTGATAACTGAGAACCCCTGGTGTATTGCTCCTGCTCCATGACTAATTCTTTTACAATTCTCCGATTATTGTTTATGCTATTCTGTTCTTCTTATTTTTATTATTTTTCTTTCCTTTCTGTACCAGCTGCTGCAGATGATTTTCTTTCGTTTACTTTTCTTTTAAATAACTTGTCTCTTATTTTTCTTCTTATTTTCAGTTTTCTTTTCTTATGTTTTACTTTTTTGTTATATTATACTTCACATGCTGTCCTCTTTACAGACTATGCAGATTTTATTTTTACACTTTCTACTTTGTTTTACTTAATCTACCGATGTCCTTAAGTGGCACTTTTGGATTGTTTATTGTTTTCCTTTTCTCTTTTCTTTTCTCTTTTTTTATATGTATTTTTTTTCGGTTTTTTTTTTTCTTTTTTCAGTAACGGCAACGAGTTTACAGGCTAGAACTGAACTCCGTTGTTTGTCTTGTATTGTTTACTTCTCCCCAATAGGGGTTGGACAACGGGCCTCGTCCCCGCATACCTTGCTGGAGCTTCTTTTATTTCCTTTTTTTTTTTTTTTTTACCGGGGGACTCCGCCAATCACCTGCGCCACCCCTGAGGAGCGTTGGTGGTCAGAGGGGTGACTGTGCAGGTTGGGGTAACCTCCACCCTGCCTCCGACCTCCTGACGCTTCTTTCCCCTAGGTTCTTTAGGGTTTATCCCTCTTTTTCCCATACTTATCTTCAGGGCTCCACCGGGTGGTCGGCTAAGGGGTGTGGAAGTCCTGACCTGCGCCAGTCGCCCCAACCACCACCAATCTCTCAACAGGACTGCCAGTCGTGGTTCGGCGAAACTCCCCCGTCACTCTATTATGTCACTTATTTCTTCTTTGTGTTTACAGGTACTGGAGTGTGGGTTCCCTCCACCAACTATTTGCCTGACACTTGTTACCTGATTGTTTGATGCTTATTGTTCTGTGTTGTTCTTAGACTAGTACCTGTAAGCGCTCGCATTACCGCTTCCTAACACCGTATGCGGGACATTGAAGGTCTAGCTTCACTTTAAATTGTAGAGCCGTTTATTCAAAAAAATTAGATTCTTGCGAGAACTCCGAAGGGGTGACCATAAGTCACCTATACCGGGGTGGGAAAGCGGTGGGTAACTTCAATCTCTGTCAGTCTCAACATATTTCGTAAACATACTTCCCAAATACACAAACTCATCCCCTCGCTCTATTGCACTCTGTTTTATACTCCCCCTTTCAAACACCTACTAAAATTAATTATATGCCAGTATTAAAAAAAGGTTTGTTCAGCTTAGGGTATTGAACTTTGACAATCTTCACAAACATGTTATTGATAGCAGCTTTCCCAAGTATATATTTTAGACCAAACCCCTCTATGCTTATCCAAGACAAGTGACTTAATGAGGTAGTCCTAATGGTTTAACGAGAGTCTCTTGAGATTGCGAACAAACGCAAATCTAAATAAATGAACCGTTACAATTTCAGCGTAAATTTGTGTTGTAGGGTGTAGGTACCTATCTGCTATTAATAAAACTTGTAATATTAAATAAAATGAATATATTTGTAACACGAAAACTAGAATTTTATCAGGAATATAATTAACTCTAAACAAAAATGAAAAAGGAGACTTTTTTACAGAAAACATAAATTACTATATGTTGTTAAAATAGGTAAACATAAATATTAAATGAAGAGTAGTTACTAGGTACCTCTTAGAATTAAGATTTCAATACTAATCAATTTTAACAAAACCACAATTGCAAAGGGGTAGAGGTAACTAAATCCGCATTATAAATAAGTCTACCGTACATGGTCGGACCACAGCTTGAAAATTGCTTCCACCACCGAAACAGTTGTCCCGCGAAATCCATACTGAATGCAAACCAGCAGAATATTCTATTATTGTCTTATTAAATTTACATTTTGTAAATTATTACGAAATCCTAAAAATTAAACACAAAAAAGTTTGTAAATAATTCCATTTATTTTCTTCTCTGACTCTGGACACTTTGAATCGATTGCTAAGAATGCTTGCTAAAACCACCTGCCTGAAAAAAGGACTGCCTCTCCATCGAGACTTGTATTTGTGTCCAAACCTCCTGCATTCACTCTGCAAGTGAAATGTAAATGACTTGCAAATATTTATGTCTGCTTTCCACAAAGAGCTCCGCCTAGAAGTACCAGGCTAGGAAGTAGAATAGTGAGTCGCAATTCCAAATGTGCAGGTGAATAATTCAGCCTGAACGAGGGCTGTGGCTCTCTTTTGAGCCGTGTGACGAGTGAACCTCCCCCTCTACAGCCCTACAGCCTCCCCACCCCCAAGTTGCACAGCCTCCTCACCCCTTTGAACGCTCCACAGGGTCTCGCGAGCACTAGTACCTAAGTTCGTGTAAATGGACCTCGTATTCCTAAAATACTTTCTTTGTAGTTTGAAGGAGTTTTAAATTGTTCATCTCTGTTTTTCTTCACACTCAATTTCTGGCTTTTGAAATTTCAAAGCACAAAGAAAAAAAAATCCTCCAGTATTCGTCGCTGAAAAGTTTCTCAGCAGGTATGTAACATGTTTCTCTTGTTGGGATTATAAATGGTGATTGTTTTAATATTATTATATTCTTCACCACATCTCGAGTGACTTTCAAATTTTAAATACAAAAACATCCTTGTGGTAGTTCCTACGAATTTGATGAAAGACCGGCAATAAAGAGTTCGGGGTTTCTAATTTTCTTTTTTCAAAACTACGTTTCCACTATTTTTCACGGCAGTTTTTGCGTTAACAAAGATTAATTGTTTTTACGGGAACGTAATTATTCTTCTGTTGAAAACTATTTTAATATGTAGGAAAATGAACATTTGAATTTCTAAAAAAGTTATTCATCTTTTTTACTTCTACCATAATGTAGAATCACCTGCCAAAGTTGGCTCCGCTCATCCTGTATATCGTATTTATAATATGTAATTATCTTTACCTCTTCTCTGTCTTCCCTGCTTCTTCTTCTCCCCATCTTCCTATAGCCTTACAATATTTCCAAACTAGAGATTACAAAGTACTTGTAGTGCTTGTTAGTTGGCACTCTATTGCAGTATCACACAAAACAAAACAAAAAAGTTAATTTTATAGCATTTAATTATTGCTTTAGTTATAATTCTACACACAAAATATTTCAAATTAATAATTACAATAACCAGATGAAAACCGCCCTTGTTTCCACCATTAACCAACGATGTCAACATGCGGCGGTCGTGATAATAATAATTACACAAATATATAAACATGAATTAACAATTGCAAAAGACATTATGGCTGTCACTCGCAATTTAATAATAATACAAGCATATTAACATTCCTGGTATATATTCCTCGCTCGCGTCCATCTCCGCAAGAAAGGTCCGGGGTCACGTTTGTTTCTCTAGGAAAATATTTATGAAGGTAGCTCGGGGCCCGGGGTCAGAGGTCTGGGGTCTGCGGTTTTACTCAAATACAGGAAGTAGCTGGAAACAAGTTACTCTACTTTTTCGTGGGAATTCAACTGTAATTATACGATAAATATATTATGTACAAGGTTATGTTCTCGTATTTTCACCGCTACCGAGTCAAGAAGATTTTCAACAAATATTCGTATTTATTTACTAACATAATATTATTTTGTTGTTTATTTAAATAACTTTGAAGGTTGTATACATCAAGTAACATTTAATAATTGAAGAAAAAGATAATATTAAAACATCCAAACGAAACAGAAAAGACACCGAAAATAAAAGATAGCCATCGTAATATGGGATTGAATAAATTGAGAATAATATTTGTAGTTGGAAAATGATGGAAAAAATCAGGTCTCAGTAGCTCAGTGGTTGGAGTTGCTCTATTACAAACTTGTGGTGTTTTATTAAATACTTTCATCATTTTCTACTACATTAGCGCGCTCCCTCTAGCATTCTTATTTATATATCTCCCTTTCAAACCAACTTTGAACACTTACTACGGGTCCTAAAGTATTTTATTTGATTAAGAGGAATATGAAAGCCAAAAATATTTTTGTTCTTTCAACTTCCAAAATAATAATCGAGCTACACATATCGTTAAGATTATCTGTGTTGTCTGCGCGAGGCGAGGAATTTTAAAATAATGAGAGCCGCCTTGCAGTAGGTCTCTGCAATAGGTAGAAAGCGCCCGGCCTTAGGTTGATCCTGCCGCACGCTCGCTAAAACCCTTTTTAACTGGTGGATGCATACTAGCGAAGTTTTTATGAGAACAGCAGTCGTGAACGCGCTGATTTTCAACTGCCAAGAATTCTTAAACTTTAGGGATTAATGATTATTGATTAATATAATTACACAGCTAAATTTTTATTTTTAAATGCTGTAATTTAATGTTTTTTGTCGATATATTCATATGAATAATCATTAAAAATAACAAGAGCGTTATTAAAATTATACATATTAATTATGTATAACAAAACACTTCATGCATAAAATCCAATTGGAGTCCGATTCGAGTATTCAATTTAGTTTTAAACAGCTATTTCTTTTAAAATAATACATATATTTATTAAGATTTTATAAAAATAAATAATAATGTTTTGATGATTGTATAGCGCCGTTTTTGTGCAAAATCACCTCAATTTTCTATATATTTGTCACCACACTCCAACTTTAAATTTTTTAATCTGTAAATAAAGCCTTCTTTTGAAATAAGACTCCATAAACTGAAGTTAATGTCAGTGTTTAGCTATTTAGTGATTTTTAATTGTAAAAATGTATGTATTTTACTATGTATTTGCTTTCTTCATTTTCGCACAAATCATTACAAAACAAACAAAAACTTCCGCCTCTTGCGCTACAAGGGAAAGCATGTGTTATCCGTTCTACGGGTTTATATACAGTTTCCTTTTGATAAAATATTCTTCCATAAAAAGACAAAAAGTTGTAGAGTTGGTTCAAATTCTTTAAATACATATACATATATTTGGAAGTTGGAACCCTTACAAAGAGATTGATATTAGTATAAAATTATCGGAAAAGCAATTCCCTTCTCTCCATTCAAATAGGACCGGCGTAAGAGGTGAAACTACCCTTCCCGCTGAAAGTGTTAATAATATTATTTTTTTTAAAGAAAGGCAAACATTCCCGGATTACAAATAACCTGACAATATTTGAAAATATAACTAACGATACTCGTGCAAAGCTTACACCATTAAAACTTACATACACGTTACCAAATTTGCGTACTTGTATCATTATAAAATCATTTTAAAATGCAATTTCAAATAACAATTAAATCAAACAAATCTCAGTATTAGAAATTTTCAAGGAACAACTCACAACCATCTCATATGAACTAATAATTCTTCATTCAATCTATCAATTTGTGGATCGACACAAGTTAATATATATTTTTTTAAATTCAGGAAAAACTATATTATAAATGAACTCTCAAACTCTTCTCTGAGAAAAATTCAATTGACAGTTTTTCTTCTATCTCTAACAGGTACCGAGATAAAGACGTCAAATTCAAACAAGTTAATTGCACGACTAGGTTTGGTTTTTCGTGAATTTCAGTGCAACTTTATAAAAAAATGACTAAAAAACTTTAGTAGAGTAGTAATTTTTTATGTTTTTTTATCAATGTTGAACTTATAAACCAAAAATTAGGTTGAAAATTGAAAAGGAGTTAGGTACGTATAGTGTTTTAAACTTTTTTGGAGTTTATTATTAGGTTTATCTTGAAATTAGTAGTGCGGGCGCAATAACAATATATTATAAACAAATTTTGCCAGCTAAATTTCGTCTAACTAAATAAAAACTAAACAAAACGGTAAATTGCATTACACACCTATCGTACTGCTATAACGCGAGTCCACATTTCCTGAGAATATTTTTTCGCTTACTTAGCTTGCTTACATTTGGATATTTTTTTTTTGTTTTTACTCCCCATTTTCAATTATGGACCTATAAAAACTCGTCATTAGTAATTATTAATACAAACGGAGAGCATTTTTCCATGAGAAACAAATCGTTAACACAAGTAAACACGGAATAAAAAAATCGATTAACAAGTAGTATTTTGAGATTTAAAAAATGAATCTGTAAAAAACGAAGTTTTTTTGCTATAAATTCATCTGTTTTTATCAATAAATATATATCTAGATTTTACTAAATAATAAATCTTCCTCCACAGGGACTGGAGTCAACCACGCTAACAAATGAGCCAAATCCCAATTTGGTAGGACCGACATTTATTGCGTATATTAACTGTTGTAATGTCATTCAATTTCAGATAAATTCGTATATGTCCACTTCAATTCATTATCATCGAAAACGAGTCTATCTGCCGAGTTTCAGCTCGATTGGATGTCAGATAGTTCATACATAATTTTAAGAAAACGAAAGTGAATTTCAAATAGATGTATTGAAAAGTTATAATATTTTGGTCACGAAAAATAATAATATCAGAAAAAAACACAAAACTTCCCTCACGGTTTGAGAACTAAAAATGCCCCTAGCTAAAATTATGTCACCAGGAAAGAAACCGTTAAAAATACTGACACAAATCTGACGTCTGTTCGCTGCCGCTCTCCGCGGGCTTCTGAAGAACTCATAGAATTCAATACAATGTTTTACTCAAAAAATTATTACATAGCGCCAAAGTGGATTTTATTTTTTTGTGAATAATTTAATAAAAACGGAAAAAAATTAATCAAGTCAAGTGGTAGCAAATAAACATAGCGCTTAAACAGTATTTTTAAAAGTTGTTTCTTATACGAGTTTATAGTAAACTCCTGAAAAAGAAATCTATTTTGTAGTTTGCGCTTATATTTTTCATGACGTAATTAATAATTTTATTTTAATTCTGATCAAGCCAAGCGATAGAACAAGCTTAAATGTATCCATGGTATATTTTTGGTATTGATAACTTATACCGATTCGTAGTAAAGATTCATCTAAATAGTGCTTATAGCTTCACCTTATCGCACAAGAGTGCGGACATCCAAGAGTAAGGACTAAGGTATCCACATTTTCAGGGGAATTTCGTGAAACTCAAGGATATGAAGGGAAACGGGAAGTACAAACGTTGATATATTTAGGAACTATGCATACTTTGTTACTTACATCATATTGTTACTTTTTGATGTAAGTATTATTTTATAAAATTATCAAAGCATTTATATTTTATCATATTTTTACTTTTTGATGTAATATTATTTTATAAAATTAACTAAGCCTCGACCAGAATTATGTTTTTCTTTAATCATTTTGATATATTATTATTCATGCGCAAATGGGTTTATGCGGAAACTTCAAATATTATATAAAATACTTGCATAAGCCGATCGTTTCCAAAACAATGTAAAATAAAATACTGATGCTTTTCTATGTAGTAGAGATCATTTATTTGATGAAAGTATTTATTATTCTGGATGTGTAAATGAACGTTAGGTCGATAGATGTTATATTGATACTTTAAACTATATAAGTAATTGTACTAAGTAAGTAACCAATTTTATTTATTCTTTCTTGTACAATAATTTTAAATATATTTATATTGCTAAAAAAACAGAGGAACTATGTTGGGCAGCGTTGTGAGGCGGCTTAATGTAGGGTCTGTAGGTAGGGATTTCTATGAATTTTGAAAAAGCCTGAATTACGAGTATATGAAGGAGGAAAAACAGATACCGCCAGATCATTCTATATATACGAGCCGACTTATACGATTGATGGGCAACAAAAACAGCGTCGGTGACAGTACAGATCCTTGTGGCACCCCTGCATTGATTTTTGCAGAGATTTAGAAGAGCCGCAAACTACTGATATGATTACATCGTCCTCGTAGCTGAAGCAGACCTCATTCCAAGGTGAGGCGCTGAAAAATGACCGTATACCGTGCCATTTTGCTGCCCACATGTAAAAGCCTTTTACGGACGTAAATAAATTATCAGAGTGATAGCGAGAGATGGGCTAGAAGAAAATGATGATGAGGTTTTTACCGAATGGACGTGGACGTCAGATACTTAAAACGGAACTGAAATTTGTATTTTGTTAACCATTGTAATTATAGGTGTGTATTTATGCATACATAAAATCTTTAAGAATATAACACCTAAATTTCACAAGTTTTGACAATAATTAATAATTTAATATCACTTCTTCAAATTGCAAATTTACTTTGTTACCCATTTTTATTTAATAAAAATAAATCACTTTGTGTTGTGACCACTATCTAATCAAAATAATACAAAGTTGATTTTTTTTAAATGGTAGTATCAATAAAGTCATTTATTTTCATTATTTAATATCGAGCGCAAAGCCGGAACGAAAATTTAGATTGCGAATTAATTATTTAAAACGAATTGATGACACACGATTAGCCAAAAAGTCAGCAATTTGCCAACTTCTAACATAATATATGAAGTACCTTTCGTCGAACCTCATTACTTCCAAACAAGTTTCCCAAAGAGGAAGGCCACGTGACTATCTCGTTCCGCATAATTATCAAAAGTTCTAATGGAGATATTTTATTGCATATTATTTTGTGATATGCATAAAAACCTAGTCTCGTTAACTTTAGTTTATCATTACAAAAAAATATATTTTTTTGCTTTTAACTCAATAAAATATATTAACGGCTAAAAAATAGACCTAAAATTTGTAAAAAATAATCCTGGCAACCCTCGAACTGATAAAAAATTATTTATTTACTTCTACATAACCAAGATACTTTTTAGTATCTGTAAAAATTGGTCGTATCGCCTTGTGGTTATTAATTCCAAATAACATATTCAAGTATGGTAATCAAACTACGTATTAAGCGCTTTAAATTTAAATGTTTTCAAAATATTAAAAAATAATATAGTGTTGTGGGTAGGGAACTATGAGAAATATCTCATCACTTAACGGAAAGGATAGCAATTTTTCAGAGAGAATGTGAATAGCAAACTCATATTCACAAATACAGCAAGATAGCTAATTTATATATTTTAACCATATTTCAAAATTTTCTTCTCGTTAGTAATAATTGTACACTGAACTTCGGCCGTATCACGTAGCCCACTTCATCGTCTATCAATAATCCAATTATGCTACCAAATATAAACTTATTTTCATTTATTCCACAATTTCATTAGGCACCCCTTAATCAAAGTTACTTTTTTACATTAACTCCAAATTTTATCTCTGGAGGGTTTTATTTCGATAAAGTAACCTTGACGGGGTCATAATTTATATTACAACGCCGCTGTTCGTAGGTATTGAAAATCCCAAATATTAAAAACTCAATCCCAATGAGAAAAAGAAATGAATATCGCGCCTCTCCGGTGAAACCGCAGAAGTGAAATATATTGCCTCCAGAGATAAAACTAATCTCGGCAAATGTAAATAGCGATAAAAACAACCTCCGGGGAGAAAACATAAAAAATCTACAGCTTTTCATCATATACATTTCAACTTGATTTTCAGCGTGAGCTTTCCTTTCAGGGGATCGAATTTCAGTTCCAAAGAGTCGATATCTCGTGGAATTCCAATAATTATTCATAAAATTGGCAGCGGAACATCCGTGGCCCACCGCATCAAACACGACCTTGATGGGAAAGGTGGTTGTTCCCACTACTGTGTGCTGTACCATTTTATACCACCCTTCAAAACCAATACATCTCAACCACCCCGCAGGTAAACAAAGAGAAGTGTTCCGAAAACCTAATCAATTAACCCTCTTTACATTAATACATTTCAAAGTGGTTACAGTGCTTTTCTCGGCGCTCTGTTAATTATATGGCGTACGCAGTACGCACAGGAAATAGGTAGGCAAATTTAGTAGTACAACGATTCGGCTTGATTCTTAAGGAGAAGCTGAATGCCAAATCACTATTTTGATTAATCTTCGAAACGAATTGGTGTACGTTATGAATACGATGATGAATATGCTTTAGATAAATTGAAGGTTTTCCTATCGCTTCGCTTGGGTAGAATACAAATAAATTACTAAATAAAAAATATAAATGCAAACTACTAAAAAAAATATTTTTTCAATAGTATGAAGGCGTAAAGGAATCAACTTTTAAAAAGTACAGTATTATAGCTAAGATTATCTGTGACAGTTTCACTTGATTAACTTTTTGCTTTCTCATAAAATTATTTACAAAATAAATAAAAACCAGTTTTTTGCTTGAAATCGATTGAAATGAAAGCGATTTTAATGCCTATTACCTACGATATAAGGTATACCAAGAATATACAAATTTTTGGCTTGTAGTTTCCTCTTAAGTGGAACGGCTATGCGGCCTTTTTCATACAAATCTTCAAAGTTAAATCAAAATACGGATTTGTGGTACTTTATTTATTTATAATTTTTAATTATAAAATAAAGCGACAAATTTAAATGGTCGATTGTAATTTAAATGTTCATTATATTTGCTTATTTAGGGGAAAATGATTTTTGTAAAATTAATATCATTAACCTACAAACAATTGCCAAAAATGCTTCTAAAATCGATTTCTTTAATGCTCATATGTTATAATTTAAAACCTTTTTATTAAAATATTATTACTCAGTTTGGTCAATTGTTTTATCTGCAAATAAATATTTAATTTTTGTATGAAAACGGCTATGTGATCTTTCCCCTGCGAGATTTAATTACTATGGAGAAAGTTTTCCCGGTGTGGGTGTGAGGGTTTGTTTTTAAAACTAATCTACAGTTTTCTTGTGAGACTGAAAAAAAATTCAAATTTTTCCTCCTAAACCCCCTTTATCCCCTTCTATCCTTTAAAGTAGAATTTTGGTAGTTGATAGCTGATAATTGTAAAGCAGAATTCTCAATTGCATAATAAAAGAAATAAGATGTGCATGTTTATAAACTACATCTTTTGTAGTTTCCGTTTACTTTGTATAATAATATTTTTTATACGAAATTTTTCGCTCTTGATGTTCAAAATATGAGGAAAATTACTGTGTACATCTGATTTTTACAAACTCTATGTAAAGCCCGAAAAACGCCGGGGACTAGTACCTATCTATGGTTGGAGCAAATACTGAAGCTTTTTATCGTAATAACGTCATAAATCACATTAAAAAATTCAATTTATATTTTAAGATGGTGCAAAATGTGCTATAAATTATTACGATACCTATGTATAAGTTATTTCAAAATTATGATAAAGTGCTTTACGCTGGGCACTTCGACATTGTGTGCAGAAAATCACGCTTTAAGTACCAAGATACTCGGAAAGCTTTCACACTGAATTCGGCGTCTTGGACACTCTTGTTTGAAACTCGTCTTCATAATAAAGCAATATTCTTACATCACTTTTGGGGTGAGATTGCTGTAAGATTTTCAATTTATCACACTGAATTTTTAGCTTTTAAATCTGGACAGACAAGGGTGTTAAAGAACGGTTCCATGATAACTCAACACAGTGACAATTCAACACACTTTTAAAAAGTGATAAAGTCATTAGAAACGATGAAAAAAAATTTAAACCTAACCTAACCTACTTAACCCAGTTAATAAAGTTTTTGTTTGATCACTTTCCATGACTTTATATAACTTTTTAAAGATGTGATGAATTATCATTTTGATGAGTTATCCGGTCACCGTTGAATTTAGCTCCCTTATATATTTGCCTCTGAGGCTTTCCACACCTTTGTTCCTGTTTCAGCGTTCATTTTCAATTCAAAGCAAATTTGTTCCTCTCTCTTCATCTGCTTTTAATTGTTGGGATACAGTATATTTGCGTAAGAAAGCTTTTAATGAAGAGTTTTGTCGCATTATGGAGGGGGCTCCAAATTCCAAATTGTTTATGAGCCTAAGATGTTTTATTGAACTCAGTAGTGAGAAGTCATGTTCCAAGATTTAAAAGATAAGGAAGCCGCAAGAGACTTCCTCCATCTAGAATAATTTGTCTATTGACTCATTAAATTGTAAGACCTTAATTTACAATATTGTCTTAGGGGAATTGGACGTCTAAAGATTATGCATAAAAGGGACAGCTTAAAATATTACTATGAAGTTTATTTGTTTAATTCGTTGAAAAAAACTTTCCTTGTTATTTTATGATGAATAAAAAATTAACTTACTATGATTGTAATAATATGCAAATAGTACTAAGAAGGTACCTTGTAAATACATAGAGAAAAACTCGGTTAAAAACGGGAGTGCAGGTCTTTTACTAATAAACCTTTAGTAAAATTGTAATATTATCGGAATATGTGTTCATGAATCTGCGTTTGTCTTCATAATATGTAATGACGAAATGCGAAAACGTTAGTATTTTTACGAACACGTGTTCCGACATCATTGGTATTTTACGAAAAGTTTATCAGGAAACCTATCAATTCATTCGTTAATGGCCTGCAATCCCGTTTTAAATGTTTTGATTTATGGTACCTCAGTTTTATGAAAATCTTCGGATTACAAATAATTTGAAGAGATTCTTAACAAATTAGCAATATTTTTTTAGTTTCAATAATGGTTTTGGTAGAAAACTGACTTCTATTCTGGAGTTTTAAATGATTTAGGTATTATATTTGGTGAATTAAACAAAATTGTTATTTTTTAATGTAAATAAGTACCGCATAAGAGTTCCAACTGCTTCCAACCGTTTAGAGCCAGTCATGATATTCCCAATTAGAAATACCTGGCTTTCAGATATGGTCACCAAACAAGCCCAAAGCCATTTCAAGCAAAGCAACATTTCAATTCTTAGTGGTGGTGTTTCAGTAGAGCAATTCCGAGTAAATATAGGTACTTTATATTATTTTTAATGGAAAAATTGTGAAACAATACAAATTAAAATAAAATTTACTTGCGCACGCCAGGATTTTAACCCGCGACTTTCTCAAAGCTCATCAAATACCTTATCCTTAACTCATCGAACACCTTATCCTCAAATAATTGAAGAATACTCATATACCATTAACAATTTAGTAATTTGAAATCATCCATTCAATAATATTAATAATTGTTTCATTGTATTTGCATATCTTCAAAATTTGCTTGAAATGGCTGCAGCTACTTTAATTTACCAAATCTAAATAGCCATGGTACTAATTCATCAGTTTTATTCCGCAAAGTTTCACCTACACTAGATATAGAATAGATATTCAGAAAAATATTTTACGCAGATTAAATTGTTTGATTTTGACCCCGTTCAGATATCGTAAAATTTTAGTAAGTACCCGCTGTGATATAAGTTAATCCGAGCTGCTACCGAGTCTCTGCTCGTCCTATCGACCAGACCAACGATCACTTCACTTATTACAGTAGATTGTTTCAAACCGCCTGTATGTTGAATTTCGCACTTGAGCCATTAATTCAGATCATTACGAGTCAGTGATGCATAGTACACCGTGTATCATAATACCCAATGCCCCGTGGCGGATTCTATTAATAGTTAATAACCACGAGCCCGCCACGACCAAGTAGATAAGGTGAATACACGGAATACAGTAGTCGGTGTAAGCAGATTAGGTTAGTTGCATAAACAGAATAGAGTTGCTGTAAACTTCGTGTACCTATCTACACAGTTATTGATGAACCGGCTATTTGCCAAGGTACGCAATATTCGTACCGGAGACCTAGACTGGTATCAGTAGTCAATGATAGATAGGAAAAATCACATTTAAAGCAATTTATCATTTTTGTTTAAATTATTACTAGTGTTTTATTGTATTCTGTGAAATGTAATTATTGTGTATGGTATAGTGATACCTTGGATATTAAATAAATAAATCTAAAAAGTCATGCTTTGAAGGGGGAGATTGTTTTTCTTGAATAGAAAAACTAAGGTTGTCGCAGAAAGTCTCATTCCCATGGGACTGAAAGATGCAATAGACTTCATGTAAGTCTGTTAATGCGTTTGAGAGGACTTGGCGAGATGAGTTTTTCCTTCTTCGCTGTCCCGCTGTGAGTTCCAGACACTTTCGATTCCACAGTGCTGTAATTCAATTTACAAATACCTAAGGCTTTAGATACAGAATAAAGGGCTGGCGGAGAGGGATGTATAAAACACAAAGAACCTCCCTGCATGATCAGGGGATCAGAAAGGGCCGTGGGTAATTGCAACCACCCACAACCTCCTTTCCACCCCCAGACTATGCCTGTATTCCTACGGAGCCTAGGGGCAGATAGTATATCTAAAACAACTGTTGCACGATTCAATACGCAAGTCCCGAAAAGTTCTTCCTACCCCCAGTCAAATTATTTTCCAATTTTCCCCTGCTTTGCGTTCCACGGCACAGATTATACATTATTTTCGCGTGTACCTATTGCCTTTGTAATGGCCTCGAAAAGTTATTTACGCTAAATAAATGATAAAATAAAAACTGAAAATTACCTTATGCTTTCTTTCCATCTAAATTCAATTTGGTTTTTTTCACTCAGAATTAATATTGTTTTCTGGGATCAAGGGTCTGCTTAATTTAAATGGAAAAATTATAATATTTAAATAAACTTAGTAATAAAAACCAAACTGAAATCAGAATCTCTGAATATATTCGGAGAAATAAAATGTGAATCTTTCCGTGTTGTGAAAAAAAGGATTGATTTATTGCCTGGCGCGGGATCAAACGATAAAATATAATAATTTTATTTATCATTGTCGATTCAAAGCGCGTAGCCGACATCAATTTTTGTTCATATTAGCGTCAGAGTAATACGGTAGATATTACAGTCTATCAAGAATATCGAATTACGTTTCCCTTGATGTTTGAATTTGCCAGAATGCTTTACTATCTTCATTTCATATTCTCTCTCATCTATGCTACCTGTACTGTGTACATGTGCGTAGTACCTACCTTTGTTTTTTGGGGGCCTGAGGGTATTCTTTCGATTTTCAATTGTTCTGACAGAGTACCTAGTTGGTACAAGGCTCTCAAACAAGCGCGGGGGTTATACCGCTGCCCCCTGCAATAAACTTTCAATTCCCTTCGCCTTTGCTTCGATAACGTTTTCCTTGTGGCCCAACGTCTCCATTCGAGTTTAGCATCAAACATTTATAATGTTTTGTTTTTGCAGAAAAAATATTTAGTGGATTGTAATCAAAAAGGTGTAAAAGGTGTTGTTTGGGGACAGTGCGTTTGAAAATAAAATAAACACCTTTTAAAACAGAAGTCGGAATCTGTACAAAATTAATTGATTATTTTTTTAATAGAGCAAGTTAGTGGCTAGGTAAAATAAAATAAAAATTATAAATATCACTTGGTTTCAACTTAATTACTTCAAGAAACAACTATTTTTGTTGGGGAAGATGATAAAAGATGCATTAAAGTTCCATTTTTTTCTCAATCAATGTTAAGTGTTTAGGTTGGGAAATACGGACAAATTATAACAATCTACAACCTTACAACCTGAAATGATGCATGTGCGACTTAAACCCCCGACAGATGAACTTTTCAATTAGTTAAATTGAACGGTTCATCTGTCGGGGGTTTAAAATTATAACAATCTACAACCTTACAACCTGAAATAGTGCATGTGCTACTTAAACCCCCGACAGATGAACTTTTCAATTAGTTAAATTGAACGGTTCATCTGTCGGGGGTTTAAAATTATAACAATCTACAACCTTACAACCTGAAATAGTGCATGTGCGACTTAAACCCCCGACAGATGAACTTTTCAATTAGTTAAATTGAACGGTTCATCTGTCGGGGGTTTAAAATTATAACAATCTACAACCTTACAACCTGAAATAGTGCATGTGCGACTTAAACCCCCGACAGATGAACTTTTCAATTAGTTAAATTGAACGGTTCATCTGTCGGGGGTTTAAAATTATAACAATCTACAACCTTACAACCTGAAATAGTGCATGTGCGACTTAAACCCCCGACAGATGAACTTTTCAATTAGTTAAATTGAACGGTTCATCTGTCGGGGGTTTAAAATTATAACAATCTACAACCTTACAACCTGAAATAGTGCATGTGCGACTTAAACCCCCGACAGATGAACTTTTCAATTAGTTAAATTGAACGGTTCATCTGTCGGGGGTTTAAAATTATAACAATCTACAACCTTACAACCTGAAATAGTGCATGTGCGACTTAAACCCCCGACAGATGAACTTCTCAATTAGTTAAATTGAACGGTTCATCTGTCGGGGGTTTAAAATTATAACAATCTACAACCTTACAACCTGAAATAGTGCATGTGCGACTTAAACCCCCGACAGATGAACTTTTCAATTAGTTAAATTGAACGGTTCATCTGTCGGGGGTTTAAAATTATAACAATCTACAACCTTACAACCTGAAATAGTGCATGTGCGACTTAAACCCCCGACAGATGAACTTTTCAATTAGTTAAATTGAACGGTTCATCTGTCGGGGGTTTAAAATTATAACAATCTACAACCTTACAACCTGAAATAGTGCATGTGCGACTTAAACCCCCGACAGATGAACCTTTCAATTAGTTAAATAATTGTCACCACTATACATTCAAATTGAAATCAAGTGTTGTTTTTTTTAAGACTTTGCATGAACCAGAATTTGACAACTTTACCAAATAAATTATAGTAGCCCCATAGAGAGGTCGTACTATAATCTTCATTCTCACTCGTCTTGTTTGAGAACGAAAAAGACATAAGATACTAGAACTTTGACGTCATGTACGACCTCTATCTTGGAGAGTAGGTAACCGTGTAAAATAGTTTTGTCATTGTTTGTTGTATAAAATAAGTTGGTAAAAGTCTCAAATTTGTAGCTGTGCAAAATAGGTGCGTTGCTGCATATGTGAAATTTGTTCTAGAACTGTTTGTATTAAAAGAAAAATAAGTGTCATAATAAGCAGTGAAACCGTGGTGAAAAGTTTGTTGAATGTTGTGGGGTTGAAATGGAGAGAAATGTTGGAAGAAAACCTGTTTTAATAAGTCTAGCCTTGGTAACAAACAACTTGTTTGTATTTTATAATGAAATCACTCTTTTAAAATTTCTTATAAAATGTACCATTTAAATAAAGCGTTTAAAATAACTATAAACATTTCGATGATTGTAAAAAAAATTACTATTAAAAACCATCTACGATTCCATATAATATATTCGCAAAGAATGCAAGGCTGATGTAATGAGCAAGTGTGAGAAGAGAATGATTAGATGGTTTGGACATGTAGATTTTGAGAGAATTATAGTCTAAGGATAATATATTACGCGAATGTGAATAGTAGAAGAAGTCGGGAAAGCCCGAGGAAGACATGGCACGATCAAGTGAAATAAATACTTGAGTCTGGCCATGTCAAGAGTCAGAATAACAGAAAGGTACGTATGATATGAAGTATGAATGTGAATGAAGCAAGCAGTTTGTACCAAGACCGAGTTGTTTGACGGTATGTCCTCTCTACCTACATCGGGGAAACATCGTGGTGGTTAGTTGATTACTCCTACGCTATTTTTTTTTTTAAAACACAGACATACATTCTTGGGTTACGAATAACCTGACAATATTTGGAAATCTCCTACTACCATCACAGTAAGCTGAAAATGTTGCTTGTGTTGCGATGGAGGACTTAGAGTAATTGAATACACTACGCCTAGATGGGACCCAAACCGTTATAGTTGTATTAGCTCCACACAGGAGGCCCTGAGGAAGATATGGTCTCTGTCATCTTTGGATATGCTGTGTGGAGTGTTATTTAATGAAAGAAAGGAAAGTAGGATCTTAAAATGAAAAGGGTGTCTTGTTCCAACTGCGGTGCAAGGTAATGGTTCGAGCGTTCTTCTGTATAGGTAAAAATATCTCCCTCAACCAGTATCTCTAATTTGATATTATTCATCAACTGATTTTATCTAACACTATTAAAAAAAAACTAAAATAACATTGATTTTTCACAAAAGAAAACTATTTTAAAAAACTAACTTTGTTTTAAAAACGTTGGTCTTGTCAAATATTGAGGGTTCATCCTATACCGTGACGGGGTGACAGGGGGGATGAGGTGGAGGGGCCCTAAATGATGAGCACGTTTGAATGGGAAATCGGTGACACACCCTCCGAGGAAAGGGATGAATGTGGCACGGACTATATTCTAACGTCAGCAAAACACAACTTTAGTAGGGCGAAATTGATTGCGATACTTTGTACTCTTATAACTTGTTAACAGGAAAAAAACATGCTCATATTTTACGACTGTACTTTTGTATGTAGGTATCAAGGAATTCTCTCTGTAGAGTTAATAGTACATATTATGTACATTTATATGAGAATATTGTTGTTCCTTGAAAAATGATTTTATTTTTGAGCAAACGACAAATCAACCCTTTGGGGGGATTCATTGTTTTTCAACACGTACTAATTTTGACTGTCATCCCGTGGTTGATGAGAAATATTCCTCCATATCCTGCGAAATTAAAAATACTTTCAGCTTCACAAATCCTTCAATTTATTATATCCGGTGATTTTCACAGGATATCATAAATACGCTAATAATTTGAAAATATGCTTAAAATTATAAGGAGTACCGGTTCATGGGGTGAGGTTTGTCTAGGTCTTGGCGGCGGATGCGTTTGAGAGAGACTGGTTGAGTGAGACCTTTTGACCTCTCCAGCTGGTCTCTCTCGACCTATCGTCTTGCACCGCAGCGGGATTGATGGATTCATACTTCCGTCACTCCTGGACACATTGACCCCCAGATTCCTACCTACCCCTCATACCTGTTTCCATCTCAGAACTTTCTCTCCTTCCTTTCCCTAAAAATACCTCTCGCACAGCATCACCAAAGATGACATAGGCCATAAGAGATTTTTTCCCTCTGGGCTTCCTGTGTGGAGCTCGTGTAAAAAAAGAGGCATAAAGCATTATGTTGACATATCGGCATACAGCACCCAAAGGAAGAAAAATCATGTTTGGCAGGTGTATTACACAGGTGCCTAAATTTAGTGTTTAAAATATTAGTGTAGTGATATAATTCGTGGATTTTTCACAAATATGACATGATTAGCCTAATTGCACTTCAAAATACAGTTGAAGATATTCTAAGTATTGCCCTAGTGGTATTTTTATGCCTTTTCGTACACTGTACATGAATATCAGCGTATACTTTACAGCATAAACTGAGTCGGATTCATAAAGTCGTTATATCGCCTTTCATATGACTGTAGGAGTCAGACTATGGTCACATCTTCTCTACCAAGCTGAAGGGCGATGAAAAATTTAACAGGCTTGTGATTGACAAGGTTTTTATTAAAAGGAGATACAAACAATGATCTCAATTATAACTGTCCTACTCTAATTAAATTTCCGCCTTATACAATACTAAAAATAAAGAGGCCTCAATACACCAGTTGGTGAGATTCACTTCTATTGAACCCCAAAATCGTGTTATTGAATCGATTCCAAAGTCCAATGCCTCTGGATGAACCGGAGCACAGCATCAGTGATCTTTGTAAATTCCTCCTTCAGGTAGCATCCAGCCGTCTGTTGTCACCCAGCAATCCTGTTACATTGGCATATTGTTGAACATTGGTCCCATGAGCTCGACTTTTGACTTTTGATTTATTTATTTTACAGAGTTCCTAAACAATGAGTTTACTGACTCTAACATAATTATAATTGATTATCTTTAGATGCTTTACTGTTATTTTTATTATTAAGGTGGTGTTGAAAAAGAGCTTAAAAACTATACTGCAGCTGAAGGTAGGTTATTATTCCTTACGGAGGACTATCTTTGGTTTTTTAAATTTGAATTTATCGTTTTCGCTATATTTGCAAAGTGAATTTATTGTTGGATTAGTGTGGCTGGAAAGGCCGGCATAAAATTTAGTTGCTTGGGAAACAATCAAGTCCTTTATCAACGGAATGTTGGTGTCATTATGGATAGAAGAGATTCTAATCCATTTAGGTGCATTTAAAGCAAGTCTAATGGCTTTATTTTGAAATAGTTGAATCTTTTGTATTAGACTTGGAGCGGCGTGCCCCCAAATGGGGCATCCGTAAGTGAAACCTGGTCTTATTGTTGTTTTGTAAAGAAGTAATTTATTATCCGTTGATAAACGACTTTTCTTTCCCATCATTGGATAAAGTGATGCTAGACATTTATTTGCTGCTGTTATTTTTCCAGTTATATGTTTCTTCCAGGTGAGCTTGGAGTCAAGCGTTACACCTAGGTATTTAATTGACTTTTCCCATGGAACCTTTTCCCCAAACAGTTTTATGAATGGGGGCCGTTTCGGCCGTGTCTTTGAGAAAACGGTCGCGGCGCTTTTAGTAGGGTTTATTGAAATTCTCCACTTTTTGCACCACTCTTCAGTTAGAGTGGCCTGTCTCTGAACACGCTTTGTGGCGATGCTCTCGACTGTTGAACTAGACATGATGTTAGTGTCATCCGCAAATTGAGTGATTTTAACATTATGGTCAATGGGTTTAGGAATGTCACTAGAGTAGATGTTATACAGGGATGGAGAGAGTTGACTGCCTTGAGGGACCCCAGCTGATAAGGGGCGGGTTGTGGAGAAGACGTTTTCTGACTTGACTTTAAAGCATCTATCTCTCAGCTATTAATTGCGTAAGTCTCAAAGGATACCCGAGAGCGTTCATTTTATATAAAAGGCCGTTGTGCCAGACTTTATCGAAGGCTTTACTTACGTCGAGTGAGAGGATTACTGTTTTTTTCCTAGTATTAAATCCCTCCGTGATGTGTTCCACAACACGCAGGAGTTGGTGAGAGGTGGAATGACCTGCTCTGAAACCATGTTGAAAGTCTGGCAAGAATTTACTGTCCTGAGTGAATGAGTTTAATCTTGATAGTATAACTTTTTCCAGGATTTTACCTAGGCAAGGAAGGAGGCTAATAGGCCGATGATTCTCCGTTAATAGTGGCCTGGTTTGGGAATTAAAATTACGTCAGCTTCTTTAAAATCCTTTGGAAAGCAACGTAATCTCAGCGACGCGTTGCAGATGGCTGTAATAGCGCAGATGCCTTTCTTTGGCAGATATTTTAAGATTTTATTTGAGATGCCGTCAGGACCGGCTGCTTTTTTTTTCTTTAATTTTTTAATTATGTTGTTTATTTCCTTAGGAGTTGCGAACCTGATTGGAGGGTCTTCAGGATCTAGACTTAAGATTGATTCTACTTTTGAATCCACCTTTGCTACGAAGGCTGGGTCGTCGAAGTCTGTATTGGGAGAGAATTGACTTTGAAGGCTATCTGCGAAGGCTTCAGCCTTGTCTGCAGCGGAGTATACTAATCCGTTGGGGCCTTTAATCGGAGAGATTTTAGTTTTTGGGCGTCTGAGTGCTTTAGAGAGCTTCCAGTAAGCTCCTCTATCGTCTTCGAGAGTTGAAATGAAGTCGTGCCATCGCTCGTTGCGGAATTTGCTGAGGGCCTCACGTACTTCTCTATTGAGTCTATTAAAATGATGCTTTACTATTGGATTGCAAGATCTCTGCCACTCTTTCCTAACAAGATTTTTTTCCCTAATAAGATCTTTGATCTCTTCGGGTATTCCATGACGTGTGGTGACGGTAGGAATGTCAACGGACGCCTCGTTGATGCACGATTTTAATGTTTGAATTAAGACGGAGGTAGCAGCGTTAAGAGTGGCTTCGTCGGGAATTGATGTGGGAATTGTTATGTTTTTATTCATTATTTCGTTAAGTTTATTCCATTTAATTTTAGTGCGTAGAGGATTATCGGGGACCAGAGGGTTAGAGCCTCCTGTTAGAGAGAGGAGAACTGGATCGTGGTCAGATGAAAGTTCGTTAAGTACTCGGAGGGAGTGTAGGTGGCTGGTATTTTTAAGAATGACGATGTCAATCACGTCCGGATTACCGGCATGGTGATGAATCGTCGGTCTATCTGGAGCATCGACTACGATAGGATGGGTACTCGCGTAATTTGCGAGTATGTTACCTTTGGTGTTATTTTTTAGGCTGTGCCACGATCCGTGCTTTGCGTTCATGTCCCCAGCTATTATAGTGGGGACATTTTCAGACAAGAGATTGTCTAATTCTGCTGGAATTAATTTTCGGGTAGGGGGTGCGTAGACAGAAATGAATTTAAGTGGTCCGGAAGAGGTATTGATTATTACCGAGGTGGATTCAATGTTACTACTAGAGAATGAATGTGCTAGACGGTGGTCAATATTATTCTTAACCAAGATGGCGATTCCGCCTCCTCTGTTGGCTAGTCTGTCGTCACGGTAAGTTATGTAATTAGGTATTCTGAAGTTCCTGGAAGGCTTGAGCCAGGTCTCGTTAATGAGGAATACTTCAATACTATAATCGTGAAGGAATTCAATTATTTCCTCCTTGTGAGCTAGGACTAATTTATTGACCTCTTCAGTACTTCCTTCTCTTATGGGGTAGCCTCGCGATACCGAGGGCCTTGTAGAGAGCACTTAATGTCCCGTACAATGTATATTCTGGTTTCTTCTTGTTTCTCTTGGCTCCTTTTATCTCTTCTTTTGTTTCTAATTTACCTTGGCTCCTTTTGTCTCTTCTTGACTCGCCTTGGCTCTTCTTACATCTATTTTAATCTTTTCGTCTTTTCTCGCAAATTCTTACGTCTTACCGCCCTTTATTGTCTCGTCTAGTCTCTTCTTGTCTCTTCTTGCATCTTCTCGCCCCTACTTACTTAGTCATGTCTCTTCTTCAATCTTCTTACTTCTTACCGCCACTTCTCATCTCTTGTAGTCTCTTTTCAGCTCGTCGTGCCACTCACTGCAGATTCTCTACCCTTTTAGGTTCATCTTGTCTCTTCTTGTCTCTACTAGTATCTTCTTGGCACTTCTAATTTCTTCTTAGATTGTATTCTCCTTAATAATATTCTGATGATTTGTATAGCGCTGTTTTTGTGCAAAATCACCTCAAGGGCTCTCATATCTCTTATATCCTCTTTTTGGGTGGTATTGTCTCATCCTAGCTCTTCTTGTATCTTCTTACTTCTTACCGACCCTTCTAGTCTATTCCTGTCTCTTCTAGTTGACTTCTTACTGTTTTTTCTTGCCTCTTCCTCACTCTGCTAGTATCCGTGAAATACCTAAATACAATAAAAACCAAACAAAGAAAGAATAAAAAAATAAAATCTCTTCTATTCACGAAGTTCGTGTACCTACAAACAAAGGAAGCTCCTTTCTACATGAAATTTTTGAGAGAATGAAAAAAATAATAATAATAACAATAATACGAGTTATACTCTAATATGACAATCGTTAAAATAACAAAGTGAAGCAAACATTACTCGTTGCAAACAAATTACTTTACAATGAGAAATCGTTACACCTCGTACACGTCTCTTGGTCCAACGATTTCATACCTCTGTCTCAGTCTATCATAAACAAAAAATATTCAACCAACAAACAATGTGTATATTCTCTTTATGTGTGTCATTTCAAACAAAAATATGAATATTAAACAAAATATGGCTAATCTGTTTCATAGGTAGATATCCTTCAGCTCGACAGCTCGCTGTAGAGGTCCCATAAATCCTGAACTAATTTCACTGCTTGACCCTTGAGTGGCCGTGTATTCGGTCTCCAGCTGCATCGAGAGTCGTTGTTCGTGTTAGTTTCACTTTCCAAATTTTATCGGCTTAGAATATTATGACAATTGTCATATTTGGGGATGCTGTGTGGATGGTTTTTTTAGGAAAGGCAGGACAGAAAGTTCTGGGAAGGAAAAGGTACATGAGTTGGGTAGGAATCTGGGGGTCAGTGAGTCCAGGAGTGACGGACGTATGAATCCACCCTTACCGCTAAGATGTTGCGAGAGAGTCCTACTAGAGAGGTCAAAAGGTCTCCCTCAACCAGGCTCTCCCAATCCGGCCTGCCACGCAGTTGGTGGATAGACGCATCTGCCGCCAAGACATAGACAAACCTCACCCCATGATCCCGGGCACCCTTGCTTAGACACGAAACATAGCGAACCATTTGGGGTGAACTTTGGCAAAGGTGTTGGTTATCCAATAAATATTTCCCGGGGCGGCGGTACCCATACCTGCCTCCAAAATTGTAAATATAATGGAATATTTCCAAATGAATCATGAGAGTGACAAATCTTTAGAGTAACTTGACGACAAAATATTAGAATACCCATGTAAAAGTTAAGAATCAGTTAAATTTAGCTGATTCTTTCAACTAGATTTGTCGGTGTCTCCCCATTAAAGGTCGCTTTTAAGATTTATTGAAAAACATTGTTAAAAGTTTCCCAATAAATAATGAAACATTCAAAAAAAATGTTAATAAGTACGTCACACTCAGATTTATTTAAGCTAGATCTCCACGATGCCATAATATATATTTTAAAATGTCTTATTCAATCGTGCAAAACAAATTGATTCCTTTGAAGCAGGTAAAGTGTAGCGTCTTATGTTCCGAAGAGAGTCGGATTATCTTATCTGAAGCTTATTTTCCTTATTTTTAATGAAAAATTTCCTAGAAGAGGTGTTATTCGCGGATAAAAACAATTTTTCCGTACGAAGAACAAAGTGCAAGCTATCAGATGAAATGGGTTCCTCGCAAAGAGAATGCATCGACTGATGAAAATAATAATAGAACCAATCTGTCGCCGGATAGAACAATGGTGCACCCTTAAACAGCCTTGGCTTGGCGCTGGAGCACAAGACGGAACGTGAGAGGAAATATAATTTCCTTAATGAAAATCTAAACGTATTTCCTCTCTTGTTGTTTGTACGGCAAAAAATAGTAGTATTTGCAATTCACAATTTGTTAAAAAGTACAATATTTATATGTGTCTTGGATGCAAATAAAATATTCATTGTTATGCAATATCAGCGTAACCGTAACCGGAGACAACATAGAAAACATATTCTCTCTTGTCTCCGGTTAAGGTTAGCAATATCAGCCTTCAACCGAAATTAATAACTAAACCGGAGATAATCTATTCTATGTTGTCTCTCGTTACGGTTAGCAATATCAGCCTTCAACCGAACAATAACTCAACCGCAGATAACCTATTCTATGTTGTCTTCCGTTTCGATTAGCAATATCAGCCTTCAACCGAACTTAATAACTCAACCGCAGATAACCTATTCTATGTTGTCTTCCGTTACAGTTAGCAATATCAGCCTTCAACGGAACTTAATAACTCAACCGGAGATAATTTATTCTATGGTGTCTCGGTTTACGGTTACGCAATATCAGCCTTCAACCGAACCTAATAACTCAACTGGAGATAATCCCGAAAAATAATTTTATAAAAATCCATTTCTTCCAAGTCTCCATTCGCCACCACAGGCTCAGCGCACAGGTCACAGATAGTTTTGCAATATTTCACGACAACTTCATTTCGCGGAATCAAATAGCGACTGCATAAGTTAAGCGCGCTCGATTCCCCATTAAAAATTCACTCTCGCGGGAGGCCGGAAGGCGCTAGATGCAAGGCGCAAGGCGCAAGGCACAATATGATTTATAGCGCTCTGTGAGGGAAATCACATTTTCATCACGGAAGGAGTAGTGATATTTTTTCGTTGCACTCGCCTATATTATCGGGGAGGTGCCATCATTTATTCATTCGCAGCCAACTTAACGATTTTTGGTTTTATTTACAAGACTGGAGTACTTATATTTAAGGGAATCCAATTTGTAAAAGTCAAACCAAATTACGCACTCACGGGTAGCAAAAAGAGGAAATTCACACTTAAGCTGCTTTAGGTGTTTCCGTTTATGCAAAAATACGTTACCAAAATGCATGTTTTATTTTATTTAAAAAAAAAACTGGAATAAGAATTTAATTTTCCACATTGTACAATGTAATCAAATCCCAAAAAGAGTTCGAAATAAGAAGAAAAAAAAATACACTTAAAATTATATTTTATGTAAATTTTTTCTAGGCTTTTGAAAATAAAAAAGCTTTTGAAAGAGATTTTAGAAAAAAATACCAAGAAGTGTGATGTGTTACACTCGCAGTATTTAATTATATTTTATATTTATACGCTTAAAATGAAGCCAAAAACTAAATTTTCGATTTATGTATGCTTCTACTATATTGGTACGAAAACACCCAATTTTAGGCAGGAATACACTTTCTTTGATTTTTCTTCACATAAGTTTATTTGAATAAAATGCAAACACAAACTATCAGCCGCAGCTGTAGTGTCCTGGTAGGTACTTCTATACCTAATAGCTCTACCAGACTCCTCAGATTAAGGGTCTCCTTTCCCTTAATCAGTGGGTATTCCACTATCTACCACTAATGTCAGAGCC
The DNA here is from genome assembly GCA_026573805.1 of Hesperophylax magnus. Lineage (NCBI taxonomy): Eukaryota > Metazoa > Arthropoda > Insecta > Trichoptera > Limnephilidae > Hesperophylax > Hesperophylax magnus. Next base: position 169,461 of record JAIUSX010000229.1, on the reverse strand, counting down.
TGACCTCACGCACTACTCGGGGTATCTGCTATTTTAAACTTAAAATACAAAGAAACACATTTCAAAAAAATGACCTTACTATGACTATTTTCTTCCACGCCTTGGTTGGCGTGTGAAATACATTTTCTTAAAGTGTACAACTAATAAAGTAACATTTATTTCAAAGGGACGTGTCATTAACAATAGAAATATATTTACAGTGTATCTTAGGAATGCATTTGAATTTGCAATTTTTCATTTTGTTATTTATTATGGGTTTACAATGTTAGCGTTGCCTTCGTCCAAGGCATCCTTACAATTATTACACCTCAAGTGGGCCATAAAATCAGACGCCTTCTTCAGAGCTGAGTGCAATAAATTTTGGGAGTTTTTAAATTTGAGATTTTAATAATTTAATAATAACCTAGGTAAGAAATAAAATAAGTAGAGTATTGGTCAATGCAAACGAACTGACACATAAACATACATTTTACAATGAGAAATAATTTTTAATCCTAGAATTCGTGACATCATTGAAGGACATTGTGTTTATAAAATACCAAGCTATTAGATAAATCATTTTATTTGGGATTTAATCGTTTGCAAATGTGGGAAAAATATTTTGTTGTGATAATGTTAAGTATGGAGGGGAAATGACTCTTATGTCTAAATTATTTACAATAGGTATTGACGCATTCATTCTGGAATGAACAATTAAGATTTAATCAAAATTTTAACCGATCAAATTTTCAAACAAAAAATTATTTTGTCACTAACTGTACATAATAATTATTGAGTAATTAGGAACATCTAAAATACAGTGGAGATAAGTATAGACTGATAATAAATATCAATATAGGGAAAAACAGGCAATTATTTAGTTAATTATTTCTGAAAGTGTAACTTCAGTTTTAGTTCAAGTATGTTAATATCCTTTAATTTCTTTATTTCAATCGGAAGGTTGTTGAAATACTTTATTTCTAAATAGATATAGTTATTTTGCATTTGTTTAGAAGTACATTTTGGAATTCTGATATTGTATTGATATTTTTTGATAGTTGGGTTTCAAAGTTTTTGATTTTTATTATCTTTATAAATTTGGATAATTGAATTTTTCTTGAAGATATCCTCTACTCGGGGCACCCCGAAATCTGCAAATAGCGTTTCTGTTGGATATGTGAAGGGTTTCTTGAGGATTACTTTGAGGATTAGCTTCTGGACCACTTTGATCGGGGTTAGAATCTTATTGTATGACCCCCCCCACCCAATAATTCCGTATTGAATTAACGACTGGATGAGTGCGTAGTATACTCTTTTCAGGTTACTTCTTTTTAAAATATTTCTTAATTTTATAAATATATATGCCTTAAAATACATTTTTTTATGTGACCTTGAGTAGTGTTTTGTGAATGGTAGAATAAGGTTTTGTCTGTATTCTAGGGATAACGACTATAAAAGTGCTGAAACACATGCAAATTTTCACAAGAAGCACTTTCTACTTTATTTCATAACTGTGGCCAAAATCAACGATTTTTTTTTGATTTTCGTGAATCTGCAGAATGAAAAGATCCGCGTTATACAATGCTAAGTCTAAGTTCTAATGCCTAAAAAGCTAGTGGGACTTTGAATAATAGAGGTAGCGATGGAGAAGGATTAACACAACTTTTAGGAATATAGATATCTTCATTTGCCCTGAAGCAAAAGATATACATGTACCTATGTATTGAGATTCTGAATAAAGATATCTATATTTGCCCTAAAGTAAAAGATATAAATGTACCTATGAAGTGAGATTCTGAATATTGATATCTCTATTTGCCCTAAAGCAAAAACGTACGTCTACCTATGTATTTTGATTCTGAATATAGATATCTTTATTTGTCCTAAAGCAAAATATATACATTTACCTATGTATGGAGATTCTGAATATAGATATCTTTATTTGCCCTGAAGCAAAAGATATACATCTACTTATGTAATGGTTGGTATTCTTTTAATACGCTACTGCCAAATCATAAAATCAAGAAGGTTTTTTATTTAATATAACAATATTATGATGCACAACAAAACAATGTTATATTATTTAACGTCAATAAAGAGAACTAGCTTTTCAGTTCGGTATAGTAGAATAATAGCTTAAGTACTAGGTTAAGTGTCATAATGTCGCAATGAAAGCAAGCTAGCTCAATTTGTGTACATACCAAAAATGCACACCTTATTATTTTTACAAGTCACTTCGCTATATTTTCATTAAAAATCCACTCCGAATAATGTTTACTTAGCCCAGAGCGCGCGGGGTGAAAAATCTGTGCAATTGTGAAAATGAAACCACGACACATTAGGCAGCGACCCCTCCCCTTCCCCTTCTCCTCCTTCTCAGGCGTGAACTGGTCTCCCAGGACCTCATGAGGAGCAAGCGGAGCGGAACCTCGAGGTAACAAGATTACACATTACGTGCAGACCTTTCTACCTATTTGCCGGTGAGAGAACAACTATGGAAAATGTGTCATGAAATCATTTCGTGTTATGATTTTAAGTTAAACATAAATCTTTAATAGTGTTAATATGTTTTTTCTATCTCGCTCGAAAAGAAAAAAAGATTTACTTTAGAAGACATTTACTATTGACACGTCACATGTTCAAAGGCTATCGCCAAGTGCGCGCGAGTGAGTGCAGCCAACCTTAATAATAATAATATTTGGCTAATTTATATAGCGCCGTTTTCGTGAGAAATCACTTCAAGGGCGCTGTACAAATATATTTCTTAAATAGTTAACACTAGAACTACTGACTTAAAACTAGTGACTTACGTCTGAGACTTATATCTAAAGACTTACGACTAAGGCCTATAACTACTATCTTAATGACATATATTTTTACATATGCAGAAACTTACAACTAAAATTAACATTAACAATCTAATTTTGCCTTCGCCAGAAGGAGGAAGTTCTATTATATTAGGGTGTTTATAAAATTAGTTTTTATTATCAGCTGGAAATATATCTTAAATGGATGAATGAAATTAATCGTCGATCAATAACGCATTTAGATGATTCATCTGCCAACAATTAAACCGATTGACGTGTTATGTTTCGGCTGATACTGTCCATTGTCCATTGGTATGCAAGTCAATAGCATTTTGACTTTATCATAAGTAGTTGATCGCAATCGCTAGAGAATGTATGTGTGTGAATCATCAATTACGGTATAACAAAAGAAAAAAATGCAATATTTGGATAGAATGACGGATTTATGGAAATGAGTGTCTGAAAAAGTGAGTTTTTAATTTGGATCTAAATTCTGTTAAGCTGGTTATATATCTCAATTCGATAGGAAGTTTATTCCAAGCTTTAGGGCCGGATACTCCGAATGCACGATCACCAAACTTAGTGTTTGGATTTTGCTTAGGCTCTTTCAACCTTTGAATTGCAGATGATGTCGCTGATCTGAGAGTTGACTGACTTAGACCATTATTTTCCGGAATACATAGCTCAGAAATATACGGTGGCGCCATTTCGTTGATAGCTTTAAACACCATCCAGCATAGCTTGTAATGGATCCTTTCCGGACACTTCAGCCAGTGAAGAATTTGAAGGTGTTCCGAAATGTACGAAAACTTGCCATCATTTGTCTGTGGTCGATGGTTGCACATACTATCCTGAATTTTAACGCTGGAGAGTGATTCATTGTTTTTTTTTATAAAATTTTTTAAACAAAAAATGTTTTTCTATTCTCCAAATTAAATATTTGTGAAAGAATTGACTTACATTAATAACTAATAACAGATATTTGCGATCTACCAAATACAAAAGTGGGTGATAATATTTTTTTTTCAAAAGCATATCTATATGGTTATACAGAATGTTACAAAGAGCAAAGGCCGTCAAAAGCTGGCAAGATTTTTTTATTTTTTTTTGATATACATATATATATTTCACTAGTAATAACATGAAAGATATTATGATATGATTAATATTTATTATTTTTCAATGTTCTCCCATAATAAGCAATTGCTTGTGTGTATGGGATGAGGTATTATTTGTTTAATTACTTAGATTTTTGTTTTATTTTTTAAATTTTTGTTTTTCTTTTATTTATGTACGTTTTTTTTATTTAGTTTAGGTTTTCAGTATATTTTTTTAATTGTGTTTTGTTTGATATACCTTTAATGATTATTTTCAGCAAGCAGGTTCAGTTTCATTGAAGGAACACCTCATAAATTTTGAAGCTTTAGTCGATCATTATATTTGATATAACCATAATAATATATTTCTCTATATTGTTAAAATAAACGTTTTTGTGCAAAAGCTTTTACGAGATTTTCGACCAGAATAGATTCATTCCCGTATCGTGGTAGTTGAAAATATGTACAATAAATCAATGTGCGTATATAATATAAAAAATATTATAAATAAATTTAAATAAATATTTGTGTAAAAAACAATTGTGAAAAGAGTCATAATGAGTACATAGTAAGTATTTATATTTGCTGTACTTTTGTAAAGATCCTAAAATAAATTTGATTTGTGTGGCGAATCCTTCACTTGCATTAATCTTATATATTTAGAAAATTATACTCTGGTGGGAAGGCAATAATTACACCTTCATACCAGGAAAACAGAAAATCTCCGGGGTTGAAAGTTTGGCGCGCTTTCACGTGCTAAGACTTCTGGAGGAAATTGAATTGTTCCGGGACAACCAAATATTACTTCATTCCAAAGACGGGAGCCGTACAAAATGTTAGCAATTGCTTCACTCCTTTTCACTCAGCCTATGGTAGTTATTAAATACAGCTGGTGAAGGTTGGAGAATGACGTGCAACTTTATGGTAATGACTTCATTTTATCATTTGCATGTTATTAACGGACTTTTTACAGCCATCTTAGCTAGTTCTCTTCAAACTGGGGGCTGTGACAATCAGAGAACCCTAACTAGGATTCTGGAGAGAAACTGGAGAAAACCATAACTTAGAAAGACTTAGGCAACACTTTTTAATCAAATCTTTCATTTGTTGACCACATAACAGAAATCTCTAATAAGGGCTTCAAAATTTTGGGATTTATAACTAGGCTTACCAGAAATTTTAACAATATAAAGTGTATTAAATTTTTATATTTTGTCTATGTAAGAAATCAACTTGAGTACAATTCTCCTGTCTGGAACACACATCATAATATACATTTACAAGCTGTTGAAAGAATATAAAACGTAAGAATTTGTTTTGTATTCTTTCAACAGCTTGTACATGTATATTATGATGTGGGTTTTAAAATGGGTATTCCAGCAATTATGTTGAACTACAACACTCTGTTTAATTATATGAATATGAACAAATTGTCAGACAGAAGAATTTTCAGTGACTTGGTATTTCTATACAAAATTCTAAATAATTTAGTTGATAGTCCGGTATTGCTAGAATTGATAAGCTTTCGGATTCCACAACGTAATACTAGAAGTCAGGATTTATTTCAGTGCAGAAATTCTGGGACTAACTACCATATGTACCTATTCCTCTTTGCCCAAAATACTAATTTATGTTTAAACAAATATAAAATGTTGTTAATGAAGCAATTCCGTTACGTACAATAAATAATGTATATTTCTTAATATTCTCATGTAAAAGCCCCGAAAAAGGGAGTTAATAAATAAATAATATATTACGAAAAATTCTGCAGTTCTCTTTGAAAAGTATAGGTGGCAGCACTTCTGTTTGTGGCTAGGTGTAAAGCGAGTATGTTCTACAGACCTTAGAGTATTAACAATGTAAATTATATATTTACGAATATTAATAAAAATATTTTTTTATGAAATACTTATGAATTATGCACAAGAATACTTGATGGAAAATATCAGTTGGTCGAATGTCTTGAAATATAATGTGAAAAGCCTTGAGAAAATTATTGGATAAAGTTTAACCAAGACCAGTAATGATTAGCGAAAAGGCTGTACATCGGTTTTGTTCTATTTTAATTTCGATTTTTTTCGTGAATGAATTAATGCAAATCGTGGAAGTAAAAATCAACCCACTTCCCGACATTTGATGGAATTTGAAATATTTTATTTATTTTTTTTATAAAATACAGTATAATTATTTAAATTTACATAGTAAGAACATATTTCAATAAAAATTAACATGTTTACCTTTACAAGAGTCTAAAACTCGTGTGTAAAGGGAAAAAAAACTTAACATACATATGTAAATAGAAAAAAAAAAGAATCATAAAAACATATAAAGTGAAGAAATTTTAGTTTTTTTATACAATAATTTATAAAATAATATAGTGAGATATCATCATCATTCTAATTCGTTAAATTATTTAAGATAGTGAAGTTTATTTTATTTTTAAATTTATTATACTCCGGTTCTAATCTCATCTCTGTCGTTAGTTGATTAAACCACACCACTCCAGTAATAATAATAATAATAATAATTGGATAATTTGTAGAGCGCCGTTTTTGTGAAAAATCACCTCAAGGGCGCTGTACAATTTATTTCCTAGGATCTACATTTTTTATTTAGAAAAGATACCAAAACATACTTACCTGGCAAGTCACTTCCAACAAACACACTTATATTAAAAAGTTTATGCTTATAAAAGATAGAACTGCACGCAGAGGACACTATATCAAAAAACACTGGTCGTCGCATGATCTTAAGTCTGCTATAGTTTTTATTTTAATTTAAATGTATTTTAACTGTCTTAAAAGCCTACAAATTGTTACTTGTTATCATTTTTATTTATTTATTTTTAATTATTATTTTTATTTATTTTATTTTATTTTTAGTATTTTTAAAATTTTGTTAATTTAAATTTAAATTTAAATTGCCGTCAACTGTGAAAGTGGAGGTTTCTGAAATTATGGATACGACTGTCTGAAAAGGTGCGTTTTAAGTTTAGACCTAAATTCTGTCGAGTCTGCGATCATTCTTAAATCATGTGGCAGTCCATTCCAGGCTTTAGGTCCTGACACGGCAAAAGCACGCTCACCGAACTTAGTATCTGGTGTGCGCTTTGGTTCCTTCAACCTTCCGATAGCTGATGACGTTGCTGACCTAAGGGTTGACTGTCGGGAATTGGAATCTTCTGGAATACACAATTCTGATAAATAAGCCGGAGCCATTCCGTTAAGTGACTTAAATACCATCCAGCATACCTTGAACTGGATTCTTTCAGGACATTTGAGCCAGTGCAGATTTTTGAGATGCTCTGAAATGTGGGAGTATTTAGATACTCCGGTGATAAGCCTTGCCGCGGCGTTGAAAACGGATTGTAATTTGTTGATTTGACATTTAGGGAGACTTGCATATATTCCGTTGCAATAATCTAGACGTGAAACAACATAGGAATTGACTAGCAATTTAGTCGCCTCTGTTGGCAGGTTTCTCCGCACTGCTTTAATTTGCCTTAATTGAAAGAACCCCGTGCTTACAGTTCTGTTCACCTGAGTTTTAAGGGAAAAATTAGCGTCTAGATTGACACCCAGTAATTTGATGCACGTTTTTGGAGTGATGTCACTTCCGGAAATGGTTATTGGGGAGTTTTCAATGTTATGCTGACGTCTGCTTGTAGCAGTCCACAGAAACTCAGTCTTTGTGGGATTCAGTTTCAATCTATTTGAGGTCATCCAGCGAGTAATTGCTTCTATACACTCAGTTATACGAATTTTTAAACTGTTTATTTCTTCTGGTAAGCAGTAAAAATAAACTTGCTGGTCATCAGCGTAGCAGTGAGATAGAAGGCCGAATGATTCTATTATTTTAGCGACATCATTTGTGAAGAGGATGAAGAGTAGTGGGCCCAGAACGGACCCTTGGGGTACTCCAGATGAAAGGGTTGCATAATTTGATTGGTTTTTTCCCACTTTTACGGCTTGTAAACGGTTGGCCAGGTACGATGTCAGCCAGGTCTTAACATCACAGTTTAAACCAAATGATGACAAATGACCAGTGTACGTGTAATAGTGTTGTGCAAAACTGGTGTGCATTAATGGAGTGCATAAGCGACCCATTGTATTTTGCCTATTGCTCTCGACACGAACCATGGCATGGTGTGACTTCTTATAGAGATCTTTGTGGATTTGAAGCAGCTTATTTTTTGTATATGTATTTTTTAGTGATGGGACTTGAAAATCTTGGAAAAGTTGTGAGGTTGGGTAGTCTGATGGGTTTTTTATTAATTTTTTTATTAACAGCCTTTGAGTGATTTCCAGCGGTAAAAGTGTTGATTTGTAAGCTCCCCCCCATGCAACGATACCATACTGTATTATTGAATGGGCTAGAGCAAGGCTGCCCAACCTTTTTAGCAGTTGGGCGAAATTGACGATTTTGAATCACTGGCGGGCCACTGAATACCTGACGGTTCCTATTTCCATGGGGGGGGGTTGTTAGAGAATTTCTATAAAACATAATTCCCCACAAAAAAAAATCTAAATAAGTGCTCCCATGGATTTCAAATATTTGAAATCCATGGGGGGGGTTGTTACGGAACTTCGCTGAGAAAAAATTCCGCACACCCGAACATCGAATTCCATGGGGGGGGGGGGGGGGTGGCTACAGGATTCTATTTCGACGCAAAGAATATTATGTCGAAAACCGGTGTATTTTTGTTTCAAAAGTAAGTTCAACAGGTTAGATTTTTTCGTCGCTGATTCTCGTTCTGAGTAGCCTAAATAGCGATAAATCGCCGTCGTTGGCAACACTGGTGACCGCGCGCAAGCTGCATTGTTTGTTTTACCGCGGGCCTGCGACACTTTTTCAAATTGGCGGATTGGCGGGTTTTTTGAAAATGTTTCACGCGGGCCACTTATAATTCGTTCGCGGGCCACATTGTGGCCCGCGGGCCTGGGGTTGGGCAGCCTTGCACTAGACCATGGGTTTGGTTTAATTTTTTTGAATTTTTTTTTTATATTTTTTTTTTTTTGTATTTCACAGCTTGAATCCTTTATATGCTTTTGTAAGGTGTCATGAAATTTTAAAGCACTTATATTTACATCTTCTGTGCAGAGTATAGATTCCCATGTTTCGTGAGACAGTTTTTCATGAAGTGTTTGTTGGTTTATCGATATTTTAGGCATGTTAGATTTATTACTATTATTAATGTTTTGTTTTTCTATGTTAAGGTTAAGAATACATGTATGATGATCCGTTATGTTGTCTCTCCATATTATTGTTTGAAGATTATCAGTGTAGTTGGAATTACACCATATATGATCAATACACGATGGTATTTGATTATTAAATTCTCTAGTATATTTATTTATACAGGGTTTAAAATTTAAAGCGGTCATCATGTTGATATAATTGTCCTTTTCTATAGTGTGATTATTTTCAGCAATGTTAATATTAATATCGCCAATTAGAAAATTATTTGTACATTTATTATTTAAAGTAATATTATTCAATTCTCCAATAAAAGTGGATATAACAGCTGAGTGTGTCCTGTATATTGATATTATTTGTATAGGTAGTTTATTATTAATGCTCAATCTTATAATAATACAGTTTGCATTAGTTATATTCATTTCAGTAAAGAGTACGTCTTTAAATATCGTCTTCGTGTATATAACAATACCACTATTTTTGTTAATATAGATATAGATTATTGATACTGATTGACATATAGATTCGTTGTCGATGACAATGCATTTTATCAACGCCAACATAGACACATTTGAAATTGGAAGATATTACAGCAGTTAAAATAAGAAATAACTGTCGGTCCCATACAATCGGGATTTGGCTCAGTTGTTAGCGTTGATAGCGTTTGGCTCAGTTGTTGATTCCAGTTCCTGTGTATAAAGATTCAATCCTCAGTCAAACAAAAAAATGTACAAATATTTTTAAATACTTCTATTAATAAAATTGACATATTATTAAAAGTTGTTTTTTTACAGTCGGATTTTAAAAAAATATCGTATTTATTATATCTGAAAATTTTGAGAAGCAATGATCTGCGTAAATAAAAACAAATACCTGAAAAGGGGTTAAGTCAGTGACCACTGCGGTATTTGAACTGTGCCTATTGCGTGACTGACAAGCTTAATGAATCGTAAAGAGAAGAAAACTGATTTAAGTACAAATTATATTTCTTTCATGAAAATAATGCATAGTTATTGCTTTGCATGCATAATAATATATTCTTCACTATGAATAATTTAATATATGTACTTGAGTACAGTTTTATTTATTTATTTCATATAAGACCGTTTTGACTACAAAGTTCCTTACAAAAGTAGGGTATTTTGAATGTTTTTTTTTATTTTTTTTTATGTTGATGAATAAATTTTCTATAACGATTTAAAAAGTGCCATTTTCGATTTTCCGCCAAAAAGACATGATCATTTTTATTCGTTCGTCACGCCGGGCGACGTTGGTGACAGCCGTCTTACCATACATTGGCGTTTTCTATGTTATAATGACATTGTAACCAGTAGGACCCGTTTCGAATGAAAATGTTTAAATAACATATTCTTAGTACGATTTCCATATTCAGAAAAATAAACTTTAAATCTTCCATACATTTTCAACGATGTTCGTATTTTGTGAAAAAACCCGGTTATTAATAATAATCTATTATTAATTGGGCAATAATTATTAGCCAGACTTAAGAATATGTAGTTGGTCAAACCTTATTGAATGAAAAATACCAGTAATTATTGAATAATTTGGCGTGTTTTGAATAAGCCGACGTAGCGCAATTGGTAGAGCACCTGACCGGAAATCAGAAGGCTTGCGAGTTCAATTCCCGTCAGCCTTTTTTATTTTTTTCGGGTAATTTTATCAATTTATATAGGCGTTTCAGGGTAATAATTATTGCTTATATATAATATGATATCCTGTTTGTTTTGCATAAAATACCTTGTCTCTTAAACATTAGTTAAAATTAATTTAAAATAATAATAATAATCCTTAGTTAACAGGTCATTTTCAAACTCCTAACTGAAGATTTTAGTAATGCCGCGGCTGTTGTAAGTACAGTATCTGTATTTGGTGTTATAATGTCTAGTATTAACTGTTATTACCTGACATCGGGTATATGAGGTTGTGCCTTTTTGGTCGTCTGTGAGTATTTGAGCAACTTTCCGGAATAAATGCATATTTTTTCCATAAAATCCTTAAAAATATGAGCTGAACAAATAACTAATGGTCGATATATTCTTGTTTTTGTTTTATATTTTCTAAGAACCGGATAAATTTGGAATTTTGCTTTCTTCCTTCCCCCCCTCCGAGTTTCCCAGAGAACCGCTTTCAAAGGACATATTACTATTTCTTGGAGTATATTTTGGCGTTGAAAGTGCATATTTTATAATATGTAGTTATTGCAACAGTTAGCTAGCAGTAATAGCCCCCCGGAGATAGATCTATGGAGTTTGACTATACCCACTCGTTCACTAAGCAATGCTAAATTGTTAGCAATAGTTCAACACAGATGCAGGAATACTACGCAATCGAAAATGATCAAGTCTCGTTGTATCAAATTGGTAATTTAATAATATTAGCATTCAAAATTAACATCTCATAGATTATGGATATTGCTCGTGGAAAAACCACAAACCAACAGTTGGTCATTAGCTCTTGCATAGAAACTACCCATTTAATATAAGCATCTCAAGGAACAAGGAACAATAATCACATTATATTACCATCTTCACCCAATCTTTGACACAGTGAAAATTCAACACACATTTGAAAAGTAAAATAAAGTCAATAAAAGCAATGAAAAATACTAACCTATAAACATAATCTACGTAACCTCTCTCATCACTTTTCATGACTTCATTTCGCTTTTTAAAGGAGTGTTGAATTGTCATTTTGATGGATTATTCGGTCACATTTGTTTTACATATTGAACAACATAGCGTTTCGTTTAAAAAAGACATTAATTTTTTTTAAAGCTTCATAAAAAAATTCTTGTCTCTAAAAGTGACATTGCGAAACATTTTTATTGACTTCTGTGAAACTGTGAAAAATTCATAACACCAGAGCTCCACTCATGAGTAACTGATATCACACGAACAGACTTACAAAATGTGTTATTTACATTTTTAATGACTTTTTGCTTATAAAATTAATATTGTAAATAAAATAAGTGCTTTATAGTTCACAAAAGTAGAACTGACATGAGAATATTTAATTGTTTGAGGCAAAGTGCAATTTATTTCTTTCTTTTTGCATTTAAATTTTCTGTCATGTACTGAGAAATGTTTAAAAACATTCAAAAATCTGTTCTTTTATTGGTTCTTGTTAAAAAAAAGAAACAAAGAACTCTAGCAGATACTTAGAAGGGCAACCACCACCTCGAGTTTAGATCTATCTAGCCTAAAAAGCAGATTAGTTCTCTCCAGCCTAAAAGGTTGGAGACCCTTGTCATTCAGCATTCATGTCCAGAGTACCTTCACTCTTCAAGTATCAAACTGTTCCGCGTTCGTTCAAGGCAAAAACTAAATGACTCCGGAGTGCAAGTTTGGCTCGGCCTAGCCTTTTTAAAGCTCACCGAGGTGAATTGAACTTGCTCGAGCTTTGCTTTAAGAGCGGGGCGGGACAGGCGGCCATTGAACTGATTTATCTACCTTCTTGGTCAAAGTTGTAAAATTCTTCGGGAGGAATGAAAGCCTTTATTGCAGTACTTTGTTGTTATTGTATAGAAAGCAATATTTTGTTACTTGAACGAGATTTTATTTTAATGGATTTTAACTTCAGATTATATATTCTTTTCACGATTGTTATTGCCTTTCTTTCACTCAAAATTGGCTATATTCTCGTGGTTAACACAGAGATTCTACAGACCCTGGAATCATCTAAGGACCGTTGGAATACCGGTAAACGTGATGAATTTTTTTTATACACTTCACTAGAAAGTGCTTGTGAACATTTTTATAAAAGGGAATATAGGGTATTTTGTAACTCAGTAGGATATAAAGAGTACCAGGAGAATATCTGTGCAAAAATTTAATGAATTGAAAATCCAGGGACATACGTGTAAAATATAACATGCTCGAGTGAATCGATGATTTAGTGATGTCAGGAATCATACATACACAATGGTGAATGAATGAAAATTAATCAAGGAGTGTACCTTAAGACAGGGATGTAGGGGTAATTCCTCTCTGTCTACTCTACGGAGAATTTAAAAGAATCCACGGGAAGGTTCCTTCAATGACAAAAATCGCAGAGCAAAAACACCAACTCATCAGTTGAATTCTGAGCAAGTATGCATAGCTTTATAAATTAAATCACACAAAATTGCCTGCTTTAATAATTTATCGAAGTTAACCCTGCAGGTAGCTTTCTGATTAATTAATAATTGTAATACCACGCAATATGGGATAGCTTTCCTAGATTAAGAGAAACATAACAGAAAAGGTACGCAAAAGGATGCTTAAGTACTTCTCTGGGTCTTTTGTTAGAAGGTTAATGAAAGGGTGAAAAGACGATTGTTTTTAAAAATAATATAATTATAAAACAAACTCGTACAATTCAATCTCAGCTGTTCTCTCACTTTCTTTCACAGAATATGTAATTGTATTGTCGTGTATTCGAAGTTAGTTATACGAGGTGTTCATATTATTTTAATACTATGGCAAGCAAGGCAGGTTTGCATGAAAATATAATAACTAAAAAAAGGCGTGACTTTTAGCTAAAAACAATACCTAAGATACGTCTGGTATTTTTGCAAAATATCTAGACTATCTAGTGTTAGCAAAATATCACATTGGGGCCAAAATGTTAGCATAATATGAGACTTAGCTCGTTGGGTGCTAAATGTTATACAAAGTATGGAATGCTATGTAAATGAGGGCATGATAATCAAGGAGATAGGGTATTGAATCAAATCTCAGGTTGTAGACCTTCAGCAGGCGGCTGTATACTTATGTGAGCAGGGTGAATGAAATTAAACAAGGTATCTTTTACACTAGAAGTAAAATCTTTTTAAGTAACCAAATACCAATCTTATAAATAAGAAACTATATGGTCTGTGGATGGAAAGTGGCTAAACAAAAAGATAATAACCTGAATCGAAGAACTGGTGTGATGGAACGGTGCATTGTGTTGAGCAAATAGAAGAAGTTAGTGTTACAGAACTAAGTTGTCCTGCGGTCCGCGTACCCTTTATGCGTGAAGCATCCTATGTCCTTACCTATTCTGCTTACGATGCTGAAAGAGCATGGAGCAGCTAACAGGGCTCCATACCCGCGAATCCTGGTGACGTCCAAATCAAGTAGTTATGGGGGTGTCAGCCAGCCTACGATTGGCCGGATCCCATGCAGCGTCCTCTGCACACCCCAGGTCTCAGCCCAATGACGGGAGGTACAAGATCGCGCTGCCAAACAGGCGCCCGACTCCAACATCTTCAAAACATATCATCGATTGTCTTTCATTTCTTCATCGTAGACATCGTGATCGAAGGCGTCCAGAACTATCCAGAACGTGAAGGATATAATAATAATAATTATAATGACATTAATGGCGAAGTGATTGCTTCGACCAGCCACAAGGACAGTGGCCTTGGTCACCTGTGGCGGGTCAAGTAATGTGCTTCTGAGTCCTCTGAACAGATGGTCAGCCCCACCAACTGCGCAGGGATAAATTATCAATTATATCTACCAATATATTTAATATAGATGACAGATACCTAAAGATAATCATTCACAAATGACTTGATAGCGTTATTTTAAAAAAGGAGCCATTTATAAAACAACCATGTTACTGTTTTAATATATGTAACACTAGTTTAGACGACATTCCAATTTCCATTGTACAATTAACTCCATTACCCTTTGGTTCTGGTCTCAGGTTGTAGACTCTCCTGTTTGTGTCATTACATCTTACCCCATGCGATATAAGAACACCTACCATTATTTTGTTTGTATTGTTATAAGCAATGGAATAATACAGAAGAAGTAAATTCATATGAATTAATAACGACGTCAAAGATATGAAGTAAAGATCTCCATAGGCACTGTCAATACAGTAGCCTCTTCAATATAAATATATCTCCAAAAAGTTATCTACTTCAAGGCAGTCGATATTTTTTGTACGATAGTTAAACAGTTATCAAGTATTTCCATTATAAAGCTATTTATAACATTGATTAGCCCCGGAGAAGCGTAGAGAAGCGGAGGCGGTTCGGAAACTTTCCACTCAATTAAAAAGTAATACAACGGTTTCCTTCCAGTTTCACTTAACATGCAAATTATAACCGTTTCCAAATCCGACGTAAAACCGGAAAACCTTTTGGCACGCATAGCGAGCTTCCGCTCCGCAGACGTTCCGCCCTCTCAGCGGGGGTGGTTTTTCAATAGCCACCATGATACCTCCTAATAAACTAATAACTTATAGTAGGTATCAATCGGCATATTGGCAATCGTTTTCCCTTTCCCCCTCCCCGCTGGTCGTGAGGTAAATGAAATGCGGAAATTCTCTTCGTAGTTATCGAACAAAGTAAGATTGATAAGGGCGTTGCAGTCTGCAGTGCAAAATACAGAGTGTATCGGCACGTATCCAAAAGTTTTTAACCAGCTATTACTGAACATATTTTATTAAGTAAAAAATAACTAAAATTTTACTATCCGATGACTTTATTTATTCACTTAAATTTTTTTTTTCGTTACACGTCGCTGCTGGGTACAACCTAGTGAGTCACGTGATACGCACTTCGTCTCATTCCAGCAGCACCGTGGAGAAGAGACAGAGCGATATCACGTGATCCGCTGAGACCTGTGACAGGGTGATCAGTGGCAACGTGTGACAGAAATATTTATTTTTTTTGTTTTTAATTCAAAAAATCATCGGAGAACAAAATAACATCTACATTTTTACTCCAAAAACGCTCTGGCCTCACGATTTAAAGTCTTACGGGTACGTGCTGATACACCCTGTATGATAGGGGCCTTCAAAAAACGTCCGCACATAAAGTTATCTAGGCAAAAATATTTTATTTTTCATATGTATTCATTAATAATGAAAAATTAAACAACCATTAATAAAAGATAAAAATAGAACAGCCATAAACACTTTAATTTATTCCGACATAAAATGTAAATATTAAGTCAGAACATACACTTATTCTCGATGACAATGCATTCTACAAACTTTTGGTGGCAAGGAAGGCGAGAAGGAAGGTACAATCCTCAATAAAACCATTTGTTTTAAGCTTCAAAAATATTTCAAAAGTTCACAGCAGTAGAAAAAAATTTGAAATGTATGTATGTTGGAAATAGATGTGATATAATAAAACAATGTACGAGTATATAATTAATTATACCTAGGTACAGCAGTAATGTAATTTACTTTTTTTTTCTACTATTTACCCGAAATGAATATACTCTGGTATGATACATCACCATTCGAGATATTACCATAAACTTAAATGACTTGTAATTAAACTAAATCGATGAACCATAAGATTTACGATGCAGTTTTTTCACGCAACATTTATCAGTGTAGAAAATTAATACGATTTTTTAAATTTAAAACCTTTGCAACTTTTTTGTTTTTAACCGGATTGTTTTCGCTTTCCAGTCAAAAAATAACAAGTGGCAAAAAGATTTATATTTAACGTAATAATATTTAGGTAATGTCACTCATTCGACACTAATAAACATATTTTTAAATGTGTACTTAGGAACCACATCATTCTTTACTCCATTAAAAATGTATTTTCGAGAAAAAGCACACACAGTTGGACTGACAAACAACTGTCAAAACCTTAATTTAACCGAATAAAACTAGTAACATAATTCACAGAATAACGATTTACACCCAGAAAATTACAGACATTTGTGTAAACATTAAGAAACGCCAATCAAAGGGGTATATATTTATTTAGCAACACCTGCACAACTATTCGACTAGACCCACGATCCAATAACCGAATCCGTGGAGATGAAGTTAACTGTGCTTAACCCTTTCCTTCCCTCCATAACGGGTTCAGGAAGCTTTGCTGATGTAAATCAACTTACAATCGGGGCGGGTGCGGCTCAAGCTTTATGAGGGTGGAACTCGGTGGCGTACTGAGAATTCCCTGGCTCCTAGGCAATCTTGAAATATGTATTAAATCCTTCCACAATGATATTCAGAAACATTTTGTATAGATAACATTTTCAACTCAATTTTAAAAATTACTTTTTATCATCGAATTCGATTTCAGCATGATGTGCTTTTAAAATGAGTCGGAAGGCCTGGTATTATTATAATTAGGTTGGGGTGTTTCAACTGACTTTCGACTGACGATCCAATAGAGGATCAGCGCTGTTTTGGGACGTTAATGTTTAAACGGTTCCCGCCGGGTTCCCGCTTAAACCCGATCCTCGGTCTATTTCAGCTTTTGATCAACTTTCAAACATAACGGTAATGCGTTACTATCTCACAAACAATTAGTTTAGTTTTATTATTTAGTACGAAACGTATTATGATAATTGATCGAGGAGAGTGATCAACGAAATTAATCATCGCCAACGTTGTATTGAGTCCCGGCCCCAGACGACAGCCCTGGTTGTCAGGTAGTCACCGCGCCACTGAATGAAATTCCAGAGAAGCAAACACACGGCGCCCGGTGGGTTCGTGACCAAAGTTACTTTGCGGCCCAACTGACAACGAACACGACTTTCCTTCTGCGAGATAAGCCCTGACGTTTCCTCGCTCTCTCCGGACGCGAGAGGGATTGTTTCATATTATGAAAGTGAGGAAATTTATATTAATAACTACGCGTTTTGGAACACAAAAATAACCCGATCTTTATGTTATTAGACTGAACTGGACTACGATATCCATGTTATAGAATAGAGGATACTTAACAAGATTCAATTCATTCCACAGAAAGTTCCAAACATTTGATACCTGCAAGATACTAAAGACAAAGGGTTAAAGAATTTTCAGCATTGTATTTTGCGGAATTTCAACATGCTGATATCGTTATATGCCCGACAACGGGTTGCTATCAGGAATAATTATTATCTGGAGGTACTTAAGATAAGTGTCCGATAACGCGATCAGACGCAGCTATTAACATATTGCCAGATGTAATTTAAATATACCTACTGTAGTTTTTACTTTCAGGGTTGAATTAAAAATATTTCGTGAAAATATATATAAAATATATACCGTATGAATGATGGATGGAATAATGGATCCTTATAACAATACACAGTTTTTATTGTACTACGGATTATTAATCAATATACAGTAAGTACAATCTTCTTATTCTGACACTGTTACTTTTATTTTGTCTTGTGTATAACTACTCGATTTGATTGTCAAATGGTTTTGAATAAGTGTGAAGTTTTAAAATATTATAATATTGAAAACACTAGCTATTTTGTCCCATCTAATACCAGAAAGTAATCATTGTAGTACAACTGTAAATAATAACAACCCGCGTCACCCTTCCTTTCAATCTCTTAATTTGGCAAGGCGTCATTCGCGCAGTTACACAATAGACACCCGACCTTCTGCTAAACGTTGATATCGAGTCCGATTGCGTGGGCGGCCCGCCCTCCCCCCGCCTGCCCAGGACGTGACGGGGCCCGCGATAAGGCTCCGATCACCCTTAAGGGATTGCACCAATTCCTCCCCCGGGAGGTGTTTGGGCTGATTAGCAGCGAAGCAGGGGAGCGCATTTAGTCAATCCTTACACCCCCAACCCCATAGAAGCTGGATCTTCCCCTATAGGTTTGATAAACTAACGACATTAATCTTGAATGTATCGTTTAAAATATAACGCAAAATATTGAAGCATAAAGCAGAAGCTTTTCAAAAAGGCATGAAACATAAGCTTCACTTGGACCACCAGAGAATGGACATTAAATTGTATAATTTTAATGTAGAGCATTCTAAAGAATACGCTATAATTCTAGTTTTGGTGAAAATAACCTCATTAATTTGTGAGAAGCGGTTCAATTTTCGTCTATTTTACCCACATGCAAAACCAACATTCGAAAAAAATCACCAATTTTCCGTATATGTGCGCCCTATACATGTCAAAGAAGAAATTTTTTTTAAATAATTATTCATAAAAAAAAGTTACATAATTTACAGAAAATACAGTAATTATTTCATCTAATTTTAAACATAAGATGTAGCACCATAATAAAGCTAGGCTTGTGTGTATGGGGGATGTGTCAGTTTGTTCGTTATTTTTTAAGTAATATGTCAAAGTATTCAGTTTATATTTTTAGTGTGTTTAGCGTGAAGCTTAAAATATGTTTTGTTATTTATATTTCGGATACTTTCAGATAGTGAATTAAAAAAAATTTACTCCAAAATATTTATAGTTGAATTGAACCCAATTGTTTTTTTTACATTTCAGAGTTTGGAGTATTGACGTTTGTCTGAGTAATCTACTATATTTAAAGGTGCATTTTTATTTAGAATTTTTATCTTTGTTCATTTGTAATATTACATGATAAAAGTATAGTGTATTTAATTTTCTGACTTTAAATTCGTTAAACAGAAGCTCTGATGAATAAGTATATGCTTTAAATAAAATTGTTTTTAATATTCATTTTTATGCTATACAAAGAGGTTGTGTGTGTTTTTTATAAGTTCCACCCCATCCTACTATAATGCCATACTGTATTAGTGATTGGCAGAAAGCAAAGTATGTCATTCTGAGTAAATCTTTATTTAGTATATGTCGATGTACGAATTAATAGATGAGTGTAAAATATATCGAGAGCATATCCTATCCTTACACTATATTCCTCTTCATCTCGTCTAACTCATTATAAGCTTTGATAAATACAAAATAAAACTCCTATCTTTTTTAACCAATATTAGCGTAAGAAACTTGTTTGGCTTAACCTTTTTATCTCCTATGTACAAGTACATCCAATATTTGTATCGTATGAGCTGTTTTTTTACAAATATATAAAGCACGGAACAGTTCTGCGGAATTGCACTCGCACCAGTCACGTTTTGGTTTCACCAATTTCGAAGTCATGAAGTGCGATATATTCTTCTGCTGAATCTCAAAGATTATCGATTGTGTAGGTAATTTTACTGGACGGCCTCCGTGGTCCAGGGATAAGACACTTGACTAACAAGCTGGAAGTTATGGTTTCAAAACCCGGCGTGCGCAAGTAAATTTTATTGATTAATTTGTGTTATTTCACAATTTACTCACTTAACATAAAATGTATTTTTGAAACATTGCTTGAAATGACTTTGGCTTTAATGTGTTTGATGACCAGATCTGAATAGCTAAGTACTTCCCCACCTTCCTCTCCCCCATCCCCTTCCCCTCCTTACTACCTTCAGCTTCACAACATACCCTAATTCCATAGTCTCTCTGGCTCCAGACGGTTGGAAGCGGTTGGGACTCTTGGACGGCATCACATTAAAAATCACTCTACATATTGTAGTCTACACACTCTACAATCACTCGATTCAAGATATTGGAGCTTTATTCTTTCATAGCTTATAAAATTTAACATTGCATGCTTATTTGACAAATAAATTATTGTCAAAAATTTATTAATTATTACTAAAGTAATGGCACTGATTTGTCCCATAAGATTTTCCGTGCATTTCTTCGGCGTTGAGAAATAAAATATCAGACATAATTTTACGTAAATAAAAGCATTTGCAAGTCCCGAGTGCGAAAAGCCGCTACGTGATGAAGCAGTAGCTGAAGGGATCAAAGCATTCGATTTGTTTGACAAACACTAAACTTGTCAAGAATATAATGTATAATTATTTTTGAAACTCCGCTCTCTGTATTGATTTTAATACTGGAATTGTTGACTTTCTAAACCTCCTATTTATTATCTTCGGATCGGTTAATTATTTGTTTATAAGTATAAGAGTTCTCACTACCCAGTGCTAGTGAGGCTATGGCACCCATTGGTGATCGATTGGTTCATAGCATCGCAGTTAAATCCTCTGTCAGCTAGCCTTCATCGCAAAAGCATTTTTCCGCTTTTTCTGCGTTTTCTAAACGACTAAAGCAATTGCAAGCAACATTTCAATTCTGAATAGTGGTCTTGTCTCAAAGCAATACTGAGAGTGTCTTTCACTCTGGAGCATGCCACAAGTAACAAATAATTATAAGCACGATAAGTCGCCCGAAACATCAATACAAATTGAAAATATCTCCCGAGTAAAAATAAGGGCCGTCAACGGGAATTGAACCCGTGCCTTCTGATGTCCGGTCAGGTTCTCTGAAACCACTGAGCTATGTCGGCTTATTTCCAACCCGCCAACTAATTCAATATGTACTAGTACCACAATCAACAATTACTGCTTATAATATTTTTTCCACCTGTAAGCAATCAACTTTATTTTTCTAGGAAAGGCTTTATTAGTGCTAAATTTCTCACTAGATGGCGTTGAGACATATTATTTCATTTATTGGTGAAATATTTTTGACTTAAATATTATTATTTTTTAATGATAAACTAATGTTTATAAGACAAGGTTTTATGCATAGCATAAAGGATAACAACTAATTATTGCTTATACTTCTCCTTAAGAGTTCATTTTCATCTTTTTGAGAAATACATATATGTTTTATATATATATAAAACTCTAGTAAAAAAAAACCGCGAGTCAGAAATTTAAATGTGTGCATGAAAGGGGATGAGTGCAAGCAAGAGAGACAATGCTTCTAGATGTCATATAAAGTTATGGATGCGTCCCCAAGTAAAAACCTATACAAATCTACCTACACGCACTTCGTTTCAATACATATTACGTTGGTGTAGCCGGTAGGACAACGTTGTGTTCCCTGAAATGGCGTTTTGCATGTTGCTTTTGTTCGTTCAGTTTTCATATGGGTCGTCTTTTTGTACAGTTTAATATGGCAGACATTATTTGGCATCTGTCGTCCGTCATTTTATTTTTATTTCGTTTGATATTTAAATGATAAAAAAAGACTATTATATGTGTTTATTACTGATTGCGAAGGTGCATTAAAGTTTAGTTTTGTAAATTTAACATTTTTTTAAAGATTTGTTGACGGCAAACGTAAAAGCAAATTAATCACAGATGCTTTCGTATGATTCAGTACTGTCCCAAAATATTATATCTTTTCTACTGGCAACTATCTGTATAAAATCGTAAATATGAAAATAATGATCGTGTAAAACAAGTATTTTCCTAGTCTGTTTTTAACTTTAAAAGAAAACAATTTTAATAACTTATTTTTTGAATCTGGAACATTTTCACATAAAACTGTTATATTGGGGGTAGAGTACCGATCAAAGCTCACCTCTCAACTATCGCAAAATAGTGGTGAATTTAATGAAATGTTTAAATTCTTATCGGCTTGGATAATTGCCCAGCACTTGGAATGCCAAAATATCTACTTAAACCTAAGTTCATTTTCACATGTGTAGTGGGTCAAATTGACATTGAACATCAATCGAAAATTGACAGCAGCCTCCGTGGTCGAGGGGTAAGGCTTTCTACTTGCAATCCGAAGGTCGCTGGTTCAATAAATTGTATTTGATGAATTTTTGTTGTTATCATTTTTTATTATTTTTGTTATTTATTTAAAAATAGATGTACCTCTCCACGCGTTGCTGTGGCTCAGTCTGTCTGTGTGGTAAAGAAACACTAGCGCGTGTTGAGTTTAAGTCCAACAGATGGCGCTGTTTTAAAAAATATATAGATGTGCAACAGATGGCAGTGTTTTTCTAAAAAGCATGTTTTTACCTGTCACCGGTGACAGTAAAAATACACGCGTATTCAAATGCGACGTTGTATCAAAATTTCAAAGCAATCGGTGAAGAACTTTCGAAGATTTAAGATTTTAAACAAACGACTATTAACATTTTCATTTATATATTCCAGAGTGGAAGATACTCTCAATATCGCCCTGGTGTAAGATCAGCATTCAGTATTGAAACGTTGCTCGAAGTGGATTTAGCCGTGTTTGGTGACTAGAAACTGAAGAACCAGGTACTCCCTCATATTTCTCTTCCCCAACTCTTTCCCCTCCCCACTACCGTCAGCCTCACAACTGGGATGCCATAGTCCCACTGCCTCCAGACGGTATTCACATAAAAAATAAAAAAGAAGATGTATATAGCTCATTAAAATACATAGAAAACATTCATGGTTAAACTTAGTGCAACAATTATTAGGAGCAATTCTCCTAGCACAACACTGTTCCTCATACGAAGTGCTATCGAACGTAATAACAATTTAGTATCAGATATCGTTTTTATATATTATGGCAGTTATTTAAGTAAAATTTGAACCCGGTGTGCTGTGAACATCTGTCCCGAGTAATATCGCTAAATAAATAACAAGATTTTAGATTGCAGGGGATCCTATGCCGGTTATTTTATCAGATGTGTTTGAACAAATAGTTATCGGTTATAAGTAGCGAATCGGAAATAAAACCATTCTCTGTTATTGATTCATAACGGTGTTTTATTATTTCGTCTAGGGTCATGACATAAAAATATTTGTAACCACACTGCAGATTTCTTCGTAAGTAAATTTAATCTGAATTATATCAGAATTTAGTGATTACACGCACTCATACGTCTACATCCTTAATCGATATTGTTGCAAATATTTTAGAAGTCACGGTTAATTTCCACTAATTCCAAACTGAACACCGGTTCTACCGTTATTCGATTAATAATATATTTTAATAGCTATAACTTTGTGGTTTTCCATTATAAATAAATGAAATAATGTTACTTTGCTTGAACCATTATATATTTATTTTTTTGTAAACGCCGACCAGTTTTGCTACAGCCGTTTCTTCCTCAGGGCAAAATATTTACTAACTCAACATTACAAAACAATGGGTGAACGCAATATATTACATGAAGTGGTAATCTCTAGTCATGCCCGCAACATCACTTCATTTTTGTTTTATTTATTGATTTTATTTTAGTAATTTGTACATTTAAGATTACAAATGACTAATTAATTATTACATTTAAATATACTATGTTTTTTTTTTTTTTTTTTTCTTTCTTGATATGGCTCCTACACAACATCTTAAACTTTTCAATTGGGGCAGACTTAAGGTTTTCCGGCAGCGCGTTATAGTATTTCATCCCTTTATAAAATATACTATTCTGGGTATTCGCTTTGTCCTTCTTTGGTAGCCTGATTTCATTGCACGTCCTAGTTTTATGTTGGTGTATGTCCTTGTTGTATACAATTTGATTCGAAAAATATTTGGGTAGCAGGTTGTTTACATTTTGTGTAAAAATATCATCGTGTTCAAGGTCAACATCTGTTTCACCGTTAGCCAATTTAGTTCGTTTAACATTTTATTTACTTTTGAATATCTATTTCGTCTGAGTATTGTTCTCATTGCCCTATTTTGGAGAATTTGAAATTTATTTTGCTTCATGTAATATTTACTAACTCAACATTACAAAACAATGGATGAATGCAATATATTACACGAAATGGGGTTGCGGGCATGACTAGAGATTAGTGAAGGGTGGGGGAGGAGAAGATGGACCGGACGGTGAAAGGGAACATGACTATGATGGGACTGTAAAATAATATTTATTTCTTTCGTTTCTAAGACTGCTAAGTTATCTTATGAGTTTCCTTTGTTATTATTATGAAAAATATTTTTATTCCTGTATTTTTATTCAAGATCATGATTATTGGCAATGATATGGTTGGCGAAATCGGAAAAAATATTATTATTTAAACAAATTCTAATTATTCTGAGATGTTAAATTTAGAAAAATATTGATAGAAAAGAATCAATTAAGTGTCTAGTGTCTAAAAGAAGATGAAAAACGGTACACACCACCAATAAATAAAATAATATAAAATGAAAATGCAAGATATATAAGCAACGCAAAAAATGAAAAGTTCTAAGCTGCTAATTTAATTA
Organism: Hesperophylax magnus; assembly: GCA_026573805.1. Taxonomy (NCBI): domain Eukaryota; kingdom Metazoa; phylum Arthropoda; class Insecta; order Trichoptera; family Limnephilidae; genus Hesperophylax; species Hesperophylax magnus. The sequence continues at coordinate 144,661 of JAIUSX010000229.1, read as the reverse complement.
ATACCCACCCAAATTGGAACTCGTGTTTAGGGTTGGAAAAGTGATTTTTAAGTTTTTAACATTAATTCGTTTTAGGAATACTACCATAAATGAAAACTTAACATTATGAACATATTTGTACAGAAAACACATGTTTTTAGGCTAAATATTGCAACAAAAAATATATATATTTTAGAGAAAAAAAAATTTTTTAGGTGTGTGTTGTATGCAAATATTTTTAACACTTATTTTTTTATTTTATGTTTTATACCGAACAAAAAAATTAGTCTAAGGTAAAGTGTGTTAAAAGTTTATTCTTAAAATTTTCATAAATCTTTTCTGCTTGCATAATTTTAGGAAGTGTGTTAAAACATTTAATGTCTGAGTATGTCTAATGGTGTTGAGCCGTGAGTTTAGGGATTATTATTTATCCCGTGATTCTCGGTCCGGTGTTCAATGACTTATTTTATCTTTGCGGATTTGAAGTAATGCACCTTTTTTATAGATTCTGTTTAACTTTAAATTTTTGGAATAATTCACGAGTCGAATGATCTGACGGCTTTTTTAGAATTATTTTAACATTTTGGAATGAGTCAGTCCTGATCTTTAGCGTTTCTCAAAAAAAATCCGATGTTATTTCTTGAATAAAAAGCTGGTTAAGTATTATATCTCCCTTGTGTGTTTACGTGTCATGGATTATTTTCGAGATTTAATAAATGCTAGAATTTGTTTTAAATGTTTTTAAACTGGATTTTCACAGATTGTCCAATTTAAAGAAAATAAGATATAGTCATAATACAAAGAAGATATGTTATACATAAGAAACACAATGAAAAGAGAAAAATAGCAGAAAAGAAAGCAAATATGAAGTTTTTTCGAAATGTAAAATGTTAAATCGTGATAGAATTAGCTTAACCCCTCAGAGACCCTCTCTCATCTCCTGACAAAATATGCCAGAGGCCTGGGGTTTAATTATCTTCACCCCCTCTCTATTTCCATTAGCCTGAAAACTTGCTCATACCCTCATAACCTTCTAGCAGTAATCAAATAATTTAATAATGTTTTTAAATTGATTAAGAGTCATTTAACTGAACTAAGAGTCATTTAACTAAACTTTAAGATTGTGAAAAATACTTGGGACCACGTATCGATAAACACTTGTCATTTAAGTAGTACATAAAAAATTATATTATCCCACCAGTTGGTGTATTTGGTAGAATAGGTCATCTTCTACCAACACAAGTAAAGATGGGATTATACTTTATTTATTTATTGGTTTATTATAAAATAATATAACATTTCAAGATATAAGATTATGCAATATAATTTATTTTTTTCCTAATTATTATACTACTCCATAAGGTGAGTTCCTGGAGCTGTTGTTTATGAGAGGAGTATTTACATACAAAGGGAAATAATGCTTAGTAGGCGATGTGTAAACAATATTCAAAAGCTTATTAAATAACTAAGAACTTAATTCAACAGATAAATTAACCTAATTCAATTTTCAAATTAACTATAAAAGTATTTCAACATACCTACACAATTTTAGAAAATTATATTTAGAAAAAATATAGTTATAGCCAGTTTTTTAAATGTTAGATAGAGTAGATTAAGCTAGCCTATATTAAGGGTTCAATTAATATTACCATTACCCAATTTTGCTTTTGAACAATAATATGCTGTACCATCTCACACCTAAATACAAGTAGTAATACTGAGCCTTGGTCGTTCTTAGCATTGGGATGGCTATTAAGTCATTTCTTTTGGATCTATTGCTTATGCTATTTAAGGGGTGAATTTTATTGTCGAAATATTCTATATAAATTTGATATAAGGCGTTTTATAAAATTCTGAGTTAGTTGGTACAATAAATTCCCGAAACATTTCTAAAGTTAGTTTTCTTAGGATAGGGAAGGCTCCTCTCCACCCAAGAATGCCATTCTGCTTTAGTATATACTTTAATTTAATAAAGCCTATCTAAACTATCTACATGAAATATGGGGAAAAACGTACATATGGTATTTTTTATTTATTTTTTTTGTTTGGTACAATATTTTTTTACATTTCAAAGTTTTCCAGTAATGTTGGCCTCACTGGGTGGCTTGCCCATGCTGATGCCTTCATTTTATAATATAAAAATATAATCTACATAATACATTTAAAGAGAAAATAATACATTTAAAATATGATATTATATTGGTTTTGTGTGTTACGTGTAGGTTTTATTTTTATTTTATGGTATGACATTTTGGTATTATATTGTCTTTTTTGTTCTTTAATCCATTTTGTAATTTTGTGTGCGAATTTATTTTTACTTTCCTCAATTTTAATTTCAAGTTTTACACTGTTGAAAGCTTTTATAGCATGGTATTGGTAGTGTCTTTGTCCAAAGCTTGTATTTACTGTCGGAGTTTTTATGTTTTCTTTGTACGCTTGTCTAACTGGTCTGTTAGTGTTATTTTGTGTATGTAGAATTTTTTTTTTGTCAAAAATGTAGTTTAGTAGTGTTTTAACGTATAATTGGCGTATATCTAGTGCGTCACAGCTGTTGAATATTTGGTCTGTATCAGTCAGTCTATGTTTTGTTAGTATTACCTTTAAGATCGTTTTCTGTGCGGTTTCTATGTAATTGATAGCCGAGTTTGTTGCTCCTCCAAAAGCAATAATTCCATATTCTATTATTAATAATGAAATTAAATGACCTACAAGTAAAACAGAGTGATATAACATATGCTTATTATTCTACAAAATCCAAAATGGTTTATACACACGAATACAAATTTATGAAAACATCACAAGTACTTCGACTACCATAATACGGACATGTGTCTAGTGTGGTATTCAAAACCATGTAAAAAAACTGTATACAAATATATTTTACAAATAAAGGAAAGAAAAAAAAATACACTGAACACTACACAAGAGAAAATAATAAAATGTACACACATTCAGTGAAGATTGAAAGTGGTAAAAGAAACACAGGCCATAAGGATGTGCACACATACAACAGTAAATGGAATGAATATATTTAAGGAAGAACTGTTTGCTCTTAAGATCAGTGATCTAAATTAAAATGTCCTTATGTAAGTTGGTACTTAACTTTAATTTTTGTATATATTTTTTTAGATAAACTAATGTTTATAAGACAAGGTTTTTATGCATAACAAATTATTATAAGCATTAATTACTGGGCCGAAATATCCATACAAATTGAAAATATCTCCCGAGTAAAAATAAATGCCCCCGACGGGAATTAAACCCGCACCTTCTGATGTCCAGTCAGGTGTTCTGGACCACTGAGCTACGTCAGCTTTTTCCCAACCCGCCAAATAATTCAATATGTACAAGTACTTCAATGGACAATTACTGTTATTATATTTTTTCCCTGGTAAACAAACAATTTTATTTTTGTAGGAAAGGCTTTGTTAGTGCTGAATTTCCCACTAGATGGCGTCGAGATATATTATATCTACATTTGTTGGTGAAATATTTTGACTTGAAACAATATTATTGTTTTATATTTTTAATGATAAACTAATGTTAATAAGACAAGGTTTTTATGCATAGCACAAAGGATAACAAATTGTCATAAGCAGTAATTACTAGGCCGAAATATCCATACAAATTGAAAATATTTTCCGAGTTAAAATAAATTCTGCCGACGGGAATTGAGCCCGCACCATCTAATGTCCGGTCAGGTACTCTGGACCACTGAGCTACTTCGGCTTATTCTCAACCCGGCTAATTATTTTTTTTTTTTCGATTTTATGTCCGAGTTAAATCTTCCCCATGGGAAAAACTAAACCCTTCCACACACTTTTCCACAAATGATCATCTAGTCAATCAACATTATGCAAGTGCATTATATAAGCATAATAAATACAAAACATTACAAGAACAACACGTCAACTCACCAGAGATCAAATGGGAAAATAATTCACCGACTCCAGATATTTTCATATCAGAGGGTTCGGCTCGGTAGAACTCCTAACATGGCCTATAAATCCTACTGATCCCTCATCATAAATATTTAAAAAATCTTTCGTTATCCTACATGTATTTAAAATGACTGATTTTTGCATTTTTAAATATAATTTTTTTGATAGATCTAATACGCCTAAATTTTTAATGAGAGAGCTAGGTATAATGCCAGTAGCCGAAATAACAAATGGTAATATTTTTATAGTCTGAGAATGCCAAATTCTTTTTATCTCATTTCCTAAATTATTATTAATTATATTTTAATTGATATTTAAATTATTAATGCTTACAATATAATTTGTTATTAATATTTCCTTTAATTAAAAATAAAAACTTGATATTTAAAAATATCAAGTTAAATCTATTAAAAACACGCTCTTTACTTCACGAAAAATATATTGGTAACTTAATTGAAATATTGAATCTACTTTTAATAACCTAAAATCCATACAACATTAGATATGGTTAAATTTCCTATCTCGAGTTAATACGTCGCAATAAATGATTTTATCGGCAATTAATTACATTGGCTATTTGCTTAATCGGCACGTTAAATTATCAAATCATTCAAAGTTCGTCAACCTCTAAACGATCTTCAAGCAAATCAATTTTGGTTATGTAATATCAATAAAACCACTTTGGTACAATCAGGGCCGGTAGAGTGAACTTTAATTACAATAGATCACGCAAGGGTCGTACTTCTGTTATGGGGGTGATAGTAGAAGTGGCCAATGAGGGGGTGGAATGGGATGGAACTAGTGCGTGGGGTGAGAGGGTCGTGTGGTGAAACGTTCCCTAATTTACGGGCTTCAAAACAAGGTTACGTGACTACAAATTAACAGGTGAGGGAAGGATGCTCGTGAAACTTGTTAATGATTTACGGAGTTTTAATATGTAGGTAATCATGAAAAATCAAAAAATTAAAAACACACCAATCTTTTTTATAATTGTGACATAATATTTCATTCCATATTTTCTTTGGGAAACCGCACAAGAGTCCCAACTGCTCCCAACCGTCTGGAGCCAGTGAGACTATGGCATCCCCAATTGGGATATGTTGTCAGGCTGAAGGTAGTTGGGTGGGGAAAGAGAAGGGCAAGAGGAATAATCTTTGGCTAATTTATATAGCGCCGTTTTCGTGAAAAATCACCTCAAGGGCAAGTTCCTGGCTATGTAGATCTGGTCATCAAACACGGCCAAAGCCATTTATTGCAACTTTTCAATTCTGAATTATGGCCTCACACCATGGTAATGTTGATAGTATATTTCATTATGAACGTGCCGCAAACATAGTACATATTATTTTACTTTACTTTCGCTCGCCGAGATTTGAACCTACGATCTTCAGCTTGCTAATAGAGAGCCTTGTCTGTCGACCACGGAGGCCGAGGGGCGAGGCTCTCTTAATAGTGCACAAGAGCCCCAACTGCCCGACTGTCCGGAGCTTAGTGAGATTACGGTTTCTCCAATTAGTTGGTGTTGTTAGTCTGAAGGAAAGCAGATAGTGAAGTGAAAGGTTTGTAAGAACATAAGTATTCAGAGCTGCTCACTAAACACGTTTAAAGTAATTTCAAGCAACATTAAACAATTTGTATTAAATAATATTAGTCTTTCAGCAGTTCGATACTGAGAGTATCTTTCACTATGGCTTTATGGTTGAGAATAAATAATTAGTTCCCTTTTCCACTATTTGTTTCTCTGTGTTTAGTCTTGTAAACTTTTTTTTAATGATAAACTTATGTTTATTTATGCATAGCACAGAGGATAACAAATTATAACAAGCAATAATTACTCGCCTGAAATATCAATACAATTTATTTATTTTTCTCCTAAAACTTATCTGAAACCTACGTAATTAATAATAGAATTTACTTAGCTGAAATCAAAACAGACACTCTTTGGACAAAATAAATATATTTTTAAAGGCAAAACTAAGTTACGATTCTAGAAATCGGCCTTTAAAACTGGAGTACTAAAATAATATTGTAATTAATCGATACTTGAAATGCCTTTCAACCAACCCAGATCCGTTTCAAAGGTTATCAACAAGTTCTACTAATAATCAATAAAATCACTTTTGTGTTAAATTTACAGAACTAAATAGTTTTTTTAGTTCTGTAAATTTAACACAAAAATTAAATTTACAGAACTAAAAAAACTGTAAATTTAACTTTTGTGTTAAATTTACAGAATAAAATAGTTTTTTTCCTTCTCATGTTTATTTTATTTTATTTTATTTGAAACACAAACAGGATATTTAAAGTACATTCTTGTTGTTATTTGAAAATAAATTTACATACAAACATAAATGTCCCTAGACTAATGTGTCTGCAGCATTCTCATTTACACATTTACTGAAGGAACACAACAATATCAGTATATTTTTAGACTAAGCTTAAAATTTCAAAATTACAAGACATAATTTTTTCTTTAAATATGTTTAAATTAGATATATAATACAAAATATCAAATCATCAAAAATCAACAAACAATATTTGTTTTTTTTTTAGGTACATAAATTGTGGAGATATCTCTTGAAACAAGTTATATTATTTACGAAAATATCTATGCAAGTTTTAGCAATGTCATTGTATAATCGAGACATTCTAGACATAGGATTAAAATAACCAGTGTTATTGGCAAAAATTTCGGTCCAAAATACAGGGTTTTCCAATAAGAGGTGTTATTTTGATATTCAATCGTAAAATATCAATGGTTTCGTTGCTTGTGTGGCACGTAGCGAAAGTAGTCTTTTTGAAGATAAACGTTGTCCAAATCAATACCATCCAATTTTGTCCATAAAAATCATTAATCATCTCTCAATAGCGCAATCCATTCACCGTAACCATTTTCCAGCCTCATTTTCGAAAAAAAGGTCCTATGACTCCGCCGGACCATAAACCGCTCCAAACAGTTACACGTTGAGGATAAAGAGGCTTTTCAACAATAATTATTGGGTTTTCCGAGCCTCAGATGCGACAATTTTGCTTGTTGACGAAGCCACCGAGGTGGAAATGGGCCTCATCACTCAAGATGATTTACATTTGATTCACTCAAGTGAATTTTAATAATTTCAATACATTGTTGAAGCGTGTATCGTTCCATTTTTATCAATGGCGTAGTTTTTACTTGTGAAATGTAAAAAAAATGATAAATTCAAAAGTAACATCTACCAAAATAGCGGGCTATTCAAAATAACACCTCTTATTGGAAAACCCTGTATGTTAAGGTTTCTAGTGAATTTGGGCCTGGCGTTTTACTTGATTTGATGGATTATGTTACTATTGTAGTGGCTACGTCATACTCCGCTCCCCTCTCCACTATGTAGCGGCTACGTCACGCCCCGCTCCCCTCGCCACAACATATTATATATTACCCTGTACTGCCTGTTTGACTAGAGTTAATAAACGCACTAGCTTCCTATCAGACGTGTTCGCCTTATTGCTCTGCATTTACTCCCACACACATACCTATCCAAGGCGTACTGCACTTACGCCTCCAAAGTGGTGACCCCGACGTGATCAACAGTGTGTGTGTGAGAACAATAGAGTGATAAGGAAGCATAACACAACACTGCATCAGTGCGATATTTTCTCGGAAGTTTGAACAATAGAGTGAGTCAGCGCGAGTGTAGAAATGGCTTACAGTGCAAGTAGTGGTTCCAGGGCTGCCTCCGAGCCCGAAGTGTATACGGTTTCTCTCAATACAAAAATTCCGGAGTTTTGGGCTGAACAACCACGGCTTTGGTTTCACCAGCTGGAGGCAATTTTAGCTCCACAAAAAATTAGTGATGAGAATCGTTACTTAATCCTTGTCGCAAAACTAGGAAAAAATGAACTGCGACAAATCAGTGATATTCTTAACAACCCCCCGGCGGAAAACAAATACCTGGCGCTGAAGACCAGACTCCTTCAGGTTTATGAAGAGTCAGCAACCCAGCAACTCCAACAGCTCCTTGGAGAACTCGAACTAGGCGACCAGAAGCCTTCACAACTCCTGCGACGAATGAGAGAGTTGGCAATAAACAAACTCTCAGACGAGACGCTCAGGATTCTTTGGCTAGGACGTCTCCCGCAAACCGTTCGTGCCGTTCTGACTGTCTGCGAGGTACAAGACATGGAGAAGCTGGCACAAATCGCCGACAAAACACTGGAGACCACCAGAACCTCCGAGGTAGCCGAGGTTAAAACCCAACCATCAACGGCCATTGAGATGCTGACTCGGACGATTGAAAAACTGCAAATGGAAATAGCCAGCTTACGAAGGGAACCACGGGGCCGCGAGCGACAACGTTCAACATCCAGAGCTCGCCAGTCAACTTCCCTAAATCGCCCCCGTGCACCACAGCCTGGAGATCCCAACTATCTGTGCTGGTACCATTTCAAATTCGGTTCCAGGGCGCAGAAGTGCCAAGATCAGTGTACGTACAAGACAAAAAACGAGAATTGACGCCCGCGATCGAGATAGTTGGCGTTGATAATACATCTCGATTATGTGTTACCGACCGTAAAAGTGGTATTAGATACTTAATCGATACCGGCGCTGACATTTCCGTTTTATCAGCTCGAAAATTTTCCAAATCAACACCTACCGAATACAAACTGTATGCAGCAAATGGAACAAAAATTAATACATATGGTGAAAAATCCCTGATTCTTGACTTAGGACTACGCAGACCTCTCCGGTGGACTTTCATCATCGCTGACGTCAAACAATCTATCATCGGAGCAGACTTTCTTCGGGCCAAACAGCTACTCGTAGATCTACATGGAAGAAAACTGGTAGACAAGGTGACAACCCTAACCACCAGTACATCTATTACAAAGGATCCGAACGTAAACATTTACGCAGTAGACATAAACAACCCATATCACAAGTTATTATTGAAGTACCCCGAGTTGACAAGACCGGAATCTTTGAAAAATGCACCGAAACATGATATCTGTCATCATATTGTGACTACAGGCCCACCCATACATGAAAAGGTACGTCCATTAAATCCAACCAAGTATAAGGCCGCCAAGCAGGAATTTGAACACATGCTCGAGCTCGGAATCTGTCAACCATCCAACAGTCCGTGGGCGAACCCCTTACACGTCGTAGATAAGGCGGGTGGCGCAATTCGACCCTGCGGCGATTATCGCCTATTGAATGGAAATACGATCCCTGACCGATACCCGATCCCTCGCATATTAGATTTCACCTATGCACTTCACAAGCGACAAATATTTACGAAATTAGATTTATGCAGAGCTTATCATCAGATTCCAATCGCTACAGAAGACATTCCCAAGACAGCAATTTTAACTCCTTTTGGTTTATACGAGTTCACTAAAATGAACTTTGGCCTCCGCAATGCGGGTCAGACTTTTCAAAGGTTCATAGACATGGTATTACGTGGACTCGACTTCGTTTTTGCATACCTGGATGATATACTAATAGCGTCAGAAAACGAAGAACAACATATGCAACATCTTCAACAAGTATTATCCCGCCTGGACGAATTTGGTTTAACAATTAACGCAAGCAAATGTGAGTTTGGAAAAAAAGAGCTCAATTTCCTCGGCTACTGTGTAAAAAGTGATGGAGTTACCCCTAGTGAAGAAAAAGTCAAGGCTATTGCCGATTTTCCTAAACCAAGCACTATCGAAGAACTACGTCGATTCCTGGGGATGGTAAATTTTTACCGCAGTTCTATCTCTAAAGCTGCACAAATGCAAGGCCCACTCAACGCATTCTTACATAACTCCAAAAAGAAAGACAAAACACCAATTGAATGGACAGCAGCCGCAAATGAGGCATTTCAACAGTGCAAGGAGAGCCTAAAAAGCACGGTTACACTGTTTCATCCGGTTCTTGACGCAGGATTAGCCCTCATGACAGATGCGTCCGAAACATGTGTCGGTTCTGTCCTACAACAACGAGTTGACAACAGATGGCAACCTTTAGGTTTTTTCTCAAAGAAATTGAGTGAAACGCAACAAAAATATAGTACCTACGACCGCGAATTATTAGCTATATACATGTCAATCAAACACTTCCGCAGCATGACGGAAGGAAGAGAGCTGATAATATTTACAGATCATAAACCTCTTACTTTTGCCCTTACAAAGAAAATTTCAACATCCGACACACCTAGAAGAATAAGACAACTTGATTTCATTTCACAGTTCTGTTCCCAAATTAAATATGTGCGTGGAGATGAGAACCCAGTGGCAGACGCGCTTTCACGAATTCAAGAAATTACCTTACCTGGCTTGTTCGATAACGAGGAACTCGCAGATGAACAAAATAAAGACGAAGAGTTACAACAGCTGAAAAAGCAGAGTAATTTACAATTTAAACTGATTATTATGCCAAATTCAAATTGCCAAATAACTTGCGAAGTATCAACAGCTCGTGTAAGGCCGTATCTACCACTGAAATTCCGTGAAAAGGCATTGGCCTCCGTTCATAATATGAGTCACGCTGGCATCAAAGCGACTAGACATTTGATAACGCAGCGATATTTTTGGGCCGCAATGAACCGTGATGTAGCAGTGTGGGTAAAAAATTGCTTGTTTTGTCAAAAAGCAAAAGTTAGTAGGCATACAATTTCACCGCTTGGGGAATTCCATGACGTGTCACGATTTGAACACTTACACATCGATATTATCGGACCGCTTCCAATTTCGCAAGAAAACAGATATTGTGTGACAATGGTAGACAGAGAGACATCATGGCCAGAAACAATTCCGGTTAAAAATATTGACGCCGAAACGATAGCTGACGTTCTGATCATTCATTGGATTTCAAGATTTGGATGTCCGACTTTTATTACTACTGATCAAGGTAGGCAGTTCGAGTCCGACTTATTTAACCAGCTGTTAAAGAAACTCGGGATCGAAAAGATTCACACTACCGCTTATAACCCGAAAGCCAACGGCAAAGTAGAACGCTATCATCGCACTCTCAAAGCTGCTATCATGGCAAAATGCAAAGATAACGCACAGTGGGCACATGAATTGCCAATCATATTATTAGGCCTTCGATCAGCCGTCAAGGATGATAAAGGCTACAGCCCAGCACAAATGGTGTATGGTACATCTTTAGCATTACCTGGAGATTTTTTCGTGCCTTCTAAGCCGAAAATAAACGACACAGATTTTAGCAGAAGACTGATGGACCATTTCCAAAATGTATCTTGGCCAGAGGGAAGAGTCATTACAGACCGAAGACACATTTTTATTCACCCTGAGTTAACAACTTGCTCCCATGTTTTCCTTAGGAACGAAGCAAAGAAAGCGCTTACTCCACCATATAAAGGTCCGTACGAGGTTTTCAAACGAAAAGAGAAATATTTTTGCATTATTATCAATTCAAAAAAGGTCAACGTATCAATTGATAGACTTAAACCGGCATTCTTTCAACCAGTAAATGTTTCTAACGAAAGTAAACCAGCTGATCATACATTTTTCAGACCAACTACTGAGTCAGCTGTAGACAGACCGACTAGACTGTCAACCCAAACGAACAGTGACCCTGTACCCGTGCCCTCGTCAGCAAAGTACATTACACGGGCCGGACGAACTTTAAAAAAACCAGTACGCTTCTCCTGAATGTTCATTAATAATTTCAACCTTTAGACAAAAGCATCATGGGTGGACAAGCATCGAAAGAAGAAATTGTTATTGCCCAGGCCGGGGGAGATTCCTCCAGCCAGACAACAACACACCACATATCAATAACCTCATTGATATTAGCGTGCACCATTGTAGTTTTCGCCCTAGCCTATATGGGGTGGAAGTTTTGCAGCAACAAGATAACAACCAGCATCATGGAGAGGATTACAGGTCGAGGTGAAGCAGGGAACAATCCTGTTAACTTTCCCCGTCAACATCCTGTGCTGTGAAAAGTGATTTTAAAAATATTGTGAAATAAAGTGTACAACCCAAAATTTTTGTAATGTGTATTTTCCTTTTTTTTGTTTTGTTTGTTTGTTGTTCGTGAAATTTTGCGACCATTTCACTAGGGGGGGAGGCATGTAGTGGCTACGTCATACTCCGCTCCCCTCTCCACTATGTAGCGGCTACGTCACGCCCCGCTCCCCTCGCCACAACATATTATATATTACCCTGTACTGCCTGTTTGACTAGAGTTAATAAACGCACTAGCTTCCTATCAGACGTGTTCGCCTTATTGCTCTGCATTTACTCCCACACACATACCTATCCAAGGCGTACTGCACTTACGCCTCCAAACTATCTACTTGATTATTCACAATTTTGTAAAAATTAAGAGGTCATTTATGTTTCGTCTTTTAACTAGACTTTCTAATTTGAAATATGTAAGTCTTTGTTCGTAACCGTCTAGTAGATGGTAGATACCTGATCGATAAGACAATATCCGTGTAAATTTTCTTTGGGACAGATTCAAGACAGATATCTGTGTGATATAATGTGGATTCCAGACTGTTGACCCATACTCAAGAACACTGCGGATTAACGAATTGAATAGAATTATTAAGCTATTAGAATTCTTGAACAGTTGTAATGGTATATTTGTTGTGGTGTAAAATGTAATGTAGGTTCTAATGTTTACAAAAACGGTAGAGCAGAGATCTCATCTCAAGATTGTGGGATTAATTTCCTGTCAAGTAAGTTGGGTGATCATAAATAATAAGAGTGAATTCTTAATGGAAAATATATTGAAACCATCAAAAGTTACAACAAAGGAATACAAAAGATACTAATGAAAACATAGGAATAAAAGTAAGCACATACCAGATGGACTCCTGAACCAAACTAAACTAACTTTACGTGACGGGAAACGAAGGGAAAGCAACGGATGGCGAACGAAGACTTGTATCCGGAAGCGGGGAACGGACCCGGGACGAAAGCCAGGACATCCTTCCCTTAGTGGAAGTGGGAGGACGCAACTCCTCCCAGGTACGCCTGCAGGAACATCAGGTCTGCAGCACGTGGTAACCAATCAGACTCTTCTACGGAGCCAGGACAGCAATCCGTTCTCTTAGTGGAAGCGGGAGGACGCAGCACCTCCAAGGTACGCCTGCAGGAACATCAGGTCTGCAGCACGTGGTAGTCAACCAGACTCTTCTACGGAGCCAGGACAGCAATCCGTTCTCTCGCGACACGGGGATACTCCGCCAAGAACTACTAGCCACAGCTAGGACCAAGCCATTCGCGGTTTCAAGTCCGAAACACGAGTACTACGACATGACCACCGGCCAACACTCAATAAAAGCGGGATTCCATTATCACCACTAAAAATAATAACCAACACGAACTGTTCGTGAATGGATAAACACTCCGCGCCTTTTTTAAAAGAAAATAATAACTTCTATTCACATGATTAACTCAGATTGAAACCCCTTAAAAGGCGAGTGACTGGATCCACCGACCGGCTGCCCAAGCTGGTCGGGGAGGAAGTCACCATAAACAAAACTGTCCTTCCTTCCTTAAAAATATTGCCAAAGTTCGAAAAAAAACACCATAGACAAAATAACCCCAATTAAGCAAGAACTACTTTTGTCACAAAATATTTATGTGACAATTCCCCCCTTCCCACGAAAATGTTTGCCCTCAAACATGAACAACTAAGACCACTAACAAGCTAAACTATGAGTCCATCAGGTATCTAGAAAAATGAAAACAAAAAAAACATTAATTAGTAGTTAAAAAATAACAACTTAGAATTAAGTTTCTTAAAAACTAAATTTCTTAAAAATAAATTTCTTAAAAATAAAGAAAAGAAAACATGATCACTTTTCCTTGCACAGGAAATCAAGGCCAATTTGGCTTCACTTTAGGGTGGTTAAACAGCCCTCACTTACACTGAATTTACGCTATAATTAAATAGCAAAATGAGAAACCTATCTAACTAAGTCCATCCGGTTTAACAGTCTTATGACAAAAATCTTATGACAAAATTCTTATGACAAAATTTTTATGACAAATCTTAAAATTAAACAATACTTAAAATTAAACAAGCATAGATAATGAAAATATCTTTATAGATATACATTTTTTACAATTCAGAACAATGGAGTTCAATATTGGCAAAATTAGTACACAATAAAATACTTTTCTGTGTTATAAGTAATATAGAATCAGTTTACAAACTGTCTATCAGACGTGACCAGAGTAGGGGTTTGCATTGGATTATTTATCCGTCATTTTTTATCGTTCGTTATTGAACCAGGATTTACTATTCCGAAGAAATACCTATATGTAACAGAGTCGTCAAACAAGAATAATATTTAAATTATCCATTTTTCGAAAATCAAATCAGGTCAGGATTTAAAAACAATAATAAACCTGCCAATCAAGGTGGACAGAATAGGATTTACATAACACAATACCTATCTATTTATCAATCAGTTCATGACAAAAGTCAATTGGTACTCAAAAGCAAAACAGAAACTAGTAAGTTAAGCTCATACCTTAGGATATACAAAAATCCATATAACAACCTGCAGCAAACACTCAACAGAGTGACAATGTTTGTAAAAGAAAAGAGACCAAGGCAATACCCAAGCTGGCATTCCTTAAAAAACACTCCAAGTGTAGAGAAAACGTCAGCATTTCTTGTACAAACAAAACAAAATTGTGTGATCAACTATGGCTTTCAGTGAGTTGACACTATTCGAGGGGTGATCAATCCAAAATTTTAATGAATGACACTAGTAATACTTAATTTATAGTCTAATACTGGTATTAACAGTAAGACACTAATGTTTATCACATTTAGACTTAAAAACTAAACAGAAACACATTTTCCTGTATTAGAGGCAAAGTGATAATTCCAAAAGAATTAATTTCTAGTAAAGCACGCCAAAGCAGTACTAACTTTGTTAGAGACAAAACAACTCTCTTATGAACTAAGACTTATATAAAGAACTTTTAGGAAAGCTGTACCATACTTAAACTTATGAAATACAAACTATCAATAATAGAACTAACAGAACTATTGTGCATCAGAAAGTAGCTCAAGTTTCTGAGACACAAAATTCCAAGATAAACATAGGAAGGGCATAAACTTAAAAATAATAGCATTACCACATAATCCGTTATACAGACGGAACAAAGTAATAAATCAATGTGTGTGCACGTAAGTAACTAAGTGTATTATAACCAATATAATCAAACATTTGATAATACCAATATCTCGAAACCTCTGTATGTTATTAATAACAAGAAAAGCATAGTAACGAAGGAAAGAAAGACTTAACTAACAAAATTTGGGCGCCAGTGACCACAAGGATCACGTTCCAGTTTACCGAGGGTAAATAAACGGTTTATCGTCAATAAACTAGATTTTAGTGTCCGTACTGAGCACAGGAAATGAAGGTACCAAACTCCAAATCATGAGAACAGAACATCCACAAAAGAAACAAATGCCATAATGTGAAGGGTTGGTAAGCCTAAAACATTGGCTTCCTTAAAGGAAAAAAAAAACAAAAACTAATCTATCCGAACAATATCTTTTACGTGAAAATTGCCTACAATTTTACCTTGCATATCTGCCAAGGTGTATACTAAATCTGAAACTTTATTTTTTATAACATTACGCACGAACCTTGGTGCCAACTAATGGGAAAAGTAATCCGGACCACTGGATTGAGCAAAATTCTTCCTCCAAACGACATCACCTATATCATAAACCACGGATTTACGGCGTAAATTATAATGTTGGGCATTCTTTTTAAAGGCCTGTACTAATGCATTTGAAACTTGTTCATAAATAGGAACTAAGTCTTCCAACTTTTTTGCAAATTCGGCTCTAGACTGATCTAAAGGTATGTCCGTGAGACTAGAAGAAACATTAAATTTATGTAAATTACCGTCAATAATTTGTTCCCTGCCGTGCATGAGGAAAAAAGGCGTGAAGCCTGTTGCAAAGTTAACAGAATTATTCAAGGCTGACTGTATCTGAGGCAGAAATCTAGACCAATTTCGATGGTCAGACTCGGTCAAGATAGACAAAGCAGTCCCGATAGTTTGGTTATACCGCTCGACTACATTGTTTTGCGGGGTGTAATATGCGTTATAAAAAGGCATAGGTACATTATAATCGGCCAACAATTGTTTAAACTCTTTTGAAATAAATTGTTTACCATTATCACACACAAAGGTTTGAGGAACACCGTGAATCAGAAAAATGAATTGTTCAACATTTTTTACAATGCTTTTAGCAGTAGCATTTCTTAGCGGAAAAATCCAAGTGTATTTCGAAAAGACGTCAACAACCGATAAAATGTACATAAATCCCGCGTAACTACGAGGAAGAGGACCAACAAGGTCAATAGACAACATTTGCATCGGTCTGTTGACTATTTTAGGATTTGTAGAAATACCCGCCGGCGCAGAAGTATTTATTTTATGTGCTTTGCACGTTTTACACTTATTAACAAACTTTTTGACATCATTATACAAACCCGGCCAAAAATAACGTAGTTGGACTTTCTTGTATGTTCTGAATACACCAGGGTGGCAAGAGCTAATAGACTCGTGTTCTTTACTTAGAATTACGTTACGGTCCTCAAAAGGCACAACCAGCTTCCAGGCTGTATCCTCCTGCAAACCGAAACGAGATTTAGAATGTCGAAATAAACAATTATCTTTAATTTGGAAATTATTGAATCGTTGTGGATTATTCATACAATTGGAAAACAAATTATTATACCAACTATCAGAAATTGTAGGCGTAGAATCTAAGGCAGCAACAGTAAAATCATCTTTACGAGAAAGAACATCTGGAACAGTATTCAATTTACCTTTTCTGTGCACCACATCAAAAGAATACTGAGAAAGACGCGTAGACCATCGAGCAAGTCTACCAGTTGGATTGGACAACGAAACCAACCACTGCAAACTGGAGTGATCCGTTACCACTGTGAACTGAACACCTTCTACGTAAGGCCTGAAATGATTCACCGAATCTAACACCGCAAGGAGTTCGCGCTCCGTGACGCCGTAGTTCCTCTCGTGAACATTTAAACACCTAGAGAAAAAAGAAACAGGATGTTCTTCACCGTCGAACACCTGGGTAAGCACGCCGCCGATTCCAACGTTGCTCGCGTCGCAATGTATAGTAAAGGGTAAAGAAAAATCTGGACAGCTAATAACGGGAGCAGAAGTGAGAGCTTTCTTTAATTCTTTAAACGCGTTTTCTGCTTCAGGAGACCATGAAAAATTACTTATTCCCATTCTAGAACCAGTGAGTTTTGTCAACGGGGCCGCAATAGTAGAGAAATCTTTAATAAAACGCCTGTAATAGTCGCAAAGACCTATAAAAGCTTTAATTTGCTTAGAATTTTTAGGGGTAGGGTAAGTTCGAATACATTCTAATTTAACGGGGTCTGTACGAAGACCTTTCGCGTCTACGATATAACCTAGATACTTCAACTCTTCTTTACAAAACTCACATTTTTTGAGGTTAACTGTTAAGCCCGCATCTCTTAAACGTTCATAAATTTTATTCAAAATCTTCAAATGTGATTCAAAATCCTCAGAAATAATAATCAAATCATCGAGATAGCAAAATACGTTCTCGTCGAACTCAGGACCAAAAAGGGCATCCACAAGACGCTGCAATTCGCTGGGAGCATTCTTAAGACCAAATGGCATCCTCACAAATTCAAATAAACCGTGGCCTGGTACAACGAAAGCCGTTTTAGGACAGGATTCCTTATCCAAGGGAATCTGCCAAAACGATTTGGACAAATCTATTGATGAAATAAAACGAGCACCCCTAAGTTTATCTAAAATACGTGAAATATACGGGATGGGATAGGAATCAGCCAGAGTAACGCTATTCAAGCGCCTCGAATCCAAACAAAATCTAACAGAACCATCCTTCTTAGGGACAATCAAAACTGGGTTTGACCAAGCCGAACGAGAACGGCGGACAACACCTAAATCCAACATTTCTTTTAATTGAGCTTCTAATTGCTTCTGACGAGTTTGAGACAATGGATAATAACGCTGCTTAATAGGATCCCCTGTAGTATTTATCTTATGACGTACCAAATGGGTTTTTCCTAAACCTCGTTCTTCGAAAGAAATCGACTTGAACTTAAATATAACCGAATTTAACTTTAGATTGTCTTGAGGGGACAGCAAGGACGCTGATGTTAATTTACGAACCTCACTGACAACATTCCCAAAATCAACATTGCTGTCAACTTTTGGAAACAACTGAGGGGCCACGTCAAATTGCTTCCAAAAGTCAACTCCCAAAACAATTGAAGAGGACAGAGACGGAATTATGAAAAACTTAATATACTTTTTAATATTATTATAAAATACTAGTACTCGCATGGTACCAATTATATCCTGACGTTTGCCATCCGCGGTGGTAATGTAGGCATCTAACTTATTTAACTTAAATCCTAAACTTATGAAAAAATTATAAACAGAACCCCCGAAACAACTGACAGATGCTCCACTGTCCAAAAGTCCTGAAAAAACCAAATTCTTAATTCTAATATTAACATGTGGTCTAACATCTTGTCCACAATCAGATAACGGCAAACATGCGTCCATGTTGCGCGTGGAAAACTTAAACTTAGATTTATTACTAGAAACTGCCGACGACCCTTTATCACCCTTGTGCACAGAATGCAAAAGATCGTTGGCTAGTTTTTTGAATTATACTTATTTGCGTCATTATGCTTAAAAGAATCCCTTTTCCATTTTTGACAAAATTGTTTCGTATGTCCCTGTTCTTTACAATAGAAACAATTAAAAGTTTTCTTACTATTAGAAGAAGAACTTGAAGAAGACGCGCGTGGAGAAGAGGAAGCCTGATTATACTTAACATGTGGAGAAAATGACCCTTGAGCTTGAGGCGGATACGACGGTTGAGAATAAGGAACCCGCTTAGAATACGACGTTTTAGGAAAAGAAACTCGCGGAGAAGAATTAAAGTGCGGTGCGGGTTTTTCTACCGAAAGTTTATCAAATTTACTGCACACCCTTACTAAGGCTGAAAGACTCTTATCCGAGAAATAGGCAACGGCCAAGGCGTATTTAGGTAGGAGACTGTCACAGACTAAGTCCACCAATTGTTCTTCAGAGAGCGGAACATCCAACCTTAAGTTTGCTAATTGAACATCTTCAACATATTCCACAACAGCTTGATTAAACTTTTGCTTCATAGCGAACAAGGCTTTTAAAGCTTCCGTTTGGTTGGTACAAACGTCAAAACGGGAAATGAGGAGCTTTTTCAAAGTTGACCAAGTCAAAGAATCATCAAAAATAGTCCTAAACCAGGAAAGAGCTCTTCCCTCTAGGAGGTCAGAGAAAGCGGTAACAACCGAGGACAACTCCACCTTCCGGCTTCTAGATAGTTCTTCAACTCGTAAAATGAAATCTCTGACATCCGAAGACCCAGAAAATTTTAGACCCCAAGAATGGACAGAAGAAGAAGTTGAAGGAATAACCGACTGGTAATAATTATTAATTACAGTTTTATTGTTCTCTGAACAAACTGTATTATCATCCCCCACATTTATATTAGAACCGCCCCCATCTTTCAGACTTTTATTAAAGGAGCGAGCCTGTTCGCGCATACTGGATAGAGTAGCTTCCGGAACGATGTTACGATCCGATAACAATTTAATCATTTCCTCCTTCGTCACCCCATTAATATCTGAAATCGCCATCTTTGTTTAACTGGAGAAAATGATAATAAGAATTTTAATAATAATTCTTCAATAAGAATATTAACACTTATCTAATAATGAAATATAAATAATAATTTATTTATAACAGATCAATTACCAAACACCCTATACAAGTCAACTCGAAAAGTAGAAATAGTTTACACTAATACGTGTCAAAACAGTGCCGCCAACGTATTCTCCAAATAAAACAGTGCCGCCAAGCGACGATATACGAGTACTCCAAGTACAATTAAGAATCAAGGACAACTACTTTATTGTAATTTAATCAAAAAAAAATAACAATTATCCAAATTGTTATAATAGTTGAAAAAGAAAACAATTATCCAAATTATTATAATAATTGAAAAAGAAGAAGAAGATGCTCTTTAATAGAAATAACACGTCGTTAATTTCGATTAAATAACCTGCAAAACCAGTTGTCAATGTTTGTAAACAATGTAGTAATTACTAGCACCTAATGTCAGATGACATTAACAACAACAACTAAATTAATAATGACAGATGTGCGCTGTCAATGAAAAATAACCCTGAAAAGTCTCGTTACCATTTTTGAATATGAAATGGTAATATCATATAAAAGATTCTTTAATAAAGGTATTTCTTTATAAAATAACAATATTGAACATTATTTGCATGTTTATGTTTCATCATGATAGATGACCAATGTCAATGTACACATATTGACAGATAGTATTTTTAGAATGTAAACAAGGTAGGTAATTTATTTTTGACATAGTCGTAATTTGAATGTGTACTGGATTTATATAAAACTTGAATATTAATGTGCAAATATATTTAAAAGTTTGTATTGTACGTATGTTTGTACCTTGTATGCATTGCAATTACAAATAAACTGAATTTTAATAACACAGTTGTTTGTATTGATATGAAAAATTTACCTCCGTATTGAATATAATAACACAATGTTTTTAACAAATGCGTGTTATTTTTTTTTAATATGATCAGATATTATTATTCACCATTCATAAAAATATGATCGCCTTTTAAAAATATAAATATATTATTGGTGTTACGTATAAATAAAGATGTTCAATCAAGTTGTTATTAATCAGTATGACAGGTAAGAAACAAGGTTTGACGTTTAACCTTCAAAATTTTGACAACCAAAGTTGTTCGTAGATTAACAAACATAGTCATAGACAATCGATATTATATTTAAAGGAAATAATTACTTATTTACTCTATCTTTCCAAAACTTCTAACTTGAATAATAATAAATTGTCTATGCAAAAGAATGACATTTTGACAATGCAATTTACGATAATTTTTATAGGTTATGTTCGATAATATATGAACATAACATTGAATAACATTAATATTAAAGGTTAAAATGCTACAATTTAAACATTCTCGAGCAGGAAAAACCATAGTAGACAATAGGAAATGTAAATGTAAGTATATAAATATAAAGTACACACACATCGATTTAACTTTAATATAAACAACTAGTATTAATGAAAATCCAACCTGACATGACAGAAAAAAAGATACGGCACCGAAAATGAAATATTTTAAACGTTGTGCGCCAAATGTAATGGTATATTTGTTGTGGTGTAAAATGTAATGTAGGTTCTAATGTTTACAAAAACGGTAGAGCAGAGATCTCATCTCAAGATTGTGGGATTAATTTCCTGTCAAGTAAGTTGGGTGATCATAAATAATAAGAGTGAATTCTTAATGGAAAATATATTGAAACCATCAAAAGTTACAACAAAGGAATACAAAAGATACTAATGAAAACATAGGAATAAAAGTAAGCACATACCAGATGGACTCCTGAACCAAACTAAACTAACTTTACGTGACGAGAAACGAAGGGAAAGCAACGGATGGCGAACGAAGACTTGTATCCGGAAGCGGGGAACGGACCCGGGACGAAAGCCAGGACATCCTTCCCTTAGTGGAAGCGGGAGGACGCAACTCCTCCAAGGTACGCCTGCAGGAACATCAGGTCTGCAGCACGTGGTAACCAATCAGACTCTTCTACGGAGCCAGGACAGCAATCCGTTCTCTTAGTGGAAGCGGGAGGACGCAGCACCTCCAAGGTACGCCTGCAGGAACATCAGGTCTGCAGCACGTGGTAGTTAACCAGACTCTTCTACGGAGCCAGGACAGCAATCCGTTCTCTCGCGACACGGGGATACTCCGCCAAGAACTACTAGCCACAGCTAGGACCAAGCCATTCGCGGTTTCAAGTCCGAAACACGAGTACTACGACATGACCACCGGCCAACACTCAATAAAAGCGGGATTCCATTATCACCACTAAAAATAATAACCAACACGAACTGTTCGTGAATGGATAAACACTCCGCGCCTTTTTTAAAAGAAAATAATAACTTCTATTCACATGATTAACTCAGATTGAAACCCCTTAAAAGGCGAGTGACTGGATCCACCGACCGGCTGCCCAAGCTGGTCGGGGAGGAAGTCACCATAAACAAAACTGTCCTTCCTTCCTTAAAAATATTGCCAAAGTTCGAAAAAAAACACCATAGACAAAATAACCCCAATTAAGCAAGAACTACTCTTGTCACAAAATATTTATGTGACACAGTTTAGTTGTACAATAAAACCGAGTAATTTATTTGATTTACTTACAATGTATTCAATGTGTTGGTTGAACGTTAGTTTGTTGTCGAATATAATTCCTAAATCTTTGATCGAATTAACTGTTCTACCGGTAATCAATAAAATCACTTTTGTGTTATATTTACAGAACTAAAGAGTTTTTTTCCTTCTTAGTTCGTGGAACTCTTTACCCACAGCTCCGCTATGATCGTTTCAAAACAACCTTCCCAGCTTCATCATAGCGCAGCAATCTCAAATCAACCGAATTGTAGTCTATTTATTCACTTAACCTACCAATTCCATTAATCGGAATTATAACTACATTGTGAACATTGCTTCCTTTAGACAATTTCTAATGTGTACCTGCTGCTGATTAAGGTTACGTTAGGTTAGGTTAGTAGAGGCTTGGTTGGGTTAGGTTAGCCACATGAGCCGCCCTTTTAGTCTTTGATGTTATATTAATATTGTATGAATAGTCTTCAAAACGCTGTCACCCTACTGAAAGCGGTTAGTATTGAATATGATTGGATATCCTGTGATATATTAGTTACTACACGAGGCCATTTATTCATCCTGGCAGGGACGGCTCAAAACCAACCGGCGCCAGGCACAAGTAAAATTTTGGCGCCCCTTGTCATAACTATGTAGTATCCGCCTAGGTAGGTGATCAGTGATCACTATAATCAATGATATTCAGATGATTTGTATTTTTGTGCAGCGCCCTTTTTATGAAAAATAATCTCAAGGGTGATGTGTTCGAACCGTTGGATTATATCAGCCTAATAGCGCCTTGTCGATTCGTCGACCGGAGCGGACTGCTCCAATTGCGCCCCCATGGGGCCGGCCCTGCACCTTGGTAGCCTTGCCCCTCAATACGCCATAGGGAGAAGGCCAACAAAGGTTTCTATTCGTTGTTATTAATTACTTCAGTAAAACCCCGTTTTTTTCAATTAACCTCGCCTACATGTGGCGTATTAATTTAAGGCGCGCTGTCGTAACCGAGCATTTTTCTATCAGACGATTAGGTATGAATCAATCACGAACACAAATAAAGCAGATTTCGGTTTTTACTGTCAAAATTATATTTGTGATAAAATCAAATAAGCTAAATTGACATGACGTTTGCTTGTTCGCTCTCCACACTTAGCTATAAAGACAATTGACGCACACAAGGGTCACGGTTTCTAAACATATGATGCGACCGATACACGGTACACCTGACACTACTTGGAACATATGAGGATGGGAAGGAGGTTGGAGTTCGATCGACCGGTATACCTGGCAACATAATAAGCCAATTTTTGGAAATTTTTGAATTTGCTATAGCCGGTAAGAAATGATTTTATTGAATGTTGGCAGATGTGTGGCAGAATACATCTGCCCTGATGATGGACACTGCAATGCTGTCCAAAACTTTGGCTAAAGAAGGAGTTAGCGCAACACGGCATAACACTTAAAAAACAAATAAGAAAAATACTTTTGGCCGTGAAAATCTTAAATCATATTTGATTTTATTGAGATTTGTTTTTTCTTCATATCTTTCTTCTTTTTGCCTCTTCATAGTTCTTTTTGGTCTTTCTTATCGTTTCTTATCTCTTCTTGGTTCTCCTCGACTCATCTTGGTTCTTCTTGTCTATTATTGGCCATTCTTAACACTTGTCCTTTAAAAAACACAACAAAAAATATATTTAAACAGTCCCTTACAATACTTATAAGATTACAGAGATATTTAATTATTTATCATCGCCCTTTTTATGGGCTTTTTCATATGAATAGTAAAAAATATACACTAGTAATAGTACTATTTATACACTATGCCGTCATGGTCGAGGGGTAAGGCTCTCGACTAGCATGCTGGAGGTGTATGGTTCAAATTCCGGGGTGCGTAATTAAATTTATTTGATTAATTTGTGTTATTTCACAAATTCCTTATTAAAAATAATATAAAGTATATTGCGAGCATCGAGCGAACCCCCCGTTATTAGAGTATCATACCGCCTTAACTAAAATATTAACTTTAGACAAAATGAACACTACGTTAGCTTTGCTAGTGCATGGGATTGCAGTAAAACTAGTGGTAGATATATGAAAAGATAATAAATTTGACTCGATTAGCAATTTGAAGGGCGCGGGTTCAAATCCCGGCAAGCGCAAGTATTTTGTTTGATGAACTTGTGATATTTCAAAATTGACTCATTTAAAATAATACATAGTTCACTTACTCAGAGTGGAAAATACTCTCAGTATCACCCTGTTGTTAGACCACCATTCAGAATTAAAACGTTGCTTGAAATTGCTTTGACCGTGTTTGGTGACCAGATCTGAATAGCCAGGTACTTTTTCACCCTCCTCTTCCCCATCTCCTTCAACCCCCACTCCCTTTAGCCTCACAAGCCTCACAACATACCCCAATTGGAGATGCCTTAGTATCACTGGCTCCAGACGGTTGGGAGCAGGGAGGTTGGGACTCTTGTGCACTTTAATCTCATTTTTTTTTTTTAAATAATCAATTTTTTTTTAAACTGTAGTATTAAT
Source organism: Hesperophylax magnus (assembly GCA_026573805.1). Classification (NCBI taxonomy): domain Eukaryota; kingdom Metazoa; phylum Arthropoda; class Insecta; order Trichoptera; family Limnephilidae; genus Hesperophylax; species Hesperophylax magnus. The sequence goes on along the minus strand of JAIUSX010000229.1, from coordinate 119,883 downwards.
ATCATTTGAGTTGAAAGTAGTGAATTTAATTATCCGACAATAGAATCAGCGGTGTAACCAATGTATATATACACTGTATACAGGTGGTATTGATAAGTATGAACTTAGATGATTAGAACATTATATTGTGACGTATTAATATGTACCAACCATATTTCGATATTTTTATAAGTGACTAAATAATCTAGATGATACTTTTAAATTCCTGATCGTAATGCAATTGTAAGTAAACAGAATTTATTATTTAAATTTCATATATAATAATTGATACGTGATTTTCAGTTTCATAACCATTCCAGCAAGGATGTGATTTCCAGAATATAACGTTTTTGCCAGCCGACTACGTTTTCATATCAATACGCAATTCGACAGAATTTGGGGCTGATCTTGTCTAGCAGCTTCTGTAATGGACTTAGGTATTTTTTTACTTTGAAGTCTAGGCGCGTTCACTGTAAAAATGAGTTCGGTTCTTCATATTCTATTCAACTGTACTTCAAATTTTTCGTATACCTTAAAGGACTCTTTTAGACATTTACGAGGCGCATATGTATCGGAATACCCGGAAAATATACTGTACTTAATTACAAGATAGATTCTACAATTTGTAGAACGTGTATAGAGCTACATTGTTGGAGTTTCTTTAATTATGGTAGCCATTATTCATCAAAATTAATCTTATACTAATAAGGCTAATAATCTTTAAAAACCTTATGGTTTCTATATTTTACTGGCGTAACTACCTACGAATTAGAATTAATTTACTGCAACTTTATTGCTCAAAATCTGTTTGTGAAAAGCCGTAAAAATGCTTTAAGAGTAAGCTACAAGCCAAGAATGTGTATATTCTTGGTATGCCACATATCTTCATGCATAGGCATTAATATCGCTTCGCAAACGGAGTCGAGAAAATCTCCATTTCAACCATAAAAATGATTTTTATTTATTTTGTAAACAATTTGATAAGAAATTAAAAAAGTTAATTAAGGTAAACTGTCACAAATAATCTCAGTCATAATATAAATTTTTTTAAAGTTGTTTTTTTTTATTCGTTCAAGCATTTCTATTGAATAAATAAAATTTTTAGTAGTTTATATAAAATGTTTATTTGAATTGTACTCAAAGGACACGATAGGAAAAACTTCAATTCATCTAAAGCGTAATTTTAGGTACCTATTCATAATTTAAACCAATTCGTTATAAAGATTAATCGAAAATAGGGATTTAGAATTAATCTTCACCTTAACGATGAGCGATGGTCTCAATAAATGTACATACGTACTTTTTTAATCGTGACTGCAACTAATTTTGATCGTATCGCCATTTATATTGACTGTATTTTTTTTGAAAAATATTGATTTAAATTAAGAGTACAACAATAAAACGAGGCGCTATATAGTTTATTCCATATCTTTTTATCCAAATATCAGCAAAACCGAGTAATAAATCTAATATATCATGAATCGCAATCAAATAATCAAGCGCCGACTAATCTAAAGTATCATTTCGTCGTTCCGGCCAGCCATCAGTATTCTCGTCGCGATCGACAAGTATTAGTTGTCAGTATCAACTGGGTCCGGATTTCTTGCGATGCCCATCACGTGGTCCCGGCCTCAATTACAATCCGGCCTTAACTACCTGCCCGACCGGCCCACCGGCTTCCCCGGCTTCCCCGGGGTAAACATTAACCCCTCAAATCGCTTATTATTATTAGGACACCGTCACGGGTGCTTCTGTAATTCAGGTGGGTCCAATTTGTGATAATAAATGGGTTATTTGGTTGTTTGATGAACCACACTAAATTGAAGTGAGGAAATTGAAATAATATAATTAATTTATTCGGAATAATTAAAGGTAGGGTAAGATTCACCCTAGATACAAAAGTTTCTCCTGTAGCTCAAGGTTAAGAGCAGACGCCCGATTAGTCGAAAGTTCAAATCAGAAAATCCCCATTCAGAATCGAAATATTGATTTAAACGGCGTTTGCCGTGTTTGGTGGCAATTTATTATCAATTTCGGCAGGTAGTTTTGGGTACCGCCGCCCCGGGAACCATTTATTGGATAACCAACACTACAACACTCGTGGTTCGCCACGGTTGGTGATTTAGCAGGGGTGCCCGGGTTCATCGGGTGAGTTGTGTTCAGAATACGTAAGCCCACCATTTGAGTGGCGTGCCAGATCGGGAGAGTTTGGTTTGGAGAGACCTTTCACCTTTCCAACTAGTCTCTTAACCCATCGCCTTGCAGCGCAGCGGGAGGGATAGATTCATAAGTCTGTCAGTCATAGACGTAATGATCCCTAGATTCCTACCCACCCCTCATACCTTTTTTCCTTCTTAAAACTTCCCCTCCTCCCTTTCCAAAAAAAAACCGCAACACAGCATCCCCAAAAACAACATTAGCCCTGAGGGAAATTATTTTCGTCAGGGCCTCCTGTGTGGGATCAATGTAAAAAAAATGACTGGTATAATTTTGCTTCAAGCTTTATCAGCGCGTGAAATGTTTTAACAAGAGTTTTTATAATGTCTTAAAATTATTAATATGGTTCAAAGTTTTAACTCAGCATTAAGAGAAAATGGGACATATTGATAATACTAGATTCACAAGCAGCGATGAACAGCAATAATATTGATTGATAGTTCCGAAATGAATAAATAAGAACCCTGGGATACAATATGACAAAGAAATTTAACTTACTGACAAATAATATAAGAACTGTAACACTATGAATAATAATAAATATATGTTGATAATATCTGAAATGCATTGATAATGTGAATGCTAATGGTAATTGATCGATGATTGAATGGGAGGATCGAAATATAAGAATGAGTGGTGATGGAAATAGTGTAGTAGAGATAAGGATGAATATCAAAGTATAAAACTTACAAAGTATTTAAATAATCGGTTCCATGATAACTCAACAAAGTGACAATTCAACACACTTTTAAAAAGTGATATAAAGTCATTATAAACGATATTTTTTTATCCTAATCTAACCTAACCTACATAACCCAGTTAATAAAGTTTTTGTTTCATCACTTTCCATGACTTTATATAACTTCTTAAAGATGTGATGAATTATCATTGTGATGATTTATCCGGTTACCAAATAATCATTAACGGACACCTGCTTTAAAGTTATGTGTTTGGCTTAGCATCGGAATCTTTCCAAATTAAAAAAAAAAGGATTTAAATCGAATGATGAAAGCAGTTTTGAAAAAAGTTTAGTTAGGACGGGTTGTTTCGGAGAATCTGAACAATTCATCAAATTTCAACGTTCATTTTCAAGTTCTGTGAAAGATTGTTTCAAGTTCTGTTTTTATTTCAGTTTTGTCAAGCAACTAGCCTACAATGATATAAAAACAGAACTTGAATAAGTCTTTCACAGAACCCGAAAATGAACGTTGAAATTTGATGAATTGTTCAAATTCTCCGAAACAACCCGTCCTTAGTATTACAGATCATAAGATGTATTTATCAGTACGGGTTGTCTGACAAAAGTATTTGAACAATTCAACAAATCTTAATGTTACTTTACAAGTTCTGTGAAAGTCCTATTCAAGTTCTGTTTTTACATCATTATGGGCCGGTTGCATCACTTACCTGAAATTAGAACACATCTTGAATAGAACTTTCACAGAACTTTAAATTAACTTTGGAATATGAAATAATTTTTCAAATTCTGTAAAACAACCCGTCCCAAGTCTGAAAAAGTCTAGTCATAAACTATTATATCTCGAACTGGAATCCACCAACTTTATTCCATAAATTTACTTCTGCGATATGCGAAAAAACCCTCTAAAAATATTTACAGATTTTTTTCTCATAAATAACTCTTGTAACTTTCAAATATCCTAAAGCAAAATTCATTATTGCTGGTGATTATAACCTTCCTAACTGGACCAGCCAAGATGACAACGGACCTGCTACAAACCAAGCCGATTTACAGTGTGCTAAATGTAGTGAAATTCGTGATATGTCTTTATTTTTGGGACTAACTCAATCAAACAAGATTTTCAACTTTAACAATCGAATGTTGGATTTAGTGTTTTCAAGTGATTCGAAAATAGTGGTTGAGCTATCCGACGAATTATTATTACCATTAGATCAACACCACCCACCGTTGGACATTATCATAACAAATAGGCCTTTAACATCTTCAAAAAAAACAAGTGTCCCATCGTATAACTTTTCCAAAGCTGAATACCATCATATTACGGAGTACCTTGCCCAAACAGATTGGTCCTTTTTAGATGAGGAAAATAATATAAATGATCAATTAGAATACTTTTACTCGATTTTAAATACCTCTATAGAACAATTTGTTCCCAAGGTTAGCTTTACATCATCTAATTATCCGAAATGGTTTACAAGGGAACTAACTAATTTAATTAATAAAAAAAAATGTATCCACAGAAAATATAAACATACCAGAAATTCTAACGATTATATAGCATTTACTAAACTACGAAAACAATGTAAAGAATTATCAATAAAGTGCTATAGTGACTATGTTAACGTAATTGAAAATGAGGTACATCATCACAATGTGAAAAAATTCTGGAATTTTACTAAATCTCAACGAAAAGACAACTGTGGATATCCTAATAGCATGTTCTTTAAAGAAAAATGTGCCGACAGTATTGAGGGTATAGTTAATCTTTTTGCTGACTCATTTAAAAGTGTCTACGACAAAGATATTCCCATCAAAGCAGTCTCCAGTACGTCAGTGGAAGAGTCATTAAACCTAAGTCAATGTTTCATAAAATTAGATTCCATAGAAAGAAGCATAAAAGCACTAGATAGTAATAAATCTGCTGGACCGGATGGTATTCCTCCCATATTTTTAATAACTTGCATTGATAGTTTGATATATCCCTTACATAAACTTTTTAACAAATCCTTAGCGTCTGGCTGTTTTCCGGCTCTGTGGAAAAAGAGTTATTTAACGCCCATTCATAAAAAAGGCGACAAAAGCGATATATCTAACTACAGACCTATTTGTATTATGTCTGCTTTACCCAAACTTTTCGAGTCATTAGTATTAGATACCATTGTAAAACCTATCAACAATATTATTGTTCCTAACCAACATGGCTTTATCAGAGGTCGATCTACCTTAAGTAATTTAACTATCTACAATAATTACATATCTGAATCGCTCAGTCTGAAACAACAAGTGGATTCTATATACACCGATTTCAGTAAAGCATTTGATAAGGTTCGACATCATATTCTTATATCCAAACTCCGACTGTTAGGCATCAAAGGTAGTTTATTGACATGGATTATTAGTTACCTCAGTAATAGAGTTCTTTGTGTCAGGATTAATTTTATAGAATCCTATGTATTCGAGGCCACAAGTGGTGTCCCGCAAGGGTCCCACCTTGGCCCAATATTATTCTTAATATTCATTAATGACATTGTAAACATATTTAAAGATGTACAAGTCCTACTTTTTGCAGATGATCTAAAATTGTTTAAAAGAATACGAAATATATATGATTGCCTAATTTTACAAGCTAATTTAGATAAATTTTTTAAATGGTGCGAACAAAATATGTTATTTTTGAACATTGAGAAATGTCAAGTAATACGATTTTCCAGAACTCATTCTCATATCTTACATGAATATAATTTAAATAATGTTAAATTAACACCAGTATCACAAATTCGTGACTTGGGAGTTATATTCGAATCAAACTTAACATTCACAGCGCATATAGATGATATAACTAATAAGGCTTTAAAGATTCTTGGCTTCCTTTGTAGAACCCTAACTGATTTTAAGTCCTTGGATTGCATGAAAACACTCTACATTTCACTAGTTAGAAGCCAAGTGGAATATAATTCACCTATTTGGTCTCCTTTCTATAAAGTACACTCTAACAAATTAGAACGGGTTCAACACAAATTTCTTAGGTACTTAAATTTCAAGCTTAAAATTCCAATAGAAAACATTAATTATGTAAATTTGATGAATGAACTTAATTTAATTACGCTGTCTGACAGAAGAACCATTTCAGACCTAATTTTATTATACAGAGTCATGAACAACCTTATTGACAGCCCTGCCATCGTTGCTGCTATTAAACTCTATGTACCGACAAGAAATACTAGACAAAATACAACATTCTTTTGCGACACATATAAAACCAACTATCAGTCAAACTCACTTACCAATAGGATGCATGATTTGGGCAACAAGTTTGGTGGTATTATAGATATATTCCATGATTCCCTTTATAATCTTAAATTCAAATTAAACCAACACTTTGTGGAATCATACAAATTATTGTAATAGATTTAACGATTAGATATGTTATTGTAATGTTTTATATTATATTTTGTTCTTTGTTATTGTTAAATATTATGTTGTTTAAAATGTTTCTTTACGCCATATTCTTCAAAAACTACTTGTATATTTTTTTAAAAATTCTTCACTTTTATAACTCTTAGTATAAATTCAAACTCGATAACTTATGTAAAACTTATTTATAATCTATGTAAAAGCCCCTATGGGCGTATAACAACAATAAATAAATCGAACTACTACTCTAGCTAAGTAGTTATTATGTACAAAGAAAAACTAAAAATACTAAAAATCTACCCACCTACATTATGTAGATCGCAAATGGTCCTATCTACGCTCAGTAAAAAAAACGTAATCCCTTAGAAAAAATATGTATTGGCGTTTTCTGTGGAATATAGAAACACATTATGTCAAAGAAGCATCAAAAGTTTAACCATTTTGTAAAACATTGTAAATATTTCATGTACCAAATGTAAAATCCCCGGGCGTATAAAAGATTCAAAATATAAATAAGTGGGATGTTTTCCATTTCTGTGGGTCGATATATGTAAAATTTTCTCATTTTCAACTTCGTGAAGTATATTTCTCATGTAACACACCACACGAGTGTTCCACAAACATAAACCAGTACCTACCTATTTTATTATGAGTATAGGTCAGGGATAGTTGTGGGGTGGAACAAATAGAAAAGTGGATAGACTTAAAGAAAGGAATATTATTAGTTATAGTAGACGTTATCTCGTAAAAATCGATCACCGATCAGATGCTTTATGAACTAATTTTTACATAGAAAATTATTCGGTTCGATTATTTATGTCTTCTCGTTAGAGATACAAAAGCTTCATGTAATCTTTTCAGAGCACCTATAATTATAATATGAGTAAAACGGACACAACATTATCATCTTAAGTGCTTCTTAAAAATAGCAATCTTGCAGTAAAGATGTAGAAATCGTTCATACGGATTGCTCGTTCATCCACAGATTCAAGTGCTTTATTGGAGACTTACGTAACTCAATAGAAAGGCTCAGCGAGCTTTAACGATAAGCAAATCGTATTTATGTTCCATCTTATTTCTTCGATAAAAGTATTTTGAAAAAATTCACCAGTGTTGGAAATCTGACGATGTCTCCTGGTTTGGCAATTGTGACAATATGTGCGGTATTACTGAGTGAAAATTACTTGTCGAGAAAGCGGTTTTGAATTGTGATTGGTCCTCTATGAGTTGTTATTTTTCGGAACCTGGCAGAAAAAAACTTGGATTGTTCGATAGAAGGTTGTGTTCTTGTTCTACAACATACTAATAATTCCTTTCTGACGTCTTAACATATCGCGAACAAGCACGAGTCTAATATTTATGAATAATAACGAAAGAATATTCTTAGTATAAAGCTCTTATAAATGTACAGCATGGACCAAAAAAAAACAGCCATCTTTATACGAAACAGATTTTTTCGTAGAAGGCGCCAGTCGGCCTGACGTGTCTTCCCACTACACGGTGGTAACAATGTCCATATCGTTGTCTTGAATTAGTTTTGGTAGGTGAAAGGATTTTGGCTGTGAAGTGAAGTTATACAAAGTGAACATAATTTATCGTAGTTTTCATTGCTCGACCATGAAGTTGGTGGAAGCATGTTTCCTGGAACGAACTATAAATTATTATGGAAATAAAGTATTTTCGGCGGCATTTTGTTCTTGTGATTTTAATGTATTTTTTTGCAGAACTAATTCAAAATATCATCTTTAAAACTGGATTAGTAATATTTAGCTTGTCTATTTGCTTCATGATTTCGTCAATTTCATGATGAAGGTAACTATTTAAAGATGTCTGTTATTATCATCCTTATGGGAACTATTAAAATCATCTTCATGATACATAATCTGGAAACTGCAGAGGTATGTATGGGAGAACTAAAAATCCCTCCTGGGATGCACTCCTGTTTATATTTCTTAAAAATCGATCTATGTATTAACTATTTGTGTATTTGTTAATTTATTGAATCATATATATTCACCCGGGAACAATTTACTGGATAACCAACACGCCTGACTGTTTGTATATTTCTTGGCGGTGGAAACATCCGCCCACCTACTGCGTGGTGGGCCGGATCGGGAGATACTCGTTAAGGGAGACCCTTTGACTTCTCCAGCAGGACTCCATCGACCCATCGCCTTGCATGGATTCATACGTCCGTCACTCCTGGATACACTGACCCCCAGATTACTGCTCACCCCTCATACCTATTGCCTTTCCAACCTCTCTTTTATTTCATTTAACAAACCCTCCTGTATGGAGCAAAAGTAAAAAAGATGCCATGTCTTTATGCTCCTGATACATTCTTACTTTCATTTGCAAAATATATAAAAAATTCTCTTAACTTGTTAACTTCGTCCATCTGCAATATGTGTACTAACTCCAACCATTGTAGTGTATAAAATTTTATGACAAGACTGCAAGTGTTAGCCATATACCGCTAAACGCAACGAACGCAAAAAGGCAGCTATTTGCAAAGAATGGGAAATAACGCACTGGCGCACAAATATTCACACACAATGTAATAGTGAATTGAAAGGTAACTGATGCAGGTTTTCATGAAACCTTCCTGCTCCTGGATCCCAGAAAGTCCAATGAAGTTGAAAATCTTTTCAAGAAGAACAGGTTTTTGTTATTTCAGAAGAAACCTGAGCTATTTTGCACTTTTATACAAATTAGTCGATGGCTTAATGGATGCACCTGACTTAACAAAGCTGATAATTAATTACGTTGCGAGTACCAAATGGTAACAAGAAACTTCCATAGTTGTTGTTTGTTAAAAACAAACTTATTCATCGGTCCAAAGGGTACACAGGATATTTTCATTTATTCATTATTAAAATTTAATCAGACATTTCTGCAAAAAGGATAGCTAAAATAATGATGTAATAACCTGTAACTAACTTTTTATGTTGACTTTTACCCTTTACTTGACTTTTTCTCTTTGTTGATTTTTGCTATTTACTGTACAAGAATTTTGCTGATTAATTTTGTTCCTATTACATATTTTGTATTATATTGTTTGCTACAGTGTCAATATGGATAAATTGAATATTCAGTCCTATAGCTGGAAATAAAATCAAATCAATAAAATCTGGGAATCATTAGGTCAATATTTAAAACACAATGTAATTAGGACTTGTTTTACGAGATTTAAAAGCCCTAAGGGTGTCAATATATAAATAAATAAATAAAAAAAGAAATTTCATTATAAATAATAAAAAGGGAAACACTTTGTTTACAGTCACTTTATTGAAATTTTTAACGTCTACCGGTTTCGGTACCTCCGTACCATCATCAGGACAGTTATAGAAATTTCATTATTTCAAAATATTCAAACATTGAGCTTACTCCAACTAAAACAACATTTTTTTTTTTTTTTGGTATTGGATCATCACAAAATCATGACATTTTGTGATGATCCTATACCGCGCGTGTTCTGCCAAGCAGGTGTTTTGGCCAAAAGTCATACCTGCGGTCATTTCCAAAAGTGGTTTGAAGCCTTAACGGGCTTGATAATGCTTCTTTCTCCTTCGCTCCCGTCGCTCAGTCCATTTGCCATCTCTGTCCGTCCTGAAAGCCGTGCGCCCAGATTCCGGTGATTGCGGAGTACACCTGCGCTGTTGCTATGGCGATGTTTTTTTTAGTTCGTTCGATTTGGTAGCCAAAAATGAAGCATAATGAATATTAATGTGATATCGAAATATATTGATTGAAACCAGTAGGTACTAAATATCAATGAAAATCACACTAAAAACGTTTTAAGATTTAAAATTCATAAAAATTAAATATTTTAAACCATTTATGTATTACATTCAATGTTATAGACCTCACGTAATGTGATATCGCAAGGTTTGTATCATTATTATGAATTGAACAAAATAATGTTAACAAAATAACAATGACAGCGATGTATTATATCTCTACGAACAAAGATCCCATGTCTGAAAATAACTCAATGAAAATAGAGGTTAACTAACTAACCATCAGTCACAGAGGATGGACCGCCAAAGAAATTCTACTTGCTTCATTACCATTCTATCATTGTCTTATACATATTCTTCTGTTATTCTGACATGATATTGGTGTAGGTATTTGGTTAACTTTGATCGTGCCATTTCTTTTACACATACTTTTTACTGTCCAATTTTATTTTGCAAAAACCTTTTGAGAGGTCGTTTGTCATAATGTGCCATATTTATAAAACCTAAAAATATGGAAGTGGCGAAATATAGATAGATTCATCGGCTTTAAGCCGCAGTAAGCATTTTCATATGTTTTCGTATGAATATTTTGAGGAATGGTATTAATTAAATATTATGGTAAATTACTCCTGTGGTAATGTATATAATATATGTGTAAAAACAATACACTTTAATTTTTGATTTGATTTCATTGATATCATTTTGTGATGTTATTTGTTATATCTTATGTTTTCAGACAATGTTTATATATTTTATTTATGTCTATTCTTGAATACACATTTTACAAATGATTTCATTTGTTTATATTGTAGTACAGAAAACAGGTATAAAAAATAAAGAAAATAGGTAAAACTGTGTGTGGGTGATATTGTATGTAACGTGAACACCTCACTAGGAGAACCTGTGTTGAGGTGTTAACGTGTTTGTGATTAAGTGTGACAGGTATTTATGTTACCATGTCACATTAATTAGCTGACCGTAGTGAAGAAGTTTCCGTTTCAAGATGGTTGCCGTTTTAATGGTTCAAAAAAGATTATTATTCAAATGTGAAATCGTCGTGTTTATTTGGACTATTTAAACGCTTTTTTTAAATATTGCGGTACCTACCTGCCTGAAGAAGGTTTGAGAAAAGAATTGTCATTGAGATAGTGACGTTTCTCCGGACAAATTTTTTTTTATTTTTTTTTAAATAATAAAAAAAAATATATAATAATATTTATAAATTATATGGATTCTAATTAAATAGTTAGGTATTTAATTATAAACTTAGATACAAATGTTACGATTTTGGAGGAATTTGTGGTTTTGATTTATTAAATCAGATTAAATGAGATACATCCATTTTGGAAGTGAGGTCTACCGTTCACAAAACTACTAATATACCTTGAAACGTTTCATGGCTTCAATAAAACTAATTTATTTGTCATCACTGTAAGCTATGTTCCTTATATTACGTAACGTCAATTATATCGATTAATGTTGTATACGTAGAACACCAACGCTTAGATTATTTAGTAGGTATTCTATTCGAGTAAAGCGCTCTATGAGTTAGTTGTCACTAAATCGCGACATATAAATGTAATGTTGTGCTAGTTATTGTGCGCAATGTAGTTTATGCTGGCTTACTTTAAACACCTCTATTTTTATTGATGTACTTTTTAAGAAATAATAAATATTATTTTCGTCGTAACTGGGTTGACATTCATTTCCATGGGGAAAATTGAAAAATGAGTCAAATAATGTTTTGTAGTGATTTGTGTTTGGGGTATTATGCCGTGTTGCGCTACCTCCTTCTTAAGCCAACGTTTCGGACAGTATTGTAGTGTCCATCATCAGGGCAGATGTTTAATTTAAATTCAAATATAATGTGGACATGTTTCGTAATCCAAAAGTCTGGCTATTATTTGCTTAAATTTCAAATAGAGAACGGTGTTTCATCCTCATTATGAAAATTATATAACGATTAAATAGGATGGCGATATACTATTTCAGGCAAGTGTAAGAGATACATAGCGCTTGCTTTATTGGCTGTAACTAAAAGGTACTGGTGAAATTAGTTTCCATTTAAATCTACATGGAAGGCATTTTCAGTGTTTAATATTATCTATTTAATTATTGAATAGTTAAGATTCTGAAACCCATCTCTCGATTTAAAGTTAATGCTAGTCTCACACGAGAGCATATTCTCATAATATATGTGGGATTGGCCTGTTTCACCACAGCACTCGAGTGATATTAGCTTAATGTGGATTAAAAAAAAACATATTTTTTAATTATCAACTTCAGCCATGAAATTACGAAAAAAATTAACACAAACACAATATTGTTAATGTAAATTTATTTGGTTTTTTTAACTAACTAACTAAACATCACGCCGTTTCCCGCAGGGGTCGGCAGAGAAAACGGACCGCCCAAACAATTTTTTGATGTTTTTGTAATATTTTTGTTGTTTGTTTTTGGGGTGTTATGCCGTGTTGCGCTAACTCCTTCTTTAGCCGACGTTTCGGACAGCGTTGCAGTGTCCATCATCAGGGCAGATCCGGTAGATCCGAAGATGTGTAACATCACATCTTCGGATCTACCGGATCTGCCCTGATGATGGACACTGCAACGCTGTCCGAAACGTCGGCTAAAGAAGGAGTTAGCGCAACACGGCATAACACCCCAAAAACAAACAACAAAAATGCTTTTGGCCGTGAGAATCTAAAAACTTACCTTTTTGTAATATTGTTTTTATTCTATATCTGAGTAAGCAAGTTATCACAATGCATGTTTTTGGCTTTCCAAATTCGTTTTATAAATTATTCTATGATAATATTGTTATAAATAAAATATCTTATTTCCAATTAATTTGGTATTAAATATGTCTAAATGGGTTAAATATAATGTTAAATCTTCTTACAATAGGATTTCATGGTGAATTGGGTAAATAAACATATCATTATTAACGAGACAACTAATAATTTAAATTTAAATTTGGTGTTTAAGTAAACTGGATCACATTTCAAAACCTTGGGATAAATTTCAATTCAGTGATTACAGTCTCGGGTAGACAGTAGACAGTACACACGTAGGTACTTGTTCTAGATGGTAGGGGCAATTATTCCAAATTATACATACGCCCGGATACTTGGCTCGCAATTACAGGGTATTGATTTTCATTGTGAATATTTAATCACTCGTCCCGTATAAGCCTCACACCTGCGTTGCCATTAGTATCTACCTTCACTGGTTAATATAATTGTCCGGATAATTTATGTACTCACAGTACAAGATTATAAATAAAGTCGATCGCTTTAAGGTTTAGACTAATGTGACGATTAGTGAGATTTTTTAATGTGAGTTCCAACTGTCTGGAGCAAATGCGTGTTTTTATACCGATCGCCACATGGCTATTGTTCGCACGATCATTATTTTCAAACCGTCTATATCAAAAGATAGTTGCTATTTTATCCTTTATATTAGTTTACGAGCTCACCCATAGATGGTACTTAAGTAGTCTATTAGGTTAACTATAGATGGCGTTAGCTGTCGAGAAGAATAGAACAATAGATAAGGTGGCAACCTCAAGGTCGGGGTCCAGATTATTCCTACCGCCTGCTAAATAAGATAACATCAGCCCACCGATCACATTAAAATCCAAAGTGTTTTGATGGAAGTTGGAGTTTTAATTAAGAGTTTAGATAACCCTCGAGTTACAACAGTTCCCATTAGAGAAGAAAGAATATTTTGGGACGGTACTAAATCGTCAAAAACGGCAACAACTTGAACATGAAAGCATCTGCTATTTGCTTTTGCAGTTGCCGTCGAAAAATCATAAAAAATCACAATACCGAACACAATATTCACACTTCCACAATCATTATTAAACACATATTATAGACCTTTTATCAATGTTTTCAATATTAAACGAAATAAATGCGCAATATTTCCACATAATATACTTTACTTACATAAAACAATGATCTACAGCAGATGTCAAATAGTGTCTGCCATCATAAACTGTTCAAAAATCGGTGTCAAAGTAGAAAAATGTCAATTTTTCATTATTTTTAAAAGACAATCTCATCTTTGTGGAAACATATCATCTTTAAAATAAGTTGACGTAAGTACATAGATTGTGTAGTTATTTTCAATTTACTATATTAACATAATATGTATCCGTGACTCATGAAGTACCTACAAATTGACATAAATAATAATATATGGGAATTTTTCATAATATGAAATAAAGATAAGTCACTTTTTTTTTTCAAATGACCTTACTACGCCTGGATTCCTAGAGCCGCCTCTGGTTATGAAGTTTATGTTATGGAAGTAAGAAAGGATAGTAAAAGCGGAGAAGCATCTGGTCCTTTATAAATATAAACACTAAACTAATATTTTCACGTCGAGCCAACAATACTTTAAAGTTCTTCATTAGTTTTAAGTTATGTAATTTCAATCTGGTAAAGTGTTCTTGTGGCGGTATTAAAATTATATTACTACGAGTCAAAAAATATGACTTCTATTGGTAGATCTGGTCTCAGGTTGTTAAATAAGTTGTAAAGATAACAAAAAACAAATCCCCAAAAGACGGATGTTTCTTCCCATATTGTAAAATATTGCGGGACAAAAGAAAAGTTTCAAAAAAAAGTTAAGGTGGAATGAAAGATCTAAAAATGCCTACTTTCATATTCAGATCTTATTGCTTAAAAACTACATCCATTTCGAGGCAAGCTCGTTTCTATCTAGCAGACATTTTAAATCGGCCATTGTACACAATCATTAATACATATTTTAGTATTAAACGACCGCAAAACTAGGCATATTCGTATTGTGGTGGTCCCAATCGAGGTCAAATTTATATCCATTTAATAGCGGTAAGGGCGGTGAAAATATTTCACTTTCATTCCAACTGGAATTATCATAGAAGAGAGTAATATAAAATAGATACAACATTTCAGCAGAATTTCATATTTTAATCGTCTAGCAAAAATAAAATGATATTATTTAAATAATAACATTTGGGGTGTGGGTGGGATCCTTACTTGAAAAAAATAATTAAATACGAATAACTTACTATGACGCCGTTACCGCAGGGGTGGGTAGAGCGGATGGACCCTCCAAACAACTCGGTCTTCGAACACACTGCTTGCCTCATTCACATTCATACATCGTCTCATGAATCTTCTTCTATTATTCTGACTATTGACATGGCCCGACTCAAGTATCCGGTTCATTGAATCGTGCCATAACTTCCTCGGCCGTCCACGATTTCTTCTATCGTTCACATTTGCGTCATATCAAGATTGGTGCAAACTTAACGAACTTTATCTTAACATTAATAAATGACACAAAATAAGATTTTGCAGAATAACTCAACCTTGTAACTACCAATATAAAATCAATAAGGTTCCCCTCACCTCTGTCAGTGAAATTGATGATCTTGGTGTGATTTTTGATTCAAAATTTAACTTCCTTTCACACATCAATTCAGTTATCAACAAAGGATTAAAAATGTTTCGTTTCATTTTTCGAAATGGCAGAGACTTTCGAAATATTTCAACATTAAAAATATTATATTCTTCTTTAGTTCGTAGTCAAGTCGAATATAAATATTCTATCTGGTCCATTGATGCATTATATCTGGTCCCCTCACTTCAAAATCCACTCTGACTACATTGAAAAATTTCAACATAAATTCCTAAGATTCATTAACTATAAACTCGGTCTACCAATTGAAACAATAAACTACAATCACTTGATGAAAGAACTAAACTTATTAAAACTCTCAGATAGAAGACTTGTTTCCGACTTGATTTTTATTTATAAAATTTTTAATGGTATTATAGACAACCCTGATTTATTAAATCTATTACCTTCCATATACCAATAAGAACTAGTCGATCCAAAACTCTTTTTAATTACAACAAAAATATCAGGACTGAGTCATTTAGATACTCGCTTATACCTAGATTGCATGCAGTTGGCAATGTTTTCTGAGAAGTAGTAGATGTGTTCAACTGCACGGAATAAAGTTATAAGAAGGCTATAATAACATACCTCAAACAGAATAATCAATGTCAGAAATGATAATATTCTTGTGCATGACTCCTTGATATCTTATAGTGTTAACTAACATAAAATTATTATTTCATATTCATAAGTATCATTTAATCGCTGAGAGCCCTGAATTGTTAATGCCAAGTTGCGATGCCTACTCAGCTATTCCAAGTACAATTAATTTCGTGGGTAACAATAGCTCACCTCACCTCACCTCATACTTCGACTTATGACAGATCTTATAAAAACCTAACATAAAGTAGTTCAACTATTGTTACACTGGGGTATATATTTCTTTTGAATTATGCATCGTCTTACTGCACTTATATTAATAACTTCATCACTTGCAATACTGTTTTTGTTTACACATAATTGTTGATTTATTGCTATTTTTATACCGTTTACCACTGTATGCTTGTAATTCGATTATCGCTGTTTTTAAAAGCCATTATATCCCGTTTGAATAAATAAATAAATATATTCTCCTTACACTCCTTTCTTCATTCGTTCGCTCTACATACCCAAACCATATCAGTCCCTCTCTTAATCTTACTCATAACGCTTACATCAGCCTTGCATTCTATGAGAATGTCCACATCCTCAAATAATCATACTTGGTAAGCATTCAGTATATTAAAGTAAATAGAAAAGCGTAGTGATGCCAACACACTTTTCTTCTTGTGGGCATTTGAAACTAGCTGTAGTCTCCAAGGTTTCCCAGGTTTGTAGACACTAATTTTTCTAGTATACAAAATTTCTACAAGAAATATCAAAATTGTACTTTAGCGGTTTGAAAGGGGGCTGAGGGTGCTAATTCCAAATATCGTGCAGAATAATAAAATATTAATATTGGAAAAATCTGTAGGTTTATACAAAAACCAAAGCCACTTCATCACAGACACTCTTAAATGCGAAAATATTATAGATGGATGATTGGTAAATAAGAACAATTTGCCAAAATACCAAACTATGATAACTAGGCGTTATAGCTAATAGTTATTGCATTGAACCCAAATAGTGCAAAATTAAGTAGTAAAAAAATATTTCTGTAATGTCAAAAATCAGGTAGAATTAGATGTTAGATTATTAGTGCTTCTTTTGCCCATTGTCATTACAAAAATTGGGAAAGGGGAAAATATACAGGTACACCATAACTAAGACATTATGCCGTAATCAATGTGAATCAGCCGAATAAAAAAGCAATAAATAATCCAAAAATAGCCATAGTAAGGCTTTTCCGTTTCTACAACCCCTCTCGTCTCGCCCTCGCGACGTCACGTTTATTGCCACCCAGTCCCACTTGGCCATAAAACAATCATGCCGACCAGCAGCTCAATCAAAATTCACTCACGTGAACAGCCTGATCCCCTACCTCCCCCTACCACCCCATTTCTTCCCAGCCACCCCCTCTTAACTTTCACATCTCACTTCTCACCTGCTGATCCCCCCGCAAAACCTGAGAGTCGAAGTCGCTATCCTGAAAACGTAGACAATTTATCGAAAAAGCTGGTAAAAAATTTGGAATTTGACACTTATATTTTATTTACTCACATGAACAATAATATTTCATTAGTATATTAATTTATAAAATATTAAAAGAAAGAAAAAATGCAGATAAAAGCGATATCTAAATGCAAGTAATTGTATGTAATGTAAATATTATTGTTTTGTGTTTGATTGGTTTTATTAACTTATGAATAAAAAAAAATCCTTTTATTAGCCTGAAACATTATATGTGCTTATAATATGTGTTTGTATATTCTGTGTGGCTTGTGTCAATGATGTATTCGAGCGATTATAGAGTAAAATTGCGTATCACTTAAAAATGTATTTGTCCGTGGGTAGCATATTTTAATAGGATTAATCCTATAAATTTGTACAAACTCTCATCGAGCACAAGATAAATATTTAAAATTTTAAAATCTTTTTTATTACGATTTTCGTTTCGTAAAGCTTAATAGCTCTTGAAATTATAATCTCTCTATAGAATCTCTACAGCTTATTTTAAATAGCAAAATTGTAAAATAACACATGTTGATGAAATAAAATTTACTGCGCACGCTGGGTTTTGAACCCAGGACCTCCGGATACGTAGCCAGGGATTATAACCAATCAACAATGGAGGCCGTGGTTTAGTGATTGTGTTTGATACCGCCTTGTTGAACGATCGGTTCCCTTTCTTGAAGGGCGTTAAATTTGTTAATTGTTCTTGGTACGGTTGATTTTCTTCTTGAGTTCTGTCCATTAAAGCTGTACGGTGTCAGAATTGAAAGGAAATCTTGGTTTGGACCCGAGAAGTGTCAATCCATTTCCGCCATTGGCCTATTTTCCACACTCGAAACAATTTTAGTTCTTACAGGAATAACAAACTGAAAGAAATCTGCTTAGGATGGTTTGAAATGCGCTCGCTAGAAACTTTTGCTGTTTACGGTTTAGGCAGGCTTAATAATATATTAGTATGTAAGGGATGAAATTCAATCGATTGTCTAATACCATTTTTAAATTATTTTATCAAATCTTAGGTCAAAGCTCGCATTCATAAAATTAACCATAAAATAATAGAACATCTGTTTTATTAAGAGTAAAATCTTTTTTCTTAAATTTGGATTTGAGGTCTAAATAACAGACAAAGTTGAATAATTACATTTTAATCAGAAGGTATCGAGAGCTTTGGATCACAGGAGCCAAACTACAAAAACTAGTGTTTTGAGTTAAGGTTTGTTTCGGTTATACCATAATCATATTTACTAGTGACAAAAAGCTCTATCGCGTACATACAGCCGTTTAAGAGATACAGTTGTGTTTATCAGTTGGGCATATGAGCAATCCAATCTTTATTTGCGTTTATCTTAAAACTATTTTTTGTGGATAGGTCCCTGAGTCTTTGTTTTAAATTATAAATTATACAGTTAAATAATTCAATCCTTTTAGCATTTCATGGTAGGTTAATGATTTTTTGGTGTTTTATTGACTATTCAAGTCTAATGATAAATAAGGAAAAAAATATTAGAAGAAACGATGGGTATAACTTTAAATTACAAACGACTGATTTACGTTGAATACAAATTTTTCATTTATAAATAAAAATTTTGCTTCTTTTAATATCTGTTTATTTCAAGTATCTCAACACAGTAAGGAGTGCAATATTTTTCTAATAATTACAGTTAACTCAAAAAATGCCAAAATCTGACATTTGGCAAAATTTTAATTATAATTTTATCTTTTAATTATAATTAAAAACACAAATAAACAGATTTCTGTACTGGATATTTGCTATGCTTTTTGTTTAAAAAAATATTATTCAGTTTGGTTGGGTTTTTCGAGCTAAAATCCAATTTTAAGTTTTCCGTAACAAAGGACGCGCAGCCATTCCTCTTAATCAGTGGAAACTCTCAAATGGTGAGCTTTAAGAACATAAAATCTTTACCAGTTTTTCTATCTCGAATTTCTTGGTGAACGAAATTATTGCTTAAGTTGCAAAATTTTATAAAAATGGTGTTGAATTCTCGGTTGAAACCTGTAATTAAATGAATGAAAGATGCCATGAAAAATATTTTTCCTTTCGGGAGAGTATAAAAGAGAAGAAAAGATTATATATGAAAGATATTTTACTATTTTTATGGAAGTTTTGGTTTAAACAAAGAGATTTTCCGTTGGCTGTAAATAAAATTATCTTTCACCAAAACAATAATAATCTGATGAGAATCTAAACGTTGGTTGCTTGAAATAAAATTGAAATGATAATGAAAAAAAAATACATTATCTGGGATTATGTAATAATATTTGCAGTCAGGGTCATTTGTGAAGACAACATTGAAATGCAATACTTTTAGTATAAAATTTAATAATTCAGTAACCAATCAAAAATATTTTTTCCACAAAGCTGAAGACACAATGCAAACTAACTGCATGTATGTCCTTGAGTTCTTGAGAATCTTGATAATAATGTTCCGTCAATCATTCATTACATATTTCTTTAACCATTTGTTGAAGTAGCTTTACATCATAAAAAGAAAAAAAACTTTAAATTTTAGATTCTCTTCTGGCCACCTGCAAAGTTATCCGTGTCAAGGAGGACTGAAATATGCCATAATGTTACAGCAAAGATAAATTATTTTTAATTGTTTTACTGTGATGAACAGGAAATTTGTATATTTAATATACTTGAACAAATATTTTTTTATTAAAATTATCATATATGTATTGCCACGGCCGAGAATCTATGCTAACGATTACACCACAAACTATTATAAGAACGGCGGCATAAATTCGTTAAATGTACGCACTTATTTAAAATAGTGAGAATTATGCGAGTTCAAAATTAAGAATATTATGTACCTACGCCACATCTGAAATTATATTGTTTATTAATTAATTGCATAACCTTTTTTATTAATTTGTAATGAGAATAAAAAATTATTTATTTAAAACAGGATTTAAATAGCTTTTCAGAAATCTTTTCCACAGCATTATGCTGTGGTAAAATTATCGTAAGCTTTTGCTGGAATCACGGCACATAAAGGCTGTTCGTACGTCTCTCCAAAACCTCAGAGAGTTACGTCTTTTGTAGCTAGTAACTACATTCTGAGATGAGTGGTTCCTTGGGCCTGTTTATTTAAATAATATTACTACAGACAAATTTAATTTCATAATTACTTACCGTAAAAACTGTACCGTCATACAAATAAAAAATAGGGAAAGAGTAATCAAAATTATATAAATAAGTCACCTCACTGTGCCACAGTAAAAAATAGTTTAAAAAAATGCAAAATCAAAATTATTAAATTTCATTTAAAATTAAAAAAAAAACAAATAAATAACAAATATTAAGTTTAATTCCATAAAGTTAACTATATTTAGCATAATACGAAAATTAACTTTGTGTATGTGTGCCTACTATAATACAAATATTAACTTTATGTATGTTCGCATATCATAATACGAATATTAACATTATGTATATTTGCATATCATAATACGAATATTAACTTTTTGTATGTTTTCATATCACAATACGAATATTAACTTTATGTATATTTTCATATCATAATAGGAATATGATCTTTATGTATATTTGCATATCATAATACGAATATTACCTTAATGTATGTTTGAATATCACAATACGAATATTCGCATTATGTATGCATATCATAATACGAATATGATCTTTATGTATGTTTGCATATTATAATACGAATATTAAAATTATGTATATTTGCATATCATATTACGAATATTATCATTATGTATGTTTGCATACACTGAACAAACTCTCGAGTTTTTGTCGAAACACAAAACAGTATTCCATAATAATTAAGTCAACTTTTTTTTACATTAACTTCACACAGGAAGTCTTGAGGGAAATAAGTTTCACGTCATATTTGGGGATGCTGTGTGGTAGGTCTTTTTAAAAAAAGGAAGGAGACGAAGTTCTTGGAGGGAAATGGTTTGAGGGGTCGGTAGGAACCTAGGGGTCAGTGTGTCCAGGAGTCACGGACGTATGAATCCATTCCTCTCTGTTGCAATGCAAGAGAGTAGCTGGAGAGGTCAAAGGGTCTCCCCAAACCAGCCTCTTCCGATCTGGCCCGCCATGCAGCTGGTGGGCAGACGCATCCGCCGAACAAACCTGCTTAGTCATCAAACGTAATAAATGTAATAAATGGTTTCTGGGGCGGAGGTACCCATACCCGCCACACAATTTGAAAACACCTACTTGGGTTTATCAGTTCAATCTTTATTGTAAGATGCAAACTCAGAAAAGAGAACTAATGAAATCAATTCTGACAATATATTATAAAAAAATTATTTTCTATAATTTTAATATACAACAGTGTAGAAAAGGGTTGGCATGGCCTTCGCTCAGTTTTGATTTGTGAAAGCGGTCTTCAGAAAAAGGCCATATTATAAAAGCACAGCCGCATTCATAAATTAGGCGATTTCACCATTTAAAGTCTCTTCGCTTGCATATTATTAAATGTGCACATTTATGAAGTTTCTCTTTATGATTCCATAACTTACGCTGAAAGACCGGCCGTGTTCAGTTCTCTGCAGCTCCCGGTTCTAGCTAGAGGAAACAGAACAGAGCAGTATCCTGCTAGGTAGACTTCTACTAGCTACATATTCTTCCCACTAGCTGGCTACAGCCTCCTGCTCTGTACAGTCTTGCCAGAAGCACGGCATCTCTCGAGAATTCCCGGTCTTCTGCGGCACGTTCACGATAACGAAAAGGGTTATAAACGTCTGAATTTATAATTTATCGCGCGGTTATGATAGCTGTGTAAGTGCGACTGTGGCTTAATAATTCCGCTATAAGCACTCAAATCTTACCGAAAGTATTAAACCCGTAATCTTGAATTATTGTGCGGCTGGCGCTAATACATTGCCTTCAATAATTTATCTCGTTGGCGTACACAGAGATTATAATGCCATTTTGCTGCTAGTTTGGGAGCAATTCATTAGTACTCTGGGATTTAATCGTGTTTTTTTTAATAAATCGATATATTATCAGTAAAGATATTAATGAGGTAGTCGACAGCCCAATGGATTAAAATCTTAGCTAGCAGTCTGATAGGTCGAGGTTTGTTTTCACACCTACAGACATTTCAGAAAAAAATACAAATTTTATAGTTTATTGACTGAGCGTAGTGAGGTGTCCCATTTGACATTTCATCTGTCTGTAATTTTTATTACGTTCCGGTTAATCTTGTTGGATACTACTTTTTATCCCACCAGAGTTCTCGTGATCGTTTAGCTGTCAAAACGGAATAATCGATATTATGGTACCTACTTGCATGAAGAGTTTGAGAAAAGAATTATCATTGAGACAGTAACTTTTATTTGGACAAATTGTATATTTCCTTACTTGGTGTTTTTAAACGTTACAATTATGTAGGTTTGTAAGTACCTATCTACTACTTACAAATCTTATGATTTCAGATGAAATTTTGATTTTTACTTACTACATACTTGCAGGCGTTACCCGGCGTTGCTCGGAGACTTATGTTTATTGCAAAGTTTTCAGGTTGTGAATTCAATAGTCCCTGACAACTCAGTATTTATTTCACTTGATAGTAACATGTTTTCATCGGGTGACCTTGACCTCTTCAACCTTTCACTTCGAAGCATACATTCTCCCTGCACCTCCTTCTTCGTTCATCACTTACTTCTCATTTTACCATAAATACAATGTTTGATTCATGTCTTACTCGAGCAACCCCAACTTTTTTCTACCATTCACTTCATGTAGTATCATGAAATTTGCACTGCTACTGTTAAAAAACTACATAATGTCGACTTTAATTCGACTCCGTGTCTCATTTTAGTACATTTTAGAGATTATGCATTCAATCTTACTCGAGCGTCCCCGACTTCTTCTACCATTAAAACACGCTCTAAACACTCCTGAAACTAATAAGAACAAACTTGGAAATTTTTCAGCAAAATCGGATGACAACATTCATTTTATGTAAACATAGAGAGGAAATTATTTTTTTTGTACCCGAGGTATATGGGAGAAAAAACACAAAAATTTTAGTTTTGAACAAATTTGAAGTGTAAATAGAAATTAAATTTGATTGAAGTACACTATTATATGAAAACAAACTCAACCAACATAGATCGTAATAATATCTTCTTGGCTTTGAGTTTTGATGTATTTTAATATGGCATGCGGCACGAATATATTACATTATTCAATTCAAATCTCTTGCAGTAGTTGAAGTGAGAGATTTCTTTATGGGGACTCCCGTGTTTGCGAGGTGTAAATAGTTTACCTAGTTAAATAACCCATGGGGCTCGTACTAAAATTATGAAGCAAATTTTTGGAAGAAAATAATAATATGTACAAACGAAAAGGAATTCAACTTTTGATTTTTTATCTGATAGCTTTAAAAACAGAGAGACAAATGCAAAATCATAAACATTATCTTATAGATCTTCCGTTTTCTCTTTCTTTCCTATTCCTTCCTTCTTTCGTTCTTCCGACTCCTAGATGAATAAAAAAAATCTATTTATTTTACCTCTTCATGGGTATCACCGACTTCTTCTTGTGGCCATCTTCACGTCACATAAGCACACGTGTGCTTACTTACGAAGTCATTCGGAGTTTGCATCAGTTGTTTGGTCTCCAATCCATTTTATGAATTAAACATTAACAAAATCGAAGCTATTATAAACAAATTCTTATTATTAATACCTTTGTTATTTGTCATTTTTATGATTTAAAAATTATATTAATGTAAACATTGAATATACAAAGGTACCTGCACGCTCCACACGCTCTTCTTTCCTATTCAAAGTGGATCATGGAAAAACAAAAAAAAATATTGCTTCAGCAGACTGTGAAATAATTATTACAATAACATGACATCAAAAGTAGACATTTTCAATTGCACGCCATAAAAAAGTGTTTTCTGACATTGTCGTGAGTAACTTTTTTTGTTATCGACATAATTCTGTTGCGAATTTAATTCGTTTTACATTCTGTATTCTTATTATATTGTGATATTATGGTTTTTGTTTCATATAATTCTATTATTCTAATACTCTACATTTCGTATCTATATTATTGGTACAATGTAAAAATTATAAAATTCAACTGTTGATTTCTCAAAGATTAATTAATAATTACATTTTCTGCTATATCAAAATTACACATTTTTAGTATAATGATCGTAATAAGAAAAATAAACTTTAAATCTTCCACACATTTTTAATGGTATACCTATTTTGTGAAAAAGCCCCATTGTGCACAGAATACCAGAGTGCAGCGTGCAATTTTAATGGTATACCTATTTTGTGGAAAAGCCCCATTGCGCACAGAATACCAGAGTACAGGGTGCAATTTTAATTAAACGGTTTGAAATTGAACATTTGCAACGTTGCTCTTTAAAATGAATACATTTGATGAAAAAATCTATCTACAATAATATAATGTTGATGATCCAATTATGATAAAAAAGGTAAGTAACTTTTAAATAGAACCATCACATATTAGGGCTTGGTGAGTGGACGGCAATAAAAGGGGATTTAGTTGCTCGTTTTAATTTGAAGTTGCCTATCTACGTTTTAGCCTCCATACCGAGAAATGAAATGATGGCTCCCGACTTCCATAATGTTTATTTGATAGATGGCATGCCTCTTTTACATCAGCGCTAAACAAAAATGAAAAGTTCATAAATCAAAGCGTTCAGACGGTTCAGACGGTTCAGACGTGCGTATTTCAAACATCGTCTGTGTCACATTTTACATTTAATCTGAATTATATATTATATTGAATATTTCCATTGACGTTTTCTGTGTTTACATAGCAAGGTACCTTTTTTCTGCGAATACAATACAAGAGTTCCGACTGCCCCCGAATCTTCGGAGCCGGTGGGAGAGTTACTTTCCCATTTGGAACATGCTAAGAGGCCGAAAGTATTGGGGAAGGGAAGGAGGTGTGGAAGAAGAAAGTTAGGATGTACCTACTTGGCTATTCAGATCCGGTCACCAATAGCGGATAAAGCCATTGAAGCAATGTTTCGATTCTTAGGGCTGGTCTTTCACCGAGGCGATACTGAGAGTATCTACGACTTATTTGGTTAAATAAATGCCTTCGTTGCCAAATTTAAAGGTTATTTTGCTTAAACCTAAGATGAAAAATTATATTTTATATTTCTTAAATTGAGAAAAACGGTAGAAACTGCAGACAAGCTTTTATGTGGCAGCTTTGCGGGACGACCTTTTTGTTTTTTTTTTGTATTGAACAATACTTACTAAAAAATAAAAATAAAAGGTGTGATCTAATTTCTAACCAAATACTATTTTTAATGGGAAAATGATGGTTGCTTCCAATTACTTCCACCTCTTACTTAAAAAGATAAGAAAAAAATTAGAATCAACAATATCATCTTACAATTATTTAGTTCCTATATTTTTTAATCTATCATTTTAAATGGAACCTAAGTTTCTAATGAAATTGGTTTGTAACCCAGATAGTGTCTCGGATAAACATCGATCGACAAATATGACGTTTAATAAATAGGTCCCGATAGTCAAGTTGGTAAAGATGTCTGTCCCGATAAGACAAGAGATCCTGGGTTCGATTCCTAGTTGTGACCGTTATCGTTTTATTTTTCTGCTTCTTGTACTGTTTCATATTTTGTTAGTACTATCTTCTTATTCGGGGATAATTAAATATTACAAGATAATACATTATGTAATGTTTCCACAGTCCTCCTTTGGGTTTATTATCGAAATTTAATTAATATAATTTCTTCCGTAAGCTCCCGACCACGGCCGCCACTGCTCTACTGATTTTAATGTTTTACTCGGGTATAAATGTCGGTAAATACCCCTCTCCCGCGCAAAGCGAATCGCTGACTCTATTTTCTCACTTCGTGAAAAGTAATGATCTCTCCCGTCTTATTTGCAACTTCTCGCGGTACATCAACCCTTCAATCTTAACGAATTAATATGTCACGTTGTGTCAATTTTTTGTTTCGACAGTGATTAATTCATTGAAGGATCCTTTTAATTGGTTGTGGTAACTTTGGTTCTTTTTAGATGAGGCGTATTACATTCTGTATGGTTTTAAAATAAGACAATGACCGACTACCCTGATTTTAACTACCTTTTCTTACCTTGTTTGCTCGCCAGAACGTTTCCGGTTACTGCAGTCGTTGATGTGCTAATATAATGGGACAATTAAATACAAGTAGGTACATGAAATTCTCTATAGACAATTCAATTCAAGATGCACAAGATTCTAAGTTAATGATTTGACTATGGATTGTTAGTTTTGTGAGTTATTTCTATGAGTAGGTATTTTTGGGAATAGCTAGAGACAAAACATGTGTTGCTTTCGATCGGTCTCCGTCCAAATCCCATCCATCAACGCGACCAGCTCGAGAGCAGCCAAATTGATGGTCCAATCCCAACTCCTCCAGAAATTAATTGAATATCGCTCAGCGACAGGTGAAATAATGACATGTTTTGCCTCCTGCCGGAGGGTGATGAAGGTAGGATTCCTTTGAATTCTGATATGTGGGTCCTTGGTGGTAAATGATGATGTTGATGATGATGATGATTGATGAAGATTCATCTTATACCGTTAGGTACAAGGAGCTGCTCCGGTTCGGTGGGCATGATAGCCTGATGTCAGGAACCATTTGGGTCACGTGGGTAGCGCGAGATTTAGGTCGCGTCAACCTCCCCCAAATCAATGATGAGTTAAGCTTCGCTAGCATGCCGAAAGTTAGGAGTCCACTCTACTAACCTCAAACATAAACATATACTGAAGTGGTTTGCATCAGCAACGTCAGGAGTTCGGGAGTCCCGTGAACACCCCTCTGGTTTACGCTCGTAAGAATAATGATGAATTCAGCTTCAGTTTGTTCGCCTTCGCCTCTGCAGTCACGTTACTCCAAATAGCTCCTGGCTCCAGTCTATACAGCTTCTCGTTCCAGTAGAGGTAATGACACATGTTTATCATATGTGCAATACAGAACATAATTCAAGTCTTTCGTCCACACTCAAAATAGTCATATCAATATTTAATTTGAATGAGGGCATCCATCCGACATAACGAATGTTTCCGGGACGGGAGATCTTACTCCACTTTTAAAGTCATGGTCACTCGCTCTATCGTTTGTTACCTTCCGCCCGCTTCAAATATCAAAGAATGGTAGAGAATGGTATTTTCGACTTCCGGCGCTAAGGATCAGGGATACTAGAATCATCAGGTCGTGAGTCTGAAATCATCCGATCTCCGTCACTTCAAACGGTTTCAGTCAGAGTCAATTCCCAACCTAATTCTGGATGACTTCTCCTCCTATAGTGGGGTAAGTATTTATTGAATTTGACAGGAAGTATGTCAGAAATCGCCGAAACAACTTCATATTCGTCACGATCCCTTCGTTCTGTCAGCGAGAAAATCCTCCCCATACGTCAGAAAAGAATAGCATAGCCATTACCCGCTTTGTTCCTTCGTCTACCAAGCTAACTCAAGTAGGAAAGCCCATTAGCAATCTTCGTTCCCTTCGATTGGGACTCCGTGAAAGCGTCCTCTCACCAGCTGAAAACACTCGAAACAGGGGTCTATCCAGGGTAACCACTGGTCCTCCAACACCTTCGACAGAAACCGAGGCTTTTACGGGAATAACTCAACCACACCAAGAGCACGGGAAAAGGCCGGCGCTGCTCTACTGAAATAGACGCTATCTCGGTATTCAGGGTTATCGACTTTGCTAACACAAAAAGTTCCTATTAGGCAAGCCAATTACCAATTTCGTTTCCTTCGCTTTTGTTGCTTTGATAAGATAGGACAGCCTACGGAAAATTTGTACACTCCGTCCCAAACCAAACTTATGTGAATGAAAATCTCACTTGACAGAATAGGGAAGCTAGACAGATGTGTTCTCTCGGCGGCTAACTCCAATCCGCTGCGTTATCCCGATTCAAAAATGAATGAAAATTATATGCTAACAGAGAAACCCCTGTAATAACTACAATACACCGTAGCCTTCACAAAGTCCGTAAAACGAAGTCGAAAGCAGGTATTAGCAGTACGTAGATATACACACGTAGCTCTAATAGTTGAAATAATGGTGCGCTCGCGGCACATGGCTAAGTGAGAGTGATGTTTGAATAAGTTATATTTAATTAAATATATTCTATGAATACAGTGAAGAATAAGTTGAATTCCCAAGGAGGATACGATAACTCATTGTTAAATAACAGGTATTGAAGCATATAATTAACCGTTCTATTCGTTACCATTCCACCTATAGGTATCTGATTGCTTCGACTAATAACCGTTCGCCGGACTATAAAAACACCGCATAAATACAATGGTTTATATTTTATAAATCTTTGACGCTAAAAATAACTACTGGAGAATTATTTTGAATCAAGTTAAATTGCGAAAAATAGTCTAACTCATAAATAATGCCTATTGTTGAACAGTCTAACGCGGTTTTAGAGTCACCCCTCTTCGCTTGGCCGAGTCCCGGTCGGCTTCAATACAATGAGTGATTTATGGCCCCTTTTGCTAAAAGGGCCCGGACTCTATTCTTCTGTTGAAAATTTTAACATAATTACCCATAGTATTAAAGTTAAATACTCCTACTTCAAAACACAATTGAATCATTTGGTTTACATAAGGGAAATAAGGGTTAATAATTAGATTATAATAAGACTTACCAATTCATCTTAGTGCAATTCCAATAATTATAAAAAACAAACACAGTCACATGCAGTAAAATTACCCATGCTGTTAGAAAACCACACTTTCTACACTAAATGATTTTAGCCGTGTTCGTGTCCCGACGATAAATTCTTTGTTGGCGCGCCTCGTAGCTTTTAATCGCCTTGACTATATTACAACGTTGACCGATGCTGGCTATGCTTGACCGTCTCCCAAACCTTGAATCCCTGACCCCCTTGACTCTATTTGACCGCCTTCCAACGCTTTCAAAACCTGACTATCTTGAACCGCTCTTTCGCCCTCGACCGTCTTTTAGCTCTCCCCAATCTAGACTCTCTTACAACCCTCGCGCTCCCCCCACCCCCAAATCAACTCCCAAACCTTCCTCCATATGGCGATATCTAATTTATGTTTTTTGAATTCTCGAAATTTCGTGTATTCAAAGATAGAAACGCACTAAAAGACCACATCAATTATGAGCTCTAGAACCCGTCACATTAATTTAAATCGTTTCAAAACCAATAACTTGTTACTTCCTAGATAACCTGTCAAATTCTTTGTTCAAAGGATGAAACTTGATCCCCTCAGTTCAGTGGCGTATCGGCCCACCAGTTTTTAGCCTCTTTTCAAATTACCAACCTAATTCTAGGATGTAGTAAATATCTTTTATTTATAAGTTTTATTTTTAAATCTTCTTGCAGGATTTTAATTTAATTAAGCAACTTCCAAACTCGTCCTGTTAAAATGTTATTTACCTCGCTATTCATAATTATAATTCGTCTAAATCCTAAGAAAAATTACGTAACTATATTTAACGGCGTATTTCCTACTTAAAAAGGCCACTTAGTAGCATTGCTTAACGGAGTCGAATTGTTTCTTATTGACTTTGTTAGGTTTTTTTTCTATCCGCCCCAATCCGCCAAATCCATTGCTACTGCACTGGAATAGGTCTGAGACTTCGAAGTACCATCACGGAGGTCTCTGACGATACAGTGCATGTTCCTATTTTTTTCTCTAGTACCATAAATTTAAGCACTTGTTCTTAGAATAACTTTAACGCCAACATCTGGAAGTCTCTATTTCGTGAGATCAACTGAAAAATTCTTTCTCACCATAATAAATCAATAAGGTAGGTATAGCCTGTTTATTTCGAACATTAATTAGGCTTCTTAGAATTAATTAATTCCTACAATAAACGGAAAAAAATTATCCCAGGGCAAGTTCATCACAATTACAACATAATAACAAATTTATAATGCATTATTCCCAGTGATTTTAAAAAACTCATTTCGAAAAAGACAACATTAAATTAAAGACAGGACGACATAAATACATTAAAATAAATAAATGCAGAAGTTATTTTGAAGTTCCAAAGAAAGCATGTATCAGTCATTAATAAAACTGCTGAGGAAATAGCTTTAAAGAGCTTTTGCCAATGTTTTTTTTTTCGTTGCCGGAAGTTTTAGATTACTAGGTAATGCGTTGTATTGCTTATGCGCAATGTATTGTAAGGATGAAGTAACATTGGTTTTTTTTATAATTAATCTTATTTACATTTGTTTATTACTACATACTACATATTTTTTGGCTTTCAAACATAAAACCGGTATAAAAACATTTTGTTTTTGCTCTTGTTTATCTTTAAAAAAAATTCCAGAAACACGGGTATTTGTGTAAATACCGCCTTAAAAACACACAAAATAAACCATTTAAAATCTTTAAATAAACAAACATCTCATTCATTGTTTCATTTCCCACGGCTCAGAAGCGTCGGCGGCACTCCAAATAGTTTCCGGCGAATGTAATTTTATCACTTAAAAACAGCTACGTGCCGATGGCACCAACCTACCTAACTGACTATGTAATTATGATTTCCCGTGAAAAAAATTATTTCCTTAAAATTAAGCCCTATTTTTCATGAGATAATTTCCCTTGGATGTTGATGATAATATTTCCCGTAAATTTGGAAGAGAGAAGAGAGAAGAGAATTGGGGAGTGAGATGCGTGGGACCTCTAATGAATGTCAGTGACGACAATTTCCTAACGAGGGTAAAGCACGCAGGATTCCCATAGTGAATTCCTGCAAAACATCCTGCGACAAGATCCAACACAGCCAAATAATATGTCATCCATCACGAAAAATTTAAATTAAAGACCACTTGTCACAAGTTACTTGTGTATAAAGTAGGCGACACATTATGCTATACGCATCATGGCTTGGCCTATTTCAGCGTATCGCTCGCCATAATAATAACAACATGGAATTTATATAGCGCAGTTTATTGTCATTTCACTTCAAGTGCATTTTACTATAACAAACGTAAAAATGGTAATTTAGTTATACTGTTCATGTTCTTAAAATTATTCCCACTGTATGCCAGTACAACAGAACAACAATAACAGCAGGACAGGTCAAAACAAGAATATTAAAACTAAAACATAATGTAAAACAGGACTCAGTTTGTGCTCAGAAATGAGACTATTCTGAGCAGGCATTTCAAAAAGGTAAAATAAGGAGGCAACCGAAACCAAACAATTACCGAACGTTTGAGAATATGGATTATTACAAAATATTGAAAAGTAGTTAAGATTTTTTAAATAATTTTGTTTTTAAAGCCCGTTTAAATTCATACAAATTCTAGAGATAGTACGAGCTGAGGGAAGTCTATTACAGATGAGCGGGGTTGTTAAACGAAAAGAGCGATCATAGTAAACGGCTCGATTTGACCTAGAAAGTTCGATTAGACGATTAGTAAAATCTAGATCTGCCGACCTTTATGCTGAATTAAGCCAAGCCACCCAAATATAGCAAGCGTATAGCGTGGTCTGTCACAGGATTAATATCTGACGGTGTGATGACTTTTATCAAAAGCGTATATCTGCTCTCTGAAGGGTCCAGAAATCAAATCATGAGTTACGTATTTGATCAGGTGTGAAGTTATTAAATGCAAGAGGGTTGGAAAATAACAACAAGTAATAATTTAAAACTATTTTTATGTATTAAGATGTGGGCTTAAAAGTAACGAATTAATTAATTTACCCAATGAATACCGTTAATACAAAATGTGTAACATAACGTCGCCACAGTGAACCTTATCAGGTTAAAGGTTACAGTTATTAAACGGTATTAACGCGTCTTCGCTACATTATCACAGCCATTAAATGAAACGTCACAAAGATACTAATTTGCAAAAATAAAGGTTTTGTGGGATTGATGTACGAATCCGATTTACATGAATATTTTTAATGAATGAGATAAAAAATAATGAGATTTTCTTCCGAAATTTGAATAAGGACCAACGATACGATGGGAGTATTTTTTTATTCTAAATTTTCTATTAAAATATCATATGTCAATTACTTTACCTATTTTTTATTTTTTTATGATACATCTAATTTTACTTTTGTTTTCGGAAATGAATAAATACAAATCTAATGCTACGTATGAACAGGACTAAATTTCCGCGAACCGAACCGCGAATTATGTGAAAGGAACGAAGCAACCGCAAACGCGAAACGCCGATTGCGGTTGCTTTGTGGCTTGACTCGCGGAAATTTTTTCTTGTTTATACACACCATCAGAAGCGGAAATTAACCCACTTTTCGACGTCCGATCAAGCTGAAACTCGGCAGGTAGACTCGTTGTCGATGACAATGTATTCCATTAACTTGATGGAAATCACGTACACACAAGCAGACGTATACGCATTTCTCCGAAATCGGATGGCATTACAGCAGTTAATATACGAAATAAAAATCGGTCCTACCCGATCAGCACTTGGTGAGGTTGGTATAGTTGTTGACTCCAGTTCATGGGTTCAATACTCAGTCAAACAAAAACAAAAATACTATTAAGACATTTTAAAATAGATATAGTATATTTAAAAAAATGTTTTTTGAGGGTGGATTTTTTAAATGAATTATTTTATTCAATTTAATTATAATAGAGGCTTAAAAAGGCTCAAACTCACAATGACATAAAAGGCGATACATCTATCGCATTTATAAATGAGTGCACCTGTGAAAAGTATTTCTGCAATCATAAAAATATCAACTTACAAATAACGTTAAATATTATTTACGAAGTTTGATCAACCTACAAATTATGTAAAATTTTGAAAGTGAAATACCTTTTCTTGTTTTTTAAATTAAAGGGAAACAATTTGCGAATTAATTTGACTAATATTAATTTTAGTTTGTATCTTATTCCAAATTATTTACAAGGAAAACCTGATTTGAAAGTGTTTGTTTTCCTAGCCAAAATAACATAGGCATAAATACAATTTTCCGAAACACGGTCTTAAACAAATTTTACTGAAAACACGTTATGGGCTGACTTTTAAATAAATAACTTTCCATCCTAAAAAGTTTTTGCTCAAGAATATAATCATATGTTAATACGCTATTTGGGCGACGACATTGTTAGCTATCCTTGACACTGTGTGAGGACTGGATGAAGCCATATATCAGAGGGCTGGCTTAATGAAACCAAAGTTCAAGTTACCTATCCAACTGAAACCTTCACCAAAATGATAAAACTAGGCATATTAGTGAAAGCACGTATTGATAGTTTCGATGTAACTCTTTTGGGTTGTGGGTATGATTTGCGGTGAGATATGACAGGCTGTAGCCGGTTTAAGAGGGAAGCAGTAGACAACCAAAATCACATTGTCAGAGTCACGTGGAGACAGTAGACAGCGCGTTAAATTAAGTACGTTTGACATATGTAGCGGAACTGACGACATTTTCAACCAGTCACGGAATAATGTATGGCACATAACCTCTCTAATACGCCGCGTAAGAAAAAGACATAAAATCTTATAATTGTGATACGTTTTTCGAAACACTAAGATAAGCCTCGTGCTTGAAGGTGAAATGTCTCCAAGTACAAAGAGGGATACAGTGATATTTTCATCTGGTAATTTTCATTAATTTTAGAAAATTCCTAGATTCATAAGTTTTTTGTTGAATCTATACATCCTAATCTATGTAGTCTGCTAGAAAAATATGTCGCAAATAAGGAATATAAAGATTAAGAATTAGTAAGAAATTGGAAACGATTTTATCGCTTATTTATAAAAAAAAAAAACACAATTTTATACCTAGAATAAGTAGGAGCAAAGCAGAGAAAAATGGATCAGAAGATATTAGACAGCAAATGTAATTTCTTGTTCTATCTATTTTTTATTAAAATATTCTACTGATTTAAAGAAATAATTGCTTTTGTATGTGTATTATGGAATATAAAAGAGGTAAATTGATATTTACGTTTTTAATGTACTTTTCACGCGGTCATTTCGTGGCGTTTGAATAAATATCTATACTAGCCCCACACTACATTGTGGAAATGTTTCCATTACCGATGCGAGAGATATGTGTTTTTTTTTCAAATGGCGGCAAACTGCAAGCTAAGCTGTTAGATAATGAAAATATGAATTAGATTGAAAAAAAAAGTTTTTTTTTTGCAACATCCTATCACGTTTTTTAATTATTTTATAAATATGTAAAATTACAAAACAAGGTATAACATTTACAAACATAAATACACACATCACCACAATCCACACCTTTACCCTCGTTATGGATACTGTAACTCTGTCCGAAACATTGGGTAAAGAAGGAGGAATCATAATACGGTGTAATACTTGATTTAAAATAAATCACGGAATCAATATATTAAATGGTTATTAAAATAAATAACAGAATCAATATATTAAATGGTAATATAAAATCACATGATGACATTAATTTCAAAAGTTGCTTAACACTTTAACATATTCCACTTCCTAGAAGCCTTTTTAACAAAGCAATATATTCAATCAGTAATGTGTCAAATCTAATGATATGTTGAAGTAATTTCAATACGTCATTGTAACGAATTGTGAGTATCAAAAATGGAAATGAGTAAAGTTTGTATAATGTACATAAAATAAACACTTTTTCATTTCCATTGATAGTTTTATTTGACAGCAAACATCAGTTGGGTTGAAACATTCAATCAATTTGTCTAAAAAATAGTGAATGGTTCAACAACGTGAAAACGTATGAACGTATCAAGTCGGCATGTTGCCGATATATCTCTTTCAGGCTTGAAAAGCTCGCTTCCAGGTGGTATTTCCGTCGGCACTCACTTGACTTTATATTTCGTTCTGCCACGTTCCAGAAACGAGCGTAATTCTTTTCATCTCACAATGGGGGATGCCTCCTTTGCCCAGACCTGGTAGACGTTTCAAACTAGGAACAATAAATACTCCGGCGTCCTGACTTCCGTACGATGAT
Source organism: Hesperophylax magnus (assembly GCA_026573805.1). Classification (NCBI taxonomy): domain Eukaryota; kingdom Metazoa; phylum Arthropoda; class Insecta; order Trichoptera; family Limnephilidae; genus Hesperophylax; species Hesperophylax magnus. The sequence goes on along the minus strand of JAIUSX010000229.1, from coordinate 84,320 downwards.
GAAATGTTTTCATTTTTCAAACGCTTTCACTAAAACTGAGACCAATTCCTCCCCAAACAGTTTTAAGACTACTCATCAAAAAGTTCAAACTAAACAAACTGACAAATTCCACGAAGTTTCTACTCTTTGGTATTTTTACTTGTTTCGTTTGATCACATTCTTTTACACGAGAAAATGAAGGCTTATTGGTGTGTTTGACAAAATACCTTAATAATTGTTATCTGAAATTATTACAGAGGAAGCCGCTGAAGTAACGCAAGGCAGTATAAGGACTATTCTTTATTCTTAAGTAGAACCGGTATCGTCCTTCTGGAGGGCAGATTGAGGACTGTTCCGTATCCTTAAGTAGAACCGGAATCGTCTCTCTGGAGGGCAGATCAAGGACTATTCCTTAAGAGGAAGCTACAAGCCAAAAATGTGTATATTCTTGGTAAACCTTATATTGTAGGTAATAGGCATTAAAATCGCTTGACAAACGGGGTCTATAAACTTTCGATTTCAAGCAAAAAACTGGTTTTTATTTATTTTGTAAATAATTTTATAAGAAAGCAAAAAAGTTAATCAAGTGAAACTGTCACAGATAATTTTAGCTATAATACTGTTTTTTTTTTAAGTTGTTTCCTTTATGCGTTCATACATTTCTATTGAAAAAATGTTTTTTTTAGTAGTTTACATTTATATTTTTTATTGAGTAATTTATTTTTTTATTTGTATTCTACTCAAACGAAACGATAGGAAAACCTTCAATTTATCCAAAGAATATTTTTGGTTTTCATAATGTACACCAATTCGTTGAAAAGATTAATAGTGATTTACCATTAAGCTTCGCCTTAACCTTAAGTAGAACCGGAATCGCCCCTATGTAGAATATCTTTTTAAATCAAACTCTCTAATGAAGTAGCATATTTATGTTGTGCGAATCATACTTTAAACAGTTTTATTTTACAATTTTCTACAGCACATTTCAGCAACGAAAGCCTTTATTACATAACGTAAGCGGCAGGTACAATTTGAATACTAGATACCAGAAAAAGGTGAAAAAATGCTGGTGCTGCTACAGACGTGTGTGTATTCTTGTTTGTTTTTATTTATTTAAATTCAGATAAATTTTATCAGTCGTATTGTTTGTTTCTATCCAGTGAAACTTTTCTCCCTGAAAGTGAATTACTTACCCCAGAATTGAAGATGCTGGAGTAAGGTCCTGGTAAACTATCATCTCGTAGAATTGAAATATTTCGCTTTAACCAGCAGTTTTGTGATTAAAGATTCGTCATATATACCTCAACTTCATTAATCTTACAACATTTTCTAAAACGGGTATGCTGTAGTCCCGTCTCCGGATGGTAGGAATTATTGTGCGGTATCGCGTAAATAGCTTTAAGCCGTAATTAAGAAGCCTATTGTATATTTCTCAATAAGGAAATCCACCAATGATCTTTATTCATTGATTCATAAGAAAGTGAAGAGAGGCGACTGTAAGAGTGTTGCAGGTCAGTTAGAGGTATATAAGGAAGTGTCCCAAATGACAGTTTTTAGATTTAAAATTAATTTGATTTATTTCACAACTATTCAATACTATTCAATAGTTTCTGGTTAAAAACACACACAAAATGACTAAATCAATATCAAACATTATTCCTGATTAAGCGTTAACGATCAAGATGTCCCCATTTCTCATGGCTGAGAAAACCTCCCTAAGTTATCCATTACTTGAACATAAAAATAAACCTTTTGAAAAGAATTACATCGGAATAAATAAAATAACTTTCAGTTATAATGTACGTAATGTGTAATTTCAGAAAGCATTCCGGATAAAATGGACTTGTTGGCAAAGGTCCATGGCTACGATTTAGTTGAATTTTTGGTCCTTCGCTATATCATTAAGACAGGGTAAAAAATAAGTCCTTGTCCTCCTAATCGCAAGTTGTGATACTTTTGCGATTTTCCGTGGAAGAATAAAAAATACAAATAATGACGCCATCAACCCCTGAAGTTTAGAAAACAATCCAACCAATATTTCACCGGCACTACAATTAAATTATAGGATGGGTCTCGTTTATTTTCTAGATCAAAGATGCTTTTCTGAAATTTTGTGAAAAAGCGATACATTTGGCGTGTTTTCTTTTATGATAACAACATAAAATGGCATTGTTTTTTTTTGTTTGCAGTTAATTTTAACTTTTTTGAGCTGTTAAAAGATAAGATGGAAGTATATTTTTCATTTTCGACTTTCTATCAAAGTATAAAATTTTACAACAGAGTGCCGAGAATGGCCTCTCAGAAATAAAACAAATCCAAAAAAATGGAAAAGGAACTTATTTAATTTCGCATTGCGAGAACTGGAGAAATTGTTTATTGGTGAAATGTTTTCCTAGGAATAATTTACAATAAAAGAGGGTTTAGTTAATTTAACAAGTAATATACCACTAAAAATCCTTGTTTCCGGATTTATTTTAGGATATTTCATAATATTTTTTTTTATTCAATAAAAATAATATAATATAGTACCTATGCTTGCGGCACGTTCCAGAAATTCAGAATCGAAACGTTGCCAAGAGTCCCATCTTCTTTCAACCGTCTGGAGCCAGAGAGACTATGGCATTACCAATTGGGGTATGTTGTGAGGCAGAAGTTAGTGGGGTAGTGGGAAGGAGAAGGTCGGAAAGTACCTCGCTATTCAGATCTGTCACCAAACACGACCTAAACCATTTCAAGCAACGTTTGAATTATGAATGGTGGTCTTATACCAGGGCGATACTGAGAGTATCATCCACTCTGGAACGTGCCGCAAATATACTACATATTATTTTAATGAGTACTTTGTGTAAAAACACCAATTAGTATTATTAAATTTTTCTCGGGCACGCGGGTTTTGAACCCGCGACCTCCAGCTTGCTAGTCGAGAGTATTACCCGGTGACCACGGATGAGAGTAGTTGGAACTCTTGTGCGCCATTCGCATTTCATTTAATTTAGTTGAAATCAACGTCGATTGAATATATAAAAACTATTTTGCATAATTCCTTAGGTATGTTGAACGCAAAGTTTAAACGATTCTGAAAACAAGAAATATATAGTTCCTGGGTTTACGATCTTACAGATTATTAAAAAATCTTTCCAATTTATCATAGAAGAATAAAATATGGAACATATTTTATTTTACTATCCTCTGGAGTTAAGAAAAAAAATGTCCCCAATTTCCTTCAAAGTTCATATACGATATTATATTATTTATATCTGCTTACAAATGTTTTTTTATAAAAACGAAATAAGTCTCCCTTGTTCTACTTTTTACTGATGACAAAGCTTTTTCCTCTTTCCCACTGAAACCCATAAAATTGTATGTAGTAGCCTCCTCTTTTTTACGGCATTATAATTCATGATGTTTATAACATTTGGGTCAGATTTTATAAATATCGTTTTGTTAAGTTTGTGTTTTAATTTAGTGTCCTATGATACTGTTAATGTTAAATACTAACACTAATCAATATAATACAATGGATTGCCAAAAACTTCCGAATGAAAAACCTATAAAAATAAATTATCTTCGGTGAAATTACTGGATTCATTTAACAATGTCACATTCAGTTTATATTCCATCAAACACTCCCACGTTTGGGACCAATGCCAGTTAACCGGGGAGAAAACACTGAACAGACCTGACAGTAGATCGTCCGGATATAGGATAGTCCGGACAGAGAATCGTCCGGACATAGGATAGTCCGGACAGAGGATAGTCCCTGTAACGATGAACCCGATCTTTTGTTCTAGCAATGAATTGTCCGTTGAACTGGGCCGGGCAGTACTGGGCACTCTCCCAGCTCATCCAGTCGAGGCTGTTGGCACGCCACTGGCCTTTATTTCCAAACCTATTTCATTCCAACCCCATCACTGAATATAATTAAACTAGAACCTTACTTACATTACACATTGCATGTCCACACGGTCGCATCATCGTTTTTTTTTTACTTTTTTCTATTCTGTGTAATGTCACCCAGTTTCGTTGTTCGGGCAGTAGTGTCGCGTGCCTTCCTACATAAAAAAAGAATTATTTTGTTATTTTCCCGTCTTGTTCAATTCCAGTTCCCCTCCCCCCTGCCTCCCCAGGACTAATCTAACAATATCGCATTCTTCGCTGCTATTAACGAAATGAAATATTACACCGTTAAATAGATACGCTATTCAAGGAAACGTACGCTCCTGTCATCGGTCGGATCATTTTTCAAATTCGTACATAAAATAAATCTCGTTCTTTCTTTTTACAAATCTATAGGGGAAAAAAATTGTTGACTTTCTAAACAAAGTCGACAAAAAGTTTATTGAATCTTTCTTTTTTATGCACGTAAATCGTAAAATTGACTTTACACTGCGTAACCTTTTAAAATCGTATAAAAGTTATACAAAATATAGGGAAGTCTGTATTAATACAGGCTGAAAGAGAAACCTTACACTGATAACACTACATAATTTCAATAATAAATAAAACAAAACCCTTAAGGCGATGCACTACGTAGTAATGCAAAATCATGTGTTTTTGGTTTGAAAATTTGGTCGCCTAGAAATGTTTCAGATGCTTTAATTAAATACTGCGAGTAGAATACATCTTGGCCTTTAAAATAATCGAGTATTTTTTAGATAAGTCTTTTTACAAGCCCAGAAAATAAAATGTATAAGGCCTATGAAAACTGCTTTAAAGTTCAAAATCTCCTACTTACGAACTCATTTTCGGTTATGATTTTATTGTACAATGTGGCAAATTAAGTTATTTATAAAATGATGGAAAAAAAATTAAATATTTATGCCTGAACATCCACAAAATAAAATAAAAGGCACTTTTTGGCCATGTTTTTTTCTTGTATAAATCAAAACAGGCGGATAGTGTTAAGCGGGAATTTAAACCTGTTTGCCATCTACGTATATGATTTAATTAATATTATTATATTTTGCTCAATTTAAAATATTACACGAAGTAGTGCATCGCCTTAATATTATTTAAGCTTGGGGAAAAAACAGGTGGTATTTTGTCATTTTACTGGCAATGCTTTAAATGAACTATTATGATATAAAGACGAAGAAAATCTCAAAATCTCCCTAGAGAAAGACCGCGATACCAAAATCGCAGCTTTGCTTTAAATGGCTTTAGCTGTGCTCGGTGACCGGATCTGAACGGTCAGGTACTTCCCAACCTTCTTCAATGTTTTTACATTAGCTCCACACCGAAGGCCCTGAAGTTAATTGCTACAGGACTTATGTCATCTTTGGGGATGTAGTGTGGGGTTTTTTTGAGGAGTGTGTCCAGGAGTGACGGACGTATTAATCCATCCCTCCAAGGCAATGGGTCGAGAGAGAGTCAAAAGTTCAGGAGTGACCTATGGCAGGGGTGTTGGTTATCCAATAAACGGTTCCCGGGGCGGCGGTACCCTTAACCGCCTCCTAAATTTATCTTACCACTCCCTTCAGCCTCACAACAAAACCAACTGTAGATACAATACACGCACTGGCTCAGGGCAGTTTATTTCTCAGGTAGGGATTCTTGTGGGACAGTATTTGATGACTGTCTGCTTATAATACATAAATGAATATCGCATTTAACAAATGTTTCAAGCTTGGTAGAAGTAAAAGTAATAACAAAACAATTAAGTCAAATTTTTGTTCAGGAAATATGGCGAAAGGTCGGCATCCATTGGAAATAAATTAATTCACCGCCGGCTCTTAAAATTTGTAATGGAAATGTCAACATGTTATTTTCTTTAGAAGCGGCGTGAAGTCCACACGTCAAGAGGTTTATTGTCCCCCGTGTAGGGAGACCGTTACCGAACTGCCACACGACACCTTTCATTTATACTAACCGTAAAAATAGCCTTTTTAGCGATATTTTCACGTCGGTACGTCGTATATTTAATGCTTCTTGTAAACGAATGTATTAAAAAACCAATCAGTATTTCAATTAACTCGCACAAAGAAAGCAGTTTGGTTTTAAAAAGTAGAATTCGTTATTTTTGCACGAGGTGACTTATAATAACAGGATTCTTTTCTTCTACTAAATGCATACAAATATTATTTTTAACCATTACCCGTACAAAATCATAGGCTGTAACTTGACTTGTATAGTTCCGCTTTTAAAGATAACCTGAAAAAGTTGGCTGGGTGGGAGCACATTTCAATAATAGAATTAAAATATTTGTTCTATAAAAAATTAGTGGTTATCAGAAATTTTTCAAAAAAGATATCTCTACTCATGTTTCAGCTCAACCTTTTTAAGTTCTAATTCTTACGTACCTAAGTACTCGCACACGGAGAAAAATCGCTGTTAAAAATGTTGCTAACTAAGAATCTCTTCAAGTTATTCGTAATCCGGTTAAAAACGAGATTGCAGGCCCTTAACGAATGAATTGACAGGCTTCGTGATAAACTTTTAGTAAAATACCAATGTATTATCACGATGTTGGAACATGTGTTCATAAAAATTTTCGCATTTCTTTTTATATTTTACCAAAAAAACGCAAATGCATGAACACGTGTTCCGATAATATTACGAATTTATTAAAAGTTTATCAGGAAACGGCCCGCAATCGCGTTTTAACCAATAATTTGAAGAGATTCTTAATTTTTTTGTCTTGTTTATTAATTAATTAGCAATACTCAGTTTTTTTCGTACAAGCCAACTATGTTGTTCATAAGTTTTGTTCCATCTCGCTCAAATCAAAAAAGACGAAGATACGCACGAGCCCATAAAGGTGATGGATTTATGTTATGTTGGTTTAGAAAATTTCCTTGATTTTGATCAAATAATGCTTAGCAACTGTGGAATATATTCATGGGTATATGGGTATAATATGGGTATAATATAAATCAATATAATAGTAATTATAAGCAAACAACTCTAAAAAACACAAAGGACCAACCAATTCTTACCAGACCATTACAACAATGGATGTACTCCAGTTCTGTCGGCCTATTATTTGGAGTTGTGTGTGATAGATACATATCCATTTACGGGCTGCCCTTTTGTCGTGAGCGGCAAGAGATGTCGGCAGCCTAATGCGACCTGTCATCGGAAACTAACTTCCTACTTCCTGCTGATACTGTGTCCATATCAGCCTGTGGACAGAATGGATCGACTAACAGTAACAGGGCCGAAAATGGGAATATTGTCTGATAATTGATACAAACTGCGTCATAGGTCATAAGAGCCGATGGTCACCTAAAGGACCCCACCATTTTCACATCCCCTAACTGTCATTTTGTTTTTAGACAGGTACAGTTATTCCCCAAGTTTGGTGGCCACCTCTAGTCTTGATTTCCCTTCCAGATATCAGTAAAACCGTTCCCTTCCCTTTAGGTGGATTTGAATGATTGAATCTTTGGAATTTGTACGAATGCTTTGTTTGTTCTATCGGTATTTCAATGTACGTCGCTACAGCCAGGAGACGTTCCAAACGAGTATCATGCGTCGACTTATGTTCTTCGTTCCTCCTACAAGATGTATTACTCTTTAATAAAAGGTTCTTATAAAAAGCCACTCCACAGCATCCCTAAAGACGACAGCGGCCCTGAAGAAAACCTTAAGCCCCCGCATATCCAATTTTTAATACAACAAGTTTTTCGTCAACTCAACATAATGTTATTTTTGAAGATAATATCTAAAAATTTGTTATGCCGAAACGTTAATTATATGAAATTCCCTATATAGAAAAAAAATCGCAAAGTAAACTCCGAAAATTATTAAAAACACGTTTTGTTCTGTTATTGAATATGTTACAGGCATAAAAAAAATCACAGTGTATCTTTAAATAACTAGAGCATTTATCGAGAGATTTTCGCTCTATTTCAAACGAGTCGTGTTTTATTAAATATTTTTAATATAAGCGCGCCTTCTCTAACATACTTATTTGCATATCTCCATAAAATATCATCTCTGAACGCTTACTACGGGGCCTCAAAGTGTGTTCTGTGAATTCAATTTTTTATGTTTGAAGTCTTCTATCAATCTATCAATTCGAGTAGATAAGCTTGGATGACTTCATATCTCTACAATGGACCTCGCAAAAGAATGCACTCTTATAACGTGTTTATTTATCTATTGTTTTTGTGTTTAGTTCTTAAAACTACTATTGTTTAATTTTTTTCAAATAAAAATATATTAAATTTTTGGACATAATAATTTCAGTCTAAAACTTGAAATTAAAATTGAGGAAAAGAAAAATAAATTCATGCACAAAATTACAAAATGGATTAAAGAACAAAAAAGACAATATTAAGAAAATTTCATAATATAAAATAAAAAAAAAAACTACACGTAACACACACAACCAATATAAAACACACATCACTCACAAACACACAAGATTATATTTTAATTGTATTATTTCTCTTTAAATTTATTATGTAGGTTATATTATAAAACGAAGGCCTCAGCACGGGTAAGCCACCCAATGGGATCAACATTACTGGATAACTCTGAAATGTAAAAAATATTGTACCAAAATAATAATAATATTAAGTTCTGTGAGAATTTATTTTCGATTTTATTAAACAGATGTAAATATTTATTTTTAAAATAACCTTTTTTGCGCTTCTTGATATTTTTAGGAAACCGAAAAAATAATATAATTATATACCACTTCATTGTATATATTATTAATATATAAAATCAACCGATTTGACGGCCGGCGTGGTCTAGTGGTATACGCTTTTGACTACAGATCCGAAGGTCGCGGGTTCGAACCCGGCGTGCGCAAATAAATTTTATTTGATTAATTTGTGTTATTTCACAATTAATTAATTAAAAATAATATATAATATATAGTATATTTGCGGCACGTTCCAGAGTGGAAGATACTCTCAGTATCGCCCTGGTGTAAGACCACCATTCAGAATTGAAACGTTGCTTGAAATGGCTTTAGCCGTGTTTGGTGACCAGATCTGAATAGCCAGGTACTTCCCCACCTTCCTCTTCCCCATCTCCCTCCCCTCCCCAATACCCTCAGCCTCACAACATACCCCAATTGGGGATGCCATAGTCTCACTGGCTCCAGACGGGAGCAGTTGGGACTCTTGTGCGGTATTACTATAAAAAAAAAAAAAAAAAAAAAAAAACCAAAAATTCGGTTCCCCCCTAACATTCATCGGGGTTATATGAAAACATATTAAATCAATAACAGAGTTACAGTGTATTTATAGGTAAAATAAAAGAGGGAGAGGGGGGTGGGCTTATTATATTTATGTACATCCACAAAGTGTTTGCTACATGTGAAAAAATAATTTAATTCCTTAAAATAATTCGTGTATTTATTGGAAATTCTTTAATTCATTTAAAAATCGTGTAATAACGGTTATCGTAACATATAATAACGAATAGCGAATATATTTTGTATTGTCGTCGTTATAAACGAATTAATATAAGCCTGCCATCATTAAAGGGAGGAAAACAAAAAAATACAGTAAGTTCCTTACGAAAATAATATTTTTTTAAGTAAATCGTATTTTCAAGAATATTTATATGTAAATCAGTGTGTAGTCAGTAAAAATAAAATCAACAACAAAATATACAAACAAAAATAAAATCACAAATTAAAAACTCATAAAAACAAAAATAATATAAATAGGTCTTTGCAATGTGGCATTACCACATTTTGACAATGGCCATGAACGCCGAAATAGCTGTCACAATAATAAAACCAAAATGTAACTTAATAATAACATTATGAACTTTGATTTACTTAAAATAAAAAAAAAATAACAAAAAACTTATAACTTGTTTTCTGGGTTTCTCATTCTTGACGTGGCTCTGCTACCAAGCGCCAACGAAGTTCAGGAACATTCATAGAAGTCTGCACTTGATAGGTGACCGCTTTAATAAAGTTCTCATTCATTACCTTCCTACATCCTTTGTTGTTCTAGCCCCACATTGTGTTCCGCGTACCGCCTGGCAACATTTTCCAATATTGGGGGTTTAGTCTTACGTTTAGGTGGATTATTTTGTATGGTATATTAAAAAAATATAATTTTACAGAGAATTGGTCTAGTTCAGTGGTTCCCGATTAGTAATGCGTGTGGCCCGGGGGGTACGTGAGGTTTCTTGAAGGAGTACGCGCATGCAAACATTAAAATCACCGAAATATATTTAGAGTCAATCAATGAGCGAATCTCACTAAAAAGCAATATGATTTTTCAGAGCTTCGCAAAGAGAGACACGCACATTTGCACCATTAAACTTATATTACAATACGTGATTTTCACGTTTACTAGAATTTTTATGTCATTAATAGGGATTAAGGTTATAAAGTTATTGATTGTCGAAGAACCAATTGTTTTATTTATTTATCATTTTGGTCTCCAAGGTTTATTCAGGTTTGGGCTGTTTCTCAAAGGGCACTCATTAACAAGTAATTGGGAACCAATGGTCTTGTTAATCGATTCAGATAAATCTGAAGGAAACAGATACTGAGTATACCGGGTATATGTTTTACAAATCAATTTTAAGCTTCTAAACATTTGATGCAAATTTAAAACCATTTGTTGTCGAATATGTCGAAGTTGTCTAAGATTATCTTATGAATTAGGCATGCATGATCTGATCTGCTACCAAGACGTGATGCATAATATAAGTATACAAGTTAAATAATAAATATTAGGAAACTCATTGTTCCTAATGCAGCCCTGAAAAAGTAAAGGTCCTTACTAAAAGATGACGCACACTAACATAACAGAAAATCCTCTATCAGCTGAATATAACATTATCATACTGTGGGCTCCGCCACAAATCATCACTGCCTATGTGTTAGATATTTATTATCACACATAATGGAGAATCATTAGGAAGAGAAATGGCAAGACGAAAGACGGGGATATGGACTGACATGTGACTTCTCTCTGAAGGAATCTTCTTTTAGTTTTTATTTAAGGGATTTTTATTCTTATATCACATCATTCAAGCTTCGTTTTCATAAGGATAATAATTTACTGATTACTTGCTTATTTAGTTTTTATTTAAGGGATTTTTATTCTTATATCACACCATTCAAGCTTCGTTTTCATAAGGATAGTAATTTACTGATTACGTGCTTATATAGTTATACAATCTTTATTCTTTGCCAATATTTATAGCCATTGACAGACATAGACAGTTTCAATAATAACCCCCAGAAAAATGTCAATAAAAGTGGTTTCAACGGCGGATTGCGAAGATAAGCAAACCATTATTTTTTTTGGTATAATGAAATATGAAGTATTTATATTTTCACTTTGTTTCAAAACGTGAGAGGCCATTGATCAAAAATCAAAAATAGAATTTTCTTTTAAAATTATATAGAACTGATATAGTGATAGATATAATGATAGATTATATAATTTTAAGTTAGTTGTACAAAGTAGGGGTTCTAAAAATGGAAGACATATAACATAGATTAACTTTATCAGTAATCTACCAACTTCCGTGACTTTTCCGGAGGACAATATATCAAATGTTTTCGAGCAAATTGACTGTGGATCCGTCATTCCGCGACATGACCCTATACTGACTATACGCGACCAATTTGGGCGGTTTAAGAACTGGCGAACCGAAGGGCGGCGCCGGAGATCGTAAACTTGCCTCCCGACAGCCGCCCTACTGTCAGTTCTGCCGCCCTGGCTGTCAGATCTGCCACCCACACTCATCGTAACATTTGCTGCCCTAGAAGAGAGTGCTAAAATGTTACAGCCTCTATTTTTACGGGCTTCAGAGATGGATCAAGACGTATATTGGTAATAATTCAAGGAATAAAGGAAAAAAACCTTTTGGATTAGAAGACTGATAAGATTTTTTGAATATTTAATGTAGCAGTACCAAACCATTCCTTTTCTCAAATTTTCCACTGTGATTTATTTCATACAAAACTGAAATTGCATGCATAAGGAAAGGATACGATAGCTTAAGTTAGGTTTGGTAGGAGAGTTAAGATAAGAATAGGTTAGTTTAGGTAAGGTTAATTTAGGTGAGGTTGTTTAGGTTTTTTTTTTTTTTTAACATACAACAAACGATGTTGTATTCCCATGAGTTATTAAACTCATTAAGGGATCGCCAATTGGTAGTTTTCAAATAGAAAAGTAAAAAAATTAAAAAAAGAGTTTTGTGCAGAAAAATTAGATTAAAAATTAAAAATAACCAACCCAACCCAATGTGCAGACACAATGTATGAAGAAAACATTTACAAAACATTTCACAGAAGCAACATACAGACACAACATAATATGAAGAATCACTTTACAGATATGTTACAAAAAAAATTGTCTTATAAGACTTTATGAATTATTATAATCACTCATTTGATTTAAGTACTGTTGGTGTCAAAAAGTTGAAAAAGTATCCTCAATGATGGACTATATAAATGCATAAAAACAAAATCAGGAAAATACATTAAAAAGTACGGGGTCAAAAATAAACAGACCTAATACAAGATGTTTTACATTCAAAATACATGAGAAGATTAAAAAAGCTCATCATCTCTGGATGTACAAAGTTTGGTATTTGGAGATAATTAGGACGGCTATCAGAACAGAGTTTGTACCTACTTATGACTCGTTTTCCAAATAACATTTGAAAAAATAGGATTTCAATATATCGTTTCGAGATTTCTTAGAGGCATATACCTGTCTTAATTCTTCAGGCAATTTGTTATAGTTAGTGTAGGCAATATATTCTAATGATTTCAGTCCGAACTTTGTTGAGTGTATTTTTGATATATGTAGTTTGTTGTGTTGTCGTGTATTATATTGGTGAACATCGTTGTTATAGTTCAGTTTTATATTTGTGTGGGTGTTACACTGAATAATATTTAAAATGGTGTTTGTTATCTCAAAGCTAGGAACCATCTTAAATGGCAAAACAAGTGCGTGACGGTAAATATCTTTAATAGGTATATCCCAAGGCAAGCCAAAAATGTTACGCATGGCTCTATTTTGGATTATTTGCACCTCCGATATCATTTTTTTGGTAGCAAAGCCCCAGATACTCGAAAGATATGCCAAGTGGGAGTGAATCATAGCATAGTACAATGATCGCAGTATGGCTGTAGGAAGCAATATACGTAGTCTGTACATTACACCGGTCACCGGAGCAATCTTTGATTTAACATGGTCAAAATGGTTTTTCCATATAAGCCGTGAGTCAATTAAAAGTCCTAGATACTTCGCGACATCTGTTTGTTCCAGTTTGTTTATTCCCAAGGAAATGTTTAGGCGTTGCCCTTTCCTATTCCCGAATAGCACATAGTGAGTCTTTTTAATGTTAAGGCTAAGTTTATTGATTCTCAACCACTCGGCTAGATGACCCAAATCCCTTTCCATGTCTTTTTCCATTTCGTTTAAATTAGTATTATGATAGAATAATATTGTGTCATCAGCATAAAGTTGAAGGGTTCCTTTCAACCCCCATTTTGCAATATCATTTATATAAATCAAGAATAATAAAGGCCCGAGAATCGAGCCCTGTGGTACACCACATGTTATATTTCTATGATCACTTGATTCTTTTCCAATAACAACCGAAGAGCACCTACCCGTAAGATAACTAGATAAAAGTTTTAGATTTTTGCCCACGATGCCCAGATATTCAAGCTTTTCTAACAGAATCTTATGATCAACCGTATCGAACGCTTTTTTGAGGTCTATGAAAATGCCCGCTGCATATTTTCCTTGATCTAAGTGTTTTTGAAGAGTTCATGTTGGAGAATTTTCTGAACCCATATTGTCGAGGCGTGAGAATATTATTAGTTGTGAGATATTTTGTTAGTCTATTTTTGATTACATGTTCAAATACTTTGGAAAAGACTGGGAGTATTGATATTGGACGATAATTAGATGGATTTTTTTTGCAGTCTTCTTTGTGAATTGGAACGATTTTTGCTAGCTTTAATTGATCCGGAAACAGTCCACTCGCTAATGATTGATTAATGAAAATAACAAGATGATCCGCTAATTTTTCTTTACAGAATCCGAGTAAGTTATGTGTCATACCATCGACCCCTGGAGATGCATTAGTTTCTAGTTTTGATATAATTTTTAAAACTTCTAGTTTGTTTGTATTGGCCATGTAGAGGGACTGTAATGGCTTTGGTTCCATGTTTATTGTATTTACGTCATCTGAATGAGATGGGATGCTCGCAGCTAGATTTTCACCAACCGATGTAAAGAAGTCATTAAACGCTGTACATATCTGCTTCGGGTCATTTATGTCTATATTATTAATGGTAAGAGTTTCAATTTTATTTGTCAAGTTCTTTGGAGATTAGTCAAGTTAGTTATGATTGAATTTATTGTTTTCCAAGTTTGTCTTGGATTATGTATGTTTTCTTTAAAAATATCTGTGTAATATTTTGTTTTGACGAAACGTCTGTAATTAGTTACCGAATTTCTCGACTTATTTTTAAGTGATATAAGAAGACTGTTTAGCGGATCTTTTTTCCACTGTTTGTAATAAGTATTTCTTTCTCTAATAAGAAGATCTAATTTTTTGTCAAACCATGGTGTATTACCTTGCTTAGGGTTTCCTATTCGTAACCTTGGCTTAAATTTTCAAGTGTCAATCGCTGTTTTGATATATTTAAAAAATTGATTAAAATTTTCGGTTATATTGGTTATACGTTAAGGTTATGCGTTGTATGTTATTCTGAATTATTTTTCCTTTAATATCCAAACTTTAATTAAAGATTTGTTAGAGGTAAGGAGGAGAGGGATTTGATGTAAATAATTTAAGACAATTTTTATATTCCCATCATTCAGATGACAGGTCGTGTTTGTTGGCAAGTAATCTGGAAAGCTCTTTTTAGTTACCACGGCAGTATTGGTAAATGATTTTATCGTATTATTCTTGAAAATATTATTTCACTATATTAAAAAAATTGTTTTCATTTGGCTACTTCTAAAATTAAAGTTAAATTTCAAGGTCAAGATTTATCTTGAACCGACAAAAAACATTTCTTTGCTGAGGCTTTATAGAATTTGGAAAGAAAATTAGAATATATTTTAAAATTTTATTTCTATACGTTATGTGAACCACCATAACAGAGCAATTAGCCCATTGGTTAAGGACCTTGGGGGACGCTGGTTTAAGACCAGTGCCGTTCACAAATGATAAAAATACGCTTATTGTTTTCATGATGCAGAATATAAAAAAATAATTTTAATAGCTGCTTTCAGCGTAGTCTTAGTTAAGAGACTTCCATGCACAGTCGACACTATATTATAGTGGATTAAGCTATGTTCAGTGACCAAATTTGAATATCTGTGTACTGTTATTTCCCCCTTCTCGTTTACCCTCACCTATTTCTATAACAAAAAACATTTTTTTAATTTTTTTTAGTTTACTTTGCTGTATCAAATTCTGCTTTAACGGATGAGAAAAGAGTGGGTGGTTTATCAAAATTCGATGTAAACAGTGACCTTCTTACTGATTTATAGGTTATATTTGCAAAATATCAATAATATTTTGGTTTCCCTCGAAATATAATTGTAGATTCGTTTAAAAAATAAACCCAAATCGGGATACTACTGACTTTCTTACCAGTGATTCCTGACATTATTTCAACTGAAAACATTTTAAAAGGTAGGTATTGGAGAGTTGGTGTGGTGGTGCGGGATTGGTCGGTTACTCGGCTGAGTGCGCAGTGACGTCATGTGAAATAATTTTTTTGTTATTGTCTGTTTTTAAAATCATCAAAAATTTCACCGGTGAGCAAAATTTCATTTATATTTTTTACCCAAAGTAAGTCATTGATTTCAATATCATTAATTATATTACAAACTATGAAATATTTATTTAAAAACAAAAATAATTTCAAAATAAATGAAAACAGAATGAGCAAAAGAACAAATAATATATTTTACACCCCCCAAACCAATACTAAATTAATGCAGACACATAGCAGTTTCATTGGTCCTCGTACATTTAACCTTCTACCACTACAAACTCAAATGATAAATAAAAAGATAGAATTTATTAAAGAGGTAAAATTATGGCTGAATGACGCAGATATTGAAACGCTTTTACTATAAATTTATTGATTCTTTCTACAACTCACTTGCTGAAACTTTATAAACTATTGTACATAATGTTTTCTCTTTACTTTTTATAATAACTATAAACAAAAAAAAACTTTTTCTACTAATGTATATTATACTTTAGGTACTTGAAATATAGTAATCGTTTTATATTACCCACACTCAGGCAGTGCCTTAGTGGGTTTTCATTTCTTGTGTATACTATTTGGTATTATGTATTATGTTATTATATACTATCTATTAATATGTATAATATATGTAAAGAAATGAAAATAAATAAAGTAAAAAAAAAAAAAAAAAAAAAAAAAAAAAAAAATACCATGTACAGATTGTATGGAAGTCGGTTATAAAATATCAATGAGAAATAAATTTACATAAAAGCCTGTTGACATTTATTTTTTTTTACGTTCTAAAACGGTTTCAGATTTTATTTTTATTTTATTTTTATTTTTTTTTATTTTTTTTTTATTGAAACATATAAACAAGGTTACAATTTTTTTAACAATATAAACACCAATATTTCAATCACTCTCCTAATAAAGCAGCTGCTTGTGTTTAGGAGAGGACAACAAAAATATTTTTACATTTGTTTAAATTAAACAAAAAATATTAGTAGATTCTCGGCAAACTTATACAGCCACTATTGTATTTTCGTTTACTGAAAACTTTATTTAGATTAGTTCTTGTAAGGTCGACCGCAAAAGGTCTGCTGTAATAAAAACCTCAAAAATTTATTGTTTGACTAAAATTCCTATTCAACAAACTAAAATATTGTTTATTTTTATATGTAACGAAAAAATAAATTTATTTTATATTTAAGCGATACGCTGCAGCATTCAAAAAACTTCGTCTAGTTTGTAGTAGGGAATATTTTTAAAGTTTTAGAACGACGATAGCAAAACCCATATAAATAAAATACTCGTTATTTTTAACGATCATTTTATTATACTTCCGGTTTCTAAAGAGAAATTTATTATGACTGAGGAGGTTGGAACTGAAACTGCTTAAAAATTAAGCCCGTTGGAAATAGAACCACTTACCCAGTTATTTGAACTATAGTAAAAAATATATAAACCTTTTTTTTCACACTACATTAGTTTTGTGTTTAATATCGACTATGTTTTGGAAAAACACACCAAACTACAAAATTAAAACTTTACAGGAACTTAAAACTTCAAAAATGAATATTTATGTTTTCTAAAAACTTATTCAAAATCTTGAAGTTTAATTGAAAGTTTTATTTTCAAAATTTTGATTAAAAAATTACTTGAAAAGTAAATTCTCGAGGGTGGTAGCTGAGGGTGATAAGAAGGATAATATTATTAGCATCTAATAAAAAGTTTTCATCGGAAACGAGAGCAGTAGTCCACAAAAGATAGCTGAGAAAGAGGGAAATCAGCGGTTAGTCTATGTTTAACATATTAGTTGAGTTACGTGTTCAAATCCCAAGACTTCTAAAAGCTATTTTAATTCTAATAACACAAGTGATATCTCATTTTTATGAATAATTAATCACACGTTAGTATTTCTCTATGTTTAGTGTTCCTCCATTTACAATAGATTAACCGGTTTCGAGGATGCAAAAAAATGAAAAACCGGTTGTAAGAAATATTGGATATTTGGTAGCCCTGCTTCCCGTCAAATAAAATAATATTTTGTCAGAAAAATTATTATAAGGCGGGCATTTTGTTCGTGCATTTTATTGTGCTTAATTCCTGAAGATAGAAACACAACGATAATAATTTCTCCCGCGCTCGCTTTTCCAAGTGAATCTTTATCCATTGTTATTTATGGAGACCGTTCCTGCGGCTGCCCGAGGCGTCATTTTATTAAAACTTGCCGAGGATTTTCTTTAAATGGAATCCCTTTTGAGGTCCCGATAAGTCTGCCGGAAGTGCATTATGAGGCAGACAGATTTGCTTGTGCTTGTAATTAAAAATGCGCCTTTATTCCGACTTCCTCGCTTTTCCCAGATCCGTTATCGAATCCACAAGGAACGCCGTGGGTCGGAATAATTACATTATGGAAACATAATCACGGAATGGTTGTACGATATTAAATAATATTGAGACTGAGAGAAAATTTTATTTGTAAATTAATTGCTTCAACATTTCTAACAATGCGAACTAATCATACTTAGATTAGAAAGCTAACTTTGTCCCATTATTTAGCAATAGATTTTTTTTTCATCTGAAGTAGATACTTTGTGATATGACACAAAATAAAACAGTAACTTAGTAAACAACTAGTATTATACAGTCCTGAAGAAGCTACGATTGTAGCGAAACCCGGTCGGCAATAAGTATAAAATATAAATGGAGTGTTTACTTAGTTATATTTTTTGGTGAATTGATCGCCGTGTGTGAAAAAGCAATCCAGAGACCGAGACCGAGAATGTATAAAGGTGCGATCGATGAAACTTCAATCGACCCGTTAATATTTCCGCCCCAGTTGCTTTGTTGACAGCACCAAAAAGTGTACAAATACAGTAATAATCAAATGATTTTACTTTCAATAACTATGAATAATCGCGATCTATTCCAATTACAAGTGAAAACAAATCTTGTTCCGCAATGAAACTGAATTTCAAAGAGCTCGATAGATAGAGCAATTATTATAAATAAGTAATTGAATGAACGATTTTCAATCGCACAGCGAAACGATCATTCCGCGTCTATGAGCTGAATAAAAATACACATCATTCCCCCCGTCTATGGGATCTCTCAAGTGTCAATCGCTTCAATTGCCTTAGTAAATGATTATTTAGCAATTGTCGATCGCATCAATGATATAAATAGATTTAACTATTAACAATGGGGTATTTTCACGTAACGTTTAATATGTGTGGAAGATTTAAAAATGATTTTTCTGATTTTGATTATCGTTCTAAAAATAGGTAATTTTAATTCAAAATTATTGATTTCAAAAACGTTGTAAAACCGCGGATTCCGAAATGGTTCCAACTGGCTAGAGCGTCATTATGGCACAGAAAATGCCAATGTCTGGTAAGACGGCTGTCACCAACGTCGCCTGACGTGACGTCATCGCCGCCGAATTCTCGAATAAAAACGAAAAAACAAAAAAATAAAATAACTTTATCCTATTTTTATTTTAATATGCGACCTCTATTGACTCTTCTGCATGTCTAGAATAGATATATATATATAATAGCGTATATGTATATATACCCTATTATAGATTACACATATATATAGGCAAAAAAACATTAACAATAAAGCTATAACAAAGCAATTGGGGCGAAAATATATATATACATATCCCCGTCAATATTTTCGCCCAATTGCTTTGTTAACAGCACCAAAAAGAGTGACTTACTGACAAAAAATATAACGGTCAATATGCCAGGGGCCTGAAGGGTTAAATTATGTATAAAAAATATGTTAATTTCTATCTTTTAGCTGTAAAAACTTTAAAATATATTTTTCTGTTAAAAAAATATGTTGGTTTATATATTTTGGCAATAACCTTAATTTGAGCATTTTTTATAATTGTTAAATTAGTTAAAATTAAAACCGATTTATTTGGAAATAATAGCAAATTATTCCGTTTAATTAACACAGCAACAAACCAAACTTCTGTTTCTCTTTGGTATATGTTTTCCAAACAAGTTGTCTGGTGAAAGAGCGAAATAATCAGCAGTAATTATCATCTCCGATGATGGCGTCTCCTCATTCCAAAAGGCATTAGCCAAACAATTCCCTGTATTAAACAGGAATAATTATCCGATAATACAGAAGTTGAGTCTAAAACTAGCTCTTGAAGTAAATCCCTTTTTATTCCATTGTAATTGGATAAGTTTCGGCAGTCGGCGGCGGTCGACCGCGACTCGCGGGAGGCACAAAACAACCACCATTAAAAAATATACAGAAAGTTTCCTCATAACAGGAGACTTTGTGTTCATTATTAAATTAACAGTGCCCGTGTAGATTGTTAATGAGTTTTCTTTAAGCAAGACTGCTGTTGTTGACTGAGGCGGTGAGTTGCCGACTGCCGACTGCCGACTCGGCTAAGTGCAGCTGCATGCTTTATACTCTCTAAGCTCGCCCCAGGTTAACTTAAGCCTCCTTAATTCCTCTTCATATTCCGCCCGTGCAAAGCATTCCTCTATTTTTTTAGCGATATCTTCAATGTATACCTCTTGGTACGGCTAGTTACGAATTCGAAAGATTGTTTCAATTAACAATTAAATTAAGAGGAACATTCTTATGGTACGCGTAAATAAGTTTTTATTTAAGTATATGCTTTTATTGATTTGACTATTGTATTCCACCATAATTCAAAATGTGTATTTATACCTCCCAGCATAAACACAAAACTCCATCTAGGTATACATATTAGCAGAATCATGTGCTACTTTAACATGTAATTTTTTTTTTACTTACCTGTTTATAATATGAAGCTTTTCACGTTAAGTGGTATTATGAACGTTGGTGGTTTTTTAACATGTCACGTGATATCTTACATACCTCCCAGAAACAATTTTTACATGCAAGATTATGTTTTGCAAACAAGCTTTATTACTAACCCGATATTTATTTTACCTTCCTATTGGCATAATCGCATCCCTGTATTTTTTGGCAGTATTCCATTACTTCCTGCAGATTTTGCATTCCTGCGGTATAAAGATATTTCTTCCTCTTGTACTACGAGATCTATTAAATTATTCCTCGTTACCATTCAAAGAGCTATTCTTTCCTAGGAAAGCTCCTATAATGTGAATTGTTTGCCGATAATCCTACCGTGAACCAATAATACAACAGTTCCTTCATTATTTCAAGAGTTTCCGAGGAAAATAAGTCAGAAACCTGAATATTAAAGAACCCGAGCAGAATTTTCTATCACGGTTCACAAACACTCTAGAAACGGACTAACGCACACTATGATACTATCAAAATAATTAAGTTTCATAACGTGAGATGAAAATGCATCAAACAAATTTGTCATCATAACAATTTTTGGAGACCGAACAGCACCTGTATACATTTTAATACTTATGACATTACAGTCTGTGGAATTCGCTAACCTAATAAGAAAAATATATATATTTTAGGCTACAGGACCTGTATTTTAGTTTAATAGGCAGTGTATGGCGTAGGTCTTCGATTGAATCATAGATTTAATCATTCATTGAACCGTTCATTGAATCATGGATTGAATCATTTTTTTTCAATCGTAGATCGAATCATAAATTAAATCATGGATTGACTCATGAATTGGATCGTGGTTTTGAATCATAGATTGAATCATAGGTTGAATCATACATTGAAACGTGAATTGAATCATAGAATGAATCGTAGATTGAATCGTAGATCTAACCTTATATAATAATCGTAATCATAGATTGAATCATGTATTGAAAGATGAATTATAGATTGAATCATAGAACGATCTTAGATTAAATCATAGAATGAATTGTGTATTCAAAGACAAATTATAGATGGAATATTTAACCATGGATCGAAACTAGGATTGAATCATATATTGGATTATGTATTGAAAGATGAATTATGGATTGAATCGTAGATCGATCTTAGATTATATCATAGATTGAATTATGTATTGAAAAATAAATTATAGATTGAATCATACCACAATTCTTTTACAGGAATTTAGTCACCTGCAAAAAGAGCTTCAACAACCCTTGTTCTAACGGCTGTAGATACACCTTATTCTATTGTTAGAGAACCAAAGTTACTCGCCCATTGACTAAGATATGTAAATGCAGTAATATAAAACGGTATATTTCAATCATATCTCGCTTATCTATTTCCACAATACTTCAAATGGCCAGATAAGATAAGACTAGGAGGGTTGTGAACGGTTAAGACGCGGAAACTAGCTTTATTATCTGAGGCAATAAACACCCGAAGGTTTTACCGGGCGATAAATCCGTTCTCACTTGTTCTTCGGAAGCATTATGGTCTCGTGTCACATTACCATATAATGTGAAGAGCGATCCGCATTAAATTATTATGTGACCCCACTACATCTATGTTCATATCGATAGTTCAAATTTAAAGTAGAATATTTGTGGATGACACATTATTTGGTAGCAATTTTACTATTAGCAATTATTCTCAATTTGGGAGGCAGGGGTGCCCGGTTTCACGGGGTGAGGTTTGCCTAAATCTTGGCGGCGGATGCGTTTGCCCACGTGTGTGGCAGGTCGAATCGGGAGAGATTGGTTGAGGGAGACCTTTTGACCTCTGAAGCCGGACTCTCTTGACCCATCGCCACAGTAGGAGGGATAAATTCATGCGTCCGTCACCTGCTCTCCTTCATTTCCATAAAAAGACCCTCCACACAGTATCCCCAAAGATGACATAGTACCCGAGGTAATAAGGTCAGGGCCTCCTTTGTGGAACTAATGTGAAAAATATATATAAATAACCTTTAACTAATTAATGGCATGTTTTCCTTCATTGTAACATTTTTTTTCACTAAGCGACTGAAGATTTCCAGTTATTTTGAGGTGAAGATATCATCTCTCAATTAAAGAAAATTTCAAGGATTCTTGAACAGAGATGGTAAAAGACATAAACCTGACCGGGAGAATGGGATGGATGGGAAAAAACACCCCCACAAACACATTAATTACATTTTCTTAATTAACTATAATTATCAACATATGCTTTGTGCAAATTGAATCAAAATGGCTCACTAAAATGAGTAGTTTGTATTAGATCTCTAATTCTAACAACTTCTAACTGCATACATATTTTTCTAGCTTTTGTATCATGTTACATCTCTTTAAGCTACACCTCTCATGTATGTATAGTAACTCTGTGTTAATATCATTATTATTTTATAATGTTCATGAATGTGTACGTCATTGTTTATTTGTATTAATTGCATAATAAGCGCATGTATATTTACACGTAAGTTATATAATACATTCTCTCTTATAATCTCTTAAACTAGTTAAATAAGTTAAGCACAAAATAGTTAAATATTTATAAGCACTCATTGAGAAACTACTAAAAAGTAGTTGATTGGGATTTTTCTCTTTTCTTGTATTGTTTATTTCTTATAATTTTGCATTATTTTCTTTTTTTTTTTAATTAGGAAAATAATTTCCCTCAGGGTCTATGTCATCTTTTAGGATGCTGTTTGGAGGGTCTCTATCAATGAAAGGAAGGAGAGGAAGTTCTGGGAAAGTAAAAAAATGTATCAGGATGAGCTAGGAATCTATGGATCAGCATCTTGTTAGCAATCTGGTCGAGAAACCAGTTCAAGAGGTCGAAGGGTCTCCCCAAACCAGCCTCTCTCGATCTGGCACGCCACGCAGCTGATGGGATGGCGCATTCTGAACATACTTCTCCCCAATGAACCCGGGCCCCCCTGCAAAATCACCAAACGTAGTGAACCACTTGGGGTGACCTATGGCAGAGGTGTTGGTAATCCAATAAATGGTTGCCAGGGCGGCGGTACCTAAACCCACCTCACAAATTGTTTGAATATCTTTCTACAGCAACACCCCGTTGGACACCAAAAGCTTCTGACCAAACCCATTGCATGACGACAGCGATATTTTTTTAAATAAAGAATAACCGTTATTTATGATACTATTTCACATCCAGGCCATCTCGGTACTTCATCTGTAAAACTTATTATGATGAAACCATGTTCGTATAGTAATATTTTCATTTCAGAATGTCGCAATTTACCAGAGATTTTTTGTTGTTTAGTTTCCGGCTGTTTTTAATAATAATAATAATAATAATAATAATGTTTATTTCAGCTGGACAGAGCGGTGTGTGCAATGCTCTGCCTGCCATAAAAGTTTACATTTAAGTTAATACATAAAAATAAAATGAATAAAGAAATAAATAAAAATAAAAATAAAAATAATAAATAAAAAATCAATACATTGATGTGCACATTAGGTCTTTATGGTGGCTTCAGTGAAATTCTCCATCTCCGGTGTAGAGGCGCTCCCTGCCACTGGGCAACGGCCTGGACAAGAGTGTTGTCCGATCTCTGGTAGCGCTGACGCGTCCCGGCTATTCTGTGGCGCATCAAAGCAGCGAACCCATGCACCCTTCCTTCGGTGAACATCTGTGAGGCGCTGCATCGCCAGGGGAGGCCAAATAGGGCTCTGTATGCGTGGTTGTACTGTACTCGGAGTGTGTTCATGACGCCTTGTGTGTATGTCGTCCATAGCTCGCTAGTGTAGAAGCTCATACAATATGTTTGGAAAAGTTGCTTCTTCACCGGAGGACTGCATTTGTTGAATCTCCTGGCAAGCATGTTAGCTCGCACACTCAGTACTCTTCTTTGACGTTCTATGTCTTTTTTATCATTTAGGTCATCGGTGATGACATGCCCCAAATATTTGATTTCGCTGCAAATTGTCAGGTTGGCCCCGTCGAGACGTATGGGTGGAATGACAGTGGGACCAGTATTTGCTTTAAATATCAGCAGGGATGACTTTTTAGCATTGTACATCAGCCCGTGACTATCAACGTAAGCTTCGCATATTGCCAGAAGTTTTCTCATCGCTCTTATCGATGGAGCTAGTATGACCATGTCGTCTGCATAGCTAATATTGTTCATACATACCCCGGCAATATGACATCCGATTCTTGTTGTATTCAGTGTTTTACTAAGTTCATCCATATATACGTTGAAAAGCACTGGGGACATTGAGCCTCCTTGTCTAACGCCGCACTTTAATTTGGCTGCTTCTGATAGGCTTTCATTCCATCTGACAAAGTTTTCCTGTTGGTTGTACCATGTTCTCAATATATTGACTATTTGTGGTGGAACTTGTCGTTCGGTCAGTTTTTTCCACAACGCATTATGACAAACCCTGTCAAAGGCTTTGCTTAAGTCTAGGAAGCATGCGTATACCGTTGTTTTTCTGGCTTTATAGTATTCGATTGTTTGTTTCATGCTATATATGGCCGTATCAGTAGAGCATCCAGCTTTGAAGCCCATTTGAGAGTCCTCTGTATTGAGCTTGTCTTCCGTTAAATTTAAGATGACCTTTTCGAAGATTCTTGCAATTATTGTGGCAAGAGATATGGGTCTGTAATTAACAGATGATGTCAAGTTCAACTGGCGGCTTTTTGGGATCGGTATTATTATTGTTTTGGACAGCTCTTTCGGAATGTGTCCGAGGCCGATCATGGCAGTGAAGAGAGAGGCAAGCAGTATTGTTAAATACTCCCCCGCATGCTTTACATGTTCTATCACTAGTCCATCGTGACCTGCAGATTTACCTCCTGCCATGTTGTTTATTGCTCGCTGGATCATCTCAGGTAATATGATATTTAAAGCAAAGACTATTTGCTAAACGTGTCGGTTAGATTTACAGTAAATTTTGTGGTTTCTAGAATAAAATGGCTCGTTGCCATTTTTTGTTTCGTGAAGATACAATAAGCGCTTCACATTATCGAGCATAAAATATTGAAAGCACATTATTAAGATTATTGTCGTGCTTGCGATTTGGGTACTACGGTAATCTATAAATTAACTAAGCATTTGAGCCAATGTGTTTGTAGATCAGAGGTGATTAACCAATACGTTTTAAGTTATGCGTGTTCCACAGTTCAAATCCTAACAGCGCAAAAAACTTTTCTCTCAGGTAAGTTTTTAGATTCTCATGGCCAAAAGCATTTTTGTTGTTTGTTTTTGGGGTGTTATGCCGTGTTGCGCTAACTCCTTCTTTAGCCGATGTTTCGGACAGCGTTGCAGTGTCCATCATCAGGGCAGATTCGGATCTACCGGATCTGCCCTGATGATGGACACTGCAACGCTGTCCGAAACGTCGGCTATAGAAGGAGTTAGCGCAACACGGCATAACACCCCAAAAACAAACAACAAAAAAACTTTTCTCTCCGTGATTTTTAAATTCGCTGATTGATAAAAAATACATTCTTTCAATAGTTGAATACCAACATGACATATTTTCATTATAAAATCTTATCCTGAAGTCAATATATTGCAGACTTGACATCTGGTACACCAAAACTAATCACAGAAAACCACATAAAGAGGATTAACGCTTGCAACACAATGTCACTTCTACATACTACTATCTACACATCTGCCTTGATGATGGACACATACACTGTTACTCTGTCCATAACGTTGGTTAGAGAAGTATAAAAAGTAATACGGCATAATAAGCCAAAAACTAATTACATCTAATTATAACTAGTTTACGATCCGAAAAGAGTATTAGTAAGGCATATTTTCCCGGTGCCCGAATCGCCTCATAATATTTTTTCAGCATTTCTTTCACTTGTCAACGTTTTACGTCAATTCCTTTGTCAAAAAGATTATTACAAGCGAGTAAATCAAATAACATCGTTGTAAATAGAGAATTTAACGTTTTCATATTTTGAAGCAGTAAATCTTTGTTTACTGATTCGGTAGTTTATTTTCTATTTATTCATTTTCCTAGAAATTTAATAAGGTCCAAACCTTTTATACTCACTGTATAATATTACGTCGAAAATATATATTAGTTTATATTCAACATTATTAACATTAGTATTAAGTCACCTCGCTTACATAAAATCCCATAAATTATGCAAAGATTTTAAAAGAATATGATGTTCTTCTGTTAACAATATTGTGATATCAACAAACTTTGATTTATGTCAGAGAAAGGAATTAATTAAACTGAAAGTTGTGTAGTTATACCACGAATAACCGTATTACAACGTAGAACTCAATATAATACAATGCTGATAAGGAAAATAAGAAAAATTAAGATATGATAACTTAAATGTTTTGGACGAAAAGGATCAAGTCAAAAGAGGTCAAGATCAAAGTCTAAGCTGTGTGGCGATCTATTCTCTCTACCTACTCCTTCCGAAGACTTCACGGTTGGTGCGTTAATTTTTTTTCTAATTCTAGTACTTAGATCTTTATCTTTCCAATAAATATGACAATTCTTTACTATTACGATTAGTACGTCTAAGTACACAACAAAACAAATTAAGGCCTTATGATATGAAAAACCCTGTATTAAAAAATTTGATATTGCAAAGAAAACTGAGCTGAATAATCACTCATTTAGGTACCTACTACATTGGATTTAAATTTAGTCATTTAATCTATTTTTATGCGTAGGTATGATCAACAAATTTAAAATAACTTAGAAGGATTTGTGTATATTTTTAATGCAAACAAAGAAAAAAATTACTAAGCTGAAGAAAAAAAACAAAATAATTGTGAGTACATTTTTATGTGAAACCGCAAAAGAGTCCCACTGCTCAAAACCGCCTGGAGCCAGTGAGACTATGGCAACCCCAATCGGGTATGTTGTGACACTGAAGGTAGTGGGGGGGGAGGATATGGGAACTGGGCGATATTGAGAGTATCTTCCAATCTGGAACGTGCTGCAAATGTACTATATATTAGTTTTAATGAGTAATTTAAGAAATAACACAAATTAATCAAATAAAATTATCTTACGCACGCCAGGACTTGAACACGCAACCTCCAGCTTGCTAGTCGAGAGCCTTACTCCTTAACCATGGAGGCCGTAATTAATTAACATAATTTAGGGCATAAGAAAAATTATAAATACTCATTTAAAAACAGTGGCCTAATGGAAGAACGTTGAAAAATTTATAATCTTAACGGTAAAGAAGAAAATCTCTTTCTCTGTCCTTTGTCTCATAGAAGCTTTAGAACTGGTGTCACTAGTTTTTCAGTTAGGATTTTCTAGCTAAATTCAACAATTTTTCAGTTGTCCGCGTAAATTTCATTAAAGGCTATTGAACTTTATTTTTAGTTTATTTAAAAAATATAATCATCTTTGAAGTAACAAACGGCCACCATAGTACGTACGGCTTGGACGTACAAACAGTAGAAGGAAACCATGTACAAGTTATACGCCAATATTTTTTCCCTGAATGCTTTTTATGCACATTTATCAAAAACGCCCTCAAGATTTACATATGAAAACAATCGGAGTATATCGCAAGTACAGGAACTTCGATTTTCACCTATGTAATCCACCTTCTTAAGCGAATAATACCTCACCGGAGACAAGAGAAACAAATGGTCTACCTCACACCTTATCAAAAAAGGACAACAATAATAACACAGAGCAGAAAATTTTAAATATTAATATTTAAGTTTTTTGCGTGTGGGTGAGATTTGTCAGGGGGTGTTTTGTGTTTTAGGAGCGGCTTCATTTCCATTTCTGCCGCAATAGGGGAAGCAGCCCTGGCACTTTGCTAAACAAATAAAGATAGGTGAAGCGCCCTCACGTTCGGGCTTAGCACGCGTATCGGCGCTTTCCTTTCACATCCCTGAGTGCTAAGTAAAGAAGTAAAGAAACTCTCTGCATTGGCATTGCCAGGCGGATCCTAAGGAAGGTGTACGGAAAGAAAGACTCCTCAGTTCAAATTGAGAAGGCCCGTTTTGTGAATAGAAGGATTACCAGTAGTGATTGGAAAGTCCTTTGAAAACGTGGCTGGTATACGCCAGCGGCATCAGTAATTATCTACAGATTTCAAGGCTGTTTGTTTAAAAGCCTTAGAATTTATAATTAATATCGACTGTAAAAAGGCAGAAAAGAATAACTCTCACCAGCAGACCAAATGCCCATCTTGCTTTATTAGATTCTCTGTGACAGAATATACATTCTTGGAAAGGAAAATTAAACCTATAATATCACAATACGTTATTATGTGTATTTTGATTGGCTTTCTTTCAAAAATTACAGATGCAATTACGCTACTGGTAACCAAGTGCGCATTCAGGATGCATTCAAGTAAAAAAGCATTTAAGAAGAGTCTAACGCCTTACGTACCCATTCTACTACTGCAAGACAAATGAGAACAAGGCGAATTTCTCAAGTGGCAGCCAAATTACCTACTAGAAGAATGGACTATTCCTACTATTTAAATAGTTTAACTGCTATTGCAAAACGTTCTTAACTAACGTGAATTTAACAATCTACAATAAACAGGAAACACAATTTGGGAGGCGAGTATGGGTACCGCCGCCCCGGGAACCATTTATAGGATAACCAACATCTTTTTCAAAGGTTACCCCATGGGATTAGCCACGTTTGGTTACTAAGCAAGAGGTTCCCGGGTTCGATACGGGTAAGATACATGACGCCAACGGGACGTTGGCGTCATGTATCTTTTATCAGGAGATTTTTCAATGTGGATGAGTGTTTCAGGTTAATAATTATTGCTTATAAAATAATTGTTACCCTTTGTGCAATGCATAAAAAATCTTGTCTTTAACATTAGTTTACCAAAAAAATAATAATTACTAATATCTGCTGTTACTTTAAAATCTTTTACTTTTTAAAAATCAGCCAGATTAAAAAGTTCTTACAGTGAGCATATTTTATACCAAAGTTCTCTTTTATTCCCAACACTATTTCACTATTACAACAGTTTTATTTCCCTATACACTAACTCGAAACACAAAACTTTGCAGTAAAAATGTTTTTAAAAACTTAATATTTGGATGAATGTGTTCGTGGAACATGGGAGGTCGAGATCTGCCTAAGAATCACCAAGGAAATGTAAAAATGCACACTGTTTACACGGTTGGGCAGCGTTCTGAGGTGGGCTAAGGTTATGGTCTGTAGAAAGGATTTGTTGATGCGGGTCTTGAAGAGGCCTGGATTATATGAAGGAGGAAGAACAGATTTCGGAAGCTCGTTCCACATACTAATCGTACTACACAGAAACGAGTCGAAGAAGCTAACATCAACTTTGAACGGGGTGGGAAGGATAATTCGACACTACCGAGATCATAACTTTAATGAAGGTATCGTTGAACCTATGTAACGCGTAAAACTAATATACATCGTAGCAGAACGTATCATCTACTTATTTACATTTAAAAAAACCAGCAATCCAGCCCATATCAGTAGCGATCTGCAGACGAGTGTCTGAAGCACATCCTATCGAGCATTTGTAACTGGTCGCCTTGAATAATCTGATCTGTATTCAGGCTCCATCGGAGGGGTGGTATATCGGCCACAGCCCCCCGTGTGACCCCAACAGCCCTTAAAGCAATTTAAAATTGCGCCATGAATTTTTCGACGGGCACCCCACGCCGGATCGTTCACTATAAATGTGTAACACGTTTATCCTTTAAATTAATCCACTTAAATATTTAAAATTGAACTGGATTTCTCCGTGAGGATTCAATTCGCGCCCGGTTCTATTGAATCTCACAAGCACAAACCGCAAAGGGCAGACGCTACTCACATTTCGTGTGGGATTTTATTTTTCCATTGCGAAGATTTACACAAATAATTTTGGGTAGAAGCAAAAAAATTCATTGAAAATCGGTTACTAGATATATAAATTTTTCATTACATATATTGAAAAGGTACCTGACCTGACTTCACCTTAGCGCACATAATCCAACCTTTCCATACTAATACTCCATATTAATCTTCAAATTTTAAGCCGTATTGATGTAGTTTTATTGAATTTGTGAAAACTAGAACTTTTAATGGAGTACCCCTTTCAGAAACTTTCCAATTAAAAGTACTTCGTCCACAAAACTACATAATATTCATCTTAACCGTTAAATATTAAATATGTCTGTCTGGAGAAATAAGAACTCACGAACGGTGAGTTCTGGCTTATGAAAATTATTTAATAAAATTTTATGAATTTTGTAGAAAATAATTTGAAAACTATCAATGAAAATATGAAAGTGAAATAAATCACATTATTCATTCAAACTTTCAAATTGTAACAATTATGGTAATTCCTTTAAATATCTTAATCTATCTAATCCATGTTATCATCTCAGTTATCTGTACTGTCTCAACACATTTAACTCATATAATTATCTTAATTCATTCAATCCCATTTGTTTACTTATTGAATTTAATCCACGAATTAAAAATCTCAATCTTTATAACTATGTCACTACTTCTTGCTCTACAATTTTTTTACTCTCCTAATTCATGTGACTTATTCATTTGATTTAATTCCTTTGATTCTCCTTATTCATGTGACTTATTCATCTGATTTAATTCCTTTGATTATCCTTTTTCATGTGGCTTAATCATCTGATTTAATTCCTTTGATTATCCTAATTCATGTGACTTATTCATCTGATTTAATTCACTATACTAATATAATTGAAATAAATTTCTAATTCACTTCATTATATCGATTTGCTTAAATTTTTTTTTTGTGAAATGATTCATTTAATTACTTTCATTTTTAAAACTCTTTCGATTCCTTCGATTCTCCTAAATATTTCTACTTTCTTAAATCACTGAATTGATTTATTTTTATTATTCATCTCATTTCTCTTAAAAAAAATTCTGGACTTATTTAAAGTTCTTTTGATAATATTCTTAATATAATGGTATAACCGACAAATAACACTAATACGTTCGAATTTTTTTTCCAAGCCGACAGCATTAAAATAATTCACCATAAACATCCGTAGCCTCAATAAAAACTGAAATTGCTTAATGAAAATTACATCCCGAAAATAATAAATAATTACTCTGTGCATAATACAACTCATCACAGATCTCAATCCGACGGGTGGCCCCAATATTTTATTTATTTGTTTTATAAATATTAAAAATTACAGTTTTTATGCCTTTCCCAACTACCACACTAGGTTCATGCCCATGGCGGTCGCACATGATTCATTTAATAATTACAATAATAAAACATAATGGAAAAAAAAATTGTTATGGTAAAACAATATCTAAAAAAATGCACATCCTTATAGAAACCATATTACAAATAGGAATAAAGATAAAACTAAATAAATGATAAAGTTCCTAACAGTGTTAGAAACTCATTCATTCCTTGGTGAAGGCTCGTCCCCTTTCAAATAGACAATGTTGAACATGGGTAGTAAAAAGGGATATAGAATTAATTAACTTTATATCAGTGTTTAAAGCATTGTATATTTTAGGAGAGATGAACAAGAATTGTCGCTGAGCGAATGTTTTTTCTAGTTTTAGGGACCACGCATCCCATGTTTGATGAAAAGCGGGTGATTACTATTACTATTCATAACTTAACTATCTCTACACTCTCGACAGAAAACTTAATGGTTCAACTAAGGATCTCATTATAGTCGGTGATATTAACATAGACCTACTAAACGAAACCAGCCCCCACACTACAGACTACCTAAACCTAATGGCCCTACATGGCCTTATACAATACATTAAAATATCAAACCTCACACTCACTACTAAGCGATGCATATATCACATCATGGTTAGATCAAAATGGACTGCATATCAAAGGGGATATGACAGTAAATTAACCTGGAACATAGTAAATGACATCTCAGAAAAAAAACAAAAACCTAAGTCATCACTGGATATAAATGGGAAAATATTCTAGTCCACGAAGACCCAAAAACCTTAGCTGATCATGCCAATCATTACTTTAATATCATCGGAACGAACTTAGCCAACAAAATTTCAAAGCCTCTAATAAAACCTCTACCATAATACGGGTATGAGCCTAGTATGGTGGTGGTAGACAACAAAATTCTCGTAATCATTTAATTATTTATGAATTAAGAAACACAAAAAAAAAGCAAAATCGCTAACCGCACGGGTAAAACAATACTGCATCGACTAAGAAATTGTCGATACAGTACTCTACAACAAAACAAATAGTGCTGCTAAAAATGATAAAATGTCACCATACATATTAAAACACATAGTGTACATTATTACCGCACCATTAAAGCATATTGTTAATCTAAGCTTCAAAAACGGATCATTTTCACACCAACTAAAATATGCAACGGTTATCTTAATTTATAGGAGTCGGGTTAAAATAAATATTAAAAATTATATGCACATTTATAGGTCGAAACTAGAAACCCAGAAGATTCTTTCGCCTAATCAGTTTTGCTTCCAAAAAAACTAAATACAGAATCGGCAATCTTAGATCTGACGGAAAATATAATAAACAACCTGGACGGAGGTGACTCTTGCCTAGCCATATTCTAAGACCGAGTCAAAGGATTCGACACGGTTTCCCACCCCATACTTCTTGAATGGCGATCTCATATAGGAATCCGGGATAAAACTCTAGACTGGTTCTCTTCATACGTAACAGGCAGTTTGCAAACCGCTAAAATTCACGATAGAGATGTAAGTAACCCTCTAACAATTAAATTCGGAGTCCCACAAGGAAGCGTCATAGGCCCTATTCTATTCCTCATATATATTAATAATCTCTGTAAACTACCCATAACCGGAAAACTAATAGCTCGACATAAAAAATTGTATCCTTTAGTCTGTCTTCTGCTACCCAACTTACTAACAATAATAATTCACTCTTGTCCATGACCTCAGTCCATAAATCCCTACATCTTTACATCCCTGGGCTTGGCCGGTCAAATTACATAAAAAATGTATCCAATGTATTTTTTTTAAATAAAAAAAAATGTGTATATTAATATTATTCTATTTATCATTTATTTAACTGTCTAAAATAAGCCTAGCTACTGGATATGTATAATGTGTTGTATTTTTTGTTCCGTATTATTTAATTTTTCAATATAAAATATATTTTTTTAACTGAGCATACTTGGGTTTAACAATATTATCGCTCCATCGCTACCCAAGTATTAAAATCGTATAAAAAAATTATCATAACAATGCCAATGGATTTTATCGGACAGTTCATTTTTTATCCAAATTACTTTTTTTACCGAACAAAACCGGTTTTGTGAAAATTGCACGGAATTCAAACCAAACTGTTTTGCAAATTTTAGATACATCGATCAATCAGTTTAAAAATGTGAAGTTCAACATTTAAGCTATAAAAAAATATTTGTAGTTAACGTTCTGGTAGGTCTTTGCATTATAAACTTTTAAATTAGTTAAAAACCACGAGAGAAATTATAGTTTTTTTATATTTCTTTTTTCTAATTTAATTTATATTTCTTTTTGTATGTACGTACGACATACCACCATTTTTCATTTTAAAACCTTAATAATAATGCTTGTTCGAACTTTTATTTATATTTTTATTTATAAACTCTAGCTAACCCAATCACTTACTTTCTGAGCGGGGTTAGGCAGATCGAATAGTCAGCACTATATATAATTACACTATAAGTGCCTTCCATACATATTTGAATTGTAAAAAATAACTCCGTCTCACTTACACTCACCTGATATCGTTGCTCTACATTTAATTTGAATTTTGTAAACACAGTTTTTTATTAGAAATTTAAGCCTGTTTTTCACAATTTGTATCACCTTTTGTTTTTATCCAGACCAAAAAATTATTTTGTACTATAAATGTTTTTCAAATATTTTATTATTACTATTCTTATGCTATAATGTTATTATTATTAACAACTCTGCAAATACAATCCACTCTAAATATTATCTAGGACTTAGATATAAATTTATCATACAAATTACCGATAAAACTCAAATCTTTATTTTTGCCAATTTTCCTTAGTATAGTAGTAGCAAAACATGTTGACTTCTCCCGAGGATTTCTTTTAACTTTTGATCACCGACTTGGAGATGATACGATCTACTGACCGTTTTTTCCTAAACGATTTCTATCCGAAGGCACAAACTATCGTACTTTAAAGATTTTACTCTAGTTTTTGTCGGTTTCGAAAATGTATTTGAAAAAGGTTAGCTTTACTCAGGCGAGCATTTGCATAATTTTAGAATTGTGGGTGAAAAATGAATCCCATTTATAAATCTAAGTAGCAGAATTTTAATATTCGACATCGTTCTCTCGGCTGGAGACTCGCCCGAGAGTATACGATAACTTTATTAATTAAAATTTCTCTTCATTACTTGACTTCTGGGATACCCGTTATTTTCCTGATTTAACTTAGTTTCTCAACCGTTTCCTAATAGACAGCGGGAAAAGAAATTGTAAAACCTGAAGATGCTTACTAGTACAAACATTTTCAAGAAAACTTTCATATTTTCTTGAGGGTAGCGAGAAGATATAATAAAATAATGTGCCCCATAACATACAAAATTAATCTAAAGTAAGTTAAAAAGTCTAGAAAATGGTTTATTCCCAAACAATTTAAAAAATATATATCTATCACTCCTACCCATAAAACAGAATTCCGCAAAGACACGCAAAATTATGGACCGATATCACTATTATCAAACATATATGAAAAAATTGTAAAAAAACAAATCTGAGAATTTTTTGAAAAAATTAAATAATCAATTTGGCTTTAAAAAAGCATAAGCACTCAAAACGCTCTCGCAAAATAAACGAATTACCCGTTTACCACCCTAGATTCTAATGAAAAATGTATAGAAATGTTTAAAAACTTAAAAAAGGCGTTCGGCAGTATATCACTTAAAAAATTAATAATTTAAGCCATTGGAATAAATGGAAAAGTAGATTGAAAATAAATGGATAAAATAATGGTATATAAGAGACCCCGAGAAGTTAAATTAATTGATCAAGTTAGTGACTCTGAATATAGTGAATTCTCAATACCTCAAGCTATTATATTAGGCCCTTTTCCCATTTATCATATATGTTTACGATATATTTAATGTCTTTAAATATTTCAACATTATTTCATATGCAGACGACACAGTATTGGTAATACTTGGACGAAAGTCAACAACATGGCTAATGCAGATGTAAACAAACTAAAAAAAATGATTTGTTACAAATTTAATAATGACATTAATTTAGCATAAAAAACAAGAACCACCTAAAGATATACAAATTATAATTCACTCAACAAAAATTCAAGACAAATACACAACAACATAACTGCAATAACTTGGGTATAGTATTAGAAAGCCAAACCGAAATAAAATACCTAAGAATTACAGTAGACCAATGCCTAAAATGTTCCATACACATAAACATACTCAAAGATAAAGTGACGAAACTAACATACATCTTTAGGTGAATGTTAGTTTGAAAAAAATGTAGTTCCGACCTGCACACGGTATTTTTTTTTATATTGAATATCACACAAAAGTCCCTACTGCTCCCAACCACCTGGAGCCAGAGAGATAGAGGCATGTTGTGAGGCTGAAGCTAGAGGGGGAGGAAAGATAAAGCGACGAAGGTGGGGAAGTACCTGACTATTCCGGTTATATGACCGTCTGATAGAGACCGTAGAATTACTCTATTTACCCGCCTGTAATTACACCAGAATAACTAAACTAAAATAAACGTTTTTTATTACTTTTCAAGAGCAATTATTTATTATTATGTAATTTTCTCTATTAAATTTGATTTTTTATGTAAGTCACAAAGGATAAAATCCATAATTGGTTTTAATTACAATGTACAAACTGTATATATGAACTGTCGATTTCCCGAAAATAAATAATGCATTTCTTCATAAGTTTAGACGAAATTCCGCACAAAATTCCGCATCCCTGATCAGGATTGCCTAGTCATTATTAAGACAACTAATTATTTATAGTTGCATATTTCAATAGCTGCCAAACTTCCTTAGAGAAGAGATGAACATCATTAGCATGCGGAAACAACATGGAACTGGCAACTCGGAGCAAAGATGCAGGAACTGAGCACGTCAACTCAGTCATCAGTGTCATGCGACGTTCATACAATGCAGGATGCTTGCAGAGCGGTGCACTGTGCAATATGTGTATTGTTCCGCATGACTAAACTGTGGATGCAATTCATTATAGATTTAAAATTCAACAAGGAACACACTACTCATCATTACGGTAAGAACTTTGTTCGTTATTTTAACTTATTAATTAAGTAAAAAATTAGTTTTCTTTATTTGATTTTTTGGTAAGAAAACTATTAAATCTAAGGTTTTTTTGTCCAATTGACAGTCGAGCAATTGAATTAACGAACTATAGGAACAGATGTCTGCATATTATTGAAGCAAAGTGTGTACGCACCAAGAATGTATGGCGTCTGACCTTACCTGTGGAGAATCTACCTCTCTGGAGAAATGATATGAATACCTACTTCAATACGTAGCAATTAATGCTTGCACATTTGAATCATTAAACCTAAAAATTAATAATTTCATCGCTGAGGTAAGTTAAAATTTAATATCCAATTTATTGCCACAACTCTGTCTTGAAATGCTTCGCGCTATATTCACAGTCTCACATCGAATAATAGGAACATTAATTCTTCTGTTCTTGAAACTCTTGAGATGACATGTCTTATTAATCATTTTAGAATGCAATTTATTCTGAGACGTCACTGATTCCTTTGATCTTCTCTCCCATCGTATAATATTCTCCTGCACTCAGTATTTTACATTTCATCCAATCAGTAATTCCACTAAATAATGAATTGTGTTTTTTCCTTTGAAGTATTTAATTATTATTATATTTATTTTTCTTAATCCGGAAAACTCACATCTGTGTCGTGGCCGTCGACAGTAACCTTATTAACACGCTTGCAAAACAACTCACTGGCTGATTGTTGCACGCCACCCACGGTGTCACGTGTAACGTTTGGCGTAGCAAGCAAGTCCCGTGGTGCCACGCGGCGGGGCACCATTAGTATGTGACATTTGACACGTGTACCACGCCGTCACTTCCCGGCCGGCTCGCCACTACTTACACCCTACAGTAGTGATGTGATTTTTTTTTCTCGGATTTGATTAAAAAATTTCCCCAGAAATTCCCCACATTTAGAATTCTACCCTGAAACCAACAAAATTTACTTTATTTAACCATTCTATTTAATTTTTCACTACCACACAAGAGTACCATCTGCACGCAGTCAGGGGAAAAATTTATTAGGTTTAAGAGAAATTGAGGAGGGGAAGGAGTAGTCTAAACATAAACAAATGGAAAGATGAATGTTTGGAGATGCGTGACTTTTTTAGATCTGGTAATTAAACACGACTTATTTCGTTTTTACCGATATCTACCGTTTTATAACAAGTTTCTCGTTAACTCTATTAGTTTTTAGATTCCAAAAAAAATGTTATTTTTGAAGATTAGAAGAAGAAGTTATGTCGAAACGTTAATTATATGAAAATCGTAAAGTAAGCTCCGAAAATTATTTGAAACACGTTTTATTCTCTTACCTAATTAATATGTTATGGGGATGAAAACATTTCAGTTTATCTTTATACGCAACTAAAGCATTTGTCGAGACATTTTTGCTCTGTTTCAAACGAGTCATGTTTTATTAAATATTTTCACCATTTGCGCTTAATTATATCTCATTTTTAATATCAGCGCGCTCCCTCTATCATTCGTATTTACATATCTCCCTTTCAACCCATCTTTGAACACTTACTACGGGGCTTTAAGAATCGCAAATAAATTCTTCAATAATTAAATTAAATTATTTATATATAAAACTATCCATATAGATCAATATCAAGGAGAGTGTGTCAAATTAGAAGAATGCCATAAATCAATTCTAGTCATTAAAAAAAGAGCCGTACGGAATATATATAATCTACCATGGGATACACATGTCAAAGTTATATACTCACAGACACAAATACTTCCTTTTACGATTCTGCCAAAGTCATCACAACTGCCATTCTACAAATAATTCAACACTCCTCACACACTAACACTAAACCAGTCTTTAATTCCAGCATACACCAGCACAAAACACGATAACCAAATCAAATACACTTATCGTCATCTTACTTACATGACTAAATTTGGAATTAACTCCTTACAATACATTGCACAGAAGCAATACAAAGTAATGCATTAGCTAGTGCTAATGCTAGTAATATAAAACTTCCGGCAACGAACAAAAAAACATTGGCAAAAGCTCTTAAAAGCTATTTCCTCAGCAGTTTTATTAAAGACTGACACATTCTTTCTTTGGAACTCCAAAATAACTTCTGCGTTTATTTATGTTGTCTTGTATTTAATCTAATGTCGTCTTTACCGAAATGAGTTTTGTAAACTTAATGGGAATAATACATTATACATTTGTTATCATTCTGTAATGTATTATCTTGTAAAATAAAAATTGAGATGTGTCAACTTAAGTATTGTCTCTTTTTCCCATCCAAAAATTCGTTACGAAGAAAAAATAACCATTTTTTGTACTTTTCATTATTTTTCCCCAGATTTAGGGAAATTCCCGGGACATCACACCACGAGCCCACGCCCAACCCTACAGTGTGCTCAGTGTTCTGTGTTCTGTGTCCGGCGCTGAGCAGTGGCCAGTGTTAAGTGAGTCGGCCGACCCTTTTCCGTCAACCTGTCCCACGACCGGGGAAATCACAGCATTTTAATTAGTGGACCCGACCTAACGCTATGTGTGTTAGGGTGGACACCGTAGATATTTTATTTAAAAGATCATTTTTAGGAATCGGGTGGATTTTATTTAGAATAAAAAAGAGAGGAAATTAGTGTTAAAATAATGCTAGATTAGGACAAATATCTAAATAATAATAATCTTGGCACTAATAATCAACACGCGACAGCTTTTGCTGTATTGGGTGTGTAACCTTCGACCGCCTATTGTAAATCTATTCAATAATAAAAAATGAATTTTATTCCTGTCTGTTAGATCTATTCCCTTAAAATTTTAAATAGAAAAAATGGTTGTACGGATACCTAAAAACAACCAAATCTATTACCTAACCTTGATACATTCCGTGTGGCAAAAGTTAAAATTATTCATAATACTTCTTGCAGTCTGGAAAACAGGTAGCGTTTTACTCAAATGTAAAAATATTAATTATTTAACGCACCTTTCATTCAAGTGTTTTATCTTACCAAAACAATTTTAATACTACACCCTCCATTAAAAATGCATAAAACAAAAAATAATATAATTCGAAACATTGTTTTTCTTAAAGTTTATAAATTTAAAAAAAATTAAAATTTATGTTGTTTGTTTTTGGGGTGTTATGCCGTGTTGCGCTAACTCCTTCTTTAGCCGACGTTTCGGACAGCGTTGCAGTGTCCATCATCAGGGCAGATCCGGTAGATCCGAAGATGTGTGTGGTCATTCAAAATTTAGGTCATTTTCTCAACTACCATACTAGGCTCGTGCCCGTATTATTGTAGTCGTATATGAGTTCATTATGTTTTTTTTCATTATTTTTTTTTCGACCTGGCCTGAATAGCTATGTTCCTACAGCTCCACAATGTTCCTAAAACACTGAAAAAGCCGTAGATCTATTAGCTCCGGGCAAAGATATTAGAAGAACGAGATGTGCAGTTCATACTGTGTGGAATTGTTTTGCGGAGTGTCGCCGGTTTTGTACACCAATACTACTGCACACCTTCGCTTACGCTAAGGTATCCGCACTAATACATAGAACAGATTTCTGTGCGTACACGTCCCGATACCGTTCAACGTACCCTAATTAGGTAGTACTCCGCCTACGGTCCGGCGGCCAACATAGAATATCTCGTTCTTCTAATATCTTTGGCTCCGGGCGAATGGAACTTTTGGGTGGTATTACTGATTTTATTTTTTGTCGTACGGAGAATATATATAATAAATATAATTTAAAAATGAGATTTACTATTACTGTGTTTGTTATATCTCCCCGGTTTACACCTGCTCTGGATTTGTATTATTGTTTACTCACAGGCTAACAGTTAACACTTGCCGTCCTTGTTTATAACTCTGGTCGTAAGGGGTTAACTCCCGGACTACTGTTTATTTGCCGTATGCGATGCCCCCTGCATTTAAAGCTTCATCCCCTAAACCCCAGCAGCCTTTAAAAACACTTGTTAATTTTCAACACTTCTTCAAAAGGGCTCATCAAATATAAAGATGAATTTTAAGTCAGTAAGGGATACGTTGGGATTTTCTAATTGAAACTGTGGAGTATATTATTTGATTGTAAGCCCAGTTTAAGCTGAACAATAAATAAATGGCAAAATGAGCTCTGCAACAGATTAGGTCGGGTTAGTTTAGTGACAAATTTGATCTTACGACGCGGAAGTTCCTCTCGTGTAGTGAAAGATCTCAGATAATAAGGTCATTTCTACACTTCGCTATAATAATGCAAGTCTAGGTAATCTTAAAAATTATGATTAAAGATATTGCAATATAATTATATAATTGCACGTACAAACATTGCTCATCAGTATAATGAAATACTATTCCTGTTATATTTGAATATTCCATTAGCAATACGGCATTAGAAAGAGTCCCAGAAATGAGAGATCTTGGTATCATTTTGGAAGAAAAACTAAACTTGCTAGTCACATCTATAAAATAAAAAATACTAGGCTTCATATTAAGAACGATCAATAACTTTAATTCCGTACAAGCCATAAAACTATTATACGTATCTCTCTTCAGAAGCCTAATCGAATACAACTCAATAGTTTGGTCTCCCGTTTCTTAAAATAATCATTGAGAGAATACAAAAAAATTGAATATCCCTCTAGAATACTAAATTATCATTTCCTATAAAAACGCATTCATCAGAAGACAGGCGCCAAATAAATGATTTGACTTTCTTATAATACTAAACTCTAAATTAGATAGATCCGAATTCCTGCAACTTATAAACTTACTCATACCCACAAGAACAACACGACACAATACTCTATTCTACTGCAGTATACATAAGCGCAACTGCATTGCTAATTCTAAGATACAGCGGTTTCACACTTTGGGAAATCAATACAGGATATATTGATGTTAATGATAACTTGGCGAATTTTGTGGATCATGTTAAAAACATTTTCCAACCCTATACTTTCTCTTTGTAAACCCATCTGTATTTGTATTTTTTTGGCTTCTTGTATGTATAGATCATGTATTGTGATATTTTTTCTTTCTTATGTTCTAAATAATTTACCATGTCAAAATTATACCACATATACTTATGTAAAATCCTTGTGGATGTAAAATGATCAATATAAAATAAAATAAAGTGCAAGCGGCCTTGAAATGATTTCTCCAAAATCTCGGCGATGCATAAATTAGTCAAATATAATTATTTTTATTGACATTTTTTATTTTTATTGTTGATACATTATTTTACAATATTTCATATTCTAATTCAGTAATGTTGGCCTCACTGGGTTGTTTACCCGTGCTGAGGCCCCCATTTTATAATATAAGAATTTATACATTTAAAAAAAAGAAAAACAACATTAAAATAAAGATAAATTTAAACCAAAAATAGGTTAAAAATTAAAATATAATTATCACACTAAAAGAAAAATATTAAAAGAGAATGTAAATCGGCATTTATAATGATTTATGTGTTATAATACTATTTTATTATAATACTATTTTCTACGGTTCCATGCTAACTCAACACAGTGACTATTGAACACACTTTTAAAAAGTGATATAAAGTCATTGAAACGATGGAAAAAACAAATTTACCTAACCTAACCTACTTAACCCAGTTAGTAAAGATTTTGTTTAATCACTTTCCATGACTTTATATTACTTTTTAAAGATGTGATGAATTATCATTTTGATGATTTATCAGGTCACCATTTTCTACTCAGTAATGGGTGTTTTACACGTTGCTTTTTTGGTCAGGTTTGCACATGGGTCGTCTTTTCATATGGTTTCGGGATAAAAAAAATCACGTGATCATCTTTTAAAAAGTTTTAAAAGATTGTTTGTTTTAAGTGACTATATTATTAAAGGATATAAAAAGTTTTTTTTTTTTAAGAAAGACAAACATTCCCGGGTTACGAATAACCTGACAATATTTGAAAATCTCCTACTATCACCAAAGTAAGTCACTGAAAATGTTGCTTGTGTTGTGATGGAGGACTTAGTCAGCCGAGGAATTGAACACACTACGCCTGAGTGGGACCCAAGCGCGATGTCAACTCGGCCACCGACCGGTCAAATAATACTAAATAAACACGATGCGTGTGTATTTCTTTTTATATTTGAAATATGAGTAAAAGACTATAAAATGTGTTTATTACTGATTGTGAACGTGTATTACTGTTAGGTATTGTTAATTTTGCGTACATTTTTGACGAGTTGTTTATTACATGTGATCTGTGGTTACGTTCAAGGGGTTGCCATTTTGACTTTATTTTACCATTAATGGCAACTATTTTAATCGTTGATAAGTATAAAATAGTAGACGAGAAAATAATAGCAAAGCAAAGGTTTTTCGAATGGTGCGCTTTTAGTTTCCTTATGGGAATATGTATGAAAAAAAGCATTGGACGAAACGCCCATTAATTCGGACTGCACTGCAGGATGAAGGTTGCCCTGATATTATATAATCTCCATTGGAAAGATAAAAGAAGAAGTTTAACAAAAGTAAACGTTAACTAGTTTTAACAGTAAGGCTAGGAGTAAGGCTCTCGACTACGAATCTGGAGGTCACAGGTTCAAATCCTGGCATTATTTAAAAAATTATTTGCGTCACATTCCATAGTGGAAGATACTCTCAGCATTGCTCTGGTGAAAGACCACCATTAAAAAATGAAACCTTGCTTGAAATGGCTTTAGCCGTTTTAAGTGACCAGAACTGAATAGACGGGTACTTCTCCACCTTCCCCGTCTCCATCTCCTTCCCCTCCGCACTGAATTCAGCCTGACAACATAGATATCCCAATTGGGAATGCCAAAATCTCACTGGCTCAAGACCTTTGGAAGCAGTTGATATAGATGGTTAGCATAAAAAATTATAAAAACTCATTCGTTCTTACAAAACTCTTTGAGAAATTAGTACTAGATAGAATTCTAAAACCTTAAAAAAGCAAACAAAATTATTGCTGTTAACCAACATTGCGTCATCGTTGCTTTACCTTAAGTAATTCAAAGATTTATGAAAATTAGATATCTAAATCCTTTGGTCTCAAATAACAAGTGGACACTATGTACACCGATTTTAGTCAAGCTTTTAATAAGGTTCGACATCACATACTTATATATACAAACTCCGATTTTTAGGCAACAAAGGTATATTATTGAGTTGGAATGTTAGTTAAGTTACTTGCCAGGTAAGTATGTTTTGGTATCTTTTCTAAATAACAAATGTAGATCCTAGGAAATAAATTGTACAGCGCCCTTGAGGTGATTTTTCAC
The DNA here is from genome assembly GCA_026573805.1 of Hesperophylax magnus. Lineage (NCBI taxonomy): Eukaryota > Metazoa > Arthropoda > Insecta > Trichoptera > Limnephilidae > Hesperophylax > Hesperophylax magnus. Next base: position 40,327 of record JAIUSX010000229.1, on the reverse strand, counting down.
AAAAACGGCGCTCTACAAGTTATCCAATTATTATTATTATTACCAAATATGTAAAATCTTGTATATTTAATGCTACAAGTGGGGTTCCTAAAGGGTAACACCTCGGCATAATATTTTTTCTCGTTATTCATCAATGACATTGTTATTCATTCATAAATTTTGAACTCAAAATTTCAATTGAATACATAAATTATGTCAGTTTGATGAATCAATTACATCTAATAACGCTGTCTGACAGGAGAATTATAGTAGTTAACAACTTAATTGCCAGCCCTGCCATCGTCGCCACTATTAAATGCCATGTGCCGACTAGGAACACAAGACAAAATGTAATATTCTTCTGCAATACATACGCAACCATCGTACATCAACTATCAGACACACTCGCAGACCAATAGAATGCATGATCTGTGCAACAAGTTTGGGGTACTATTGATATATTTGCAGACTCAGAATTAAGCGTACTCTTTTTTTTTTTTTTTTAAAGAAAGACAAACATTCCCGGGTTACGAATAACCTGAATTTTTTTTTAAAATCTCCTACTACCACCACAGTAAGCTGAAAATGTTGCTTGTGTTGTGATGGAGGACTTAGCCAGCCGAGGAATTGAACACAATACGCCTGGGTGGGACCCAAAAGCGATGTCAACTCGGCCACCGACCGGTCATTACATATCAGCACTTTATTGAATCCTATAAATTATAGTAGCGTTGGTAGTGTATTTTTAGTGATTTGTCTTTTATGTGGTATTATTTAATTTTATGTTATTTTGACATGTTTTAATAATATTATTTCATGTTTAGTTTATCAGTTTAAGGTTATTTCATGCTTTGCTCACTTTTTGTATAGTTTTCGACAGTTTGCTAGGTGTATTCTGTTCTTATAATCCGTGTAAAAGCCCATCTGGACGTAAAACCAAAAGAATAAAAATAAAAAGTAAAACAAAATTTGTGTTTAAACAAACTAAATTCCTGTAGATGAAATACCTCCTGCTTTAAAATCTCCGAGAATGATAGATGTAATTTGTAGTACAACTTCTGTTTTTCAGAGCTCCTATCTGAAACTTCCAAGAAAAACAACCAAAAGCAACGGAGTTAAAGAATAAGGAATGTCCTTGCTTCCGCGTAGTTTTTTTATGAACACAAACTTAATCCCACTCGTACAAATCTCAATTCTTTATTTTCGTACCGTTTTATTCCTATTTGTAGATACCTATAATATAGCACTCGATCTCGAAGTATACGATTTCAAGGATTAGAACTGCCCCGATTCAGAGGTACTAATAGAATAAAGAAGAACACAAGGAAATGAGATGCGGGCGTGTTTCGTGATCCTTTTGTATTTTGATAATCAGGTTTTAAATTTCCAATGCGAAACTTTCATGTTTCATCATCATTATGAATTTCAATTGGACTGCGATGTATCGCGTCTGGTAGGTGTAAGAGATGAAGAACATGTGTTAAATTAACTAGAACCAAAATGTACTATGTCAATAGCGATATTCGTATCTATTCAAATTTATTTTCCTCTTTTGATGACCCTTCAATCTCTACCGTTGGTTGTCTATTATTTGATACATATTGTTACGAAATATGTTCATAATCAAGTTATTTATTCGCGGATACGAGCGATGATTTCCGTAAACTCTCAAACAATAAAATATTTACTTAAGGCGATGCACTACGTCATGCAATATTTTAAATTGAGCCGCTATCAATAACAACCCTTACGTAGATGGCGATAAGGTTTAAATTCCCGCTTAACACCATCTGCCTGTTTAGATTTATGCAAGAAAAAACATGGCCAAAAAGTGCCTTTTATTTTATTTTGTGGATGTTCAGGCATAAATATTTATTTTTTTTTCGAACATTTTATAAATAACTTAATTTTCCATATTATACAATAAAATTATAACCGAAAATGGGTTCGTAAGTAGGAGATTTTGAATTTTACAGCAATTTTCATAGGCCTTATACATTATTTTTTTCTGGGCTTATAAAAATACTTATCTAAAAAGTACTCGATTATTTCAAAGGCCAAGATGTATTCTACTCGCAGTATTTAATTAAAGCGTCTGAAACATTTCTAGGCGACCAAATTTTCAAACCAAAAACACATGATTTTACATGACTACGTATGGCATCGCCATTAATAATCTTCCATAGTTTTTGTAATAATTTAAGGCAGGTACCAGCGTTTCCGGAAATGCCGTCATTACTGGCGGTTGAGCTTACGGTCAGTCACTTCCGGGAGCCATCACAAAGGAACCCATCGCATAGTACCTACCGTGCTCTGTGGCAAAATGACAACAAACTTTTATTCGGAAACTGTTACCAAAATGCTTAAATTTTCTAATTTTTACTAACTAGGCATGAAATCGTTTCGAAATATTAAACACGTGTCTAATTATGAAATTTTTACATTCCGTTACCAGGAAAAATAATCATGTAGTCATTAATAAATTCTTTACCGTGTAAAAAAATTGGGATCACAAAACCCAGAGGAAAAAGTTTAAGCAATCGTGAAAATCAAAGAAAAAATCTTTATAATTTATTTTTCATTAAGGCTTTAAAACATTCCAATGGAAGGGAACTTCAAAAATAAGGTTGTACCTACTTTCTTCGAACGCTAGAAGCTGTTATAAATTGGTACATTTAAAAAAAACTTTTTGTATCATGCTTACAAGCACTCCTGATTATTAAATGCTTTAAATATGATAAAATTGGAGTAAAATAAACCATTCTACCTTAAAGGAGAAACCACGGAAGTCCACTTTGAACTTTTTTTTAGGAAAGTAATTTTTCTGTTAACTTGATGTTTGAAGCTCTATAACTATTTTGCTTACTGCAATAATCACAGACATAGGAATTAATAGACGAGAAGATAATGGCGAGGGGTAAAATCAACTGTTGAAGAACGAAGGGCGTAAGGCTGGCTGAGATTCGTCAATAAATCAATCTGACAGTAAATAGGCATCTCGCATTATAATATCACCATTTACTTCTTAAAAGTAAAATCTGCTTTTGAATGAATAGACATTTTTACATGGGAGCGCAAATTACTCGCCACGTTATGAACAAATTTGCGAAGTCCAAATTCGGCAAAAAAATTCGGTTACATTTTCAGAGTCGAATATTTCGTTTAAGTATTTAGTTAAGACACTTTTATAAATGTTCATAATTTACTTCCCAGCAACCAACCAGCTTTGTGTTTCGCGTCCAGACGTATCTCGATGTGATAGTATATGTTTCTACAACTGATCCATATTATACGATGTGAATATGCTTAAAATAAAGTAAAATAATGCTTATATATGGAATGTAATACGACAATTGGGTTTATTCTCTTTTTCACATCTATTTTTACAAGTTTTCATAGTACAAGTCAACATTTTGCCGTGTTATTTCGTAAAATGAACCGATGATGCCTCGACCATAGTTCGCACAAGAATGATGACGTCACGTTTTCAAATTTCACTTGAGGCCATACGCGAGCCCAGCCGGCTCCAATGGAACCGGTATGGGGAGTGGGGATAATACGCTTTTAATCACTTAGGGCAGGTCTACTAATATTCATATGTCGATGGCAACAATTAAGATCTGTTAAGACGAGACAATTCCCTAAAATAAAGCCAGAACCTTAACGACGTAAGTGAAGCACCCGTATCCAAAAAAATGCTACACGCAACACGAGTGTATTGGACAGATGTGCTTGATCTTGCCCTATTAAATCCCTAAAAAAAAGTGAGAATTTTAATGACATACGGTCGACTTTGCCCTAAGAGTCCTAGAAAATCGATCTTTCCGTGGAATTTCTTTCAATTAGTTCTGTTGAATTTATTACTAAAATCCTCAAATATTTCTAGAGAAATCCCTAGAAAAGTTACTAATTCATCGTCATAAAAAATAAAATCTGGTGCTTACCGCAAATTTTATACTTGAAAAACGTTTTATAAAGTATTTAAAAAATTTACATTAAATATTTTAATGGAAAGGCCCTGTTTGTATTAATCTTAAATATAAATAACTTACATCCGTAGAGATTTTAGTAATACGTTCATCAAAAATAATTAAAATATGAGCGTCGAGCAAACCCCCGTCATTAAAGTCATGTTATTAAGTTAAGACAAATATATCAATTGATAAATATTTAAGAAATAAATGGATTACTATGTTTTATGCTCTAACACATTCACGTGGAAGAACACAAAGTAAAATCACAAAATCACAATGAAATCACAAAATATTTAATTAAAGGAACCAAAGTTCTCCTGCAAGGGAAAAAAGCGGATGGTAAAAATAATAGAAAATGATTATCATAAGAAAATTACCATTTCTTTAGTCTAGAGCTGTAATAATACAACAACTTAACAAAATTAGAATAACTCTTGATCAATTTTAGGAACATCAGCAAGGTCGGATGAGCAAGGTCGGATCTAACGGTCAGCATTTTAGCAAATGCTGACTGGGCCCCTCCTTGCTGGGTCCCTCTGGGCCCCCCTTGCAGTTCCGTCTTTACCCTATAGGCCCTCGGGGTCCCCAGCCTGAGGGGCGCTGGGAACTCATGCCCGATTCAGGGGAGTAAATCATCGGGCCCGGGCCCGCAACCTGAGCAATCACAGTAAGTTTATTTAGTATCCATTCATAGGGCCCCAACGTAGGAGGGGAAGTGCCAAAAACATCAAAATCAAAATGAAAATCAATATAACAATCTTTACTTTGGTGGAAAATGTTTGTTTTGCAATGATGGAGGACTTAGCATTGGATTGAACTCATGACGTCTGGGTAGGAATCCAACGCATTTGTACCCTCGGCTTCTAACCTTTCATCTGATATAATTCAAAAGATTCTGTTTTAAACAACACTAAAAGATTTATATTTAATAAAAAAAACATTATATCCAAAATAGTAAATTTAAGTACCTGATAGATTTCAATGTTTCTTCTTTTGTTTTGCTTACCGAAAGCTGGCAACCTCTAAGATCAGATTTAACCAATCTTCCTGAATATACCACTTTCTTTTTTAACCCTATACCGACCAAAACGGCCTCCGTGGTAGAGGGGAAAGGCTCTCGATTAACAAGCCTGAGGTATCGGGTTCAGATCCCAGCGTGTAATCCCAACACAAATTACTCATTTAAAAATATATATAGTATACTCGCGGCACGTTCCAGAGTTGAAGATACTCTCAGTATCGCACTGGTACAAGACTATATTCAGAAATAAATCGCTGCTTGAAATGGCTTCGGCCGTGTTTGGTAACCAGATCTGAATAGCCAGGTGCTTTACCAGCTTTCCCTCTCCACTACCTCAATGTACCCCAATTAGGGATGCTATAGTCTCACTGACTCCAGACGGCTGGGAGCAATTGGGGCTCTTGTGCGATTTCACATTAATAAAAAGTTATTTGATTCCTAGAATATTTATGATGTATTTCACTTAATATATTTGACAAAATAGCATCCAATTAATACTTGTAATACAGCAAAATGGTTAAAGTAAATCTGTCTGTGCAGATAGAGAAACAATAGCGCGTGTTGCTTTTGCATCCAAAAGATGGAGACTGTTTTTCAAATAAAACATTTTTTTACCTGTCAATAATATAGGTATATAAAACACACGCGTATCTGAATGCAACGTTGTGTCACAATTTCAAAGCAATCGGTGAAGAACTTTCGGAGATTTAAGATTTTGAACAAACGAACATTTATATAGATGGACGTCAGTGTTTCATCCACTTACGTAATGAAATACATAAAAAATTCTGCATATTCAAATCAAAAGCACCAAAAAGTGGACTTCCGTAGTTTATCTTTCAAGGTACAGCATTATTTAATCACTTTTCCCCTTTTTATGGATTTTCTTGGACGCATTAAAATCAAAATCTGTCATTTCAGTTTTTAAAAGACTAATAAAGTTTGTCGGGACAATCTGAACAACACCCGTTCTCTACAAGGACGAAAACCTAAAATTTACCGAGCATCCAAAAATCAAATACATCTTTTGGCCAGAAAACCATAAACTCCTTGCTACAAAATTATATATTGCCTACCAAATTAAATTAAAAATACCATGCAGATAAACATGTTCAATAATAACACCAAAGTATGTTAACACGAAGATGAGGAAATAATAAAAATTGTGAAGTAACCGCAACACAACCTACAGTCAAAAAACATGAAGGTGAGAAAATCAACAAACATGAAGTTGATGACATAATGATGTAACCTCGGAACAGAAATACCTAGTGAAGAGGACTGTTTTTTACATCGTTTTTATTTAATTTAAATACTCATTAATTAAAAAGTGTCAAATGTTGTAAAATATATTCAGTTATCTTCGTAATAATAAGCTATGAATTTTAAACCTTCATATTACACAAAAACAATTATTTGCCAACGGCAACATCATATTATTTTGCCTTTCCTTCTCAGGCCAACTTTCTTGCTCGAGGCATGTTACCCGCCACGTTTCGTACAATTCAACACAACCCAACACAGCCCAACAAACCCGAGACCAACTCAACACAATCCAATGTAGCACCAGACGAACCAACACATCCGAATGGCACCAAAATAACCTTAAACGCGACACAGTGTGACCGAACCTTTGTTGTGTGGCCAAAACGGTTACACTTTGTCATTATTACTTCGTGTCAACGTCCGTCACCACACAGAGCGTCGGCGTCGTTTGATAATCCACTTTGTCAACTTACAAACTTGGGTTCCACGAGTACTTTGGTTAACACGTAAACTGCGAGCCCGAAGAGTTAAAATCAATAATTTGTCGTATTGACGTTTTGACTGTGATGCATTTATGTGTCCCGGATACATTAGGTAATCGCACAAACCTAACCTGACCCGACGTTAACTAAATTTTGATAATCCTGAAGATTAATGGACAGTGTCTACAATGATATTGAGTAAAAGTAACATTCATTAATTACCTTTGTACAGGACGCTTGGAAATTGTTGAAGTGTATTTTTTTTTACTTTTAGTGCTAAATAACAATTAGTGAAAAATCCTGTCTCAAATATACTTTGTCTAATTCCAGTATAAATTAATATTTTACCATTGGGTTACCGGTAATTAAAAATTAATTTGAAACAAGAGAGTGAAAACATTTTAAATTTGTCATTTATAGTAAAAGTTAGGATTAGAAAAAAAAATTGTAGGAATTGATCGTTATTATTGTTATTGGCAGTACTTTAAATATGCCGACCACATATTTCGAAGTTAGGAAAAATCATTAATCTTTAAAAAATGTTACATTTGACTTCGACATTTAAAGATCTTCCAGTAAGGAAATCACCGAATCCTACATTGATGAAGGATTAGACAGGCGCTTGTTGATTTAGTGTTAGAGTGAGACCTCATATGGAGTAGCGCGATCTCGTTTATCTTCGTTTTATACCATCATCCAAGTTCGTCTTTAGTCCGCCATAATAGTAGTACTAAAATTGGTGCATCAATCAATAAAGTAAATTTAGAAGAACAGAAGTCAAATTTAAGTTATCTAACTTATCTCTAACACAGAGGACTGAATAAAATTGGCGCAGCCGGTGTAATAAAATAACTTCAGTTCCAGATAATTCTGCCCAAAACCTACTTTTTCCAACTTACTAGAGAAGAAACTCCAAGTTTCTTGTTTACGTACACCACATAGACGAGTAAGTTTATAAATAAACGAAAAGATATTACAAAAAATAATTGTATAATTTAATTTAGCCCATCAAGCCCTGCTTCCGAACTTCCCGCACTGCACGTAGAAAGTAGTAACTACAGTCGAATAGATGCTGCACCATTTGTCTAGAATAGCTATTAACTAATATAACTTGCTTGGCATCAGTGTTATTTCAAAGAATGGCTACCTATCCCATGCCGTCAGCCGGCATAGCATCCCTCTGAACTGCGCTGCTAAAACACTACGCTCTGCCAGGGTATTTTTATAGCGAACTTACTAGGAACATTCGGCTCCAAACGCCCTGTGTTCTGAATTTATTTGCCATGAAATTAAATTTAAAATTAAACTCAAAGTTTGGATGACCGGATTACAATTACATACGCTTGAGAGTTATTAAAGCGAATCCTCGAGCGAATTAAACGTGGGGAGTTTGTTAATAGGAAATAAAATTTACATGCGGAGTTTTCCTTGTTGGATATGATTATCACTAATTTATTTAGTGGACTTTCAGAGCAACTATTTAAATATAGAAATAGAATATAAATACCTTTCATGGTTAAGCAGAATCTCTTAAGCAGCATGAGAGCCAGTTGACTGAGATAGGAGAGGACTAAGTCTTTCAATCATATTATCACATCAAGCCAAGCCATATTTATGCTGCATGGACAACTGCCTGGCTGGTTGACTCGATGAAATTATACCAAAGCTCATTTGTTCAGAGGCAGTCGGACGTAGGACACGTAGAAAAATGATTCTGTTAAAAAAGTGATAGGATGCCTATTTCCTGATAAAATATTAGTATTTCAAAATATATCGAGAACACGTGCTATTTTCTTTATAAATATCATAACAGAATATGACAATATCAGTATGTCAATATCAATATCAGTATTTTTATGAACACGTGTTCCGCCGTCTTCATTAAACATTAGCTTTTATAGACGTATTGTTCTTGTATTATTTTGTATTTATTATGCTTTTATTATTATAATGTGGATTGATTAGATGATCATTTGTGGAAAAGTGTGTGGAAGGGTTTAGTTTTTTTCTGGGGGAAGATTTAACCCGGACATAAAGTCGGAAAAACGTTTAAAAAATGATAATTTTTATGGCGCCGTTTTTAGAAAAATCACCGCAAGGGCGATACAAGGGTTCATAATAATCAGTAAATAAAAACAAGATAAAACTAATTCTGTTGGAATAATTATGTAGATATTAAGTTAAGTACATAATTAATAGTAAGTAAATAATGAGAATATCGAATGTAGGATTTCCACATTGATTTATGATAAGCAGCAATATGGGTAATCTGAAGTCACCATTCGTTAGTACTTGGCTTTGTGAAAATCCAGCATTTAAAATTACCATGTATAGTCAAATTACTACAAAAAAGATTTGGGTAGTGAGATGAAACGATCCTATTTATCCACAAATTCTCTTCCACTACCCTTCTTTCTACTCTATGTAGTATCCACAAAAAAATACAGAAAATTTTCTATTCAATGATATTTCATGCTAACCAATGATAGTTAGTTCTGTATAATAAACTACACAACAATAATGTAGCCAAAATTGTAGTTCACTAGTGCTTTTTGCACCTAGTAAATTATTCACGCAGGTCATAATAATAATGCCAACATAATATTCCATCCGATGAAAGGCAGGCCCTTAAAAACAAGAGACGATAAAAAGCCTTGGCGGGCATAACAGTTAAAGTGTCAAATAACAAGAATTTATGTGCTAAATGCCTCAACACGGGCGTCATAATACTCGACTGACATTATGGTCTGCCTGCAACCATTTCGCACCAGGGGATACTCTATAAAAACAACACCGGGGCTGGAAAAGTGTACATTAACTCTTAAGTAGATTGAGAAGATCATTCTTCTACCTAAATAATGTTCACACTTTTCTGCGTACCGTAAGATATTTTCTTCAAACACTTGAGAAACATCATTACGGACACGAAAATCTTATATTTAAAGAAATTTTAAATAATAGCCGTTTATTCTTCTGCAGACACCTTAGTGTTGTCCTGAAATTTAATATGTAGTTTTGATGTAATGGACATGCTAATGTAATGTAATATTTAAATTGCTCCCCACTGTCCTGAGCCGGAGGTAATACGTCATTGCCAATAAATTGGGGTACCTGTATTGTGAGGCTGGAGGGACGCGGGAAGTGAATGCGTTATGGCAGAGGAAGTTTGGTAACTATTTGTTTACTAATCTTAGCTCCGTCCTATTTATTGTATCGTGTTATAGGTACACCAGCCCAGAACCGTGAAAATTAATTAAATTATTTTTTGTTGTTGTTTTTTTCAAAATAAGCAAATACATTGTGACTTGACATTTCAAATAAATGAAACGAAAATACTTGGTTTTAAGTCACTTTATTGATATATTTTATTGTCTACCGGTTTCCGAATATTGTCTCTATTATAGCAACCGGTTTCTTAACAAAACCGGTAGAGTTTAAAATATATCAATAAAGCGACTTAAAACCAAGTATTTTCGTTTCATTTATTTAAAATAATTTTGTTAGGTATATACTTTATCGCTTGTCTGAATGTGTCCCACAATCATTTACAATTTGGAAGTCAAAGCAAATATCAGTTCTAGAGTTCATTGAATACGAGTTACATAGAGACGTACAGACACCGCCAAAATTATTATTTTTAATTCCATTATTATTTCTGCTATTAGAGATTTATAAACTCATCTGCGCAGATGGCCAAGAAAGAAACAAACGAATGAATAAACTTTTTTTTGCACGTATATTTCCAGCAGCACGTTAGCGTAAGTATGTGGATTCATTCTATTTATGTTCATATAAGTGGTTTTTAAAGGGAAAAGTCTTTTTCGTTAAATGAGTTAACTTTGGCCGATATATTTTTTTGATATTTATATATTCAATAGTTTTATCTTTTCATCAAAATTCAAATATAAAACATTTTCCATCACCTTTGTACTTTGTCAAGTTTGCTTCAAACGTTCGCATATTATTGGCTGGCCATTGCAAACAGTATTTAGGCGAAATCCGGTGACGGTAAATTGTGCAATAGGGTAACATGGTGTTAAACACCTAACGTGCCAATTCCTCCGGGCTTAAGTAATTAATTGCTCAGGAGCAAACTAAGCGACGTAGAAGTCACTCCCGATGCGACGAACTTTATTAATAAAGCTCGAGTTCAGCGTACAGGATACCTTCCACTTGCTAACATTCAATTTCAAACCAACTAATGAAAATTGCACGGTCGTGCTCCGGTGTTCTATGCGCAATTGTGTTTGCGATTCGATTTTAGTCATAATGGTAATTAGTTCAAAACATATTGTAACATAAACACCTTCAAAACTTATGCACAAAGGGATTAACCTATAAATGTGCGAAAGTGACAGAAATTTTACAAACTGAATGAAAATTTACGAATTCAACAAACAAAAAAAAGGATTATCCATAAACAAGTTAATTTCCATAATTATTATTACGCGAGACATCTGTTTTGCCTTCGTGCCTTCTGAAGGTAGACATAGGTTAAAGGCATGTATCCCACATGGCCGGGCATAGTATGACACGAGGTATGACGCTGTTAAATTACATTTCCAAGACTGTTGATATTTTTCTAGGATTCGTGTGGTTTTAATATGTTTGTCACCTTTTTTTTTTCTTTAATCTTGTTCAAAGAATGTATTTAAAAATACGTATTTTATGTTAAATGTGTATTGTATATGGACGAATTTTTTTTATTAATATATATTAAAGAACTGTAAAGTATGATTAATTATCATGTTCCGAATAATAACACTAGACTCCAAGCTCCATTTTACGTAGTTGCTTCTCGCACTAATTTTAGGTACAATTCTTGTTCTCGGAGATTTCATTATATAGAAAATAAAACTCGCTCTGTCGACATAAAAATATTGCATGCTTCATAAAGCAAATTTATCTGTTTGTTTATATGGTTATAAGATTATTATAACTATTACGTGGGTAGTTTTTATTTTTAAAAATTGTTTCTATGTATGTAAAAGCCAATGCGCGTTTAAATAAATAAATGAATTACAAAATCCTGTGCACCAATTTAAAGTCATAAAAACTAATAGGTAATAGTTAATAGTTACCTATGTAACCTAGTTTTTGTTTCATCACTTTTAATGACTCTATATAACTTTTTAAAGGTGTGTTGAATCTTCATTTTGATGAAATATCATGGAACCCTACTTACCTACTACCACATCTTATACAACGTATAAACAGGTCAAACAAGGCACGAAATATTTAAGAAAAGTAATAAATAAAATTAAAGTGAGAGTAACAAATTAATATATGTACAAATAATAATACGAATTAAACCAACACTTTTTTACCTCACAGAGTTCTGTTCGGCATAAAATAAAATAGCGGATTCAAACGCAGATATTTTCGCAATAGATGCGCCTTAGTTAATAAGCGAGCGACCGCGTTTATTGCACTCTATAAATTCATAGGGAGTAATTCGCCTCGTTTGGCACCCTTATCACGTGCCTTTGTCTCCTGCCGCCGCTCAGGGCCGCTCAGAGCCGGAGAACTGGTGGCCGGACCACGGCTGCTTCGCTGACCTCAAGATTGCTCTGCAAGCATTATGCCGTTATTATAATGCCGCAGATTGAATCCTTGATTGCCGAATGCGACCTCGTTTCAGCTATATTGTTTGGGGGCAGCTTCAAAGGCAAGAATACTATGCTATATTTATATATATGTGCTAGGGGAGAACGCTTTTCAAATTTAAGTCCCATATAATCAAATAGAGAGAAAAATGTTTTTTTTACAAGTTTATACTCCGTTGGGTAGAAAAAACACAGCAAAAGCTATTTCTTGCATTTGTTCATAGACATGGGCAATCCTAAAATCGCTTTATGTACGTATGAGTACATATAAAAGCATATGAAACTACTGAAAACACTTTGTTGTAATGAAAATAAAACCCTGACTCTATTTTAATGGTATCGTAATTTGGGGTGAAGCGGCTTAAAAAATACATTTTTGACTTGACTGTGTTAAATTTTCAGCAAAAAGTAAAAAAAAATATATGAGTAATGCAATTTTCACCTTGTTATCGTCTTCGATCGGGCGGGGTGATTTCGTTACCCATGAGTTTTGGTTTGAAATTAAGGCTCAATGGAATGTAAAAAACCAACCCAAAAATATTGTCATTATTTTGATACATATAAGAGTCAAAGTTATCTTATATTGGACACCAATAAATCATCAAAAGGCATGAAAAAATACCTCCCTCACTTGAAATCTCTATTATTTGATCAAGTTGAATAATCTGAATGTCTAACACATATCATCCCAAAAACAACAGTCAAACTTCTCGGTGTCAATTTAGATTCAGACTTTTCGTTTAAAAGTCAAATAAATAGGACTGTAAGCACCGGTTTTTTTCACCTAAGACAACTCAAGTCTGTCCGAAGAAACCTTCCTACAAAATTCCATCTTACACTTATATAAGAAAATTTAACCAATACACATAAATACATGTACCATTTAATCATAACCACGTAAACACCTCAGCACAGGTTCTCCTAGTGAGGTGTTCACGAAACATATAACATTACCCACCACAGTGTCACCTACTCAAACCTACCTCACACCCAGCATAAAAAAAATAAAAAAATTAAAAAAAAACACCATATTAACAACAGTTCTAAATTTATGTATTATATACAAATGTAAATATTTGGTAAACACTGTATGTAGAGAAATAAATAAATAAAGAAGCAACAAAACTACTTATCAACTCTTACTTAGTCTCACGTCTCGATTACTGCAACGGCATTTATGCCAGCCTTCCAAAAGCTTGGAATAAACTCCCTCCGAAACTAAGATCCATAACAAGTCCAACAGAATTCAGGTCTAAACTAAAAACTTACCTTTTTAAGCTGTCGTATTCTTAAATTATATATACCATTCCTAAGAGAAAGTCCAGTTATATTCTATTTTCCAATTATGTCCTAAATCCTGTATCTAAATTTCACCAATAAACAATTAGATAATGTTAATTAAGTTCTCCATAAATAGTTAAGTAATAACATAGATCACTGTAGAAATTTATTGTTTGTACAGCGCCCTTGAGGTGATTTTGTACAAAAACGGCGCTATACAAGTCATCCAGTTATTATTATTATTATTATAAGTATAAGTAAAATAGACATCGTTAAAGTTTTCTTTTCTTTGCAAAAAAATATTATTTATAGTTCGTTAATATTTTTTTCCAGTAAATCTCAGCTGTTTTTTTGTATACTGATGGCGTGATCTACTTCACCGTGCAAAATGTCAGATTTACATTTATCCTCAAAAGTGGATATTAATGTAGGTTTTTGAAAAAACCGCAATTGTTCGACCAGTTGAATGTTAAAAAGGAATCAGTTAAAAGTTTAAACACGTAGATAAACTCAAACCTAACTTACCAAATAGACCATGCAAAATAAACGTTTGCCATAGATTTTTCAGTGTTATATCGATCACTCGTGTTCCATTAAGTGATCTATGAAACTGTAGACTACAATCGATAATAAACCTTATATTTTAGTCTGAAGTAGTGGTCCAAATGCAAAAAACGTAACGTCTACACCACACCAGATCGCACCTCATTTTTCAAGAACTATTTTGGTCCTAATATTTTAGGCGGACTTGTTTTCATTCGTCCAAATTTCATTAGAGCTGCGTGGTATAATAGCATGGGTAAAAGCAAATCCTCCTTTAAAATATTCATAAATAGTGATGTTAAATAAAGTATATAATTGCTTTCACACTGTCGCGCAATACAGTGATGTTATAAAATAGTTATTTAGACTAAGGTTAACAGACTTAAAACACTTTTAATAAAATAAAAATTGTAAGCATTATCCAAATTCCAATGCTTTATATTAGTGGTGGATTATGTTGCATTAAAACGATTATAAAGATATTCATTAGACCCTTCGTCCACGGGGATACGCAAGAATCCGATTCTCAATAAATGAAGTATATTTGCGACTACCGTTATACATCTACGCGGAGGTTTGTACGACATGTTGTAATTCGTAGGTGACGCCAGTCTCCCACGACTAGCCGGGCAAAGTCGTCGCCGGTCGCGTCGTCCAGACTTTAAATATGGTTTCACTTGTGTCGGACATTTTTTAGCATTGCGTGTGCAATATCAATTCCAGGAACAAATGAAAGAATGATAGCTTAAGCAAGTGTTTAATTTTCAGTGAGATTATGGCGTTCTAGTTTTGACGTTTGGAGGTCTAGTTTTGACGAGAACTCAATGATGATTGGAAGCGACGCCGTTCTCCTGAATTCAGTAGCGACGTGCACGTGAGTATGCGCCACCAGTTTGCGATATTAGTACACAACATAAGTATCGGATGTTATAGGATATGATGATAGTTGCGTATTCCTGTGGACGAAGGGCCATACATGTACGATATCTTTAAAAAATATTTGATAAAACAAAAGAACAACGGCACTAAAAACGAGGTAGGTATCTATTAAATCCTTCACATGCGTTTACTTACGTTTTAACGTGCCTACACAGTGATGATTTCTGAGGTCGAGAATGTTATTACGGGTTGGTTGGTTAGTTACATTCAGGCTTTGCATTTAATTGCCTTCTTGTGTTCCGAGTCTAGACGACTTGTGAAGAATACATTAACGTACAGTTGGAAGTATGCTTATTACTTGCGAACAGCTTTACGACTCGGGCTAAATGCTGCGGCATGTTTTTCTTATTTCTCGTAAAAAGAGTTTTTGTTATTGTCATTAAAGAATTCCGGGAAAAGGAAATATCTGGGATATAAAACAAAATTATAATAAAGGTTCTCTGTAGGAACATAAACGCCGTTGGTACTTAAAGGTCCACAGAGAGGAAATGTCCTAATCATACGAAACAATAAATTATTTGATGCCCACAAAAAATTATGATACAATTCCTTTATTTTAAGAAAATTCTGTTATACATAGCTGAAAGTTTTTTTACTATCGTGATTGAAACATCGTGCTTGATTTATGGTTTCCATATCGTAATAAGTCGAACCTTTCTTTCTATAAAACCCACTTCGTTTGTTGATGAGCATCTTCCAAAAATTTGGAGGCAAAAGGGGAAAGTAATTTCCTACAAATTGACTTCGACTTTCAATTAGAAAAGGACCCAGACAGTAAAAGTTACGAGAATTGAAAGATGTTACGAGAACATAATACATTATGTATATACAAAAGTACATAAGTTCTCAGTGCCACTGATTTTAAAAGAGAAATTCCATTAAATATATTTTGGTTTTACTAATATACACAGAAAATATCTTTGCTTCACTAATATTCCTTTTTCTCTGTCCAGCGAAATATATGCGAGTGATCTGAAATTTACATAATACTCTGTAGCAAATATCTAGGTCAACGCTATTATCATCTAGCATCGTTTCCACGTTCTAATCTTTTGAAGATTGCATAGATTGAGTTCATTATATGAAATAAAAGAGGTCCCGAGGAGAAAAAAATTCCCAAGGACTATGTATTTTTATTGAAAGGAAGGAAGGGAAGTTCTGGGAAGGAAAAAGTGTGAGAGGTGGGTAGGAATCTGGAGGTCAACGTGTCCAGAAGTGACAGGCGTATGACTTCACCCCTTCCACTGCGGTGCAAGGTAAAAAGGTCTCCATCAACAGTCTCTCCCTATTCGGCCAGCGACGCAGTAGGTGGGCAAACGCACCCGCCGCCAACACCTAGACAAACCTCACCCTATGAAACCGGGCACCCCTGCTAATTCACCAAACGTAGCTAACCACTTTGAGTTTTTGATGGCAGAGGTGTTGGTTATCCAATAAAATATTCCCGGGTAGCAGTACTCATACCTGCTTCTAGTATATAGTAAATAATAAACATTCAAAATATTAAAATTCGCTCGACAAATATGTTAGTTGGAAATTTCATTCATATCAGGATATTTGTATTTGAAATAAAATCAGTAAATGCAATCAAATATTTTCTCATCGCATTATTTCTATGTATCATTCTTCCCCACTAGACTACTTCAAATGGGAATTCAGTATTATAGGAGATAGGTTAAGTATTAATACGTATACATTTCTCCATAGAGAAAATCCATTTACCATATCGTCATCCAACAACCAACGCATCCATTCGAAACACATCAAATCAAACACTCTCAATGGCGCTTTCAGCGGATAAGTTCTTATCCAAATACGTTTACTTATATATTAACCGATGCACCGGAGCGATGCAACAATCCAGCGTAATGTAAATATTTAGCCACTTATGCATGCGTCGTGGCGCCCGGCGTCGGATCCTCCCGACATCAGCCCGACGCCGAAAAGCACTATGAAATGGCAGTTGGATTAGCTTTTCTGGAACGAGAACTCCTCCAGCTCGGCAAACAGTGAAGGCTAATTTATGGACATTTTAATTGCCTTTATGGGGTGGGTGTAAGGTAGAGTGGGCGGGCTGATATTTGGTACTGACTGCTGACTGCTTGCGCTGGGACGTTTCAAGCAGGTGCTCTATTACGAGTGCTTTCGTTGGTTTATCGCAGAAGGATTACCATATTATTGACCTTAAATAATCCAGATGCACTTTCTTACTCTGATTATCTTAAAGGTAAATTATTGGTTTTGTTTGGCATTCTTCTCTAATGTATTGGAGGCATCCTGAAAAGTGAACGATTTTTTAAGATTTAAAAAATGACTTGCACTGAAACGAAAAATTAAGACATACCTATATTAGCGGGTTGCAAAACACCCAACAGGTTATTATAATTGCAAAATGTTGCTTCTACAAAAGTGGAGGACTCAACAGGCATAGGATTGTAATCAGGAAGCCTTAGTGGGAACTCGACGCATTTGTCCACTCAGCTATTAACCGGTCTCAAGTTTATTAAAACAAACAACTTTTTTATGTGATTTTTAAAAGCGGCGTATACTCTAAATAAGGTATAAAGGGGCGTACTTACTTTTACTTTTTGACTTACAACCAGTGATTCCTGACATTATTTTGAGTAAAAAATATGAATGATTTTTTTGTAAAAACGTAAATATCTCCGGTAACATATTTGATATTTTTTTCAAATAAAAGTATTAAAAATCAGTGTGTATTGTACAGTTAGAGTCGGAGTAGGGGGTTGGGAAGTGACTCGAATGAGTGATCAGTTACGACATGCGAAAAAATTTATTTTTTTATCTGAAAAAAATAAGTCACCTGAGGGCAAAAATTCAATAACACTTTTCTCCAAATGATGTCAGAAAAGACTAATTAAAGTACGTCAAGTATGTCCCTTGACACCCTGTAAAGATAAGATAAGAGAAATATCATAATATATTTATTTAGAAAAAATGTTGTAAAAAATATGATAAAATAATGTCGACTTTTTTTTGACTAAACTGTGAACTTTTTATAAAAAACAAGCAATCCGGTGTCTCGTTAGGGAGGTAAAACCGTGAACACGTAACTTATTCAATCTCGTCAAAGCGCTGCAATATTGTAGGATATCAAATGAAATAATACATGGTCAGGATCTCAAAGAAAGATATATTTATAGTACTAGTGTATATATATGCATTTATAAAGCTAGACTAAAACTATTATTTAATTAGAGTAGGACGATCAAAAAGTATGCGATCTTCAGTCTATTCATACCTACTATATTTAAAAAATATATATCGACGTTGCTTTGAGACAGTCAAGTGTTTGGAGAGAAAATATTCAAATCTTTGATAAGCTTTTATAAGCCGTCTTGCAACGCTGAAATAGCTTCAGATTTTTATGTAAGTTGGGCAAAGTTGTATAAATAAAACTATGAAGATTTCTATGGTGTTTTAAAATAAGCGTGCGCGATCGTAGCGGCCGCTCCGAGACGGTACAAAATAACGAAGAATATCTCAGTAAATATTGACCAGCGTCAGAAGTCGTTTGAACAGCAAAAGCATGATGGATTAATTTAATTTATTTCAACAAAATTGGATGCTAGAGAAGAAACCTCGCACATTTCTGAATTATTGTTGTTGTTTCTTTACTTCCTCTGCGAAAAGAACCACTTTTGCCTAATGCCTAAAGTATCATTTTCACGGTTTTCGCCAAAAAATATTACATTTTTACGGTATTCAAAAACGAACTGGCTGCATCTCTAAGGTACTAGGCAAATTATTGTCACAGGAAAGACACCATTCTACATAATTAAGTTGCCAAATAAGACAATATCTTTCAAATTTCCTTGAAATGAAAGAAATTATTTCACCAATTCCAGCACAAACTAAATAAAAATGCCCCGTGTGTGCAGGTAGGTTATGATTTAAATGCTAACATATTTCATTTGTATTCAGTGTTATATTTATTGGTACACAATTCACAGATTATGGCAGTTCGGTGAACAGTGGACTTCGCGTAATGTTGATTTCTCTGATTTGACAGCCTCGCAACGCTAATGCGCTCTGGCGGAATAAAAATTTACTATCAAACATGGCTACCATCATCACAGGATTATCAAGACCTGGAAAACACAAACTAATTTAAAGACAAACGAAACGCAAAGTGGTCGATTTATATTCAAAACAGGACTTTACTACGCTCAATAAATAATATTCGTTTTTATTAATAACTGATTTAATAAAACTTATATAATAATAATAAATAAATTAATTAACTTATTAAGATCAATGAAAAAATAAAGGATTGGAATTGGAAATATAAATGATAATACATATATTACTGTTAGACGTGGATGAGTTCACTGGTTATTGCAGGACCTTTATTAATTAGCCATTATTTTAGTGGTAATTTTAAATTGACTTAAACTTTATATTTTGTCTAGTATAATATTGTATAATTTAGGCGCAAAGTATTTTAAGTTTCTTTGGCTGTGATAAGAAAGAATGCCAACAATGGATACCAAAATAAATTATACTCTGGACACTATTGTAAACAAAATTAAAAATGCATGCAAATCCTTAAGAAATATACTATGATATGAAAATTTGATAGACGATGAGCGCTCCAACCCTTAATTTCCATCCACCAATCTCAGCTAAAATCGTTCTTTCCTCCCCACCCTATCCCATTATCTGTTGGTTTTTGCGGATTTGTTTGTCTTGAACTCAAACAAGTAACCAGCATCGGCTCTAATAACCAGTATTCGGTGGTCAAATAGCACTCAGCCACTGCAGGAAGTAATATAAGCCCTCATTATAATTATTCTGATGAATAATGGAATTCTACGTCTTTTGTCTGGGTTGATATATTGCTTTCGATTATCTTTGATATGCTTTATCGTCATTTGTGGGGAAAAATCATTTATTTCGCTACGTATTACTTACATTTTCTGTAACTTTTCTATGGGTAGAAACGGCAATCGTGGCATTTGAAAGAGTCGACTTAATAAAAATTGAACATTTTTTCTAAAGTTAATTTAATCAAATCTCAAATTAAAGTACATAATGCTTATTAGAAAAATGATTGAAAAAACAAATTTTTCATTCTTAAAAAAACACGTTCCAATTAAGTACAAAAAAAAATTTATGTTGTGTAAACGGAAAATAATGTTATGTACGAGTTTGGAAAAGTTCTCAAATCACTGTCAAGCGGTCTGACAGTTGAAAAATGTCTTCGGAAAGTGATTCATCCATCACTAGTTATAATAACCTTCAAAAGTAAACACGAACCTTACTAATAAATCGATGAACGACTGTGTATAAAATAGTTCATTGAAAGATATATCCATTGTTTATCCAGCCAAATAGGGTTTTTTATCTGTTGTACTCGTATAATCTTCAAATAGTAATATTCCTCGTCTAATTTCGAAATTATTCAAAGAAATTTTAAAGATGTTGTAAAAATAAATAACGTTTTAGAAACTAGATAAAGCGACCTTTTAGTTTTTGTATTTGAAATAGCGATGTGTAGGTTCAGCCGGATTGAGTCCTTGAGCCCGAGTCCTTTGCGGGAAGCGGGTCCTACTCCCACTCCTTTTCGTAATCAACCACTCCCAGAGAACTCGGTCTGGGACTCGGACCCGAATGCCTCCAATCAACGACTCCCCGAGAACCCGGACCCGAGAATGCCTCTAAGGACTTGGACTCGGACCCGAATGCCTCTAATCAACAACTCCCAGAAAACTCGGACTCGGGGTCTCGATTCGAGATCTTACTGATTTTATTTTTCAATGCTTTTTATGTCTTATGAATAATACGGGGGGATTTTGCGATATTGCTGATTCTTTTAACTGTTTGTAACAATTTGTATAATTTAATTTTTCAATTCGCAATTTAAAAAAAAAATATTACATTTTTTTATGTTCATTTTTTTTATGTTTTATCTTGATTTAAAAAATTCAATACGAAGATATTTTGAGTTTATTTATGATTCTTTTGACTGTTATGCCTATTTGTACATTTTTTTTTTCGGATTCAGAATTTAAAAAAAAACTTACTGATTTATTATTTTTATGTTCAATTCTTATGTTTCTTTTGTTTCATGATCTTGTTTTAAAAATCAACACGTTGGCATTTTGAGATATTGCCGATTAGTTTAACGGTTTTTATGTAAAATCTCAATGATTTATCGCAATTCTTTGAGGTTTTATATTTTTATTTTAGCCCCTCATATTTGTAGGCGCTAGGTACCTACTGTAAGTAAAAATTATTGTTTTATTTTAAAGTTTTATTTTAATTATCGTTCACTATTTTTATTTTTTGTGTTATTAAAAATACAAATTTCAGTGGTGTCTGTCTGTGTATCCGTAACTCTGGTTCAGTGAACTCTAGAATATGGATTTGCTTTGATTTTAAAAATTGGAACTGATTGTCAACTGGTATTGGAAAGATTCAGACAAGCGATAAATTAGGTACCAAGATTATTTTATTCAATAATTGTTTATTTAAAATGGCTATCTTTTGTTAAAATTTTTTAGCTATGTCGTAATAGTGTTCATTCGAAAGGCAAATTTCTGGCAAATGTTTATTTTTTAATGATCCTGAGACATATATATGTATATATTTGTGAAACCAAAAGGAAAAATATACAAATCAAGTATATAATATACACAAATCCTACAATAATATATTGAACAAAGTGTGTATGTATTGTAAAAGTAAAAAAAAATGGACTGGAATAAATAGATATTAAAACATGTTGTTAATTGTTAAAATTTTAATAGTTCAATGCTGTACCTAACTACTTCCTGACTTTGTTTTTAAAACATCTCGCCTTTACTGAGTTTCATTTGATAGAGGCTTCGACCAAGTACCTTTATCTATATCGATGGACAGAGATTATGAAAACGACAAATTCTCAACGACAACCGAAATTTATGTTACTACATTTGATTTATTACTGCTTATGCGTGTGCTAAAATTATCATCTGGAACTTGGAACCTAATACTACATCCGTTACGGCCTCGCATTAGCCGTAGCCCAATCAGCTGGAACACGACAAGACACGAATGGATTTCGTTGAACTTCGCCAAAATGTAAACTGCACAACTCGCGACTCGGGTGCGATGGGTGACGGGATTGACTCCGTGTTCTCGTGTGGGTCCGAGTTCTTGTGCGGGTCCTTGTCCTGCTACGGGTCCGAGTTCTTTCGCGGGTTCTATCCGAGTCCGAGTGCCGAGTCCTTGGCCGGACCCGTGCGTCCCGGTAGTCGCCCAGTACCCAGTCCGCACCCAAGAACTCGGACCCGGGACCCACTCCAAGAACTCGAGTTCTTTTAAAAGGAAGCAGTCCTCGGATGCCTCCGGAAAAATGCAGAACTCACCCACCTCTAATTTGAAATATACTTTAAAATTTAATAATTGCTATAGGACAATTTCAATTTCATTTTTTAATCAAAACGCTGAAAAATTCCTGTGAATTCAAATTCAAAAAACAGCCTTTTTATTTAAGGAATTGCAAGAAAACTAGAACGTCACTTTTTACAATACAATAAAAAAAATAATAAAAAATTTCGTCCCGTTTTAAAATTACCAGAAAAACAACCAAAAAATTGAATGCATTGCTTGCACATGTAAAAACGTTTGTTTCTTGGAAATTCAAGTTTTTTTTAGTACTAACTAGATTCTAAACTTTTACAGTCTTCATACGATGTGTAATAAAAACATCGTTTAACGGTTTGGAAGTAATTTTTATTAGTAAGGCTGTATTAGTTTTGTTAAATATTTACCTTGGTACCTACTATGTGCATTTTTGCTATGAACATAATTATATACGGGATGTTAAGAGACTTACTTGACAATGATTTCGGACATTATAAATATATGTATATGTTAATGAAAAAATACATTTTTTTAAATGTAAATGAGTATTATCTGGGCACATCTGCCCTGTCTTAAAATTGAAATTTTTTTATTCGAAATAGTTTGATAATTTTATAAAACGTTAAAAATTTGCTGGAAGCACCAGATTTTTCTTTTCTAGACGATGAATTAGTAACTTCTCAGGGTATTGGTCTAGAAACATCTGAGATTTTATTAATACATTCATCATAAATAAATAAAAAAACCTCACGGAAAGATAATTTTTCTAAATTTTTGTCAATTAGTAAATGTCATACAGTACCTATTATTCAACAGATTTACTGTATTTAGTGACTAGATCTCATTCGGTGCATCAATCCAAACTACCTATCTATTCTAGTTAGTCACTCTCAATGTTCCACAATATTAGAAGTAGCTTTTTACAAGAAGCTCTGCGTAGTAACTATAAAAAGTTTCGTACGTTAAGTAAGTTAATATTAAAAACAAACGGATCGTGCTTCAATAGACTAAATATTTTAACACCACAACAGTTAAAATGCATCTTTAATCCTTATTAAGAATTCCTTAATATAACAAACAACAAACTATCAAATCTTGAATGGCATCTTTTTACCATAACATTATTATATCCCATTGTTTTCTGTGCTACATGGCCATTTGTGCGAAGGGGGAAAGCGATATTAAAGCAAGTGAATTGCAGTGAAATACGCGATGAAAGCTATGAACACTGAGCAGTTAATGCGAAGCTGAATTGAATTAAACTGCTTTAATGAGAATGATGTCTAACGGATCTCTGGGGGGAGATAACTAAGGTAATGAAAGCTGAATTTACTAATAATATCAGTTTACAGATAGTACCGGGAAAGATGGGAAACTAGAAAATTCACCCGAAGATATTGATGAACCGTCTGAAGCCAGTGGGACTATGGCGTCCCCAATTGTGGTATGTTATGAGGCTGAAGATAGTGGGAAGGGAAGGAGATGAGAAAAAGGATGGTGGGGCAGTATCTGGCTATTTAGACCTGGTCACAAAACACTGATAAATCTATTTCAAGCATCTTTTCAATTCTGAATGGTGGTCCATCACCAGGACGATACTATCTGTTAGAAAATAGAGTTTAGTGTAGCTTTGCATAGATGTCGCTATATGTAGATACTTGAGCTGATGTTTATGTTAGGATAGTTTTTCATAGATGTCGCCATAGATTCTTCCCTGTTAAAAGTTAATAAATAGGTTGATTTATCATTTTTATGTCTCTTCTGCAATAAACATTTCTGGCGAAATAAGTGGGTTTATATTTCTACCTTGATCCAAAATTATACATTGGACCTTCGTGCCGCATCCGTATTATCGATTGAATCGCGGATGATAAAAGAACCAGCAAACATCTTCAACATCCAACATCAGAGGGGATCTTCAGAAAAACGGGCAAGTGACCATATCCCATATACCTACCTTATTTTCCCAGGCAGGAGAGCATGATTTATTACACAGCCGTATTTCTTTGTTTGTTTTAAAATTGAATCGGGCTGATTGTTACCAAGTGTTGTTTGAATTGATTTCATACCCATCATCGAAATTGTAGTAAGCAATAATAATTGTTACAACAATATAAAAAGAAGTTAGAATACAAAGCAAGTATTTTAAATTTCTTAAAAGATTTATTACGAGCGGTTATATTTGAAAATCCGTTAGTTTAAATTTCGAAAGTTACCGCGAGTCGGTAAAAACACCAACCCAGCCGCGAAGCAAGCTGACGCATGCGCGGTGGAGATTGTGGAGAGAATAACAATAGTGTCAAATTGTTTTCTTTTTGACAGCCATCGAGCTGTTGCATTTATAAAATTCAGATAAAATTCATTGTTTATCGGTTAATTAGTAAAGTTCTGTGATCAAGGACAGTGCACGTGTAGTGATTGATTACAAGTGATTATCATTTGACAATACGTTCTGTGAATACCTCCTTTCTTGATATTTAAAAATGGATCTCAAAACTTTGATTAACCAGCGTGGAGTCTGCAAGGCGAAATTAACTAGGTTCAATGAATATATAAACGGTGATAATTTGTCGCAATCTGAAATTGAAGTCAGATTGAAGAAACTTGAACCAATTTTAGACACTTTCGACTCATTACAAGATAACATAGAAGCAATTTCGCCGGAAGAATTAACCAAAACAGAAAGGCAAGCATTTGAAAATTTATATTATAATCTTGTTGCTAAGGCTAAAGATAAATTGTTAAATAAAGTTCAGAATACAACATCACATAACATACGTTTGCCTATACTTGAGTTGCCAAAATTTAATGGGAGTTACGAAAAATGGTTGAATTTTCGGGATACTTTTGTTGCTTTAGTTGAAAATAATCCATCTTTAGAAGTTATTCAAAAATTGTATTATCTGCGATCATGCCTCGAAGGTGACGCAGCTAAATTATTAACCTCACTTCCAAATAACCAGGAGAACTATCATACTGCATGGGAGATGTTAACTTCTCGCTATCAAAATATAAAAATTATTATACATAAGCACGTTGAAGCATTATTCAAATTGCCTGAAATAAAATTTGAAAATTCCGTAGCATTAAGGAATCTTATCGATGAATCCGAATTACATTTAAAATCGTTAAATAAGTTAAATATACCCACCGAAAATTGGGATATCATGTTAATATATTTATTGTCGCGAAAACTAGATAGTGAAACTCGACATCATTGGGAAGTATTTGCCACAAAAGAGAATCTACCCACATATAAAGAGTTTATAAAATATTTATCAGATCGAGTTCAGATTTTAGAATTTGCTGGGATTACTGAAGGAAAATTTAATCAAAATAAAACTTTTCCTTTCAAATACCGAAAAGAAGCTATGATTTCTTTAAAGCCTCAAATGACAAAATGTATTATTTGCCAAGGCTATCATAAGGTTTACAATTGTAAAAATTTTTTAATATTAAATACTAAGGATAGAATTATAAAGATACGTCAAGTAAATGCGTGTTTGAAATGTTTGTGCTTGGGTCATAAGCTAAAAGAATGTAAAAGTAAATACAATTGTCGTATATGCGAAAATAACTCGCACAATACTTTGTTGCATTTAAAAAAGGAAACAGATAATTCGAAGTCTCAGGATAGGGATTCACCATCAACATCAAATAATGAACCTTTAGTTACAAATCACTCTACGAAAATATCTAATAGTTTTGTTTTGTTATCTACCGCCGTTATTAAAGTGTTGAATAATAACGGAAATTTGATTAAGGCTAGAGTTTTATTGGATAGTGGTTCTCAGTCCAATTTCATAACAGAAGAATTTGCAACAAGGTTGCAATTAAAACCCAAAAGGGCAAACATACCGATTACCGGAATCCAAAACAAAATATTGAATATTAAAAATAGCATAAATTTAAGAATTTTCTCGAACTATTCACCGTATGAAAGAGACATAGAATGTCTCGTTTTGAAAGAGGTAACAAGTCATCTGCCGCAAATTTCTTTTCAGAGAAAGGATGCCAACATACCTGATGGTCTTCAGTTAGCGGATCCTGCCTTCTATGAAACAAGCTCCATAGATATGCTACTAGGAGCGGAAACCTTTTGGGAAATTATGAAGCAAGATCAACTTCGAAATGGAGATTCAGGACCCATATTACAGAGAACTGAATTCGGATGGCTGGTATCAGGACCCATCGTCAAAACAAAAATAAAAAGGCCAGTAAAATCTTGTCAACTATCATTAAATATAATCCATAAACAGATTGAAAACTTCTGGAAATTAGAAGAATTCCAACCGGTGAAGCACCGGAGCCATGAGGAGCGAGCGTGCGAGGAGATTTTCAAGGACACGTATAAAAGGAATGACAATGGTCGTTTCATGGTAAGCTTACCACAGCGCCCCTGTGTTAAGCAGTTGGGAGAAACGCTGCCTATGGCGGAAAAAAGACTTTGCAATTTGCAAAGGAAATTTTCTTCAAATCCTGACCTGATGAAAAAATATAAAGAATTCATGCAGGAATATATAGACTTGGGTCACATGACCCGGTGCGAAGCACCTTCTAATGAAGATTATTATTTTTATTTGCCACATCATGCAGTATTGAAAGAATCAAGCACTACCACTAAGACTCGAGTGGTATTTGACGGTTCAGCAAAATCATCCAATGGTATATCGTTAAACGATGTTCTCATGATAGGACCTGTTTTACAGAAAGATTTAGCCGCACAATTGATATGTTTCAGAAAACACCAGTACGCGATAACAGCCGACATTGAGAAAATGTACAGGCAAATATTGGTGCGACCCGAAGACAGAGATCTACAGCGAATAGTATGGAAAAATTTCCCGGAGGAGGAAATTCAGCATTATCGACTTAACACCGTTACCTACGGTCTGGGGCCGTCATCATTTTTGGCAACTAGATGCCTCCAGCAGCTGGGAAATGAAAATATATCATCAAACCACAAGGTCAGTCAGATTATAAAGAATAATTTTTATGTGGATGACTTAATTACTGGAGATGAAACTGAAGAAAACTGTTTAATAATTAAAGAACAACTAATATCTATCATGGCATCCGCTGGAATGAACTTAAGGAAATGGCGGTCGAATCTGCCCTCATTATGTTCGAAGGAAAAAAGCATGTCAGATATGATTATTAGTACAGATTCAAATGACAACAAAATATTAGGCCTGTCTTGGAACAATCAGCAGGATAATTTCTTATACACAGTGAAGTTATTAAAAAATCCAATTAATAGCAAACGACAAATGCTGTCATGCATTGCGTCCATATTTGACCCGTTAGGATTAATAGGTCCTGTTACTGTTATTGCTAAATTATTGATGCAAAAATTGTGGCAGGCAAAGGTTCAATGGGATGAGCCTATTCCATATGATATGTTGAAGACATGGGAAGCATATGTGAATGAACTGCCTCAATTAAATAATTTAAGAATAGGTAGAAAGATAATATGTCAAGATCATGTAAATTTACAGCTGCATGGATTTTGTGACGCCTCAGAAAAGGCATATTCGTCCTGTGTTTATATGGTGTCTACTGACAAATTGGGTAAGAAGTACTCCAATTTGAAAATGTCCAAATCACGGGTAGCGCCTTTGAAAAGTGTTTCTCTACCCAAGTTAGAATTATGTGGAGCCGTATTACTGGCAAGACTAGTGAATTACATTAAAGATGCTCTATGTACTCCGGATATACCTACTACATACTGGTGTGTTTCTCAAATAGTACTGTGCTGGATCAGGGATCAGCCAGTAAGATGGAACACTTTCGTTGCTAATAGAGTGGCGGAAATCCAGGAAACCAGTCAGCCGGAGCAATGGAACCATGTACGGTCGGAAGACAATGCAGCAGACGTGCTTTCCAGAGGAATCTGCGTTTCACAGTTATTAATTTCCAGCATTTGGTGGCATGGTCCAGATTGGCTGACGTTGGATTCAGCGTGCTGGCCAAATTCCAACTCATTTTGTATTGATCCACCAGAGATCAAAACAAGCTCGGCACTGTTGTCTGCTGTGAAACAGGACTGGGACATTTTTGATAGATATTCCAATTTTTCCAAATTACAGAGAGTAACAGCATACATTAATAGATTTATTTTTAATTGTAGAAACCCTTCGCAGCGCCGCTATAGTAAATTGACAGTTAGTGAGTTGGAAAATTCAGTAAACAAATTAATATCTCGGGCGCAATCATACTGTTTCAGAGACGAAATTCGAGCTTTAAATAATGGAGGTAATATACCCAGGAATAGTGCACTAAAGTCATTAGATCCTTTTATTGAAAGGGA
The DNA here is from genome assembly GCA_026573805.1 of Hesperophylax magnus. NCBI lineage: Eukaryota > Metazoa > Arthropoda > Insecta > Trichoptera > Limnephilidae > Hesperophylax > Hesperophylax magnus. The sequence goes on along the minus strand of JAIUSX010000229.1, from coordinate 11,555 downwards.
TCTAATTCGTGTGGGGGGAAGGCTCTCCAAAGGTAAAATGGTAACCGAAGGCCAGCAGCACCCAATTTTGTTACCTTCGCATCATAAATTAACAGAGCTAATTGTAAAACACTATCATTACTTGAACTTACACTCGGGAACGCAGTCATTATTGGCGTTGATTAGAATGAAATTTTGGCCGATTAAGGGAAGGAATGTTGTAAAAAAAATAATAAAAAAATGTATAATTTGTTATAGATGTAATCCCAAATCCGAACAGCAGTTGATGGCCGACCTACCAGCTGAAAGAATAACTGAATGTAGGCCATTTCAGATAACAGGAGTGGACTACTGTGGACCAATATTAATAAAGTCGGGTATTCACAGAAAATCACATAGCGTTAAATCATATATTTGCTTATTCGTATGCATGGTCACTAAAGCCGTGCACTTAGAAGCTGTGCTGTCCTTGAGCGCAGAGAGTTTTTTAAACTCTTTGAAACGGTTTATCTCGCGTCGTGGTAGACCAAACAAAATGTTCTCGGACAATGCAACCAATTTTAAAGCGGCTAATAATGAACTAAGAGAAATTTATAATTTTTTAAATATGTCTAATGATAAAATTGTTAATTATTTATCCACATTAGGAATACAATGGCAATTTATACCAGCTCGTGCGCCGAACTTTGGGGGGCTCTGGGAGGCTGGGATAAAGTCAGTTAAGCATCACTTAAAAAGAATAACCAGTATTGCTTCATTAACTTATGAAGAGATTAATACGGTGTTGTGTCAAATTGAATCTTGCTTAAACTCCAGGCCACTGTCTCCCTTATCAAATGATCCTTATGACCTTAATCCCTTGACTCCTGGTCACTTTCTAATAGGAACTAGTTTGGCGGCGATTCCAGAACAAAATTTAGAACATATCACATTCAATCGATTAAACAATTACCAAAAACTAATCCAGATTGTACAACTTTTTTGGTCGAGGTGGCAGAAGGAGTACTTAGCAGAACTTCAAACCAGAAGCAAATGGACCAATAGGAATCAAAGGCAGATGCGGTCTGGCGACATGGTCGTAATAAAGGAGGACAACGTCCCTTCTTGCTACTGGAGACTGGGACGTGTGAGCGCCGTTCATCCTGGCGCTGATGGAAGAGTTCGCGTGGCGACCATCATCACGTCGAAAGGCATCATCCAGAGGGCCATTTCAAAGATCTGTCTGTTGCCAATAGATGACAACGAGGAGCTGAAAATGTCGACACCCCCACCCAACGGACCAGACGCTGAGTAAGCGCAAAATAAAAAAAAGGTTTTGTGCAAAACAATATAAAAAGTTTCGTGATAAAAACAATATAAAATTTTTGTGTATTATCATAAATAAAAAAATAATAATAATAAATTAAAAGAAGATAAGGAAGAAATAATAATAAATAAAAGGTAAAAACAGTGCATAAAAAAGTGGATAACAATAAAACTTGCGAGTTTGATAAAAAATACTAAGAAAAAATGAACGCTTATAAACCGAGATAGCCTGCTGGCTATATGTAATTTCAAACTACACAAATACATCTGAAGAACTAATTATAAATGTGGTAATGAACTATAGAAAAACACAAACCCTTAAGAAGGATGACCAGGAAACCAGCGCTCCATGTTGTGTTGTCTATATTATTTGTTTTATGTTTGATTATTGTTATGATTTCTGTTAGAACAAGGTTATTGGAATTATCTTAGTTGTTAAATTATAGTATAGAATAGCTTAGTGAATTGCATGAGTTTGATTTGAACGAAAGTAATAATTTTAATCTCATAATTAATTTGTATAATTTTAGTTAGTTTGAAATTGTCATTTCGTTTTTAGAGTAGTCTTATGTTTAAACTTATGCTTAGAAATAGGTTGCCTATTATTTCAAATATTCATTGTTAATCAATTTTTAGTATTAACAATTATAGTTAATAATTACTATTTTTCTTTCTTCCAAATTAATTTTGGCATATATGTAGATATTTAGCTGCTTAATTTTTATTCTTATGTTTTGGGGTTTGTTTCAGAAAAAAATGACCTCCAATCCTTTTTTCGGGGGGAGTTTATGTTAGAAAATAGAGTTTAGTGTAGCTTTGCATAGATGTCGCTATATGTAGATACTTGAGCTGATGTTTATGTTAGGATAGTTTTTCATAGATGTCGCCATAGATTCTTCCCTGTTAAAAGTTAATAAATAGGTTGATTTATCATTTTTATGTCTCTTCTGCAATAAACATTTCTGGCGAAATAAGTGGGTTTATATTTCTACCTTGATCCAAAATTATACACTATCCGTGCCGAAAATGAATTGTACACTAATAGTGAAACAATACTAATCAATTAAATGTTTTGAATTTAAAATGGATTTGAACTCCCAGCCTTCAAATTGCTAAGTCGAATAACAGTTTTGAACAAACTGTATAAGCAATGCATCCGTGTGTGTAGATACTGTATTCATATGCTCTGGCTACAATACCTACATAGTGGTTAGTTGGTGAGTTACGTAAGAAATAGCGCTACAAAAACAGCAATCTACCAAGTACTAAATCATCCTCAAACATCCAAGTTATTTTCAAGATGGTGACGATGGATATTGTTCTCGCACTAAATCCAGATATACAAAGCTCCGTTTACTTAGAAGTTTGTACTGGATTTTAAAGTTGTGAGAGAGTAGACTGTAGCGTCTGTCGACTGCGGAGTGTAGAACTGTATACAGACCATAATTGCGGTGTAGACCTGCTCTAGTTGGAGCCTTACAGCTTATACGCACCGCAAATTCGAACCAATGTTTACCCTAATGTTTCCCGATCTTGGAGCGACCTGATGACCTCGTATATATGGACAAGGTCAACGAGATATTAACGTATCATTTTTAATTTTTAATCAATTTATTAGAAAACATCAACTTCTAATGAAGCATGTGTTGATTTGAACGCTGTACGCAACAGGTTTGAATGAAGATCAGTATGCTTTGAATTTAATAGTGTCTTTAATTTGGGTCTTAGAAATGGTGAAGCGTATTGAGGTGTGCTGTGAATAAATTAACAATGTATTATTTTCTTAACTGAAGCATATTGCAATACAGTATTTATTTACAACTAGCCCCATTAATCGTATTTTGAAGTATAATGTACTCGGTAAATTATATTTATTAACCACCCGAAGTAGAGTGCTCAATAATTACCCACCCAGCCATGACAAATGTAGTTGACGTTACAACTCTGATTGACACTTCCAGATGAGAAGGGAGACAAACAGGATAGAGTTTGTTTGTTGGCAGCGTTCCTTTCGCCTTCTTGTTCGTCGCCCTGGAAGGCCAGCGCATCACATGCTATCGAGGTTATAATCTTAGGAAATAATAGCTACGGTTTAATAACGGTCCACAGGTGAGTGTCATTTAATTTTCTATGTTATATTTAAATATATTCCTTATAATTTAAATAAACTCATCTGGTTTCTTTCAAAACTCCCAAAATCCAAACTAATATATCATGGAAGCACTGCCCATCTCTGATGATGGAGCTCTTAGCTCTGCCAAGAGCTGGAGGCCTGGGTTAACATGACCTAATTTATAAATAAATTATCCTTTAGCTTGTACCACCATGTGCCTAGTTGTGTTGGGCCTAAGAGACTTTTGGGGATCGATGGTGAGGCACGAAATGAAAGAAGGTGTTGAAGGTCACATGTGTTTATTGGTGAGTCAGTAGCCGTGACAAGGAGATGATGAAGGACAGATGTAGAATACTCCGGTTGCTGCTGTGATGTGTTGGCAGGTCAAGCGCGGGTCAGTGAGTCGACGCCGGGCGCTGGTGACCGGGACTCGATGGAGGTCAGGCACTGGCGAAGAACGTAGGTCTTCAGGCACTCCAGTGCTGACGAGACGGCCGAAGGTGCGACGGACCTTGTAGGCAGTTGAACGGGAACGATGTAGACCAGTGAGGATGCTGCGTGTCCTCGTGGTGGTCATGGTAGCGTGGAAGAAGCGCTGGTCAGAGACGCTGGAACCAGGGCGCTTGTAATCCGAGTAGCGCTGGCCGCGGACGTGGCCGAGGCGCTATGATGATGTCCCGATAGAGTCCATGATGATAGGGGCGAAGCCGGGTACGTGTCCTTCGCGGGGCGCGGGACGCGCCGATCGTCACTCGTGAGATTTATCCACTGGCGGCAGATTGATAACTGATGACTGACTGGCTCGCTGCGTCGGGCTTATTTATACTACCCGGCCGATGGCGACAGTAGGTAGTAAATTGCAATTAAATCGAGGCCACTCGCTCGGACTGTGTGTTTCGGGAACCTTCGACATTGCGGCGATTAAGCATAGGCCGTAGACTCGAACCTTCTGGCGAGTTCTCGTAGTATCCCGGACTGAGTGCGCGTTAGTATTGTCGCGAGTATGCAAGTAGGTCTTGAAACAGGTAGGTTGCTTTGTTTTGATTTCGGCTGCAAATACGTACCTAAGTAGCAAGTACGTACCTAAGTAGGTCGAACGGTTTATTATTAATTATTCAATGGATTAATATCGACGCTACACACTTATACACGTCTCTACCAAAATAAAGTTTAAAAAAATCTTCAAATAGATGTACAATATTATTTATTGAAATAACTTGCATGTTTAAGTTTAACGTAGAATTCCGTATGTTCTATTCTTATCCTGTATAATATTGTCAAATTTTTACGTTTTTATCACAAAATTTTGACATCACCTTACCATAATAATTTCAGACTAATCTCCTTTGACCACCCTATAATTTTATCATTTTTACCTTTCTCTTCATTTTCCCTAAAAGAATAGACCCGAAATTTAATTAATTTCCTTATATATACATATATGTGCTGGGGTTAGTAAATCTTTAAAATAATAATAGGCAATAATATTTTATAGGTGTATTAGGTAAACAGGTTAAAATGATTAAAATCCTATCATTCGTCATCCCAATTACAATCCTCCCATTAAGTCTCACTTACAGATAAGTCCCATCCAGTCCCTCCCCGCCCAACAGGCTTATGTAGCAGCCTCGAGTGGTGTTTATTATCCGTTGCGAGGGCCAGAAGAATATGCAGATATCGGGTCACCCTCTTTCGACAGACAATGGGTTTAAATGCATTTATCTAGTCAGATCCCCGCGTTTATTCCGCTCATTCTCTTCATTCCGCAAAATGTTTCATTTGCATTAATTGAATCCCCCGATACATCACTAATCCCTTCTGCCCCATGTAGAATTACTTTAGCCCTTTGGCTTTCTAACCCTTCAGAGCATTGAGGTGTAGACTCCTGATAGTTTTTTTTAATCTTAACTGGCTATGGAACAAATTGCAAACGCGATTTTCTACAACGAATTTCGGATGTTTTTTTTTTCGAAATACTTTTTTCATTTTTTTGCACTGTAAAAACAACATTCTTCCTTTCTTCTTTTGTTGCAATAACTATTTATTATATTACATATTTGATAATGTGGGCCTTATTAGGTACTTTACAGTTTCATAAAATACAACACATAAAATAATAAAGATAATAATGAAAATTAGGCAATTTATTATGAGATATGCTTGTGTATCGTGAGTATTACGTATTTGTTTTGTAGGTTAATTTTGAAATTAAGTTTTCTTTTCTTATGATATAAAATTTGTGTAATGTTGCTTTTTGTGTTTTTTAATCCAGGTCTTAATTTTATAAATACATATTTTCTTTTTCACGATTTTTTATGAAGTTTAATATTCATATGTCTGTGAGTTTAATATTGTTAAACGATTTTCATTGCATGGTATTATCGTGTTGTTGTCCAAATTATTGTGCCTGTGGAGTCTTTTTTATGTTTTGTGCGTATGCCCAACTAACTGGTCCATTAATTTTATTTGGTGTTTAGTCGAAATTTGATTTATTGGTAAAAAATGTTCTTTTTCAGTAGTTTTATCTATCATCTCCACCACCCACGGTGTCAAGCATCTCATTAGAGAATACGTGATCTTCACCACCATCTGACCTTCTTCACCATCATCAGAAATATCTGCCCGCACAGCGTTGAACACGAATCCACATCCTAACGGAATGTGACCTACGGGATATGAATTCCATCGTGATGCATACACCAATACCACCTACAATTACCCAGAACTCTAATACAAACACTTCTGGTGATATCGCTCTTGATATGACCCTTTCCAAAAATATTTGATTTACTTGATTGTGCCACGTTTTCGTTGAGGTATTCCATTATACTTTTCAATTATTATGCACATTTACTATTTGAATACCGCACAAGATTCCCAATTGCAACTGACCGTCTGGAGCCAGTGAGGCTGAGGGTAGTGGGGAGGGGGGGAGATGGGAGAGGGGAGATGGGAGGGTGAGGCTATTCAGATCTGCTCACTAAACACGGCTAAAGCCATTTCAAGCGAATTTTTAATTTTGAATGGTGTTATTACACCGGTTATCTTAAAGATAAATATCCAGAAAGTGTCTTCCACTCTGGAACGTGCCGTTAATATAATGATTAAATTTTGAAATAACACAAATTAATCCTTTTTTTCTGTCGTCCTTCATATTGCTAGTCGAGAGTCTAACACGTCGACCACGGAGGCCATCAGTTAGTTATTTATTATTACATTATAATATTATACTCTCTTCTTTGTCTACCCGTTTAAAATCCTTGATATTGATATCAAATATTACAAAGCAACACACTGATTTTATGGTAAATAAAATAATAAAAAAAATTCTAAAACTTTTTGCTCTGGGAAAAACTAAAACCTGGGAAAAGGCTGAAAAGTTATTCACAAATAGTAAGAATCATTTCAAGATAAAAGGTGACATATTAGACGTGTCTAGACGAGATCCTTCTTATGACTCTATTGTAAAAAATGCTTTAGTGTTCAACACATGTTTCTTATACAGTCTCAAAAAAAACTAAGCCAAACATTTTTCTCTTTGCGTATCCAATATTGTATTTTAGAATAATAATTTATGCATGCATGATTACTTTGAAGTGTGCTTTATGGATTTTTTACAATACGTAGGTATGTTTAATTAAAAAAATACATTTCATGCGTTGAATTATATCCCAACCATTTATGCTATGGGAAATCAAAGCAAATTCAGTCAACCTTTACAAAATGTTATTCTCTAACCTTGGCTATTTTTCGCTCAGTCTCGTTTTGAGACCCTATATGTTTATGTCAACCTTTTTGGCTTTACAAGTGTTGCAACGGCCACTAATAAATACGGCAAGCAGTCTAGACACCGAACCCTTATGAAAAGAATTGTATATTTTCTTACTTCTGACCTTCATGCCCTTCGCAGAATATTACTATACAAGTACCTGTAAAGCGTGATACTATTTTTTTTCAATATTTAGCTGCAAAGTTTTCATAATAAAGGTGATTCAAAACATTCTAGGTATATCCTAAGTGGCCTTATTCCAACTCCGATCTTTGATAATAAATCTTTGATAATTCACGATATTGTTAAAATAAAACATGGTTGTTGTGGTTAAATTTATAATTCCGGGTATATCTCATTTAATATTATCAAATTACTACATGTTTTTTGTAAATTTTTCACATCATACCGTTTAATATTATCAAATTATTACATTTTTTATAAACTTTTCAAATCATAACACTATACATAATTTCAGACATATTTCCTTTAAATACACCATAAAATTTCAGTTTTACGTTCTGCCTCCAATTTCCCACTTGTCAAAACCAACTTCCCTTAAGGCATTATAAAAATCGAACATGTAAAATGTTTGAAACCAAACCCTTAGGAACAGAATTGTACTTTTTCTTAGTTCTGACCTTTTCGCCCCGCAGAGTTTAGTTATTGTATTCACAAAATAAACACGAGCGCCGCGCCGCCACCGAATGCAACGTCAACCTGTCAATCTGTACGAGTATGAACTCATCAAGTATGCGGGAATCCAGTAAGCTATGAATAAAACTAAGTGGGGTGACAATAAGTTCTTCTATTCTTAACCCATTCCTTACATCGATTATTCTGTGGATGAATTATATGTATTTTACAGTGTTGTATCGATTATTGTAGTACGCCATCTAAAAAAAAACATTTAAAAAATTCGCTACTTTTTCTCATTATGTTGTTAAAAGTATCTATCCCTTAAATTGATTTTCTCACGAAAACGGCGCTATACAAATAATCCAATCATTATTATTTTTATGAACTCCATTTCCATGTTAGAATAGTAAATTTATGTTTTTTTTGTAATGGTATGTATATCTTTTAAATTAAACCTAGCATTCGAATGAAGCCTACACAAAAAAATGTACCATAGAAAGTGGAACCACCACTAAAAAAATATTTTCATTTTTGTTGAATATTTTTAGATGCCATGCGGGTGTTAAAATATATATATATATATATACTCGTATTTATATATTTTACAAAATTGATAGGGTTAAGAATTGGAACATTATAAATTTGGTAATTTTGATGGCAAATGACCTTTCCTTTTAATGGTAATTTTTTTGTGAGAAACTTTAAGCCTTAAATGTTTTTGTAAGATGAAATTAAACTTCAAACACTTTTAAGACATTTAAGTTAAAAATAATAATAATTTACTAGAGAGTGACCAATAAGTTGTATGTCAACTTTTACAACTTTTTTATTTTACATATTTTTTGTATCAGTTTCATTTGAATACTAGGTTTTATTTTATTTTTATTTATTACCAACAACTATTTTTTCTTTTAAAATTAAACAATAACTTTGTAAACATCACTTATAGGTAAATACTTAATGTCGACCGGGTTTCACTACAACCGTAGCTTCATCAGGACTGTATAATACTAAACCTAGATTTAAACCTAAATTTATATTTTAGATGTCTAGGTTTAGTATTATACAGTCCTGATGAAGCTACGGTTGTAGTGAAACCCGGTCGACATTAAGTATTTACCTATAAGTGATGTTTACAAAGTTATTGTTTAATTTTAAATTATAATGTCACATCACAAAGTAACCGCTTCATATGAAGAAAAACTATTTTTTCTCTTCGAATGTGAATTAAGAGTTCAAAAAAATACTTTCATTAGAAAAGTACATAATTTAACTTCATAATTTTGAAGAAAAAAAATCCAAAAACACAGAACTTTTTAACTTAATTTTATTTTAGAAGGTATACTGGCTAAAAAAGAGATTAAAATCGATATAATATTTAAAAGGTTAAGAATCGGACCACTGTACGGGGAATCATTTTGATTTCCAATAATCAATTACCGAACACTGAATATTATATATTGCGCATTCATACGAATGTGAATAACGCTAGAATGTCACTCTATCCTTTTAACATACCTCCACGGAAACAGTCAGATATTTAGTTAACTATCTTGTTAATCACTGTTGTTAATATTATCCTTTGTCTGTTAAAAGGATAAGTATTCTACAAGTCTTAACCCTTTCCTCCCAGTACTAAGACGCCGTTCTCAGGTGCGCCGCTCTCCAAAGAGACGTCGTCGCCGGCGTCGCAGCTTCAATTACGTAATAAAATACTTCATTTTAAAATTTCGGAATGACAGGCAGGTGGGATTCATGATGGCGGGAACGCCCTTCCTTTGTCAAGGGTTGGTTTCCCGTTCCGTAATTATGACCAGCGTCCGGAATTGTGCCGAGGGAACACTTTATTAAAACTTTACTTTAGGTAAACGGACGGTGTACCTGTTTTAATGTTTAACAATTTTTAAATACATTGTTAGTTGTGGACAAAGGTTTTATTTATGAAATTTTTTAACTAAACTAAATTATCGGAAGCTAATGTTTCAAAAAAATAAGTTTTATAAAAGCAAGTACATAAATATTTTGTTTTTAGTGCAATAATATATTTTTTAAACACAAGGTATGTATGGTATTGCACAACTGATGTAAGTAAATAGCACGTCAGATGATTGAAGTATAAGAAAAATATATCTATTTTAGTCAAGATTTGATTTTTACAGTTAATGTTTCGGTCATATTCTCTTCAAACGTTGTAAGAAGTGAATATTTTACAATTACAATTATTTGACATTTTAGGGGCAGTAAAATTAATTCGTCTTTATATCTATGTATGATATTTGCAAGTCTTTTGGCCTCCCCTGTATCCAACACGTACCTACCTAAATTATAATATTACTTCTACGTACTTTTAAAACAGTATAACAATTTTTAATTGTAAAAGCAGCCGACAATTGGAGTATATGAGCTTAAGCGTGGAAAATGTATTGTTTCTCATACCAAAGTCATTAAATTGTTGATAGGTTAATATTTTGAATACATTTGACACAATATATGTTTGTGAATTTGCATCAATTTCCCAATGAGTGTGTTTAAAAATAAACTATTGAAAAATACAGACCGGTCGGTGGCCGAGTTGACATCGCGTTTGGGTCCCACCCAGGCGTAGTGTGTTCAATTCCTCGGCTGGCTAAGTCCTCCATCACAACACAAGCAAAATTTTCAGCTTACTGTGATGGTAGTAGGAGATTTTCAAATATTGTCAGGTTATTCGTAACCCGGGAATGTTTGTCTTTCTTTAAAAAAATAAAAAAAACATTAAATTAATGAACAAATTAGACTAATGGGTATGTTAAAAAACTAATTTTATGATTACTGTAAAAATTTTATACAATAAAGTTTATAATTACCATGGGCAATGTACGTATTAGTTTATGGACATACCATGTATAATTTTTTTTTTGATTTTTGTGTTTAATTCGTAGAACTCAATTTTTTTTTAAATTTAATTAAAATCAAATTTCATAATATAATAATTAAGTTTTGCAAGTATTTTTTCGTTTTTGTTATTGTTACAGCTGTTTCGGCTTTCAGGGCCATTTTCAAACTGTGGTTTTAGCCACCTTTAGACGACTTATTTATACAAATACAAATACAAATAACACATTTGCCCTGATGATGGACACTGCAATGCTGTCCGAAACGTTGGCTAAAGAAGGAGTTAGCACAACACGGCATTACATCCCAAAAACAAATAACAAAAATACTTTTGGCCGTGAAAATCTTAAATCATATTTGACTTATTTATGATTATATTTTACCCCCTCCCAATTTAAAATGATTTATTACCGGTTAAACCGATTTACTAATAAAATAATTGTGACAACAGATTTCATATTCTGTGGGGGTATTTCGAAGTCTTTTCGAGTTCGAGGGTTCAAATCCCGGCCTGAGCAAGAATTTTGTTAAACACCACTTTTATTTTTTATACGTAATGCCGACCGGACTTCATCAGGGCGCGTTATTGTTTTATTTGAAATAATAATGTGACACTAGCAGCTAAAAACCCGCTCCGCAGGTTTTTTGCTGCTAGGCCCTGCTGGTGGCACTTGGTTGGGCTTCGCCCAGTTTAAGTGATCCTAACAACAGTTACATTTAATAGGTAGATATTAGGTCATTCACAGAGAGAGGGTGAGTATATATTGTTAAAACACGGAACAGGAAGGAGTTAATGGATAATAAAATGCTCAATTTAGGCATAATTAAAATGACAGTTGTTTAAATAAATTAAATTTTACGTATTTGTGATGGATT